>JARIHR010000049.1:0-687429 GCA_029281495.1 Mycena filopes | reverse complement strand
GAGCAGATGGAACCGTCCAGATCCTGTGCTCTGGGGTGCTCGGATGTGCTCGGAGATGCTTTGATGTGGATGGGCACATTTGAGCACATTTGCGCTCACCAGAGCACACGGCCTTTTCACTGGAGACTCTCAAATTTCAACCAAGGTTCGGATTTCCGGCGACTTCCGGATGCCGAGCCATTCAAAGCCCGCTACCGAGCGTGGGAAGTCAACGTAAAGGTCGGCATCAGCATCGCCGTTCAAACTCACGCTCCCGCTTCTGGTCTGCCAGCGCACCCTTGAGGCTTAGGTTTGCTCTGCCCGCCCTCGTAAGTTGCCCAACCCAACCCACAGAATCCCCCCCAAGTTGAACAAGTTCGAGTTTGTTCTTGGAAGTTTCACTGTTTCATCAGCGCTGATAGATCTCGCGTCGGCGGTCAGCTGCCCGCGTTAACGACATCCCCCAGTGGCCCCGTGGACGCTTTCTCAGTGTGCTTCAGCGCGTCACCTCGTGCTCCTTCTCCGCCAGACATAAAAGGCCGCGCAACTCGTCGGCCCCGCTCTAGCTCTCCCCCAACACAACGATGAAGCTCTCCTTCGCCGCCGTCGTCTCGCTGGCTGTCGCTCTCGCGGAGGCGCAGTGCCCCGACTATACGTCGTATTCGCAGGTGCGTCGGCGTCGTCGACGTGTTCACTTAGCGTCGTTGAACAAAGCTGAGTGTGCGTCCCTAGAAAGCCCAAGGCAACCCCTCCGCCGGGCCCCTTCAGCTCCCGTATATGCGCCCCAGTCCCGGTCCGTCTCCTCCTGTCTAACCAGTCAGTGCAGAAGACTGACCCACTCCACGTGTAGAATGCCGCACTTTTAATAGCTCGGCCGTCGAGGTGCGCTGCCCCCTTGCTAGGATACGAATTTCGTTGTTGATAATGGTGATGCGGGACGCAGAAAGTCATCGTGGACATGAAGGCGCGCCTCAAGGACCCCGATATCGCGCGGCTGTTCGAGAATACGTTCCCCAACACCCTCGGTGCGTCGCCGCACGTCGCTTTACTTCCTACCCCAGCTAACTGGGAGCAGATACGACCGTGAAGTACTTCAACTCGGCGCAGAACCTCGCGTTCATCATCACCGGGGTGCGTCTCGCCCTGTTTACCTTTAAGTTGTTGTGCCATTGCTAACGCATCGCGCAGGACATCACGTTCGTGCCCTGCCCAGCCTTCCCTCCATCGACGCTCGGCTCATCTAACCTGATCTGATACAGCGCCCAATGGCTCCGCGACACCGCCAACCAGTTCGCCCACTACACCGCCCTCCTCCCCGCCGACCCCGCCCTCGCCACGCTCATGAAAGCCGTCATCAACAACGAGGCGCGCTACGTTGCGCAGTATCCCTACTGCGGCTCCTTCCAGCCACCGCCCGAGTCGGGGCTGAAGCCGAGCCATAATGATTGGGCGGATGGTGTTACTGTTAATCCGTGCGTCCCTTTCTCTGCCCCTCCACTATCCTACTATCCTACTATCCTTCGGTTCCCTCGGCGCTGATAATGTGTACTGACGATGTGAATGCGAACAGTCCGGTGAACGCCACGATCGTGTTCGAGTGCAAGGTGCTCCCCTCCTCCTCTTTCTTTCCTTCGACGTGTTTACTGACTGGGTTGGTGTATTAGTACGAGATCGACTCGCTCTGCGGCTTCCTCAAGCTCTCGCGGTCGTACTACGGCGCTACCAAAGACGCGTCGTTCATGAACGATAACGTACGTCCTCCCTTGCCTCCCTCACTCCTTCCCTCCGCCTTTCCTCGCTCCTTACCTTGCCTCCTTCACCGAAATGGAGCTGATGTGCATATATTTTTGCAGGGTACGCGGCCGTCGACCAGATCTTCCGCGTCATCAACGAGCAGTCGCAGGGGTCGTTCGACGCGAACTTTAACTTCATCTCGTACTACAACTGGACGGGCGGGAACGGGGCGCTGAGCCCGATGGTGCCGAATGGGGGAAATGGGGAGCCGAAGGGGTATACGGGTGCGTGTTTTGGGGATTCTTTCTTCCTCCGCGATGCCGCGATTCCCTTTTATATATCAGACGAGTTGCGATGGACTGGGACGCTGATGTGCATTTCGTTTTCGCAGGCATGGTCGGCACGCACCACCGCCCAAGCGACGACATCAGCACCTTCGCCTTCCTCACCCCCGCCAACGCCATGCTCTCCGTCGAGCTCGCGCACCTCGCCTCCATCCTCTCCTCCTCCAACCAAACCTCCTCCCACGCCGCATCCCTCCGCACCCAGGCCACAACCTGGTCCAAACGCGTGCACGACGCCGTCTACGCGCACACCCTCGTGGACAACGTCTTCGCGTACGAGACCAACGGCCTCGGCTCGCGGTACGTTATGGACGACGCGAATGTCCCGAGTTTGTTGAGTTTGCCGTATCTCGGGTTTTTGGATAAGAAGGACAAAGCGTATGTGAAGACCAAGGCGCTGTTGCTGAGCAGGGGGAATCCGTATTTTGCTCAGGGGAAGACGTTTAGTGGGGCTGGGTGCGTCCCTTTCTCCTCTTTTTCGTTTTTTGGAGAGATCTAAGGTTGATTGTGGTTGAATAGCGGCCCGCATGGACGCGTGGCACCCGTGGCCCATGTCGCAGATCTCGGCGATTTATGGGACGGACGACGATGCGGAGATTTTGCAGAGGTTGTATCTTATTGCTAACGTGCGTTCCTTCCTCCTTCCCCTGCTCCTCGCATTTTTCCCCCCTGGTATTCGGATTGGTACTAACGATTGATTGAATGAACGTAGAACACGGCCGGGCTAGGCCTCATTCACGAGTCACAGTCGATCTACGACCCGACGCAGTATACGCGTGGGTGGTTCGCTTGGGTGCGTCTCCCCCGCATTTATTTTACTTTTCACTCCGCTGACGGCGAATGCCGTGACCTTGCAGGCCAACAGCTTCTTCGCGGAAATGCTCCTCGACCTTGCTGCGCGCAAGCCCGGGCTCATCTTCCACAACGCGACGGCGTATCATCCGGGGCAGTGACTCGGTTACTCGGTGGACGCGGGGATGAGAAGCAGAAAATTATGCAGGGGTGAATGAATGAATAATGAATAAATTGAGTAGCGGGTTTTCTTCCTATGTTGAGGTTGAACTCCGATTCGGATTCGCCCTCTTTGCAATCCGTCGCGTGCCATGCAAGCGGGATATCGGGCCGCCGCGTATGACCTTTCTCCCACCGACTCCCAGCCCTTGATAGGTGCAGATGGCGCACGCTCGCTCCCACCCGCTACGCCTCTGCCCACGACGACCATGGCCGTTTCGGAGGACACGCCCCTCCTCGCCTTGAAGGCCGCCGAGCATCTGTGGCGCAAAGGCCCCTTCAGCGCCTACCGCCGCGTCCTCCTCGCGACGTTCCTCCTCTCCACCACTTTTGCGTTCGTGTGTTCTCCTCCTCCCTCCTCCTCAACTTCTGCTGATGGGAGGAATTAAATTGTTTTGAGACCGCAACCCCGCTGTACTACGCGTTACCGGATCTTCAACTGCCAGGAGTACTACGACAACCCGGCGCATGCGCCGTACGAGGGGACGGGGACGCGTGTGCGATTGGCGCGATTGACGCGGGGACGGCGAGGGATATTGCGGTTATGATTACACTCACGACGGTTGGCTTTCGTTATTTCTTTCTTTGGTGCTGAGATATTGAGATGTGCGGTGCGCAGTTTAGCGGGACGCTGAACCTAATCGTGACGACGTGGCAGATAAAAAACTGGGGCTTGCGCAAGGCGATCGTGAACCAGACCTGCTGGCCCGCGTTGCGAAATTTGACGCAGATATATGCTAGTGCGTCTCCCCTTCCCCCTCCCCTTTATCATTCATTTTCAACTGCCGATTCAATGGATGTTGAACTTACACGATGACTAGCGCTGGTGGGAAACCGGCGGGGCATCACCATCATGCAGAGCACGCAGCTCATCACGATCCTGGGCGGCGCGCGGGGGTACCTCCTCTCAGCCAACTCGTACATGGCCGAGGTCGTCGCGCCGGAGGAGCGCACCGCTGCGTTTGGGGGTGTTGGCGGGGATCGCGATGCTCGGTGTGGCTACTGGTGTGTTTCAACATGTCCTGCGCCTCGGCCATTTGGATTGAGTCCGGTACGTAAGGATACATCTGCGGCGGGCTGAGCAACGACTACATCAACCTCTCCGCGCCGTTCGAGATAACCTTCTGCCTCCTCGTCGCCTCGACGTTCTTCACCGCCTTTTGTTCTGCCTTATATCCCAGTCGGACGAAGACGCGAACTCGACGCCCGAGTTGGACGCCATTGCCTCAAAGAAGGAGAAGGATGATTCGGACTCGGTATTCTCGTTCCTACACTGCCTGAAGATCTTCTTCCCGGCAAAATACGCGGATGGCAGCAAGGGCCGGTTCTGGGGCCTCCCGCTCCTTGGACTCGGCGCGTTCTTGTCCGTTACGGCTACTGCATACGTTGTATGTCCTCCACCTATCTTTCTGTGATCTCGACTGCTTAGGTTTGGATTACTAGCCGCTGATGCTGCAACTCACGGCGACGAACCAATACGGATTCAAACCAGGCGAGTGCTTTCCTCCGCTGATACTGCTATGCATGCTTCAACTGAGCGTAAACACCACATTTGCAGGCGATAATGGATTCCTGTGAGCTTCCATCCCTCGCTCCCGAGCGCATGGGCCGCCACTTGATCTGTTTGGGCAGCATGTCAAAGCAACGCCCTCTCGCGCGCCGCGTTCCTCACACTAGCTTTCCCCCGCATTATCGCATATGGGCGCAAGAGGCTGTTCTCAGTCCCTACAGCTGCCTCGGTCGAAGATGACGCCGCCGCAGTGCACAATGAACCCGCCACCAATGCACCAAAGCGGCGCGGAAGCGCGTTCGATCTCGCCTTCCTGCGTTACTCGTGCGTCATCTCCTTCCCTCCCTCCCATCTTCCCCCCTCAATTATATTCTATTATATGCACACTGATGCCGCTGACCCGCAGGATGGTAATCGGACACCCTCCTCGTCGCCCTGCTCGTCTTCTCCACCACGAGCGCACACATCTGGGCCGCGGCCCTCATCCTGCCGCTCGCGTCGGGGACGGCGCCCGCGGTGTAAAGGGGTGTTGCTGGATATGGTCCCTGCGCGGCGGAAGAGCGATGCGTTGAGTGCGATTGCGTTGGTTGAGGTGTGGCTTCCCACTTTGGACTCTCAAGATACAATAATTTATACCCATTGGCCGCGTAGACGAACAGCGATGATCACCACCGTAGCCCTCTCCGACGCGCTCTTCGCCTTCCTGTCCCAGATAGGGCGCCCGAACCACTCGTGTCCTGTTCAACGCGCTCACGGCGCTCCTGTCTGCTGCCGGTTTTGTTTGCGGTGGAGGTTTCCGAGGGGGGCATTGGCGTAAGTAGTTTGTGGAAGAGGGGGAGAGCATGATAAAAATACTTCACGGACGGGCAGAGCTCGCCAGGTGTCACTGCGTTCAGACCCCTCGTAGAACCCAGGGTAGGCCCAGGGTGGGGTTCTACACGGGTAGACAATAGCGTAGACCGACTCATGAGTCTACCTGGGGTCTACATGGGTCTACGCGACGTAGACGCACCTGAGTCTACGTGGGTGCACCTATGTCTACATCAGTCTCCAACGTAGACCCACGTAGACGCACAGGAAACCATAGCAGAACTTATGGTTTGAGTGGTGGAAGAAGCGAACAGACAGTGGGTCTACGTCAGTCTACGCAGGCAGCTGAACGTAGGCAAGGGTGGGTCTACGTCACGTAGTCCTACGTAGCCCAACGTAGGAACACCTAGTCTACGCGACTGTGTAGACCCACGTAGACGCATGTAGACTCACGTAGACTCATGTAGCCCAACGTAGACCTACCCTAGGTCTACGAGGGGTCTGAACGCAGTGATGTGGGTAATAATACTTGCGTGGATGCGCATTTTCATAGGACGAACCTGGAGTACATACATACTTTCTACTGCGACCGTCACCCGCTGACCGGAACCAGGAGTTCAGTTAATTTCCTTCCACGTATTCACCGGGGCCGTTGAAGACACTGTTGAATAGTGAGATCCTGGATGGGAGACCAGAGCTGACGACGACCACTCACTATCTCGTGCTCATATGTGCCATATACCACGACTCCCCACCCCTCAGTCTTCATCCGTGTGACGCGCGCGCGGCTCATCCTCCACGAAACCGACCCCATACCCTCCCAACTCCAAGCTAACGCCGCCGTAGACAATACCAAGTAGATATGGGGGCCTTTCCCAGTCGCGTTTCCCCGCAGTGCCGCCAAAAGGTACTCCTGCCAGTCCCGCACTTCCTGCAAGCGCACCCTTGGCGGGGTTAAAGAACAGCAGCGCGGCAACTGGATCGGGCGCGGACGTTTCGTGTCGGCAATAGAGGCGCGCCGTGAATGTTCCAATGTCCTGCAGCGCAGGGAAGGAATTGGGGGAGGGCGAGTGCGAATGGAAGGGCTGGAGCGACGCGGGCGACGATTGCCTCCATATCGGGAATCCACGGCCCGAGCTGTAGTCGCGCATCCTCGCGGTCCTGCGTCCAATCGTGGCGGGGGAGGAGATGGGCAGGACGTCGGTGTACGGGAGGAGATTCGTCACGGGGTTATTCGAGAGCAGGTTCTGCAGAAATCGGCGAGCCAGTGGCCCGGGTAGCCGACTTTGTGCAGGTGGATGAGGAGGTGGACGAACGTGACTATCGTGGTCGGCGTGAGGATTTTCGTGGTGGCTTTCTTCCCGTTGATTAGGGTGCAAAGGAATATCCGGATGAGCCATGTCTTGAGGTCTTCGCGCGACGCCAATTCGGGGTTTGGGCGCGGCAGCAGAACGGGGGACAGGATGGTAACGTCGAATGGAGTCATGTAAACCGCGCGACAGCCTAGATGCTAGGAAACTCGTTGGCTTGCAGATGTGCGTAACTGCGAGGATCGATCAATGCGTGAAAGGAACTCGACCGCAAAGACTTGACGCACGTGTTCGAGAACGACAGTTCGTCTGGAAGAAAGCCGGAAAGTTGAGGAGGTGGTTAGCACCCGTCGTTGAACCTACATCTCGCAGACTCGGAACGACGAAGAGCGCAGTACCTAGCGGCCCGTTTGATGTAGTCCCTGGTAAAGCCACCGAGGTCAGTCCTCACGAATATCCGCGATAAGGTTCAGCCACATACGGGACATTGCTTAACCACATCTTCACATATTTAACTGGGAGGTTGGCATCCAATCGTCGGGCGGGATAGGTCCGCATGCGAAGCAATTCCTGTTGAAGATCGCCGTGAACGAAGTCCAGGGTTAGTTTCTCTTTCAAACCGGCTATTGCCGCGATAACGCAGTCGAAGAACCCAGCCACGTATCCGAAGGCGAGGGACCCGTGAATAATTTTGAACGGTGTGACGGGACAGCGTTTGTGAAATTTCGCCAGCTGACGTGCTGTCCCGAGGGTATCCACGTTGAATCCGTCGATGTAGATGTCGGTCGGGTTGTCCTGTGAGGGGGTATTAGGGATGAGGGTAGACCGGAGGATGAAGCGTACAAAGAGGGTGGGATTTACGACCCACGAGGTCTTGACGTGGTCTGCGGCCTGCTGGGCGTCAGCGCAGGTTAGAAATAGGATCTAAGTCTAATTACCGATCTTCGGCTCGAATTTGGCTGCATGAGTGAGGCAAATCCAGGGTGCCGGTTTTGTAACTCGACGGGCGGTAAGAACACCTTGATTTCCTGGTAGACTTCACCCTCGTCCCAGAGCGAGAACGGAAGATCCTGTGGAACAGATGAAGCGTACTATAAGAGTACGAGACAGCGGATACCTCTTTACTGTGCCCGGAATACGTGTGTTCAGCCCAAAGGGGTGCGGCTGGCTTCGGTGGAAGTGAAGCCCAAAATTTGAGGACCGCGAGGATGGCAGGAGCAGCTCGATCGTCCAGATGGATCCAAGGGAAAAGTTGGGGAAAAGGCTACTTCCAGACCCCGAAAACTCGTCGTGCGTCTCTTGTGCAACGACGGAAATTCTAATAAATGGGGGATCAGCACAGTGCGGTAGATGCACTCGTTGACTTGCCGTTGGCGGCAATACTCCGGAATGAAAGGTGCGGCGTAGAGGTAGAGGATGGCGGTCTGGAGCTCGAGTTTCTCGGTAGCGTCCGAGCAGTTCGAAATTTTGGAGAGGAAGACAGGACCAGCAGATCTCGCGCGAGGGAATGTTCCTTGATGTCGAGCAGGGTGATATGAACCTTCAGGGCGTTTTGTTGCTTTTGATTCAGACGTTCCAGTCTAACGCGTTGGTGCAGGTCGATCAGAGTTCCAAAGACATGACGGGCTGTCGGTAAGTACTTGCATGAGACCGCACGGAATTATATGTGGTCCGACACTCACCATCTCCAATGCCACCGTAGAGAAATGCCAGGGAGGAGAGTTGTTTGACGGGGAGCCCTGCGAGGTCGATTGAGTCCCGTCCGGGCATGTTCGGTCGGTCTGTTATGGAGCAATTCTCAAGAATAGAGAGAATGTCGTCATGGGAAACCTATACGCAGTGAGCAGATGATGAAGTGGCCGAGTCGACTCACAGCAAAGTATTCGTAGGACGGATAGCTATTCGGACGTTGAGTTATGGCCAGAACATGGGGTTGGAACAACTCACGGCACTTGTTTCAATATGGGGAGGTTGAGCAGACGATCTCGGGCCTCCTCCGTTGCGCGAGCGGCGTCTGGGTTGGACGCCATGGATCGCCACTGTGACCAATCCAGTGCCTCCGCGGGACCAGCCTGTTCGATACGCGCGACTTGTGATTCGAGTCCTTGAGTTTCGACCGGTTTTCCAGCGGCGAAGGCCTGGATTAGGCACCTGGCCAGCCGGAGGGATAGTCGTGATGCCAGCGATGCTTGCGCCTCGAAGTCCAAGTGCGAACAAGAACGAAGGATAGCTGCCGCACAGTTGGTGTAGTTCCCCATTTCAAAAAACGCTGCGCTGAGATTCGACGTGTATACCGGGTTCGTGGGCTCTAATTTTTCTGCCTGAACGAATGTCAGATAAGACTCGAAGGGAATGAGGATCTTGAGGGTGCCTTTTGGTAGTGCTCCGTGGCGCTGTAGAAAGTCGAGATGTAAACGTCTTGAACTTCGAGGAATGCAGGATCATACGTGAGCCATTTTCCTTGCCCGAAGGCTTCGTTTCCCTTTTCTTTGGCCTTAGCCGCTCGGACGCTCACAGGGGCGGATTTTGGGCGATTCTTCATCGAATCAATGGAAGGGAGGTATATTTCAGCAGCTGGAGAAAGACTGGTCGCAGTGGTCCAGGTGGCAGAAAGAGAGACGCGAGATATTAGATAATGAACTGATGGCGGAGCTTGAATGTTTCTGCCCAACTTCCGATCGCTGCTTCGGCCATCTCGGCAATGTTCAACAAGCACTCCGTCTCGGGCCCGAATGCGAAATATGTCAGAGTTCATTTCGCAAAACATAATATGCCCGCCCGAATACGTGCCGGCGAAAAGCTCGCCATGAAACCGGGAACACTATGACCTTACGGCCGCACACGACGTACTCCTCAGGCGTCTGTCGGTTTGCGAGAAATGGTAGCCCCCCGGAGCCGCCCCAAAGTTCAATGGCTGTGCCCATTCTCACTCCGGATATCAACCTAGGTCCGCGACATGGCGGAGCCGGATGCGCCGTCTGTTCCATGCAGCTCCGCGAGGGTTTGCGCCGGATATCCGACTGCGAAGACATATGCTGGCACGATCCCTTCGGTCAGTCCTTCAACGCGTGGAATTGCTGCGCGGCGGATGGTCTGCTTGCTACTATGCATTCGCGCCCTTCCCAGTAACTTGTAAGCCTGGGCGACGGAGGTTCAATTTGAGGCAGATTTTGTGGGTCGGAGTGAACAACTGGGGAGGCAAACCAAGTCGGCTTGGCGTGCTGGTGGGTACAGAAGCTTGGCAGAAGCGGGAGGGTGAGTTTGAACGGCGATGCTGCCGACGTTGACTTCTCACGCCCGGTAGTGGGCTTAAATGGCTCGGGATTCGGAAGTCGCCGGAAATTCGAACCTTGGTTGAAATTTGAAAGCTTTAGCAACTCATATCTCCCAGAGACGATTGCGAGTCAATACCCATGTGGATTTCTGGGCCAAAACAAAAGGTTGTCTTTTCTACCGAACCTGTCCTGACCCACAATCGACAATCGAATCAGGGTAAGTCGGAATACCAGTACTTGAGCAGGCATAGATTCCGATCCAGTGCTTACCTGGACTGAGGGCGAAGGATCACTCCCAGGCTGCATGCAGACCGGCGGGGCAAAAGGAATTTACCAAAGGATACCAGCCTATGACCTGACGTTGAATCGAACAAGGAACCAGGTCTTTCCACTGCCCACCAGAAACCCTCGGTTACCAGAGTTATTTGGTCCGATGTGTGATACGGTGCATTTACGTGGTTTTCAACATCGAGTTGTTAAAAGCAGTAAAAAATAGGTTTGGAACAACGCACCCGAGTTGAATAGCGGGCACTATTTGATCTCGGATGCGGGCCAGTCTGCTCCCGGTCTTCAATTGATTCTACGAACACCCAACTCATGGAATGATAAATTTTGCCTGATATGCCACATTCACGCCGTTTCTCAACATTGACCAAAAGGAGTAAAAAGACATGGAGACCTTGCTCATTCATGACCTGACCTTGGGTTGAACAAGGTAACGGAAGCTGCCACGGTGGGTTTGGGGGACATAGTTGCTCCATTATCACTTGGACACAGTCAAAGTCTTCTGATTGGGCCCCTGGTAAAAGATAAATCATCTGCATATGTGGAGAGGGCCTCTCGGATTTCATTGTGCGCCACGTTGTAACTTGTGGTCAAACCATGCCTCCCCCCAAGGTCGTAACTTTAAGTACTCGTATGAACAAAGATGGACTTGACCACTGCTGGTGTAATAATACTATTGGCTCTTCCTTGTTTTCACCCCAGTAACTCTCGAGTAGCTCGTAAACCAGGGTGAAAAAAAAAACTCAGACTGAGTACATTCCCCCACTGACCTGCCGATAAGTGTGAGCCCCTAACACAGCATTAATGGGGTAGTGGTAACCTGGGTCGTTGCCAATAGGCTTGAATAATTCGATTCGACCCGCCGGGGGTTCGATTCCCTCTTAATGCATTGCATCTTTGGTCCTCTTTTTCTCTCACCAGTGAGCAATTTCGGTTGCGTCTGTGAACGAATGGAATACCCGTATTCGCAGCAAGCATGTGAAGTCTTTTTGTGGGACTGGCCTTAAGGTGGTTGTTCACCCTACATTTGGTAAGTCTTCCTTTCTGAAGTTGAGGGTTCATTCCCTCACAGTCTTCGGAGTGTTCAAGATGATAGATCCTAAGCTGAGGGTTCAATTCCCTCTCCAAGATATTCATGGTCTTCCAACCTCTTTTGCTAAATCCCACAGTGAAGGCTGGCATGTTCTGGCAGGCTCTGCCACCTGGGAACCCAGTCATGAATGTCCGTTATACTATTGAATCCAGCTTTAGTAGGTAAGTAGCAGCAATTTACTCGAAATGTGATCGACAGAGTCGAGGGGGTTTGATTCCCTCTCAAAGCATAGGTAGTAATGTTCATATTTGCCTTTGTGCATCCCTGTTGCTCCCTTGCGGTGTCTTGCTCAACTTGCTGCAGCTCAAGTTGCTAGCCTGTTAGACATGAAATTGTTCTTCCTTGCTTCCTCTTGTTGAAGTATTGGCTCGACGCGCTATAAAGTCGACAAGCGGCACAGATGTGCCGCTTGTGTAAGCCTACCCCTGTTTATTTTATTTCATCTTCTGACCAGTATGCGGCCATCTCTGCCCGCCTTATGCGGGCATATGGCCGCCCTACTTATACCGTTGCTACGCAGGAACATTCCTCAGTCGTTCACCTTATCGTGCCCGTCTGAGGTTTGTCCCTTCTCTCTCTTATTTATCCTCTTACTTACTGGTGTCGTAGTATTCTTCCAATAGGTCTGCAATATAGTCGTTCACCTTATCGTGCCCGTCTGAGTATTCTTCCAATACCTCTTTCCTCAGCTTACCAGGGAGATTGAAGACCTCAAGCTTTTTAACTTCACTGTACATCTCAGGCACAGTACTCAGAATGCAGAGGTAAACACTAGTATGATTTATCTCACTACACCTCTGGTGGATAGTGTCCTTGATTGAGTTCTGTTCGAAGACACTCGGGGTGGGTTCGATTCCTTCACAAAGCATAGAAAAAGCTTTCAATGTCCTTTTGTTTTTGTGCCTTGACTCTGACATTTTTGGGTGGTTTTTGATGTTCAACATTAGTGGGAGTTAAAGTGCTTTGGCGGGACATAGTAACCCTTTCCTTGCCCACACCTTGGTGCAGTGGAGTTGAGGGTGCAATTCCCTCCCAAAGTATAAGGTCAACACCTCTCGTTGAATTTTTGGATGTTGCACTTTCAAATCTTCTTTTCGTGGAAGTTGTCCGATCCTTTTTGATCTATGTACCATATATTCTGCCTTGTCCAGCACCGGAAACAGGCACTATTTTTGTTTGCGACCTAAGGATCTCACAGAGGGACAAGTTCAATAAATATTTTTTTGTCTGCAATGTCTTACTGCTCCATCGTGATTGTTCAAATATAGCTTCAGCTTTGGTGGGTTACTTGGTAGCAAATTTGTTCACAAAATTGCCTGATTGATTGATTGAGTTGGGGTTCAATTCCCTCCCAAAGCATGTACCCCGTCTATTGTTCTTTTTTTTGCGCAATTGCTCAATAGATGGAGTTGAGTTGAGGGTTCAATTTCCTCCCAAAGCATGTGTCCTATCCAGAGTTTTTTTTTCTTGTTGCTTCTTTGGTGTAATTTTGTCAAGCCATTGGGCTGTCACACATGAGTTTGTTCTCTCTCCCTGGCTGTTACACCAAGTATGATTTACCACAGTACATACATGATACACCACTGGTTGGTAGTAGTGGCCCTTGATTGTGTTCTTTCTGTTCGAAGACAACTCAGAGAGGGTTCGATTCCTTAGGAGCTTTGTATTGGCCTTTTGTTTTGGTCACCTCCCTGGATGCTTTTTGTGTGGTTCCTCATGCTCGACATTGGTTGTGATTACAGCACTTTGGTGGGGCTTTGCCACTGGTAAGCTTTGCCCAATTGCTTGATTAGAGCTCCTCGAGGGTTCAATTCCCTCCCGGACCATTTGACCTCCCCTTCAGTTTCTTTTGTCAATATTGCACCTTTCTTCTTTTTGTGGACATTGTCCTCAACCTTTCTGATGAATCTGATCTTCTGCACACCCTTCCTTGTCCACCACCTAAAACCAGGACAGATTTTATCACAGGGATGTGATCTGCATTTGTCAATTACCATATTCGTGCAAGCTGGACTTAGTGCTGGCAAGGTTCGGTTCAAAAATCGGTTCGAACCTGAACCGGATCGGACCGGACGCCGCGTTCAGGTTCGACGTTCGGGCTCGGCCTGAACCGAACGCCACGTTTGCGTTCGGCGTTCGCGCGTTGGAGGGTACGTCCGAACCTGAACCGAACCCCGAACCGAAATTGCTCATAAGAGGTGCATTTCGGTGGTGTTTTGCGGTTTTCAGTACCGATTTTGAGGCCCAGCCTCACTACCTTGCCCGATCTGACCCTAGGTACTGTATTTGGCAGCCTGGATTTGGATTACATCGGTCTAATAAATATTGTGAGTGAGTGTTTAAGTTTCAGTTTATTCAACCATTGACCTGTTTGAGTCAGAGTGAATCCTACGGATGAAAATATCATTCTGAAGATAACTGGATGGCAAAACACTCCTGTGTGGGTGTTTCTCGCCAGAATTTGACTCTCCGAGAAGCCCGATTTTTGCCGAAGTTCGAACGTGTTCGAACGCCGAACCGAACGTGAACGCGGGTTCAGGTTCGGGGTTCAGCAAATGCCCGAACCGAACGCAGCGTTCGGGTTCGGCGTTCGGGAAAAAGTGCCCCGAACCTGAACCAAACCGAACCTTGCCAGCACTAGCTGGACTGGACTGATAATATCAGGTACAGCACATCACCCAGTCAGTTGATCATGATTGCTCAAATAAATACAGCTTTGGTGGCTGGGAGTAACTGCAGCTTGCGTCAACTCACTCGCTTCCAGCCAGGCTTGGCTGAGTTGAGTTGAGTTGGGGTTCAATTCCCTCCCAAAGCATATGCTTCCTCTTAATGTTTTTTATTTTATTCTATTTTCTATCCGTCTTGGGTTAGTAATACAGACTGGGTGAAAGGCGTCACGAAGTCTTGGCTGCAATCATACACAATAATTATAACCGACAGCAACCGTTACCCGACAGGGTGGGAATTCGAAAACGCACTAAAGTAAGTACTGTAGCACACAAGTGGCGCTGGGGATCGCCAACATCGTAGGCAGCTATAGGTCCATAATTCTTGACAAACAAAGTGGAGTAAGAATTGCACAACAGCGGTTTGATGAGGGTCCACTTGATGAACTGAAACTAGAATAATATTTCTGTGCTTCCATCTCATTGCTGGGTTGTGATCATTCACTGTAATATTGAATACATCTTTGAATTGGTGGGTATCTACCGTTATAGCAATCTGTTCACTCAATTAACACCTCCCATATTTATCCCTCCTCCTTCACTCCCCTTTCCGCCGACCCGAGTTCTGGACATGGATTGACCACCTCGCACATCACCCGTCTTCCGGCTGCCCTCGGAGTGGTTGGCAGCACTTCTCTCGCCGTACTAGTAGCTGCAGCGAACATCTTGCTTTATAGCTGGGTGGCTCGACGCGCTGTTGCTGCTGTTGGTGTTGGTTGTGATGCTTTCGCCGCCGCTGTTTCCGCTTCCAAGGGAGCCGCGAGCGCGTCATTTTGGAGCCCACCGCGAGGGGTCTCAACCATCGATTCAGGCTCGTCTCGTGCCTTCTCCCCACCCTCGTCCCCTTCCCCCGACATTTTTCCTTCGTCGATATCGCCGCCCATCGTCCCGCCGTCGTCTCCGCCTTCACCGCCTTCGCTCGCGCCCGATATCTCCGCGCCGCTGTCCCCCGATCGTCCCGCGACCTCGGATCCCCGCGCCCCACCACCGCCGCCGATGCCCGCTCGTCACGACCGCATAGCCCCAGGATTCGATTCGCACCAGCCTCGCCAGCTCCGCAGATATTTCTCCGACCTCGAATATTTGTTTGCGCGCTCCAGCATCACCGACGATTTGCAGAAGAAATTCCATGCGACCTATTTCCTCGACCTCGACGACCAGGATCTTTGGGAATCCGTCCCGGAGTTGACCGACCCTGCCGCATCATTTGCGCAGTTCACCGCCGCGATATTCCGTCTCTACCCCGAAGCCGACCCCGACCGCAGATTTTCCCGCGCCGACCTCGATTCGCTCGTTACCGAGTTCTCGTCCCAGCACTCCCCGTCCCGCGCACGCTTCCTCGAGTTTTATCGCACGTTCCTCACGATATCCTCGTTTTTATGCGCTAAAGGTCGTCTCTCCGCCTTCGAACAGAGTCGCATCTTCGTCGCCGCGATCCCCGCGAACATTTGGCACCGCGCACTCGAACGACTTCGCGTTAAATTCCCCGACGTACATCCCGACGATCCCTACCCGCTACACGGCGTCCGCGACGCAGTTGACTTTGTCCTCGTTGCTCCGCCATCGCACGCGCCTCCGCCCATCGAGCTTCCTACGCCCACGCCCGCAGATCCCTCCATCGCCGCGCTCATCGACGCCGTTAACGAGTTGATTCACCTCGTGTCGCAGCAGCAGTTGTCCCCCGTCGCTCCACGTCTCGACTCGCCGCCTTCGCCGCCTTCGCCGCCTCGCCCCGCGTCGTGCTCGTATTGCAGCGCCGCCGACCACTTCATCGCCCGTTGCCCCGTCGTCACCGCAGATGTTCGCTCCGGATTTTGCCGTCGTAACCCTGAGGGAAAAGTTGTCCTCCCTTCGGGCTCGTTCGTCCCGCATCGTATCGCAGGCCCAGATCTCCGCGCTAGAATTAATTCGTGGCACACCGCGAATCGAACCGACTGCGCACCTTTGGAACACCCCGACATCGCTTCCGCGCCGCCGCCTCCCTCGCCGTCGTTGCCTCTGTCTCGCGCTCCCACTCCTGCAGCCTCGCCGACTCGTCCCACTCCAGCGCCCGTCTTCCCCGCGCAGAGTCGTCTCGCAGCTCTTGAAGCCGAGCTCACCGCGCTTCGTTCCCGCGCCCGCGTTTCAGTTGCCCCCGCGTCGCATGTCTATCGCGTTGTCCAGCCGTCGAGTTCCCCAGCAGCGTACACGTCGTCGACGTCGTCCTCGCGTTCGCAGTCCGTGCCGCAACCGCATGTCGTTGTGTCGCAATTCAAGTCCCAGATCGCCGCGCCGAGTTCCAGTTCTATTGATGCCGTCCTTCCCTGCGATTTCCCCGAGCCGTCGCCGCGCAGCCGAGCCCCAGCGTCGTTGCCCAAGTCTTCCCTCGAGTCCCCCGGGTCGCCTTTCACGCAGTCGCCGTCCGCGCCGTCGAGTTTCGAAGCGCCGTTGTCCCGCAGATCAATTTGCGATGATTTCGGTCCCCCGTCGATGCAGCAGCCCTCAGCGCGTCCAGATCGTGTCTTACCATCCCAGCGTCGAGCTCAGCAGTCGCCCCCGTCGTCCCAGTCGTTCGCGCCGTCGTATTCTCGAGCCCAAATCCCCCAGATCATCGAGTCCACTCCAGATGGTTTTGCGAAGAAATTCGACTTTGCGCACGTTCCTGCATTCGTTCCGCGTCGAGTAGCCCCAGAATCGAGTCGTTCCAGCGTTCGCGTTACCCCCAGATCGTCGCTCTAGCCCCAGTGCTGCCTCCGGAATTTTTTGCGCAGATTTTCACGGCCATCTCCCCGATACGACATCCATTGCTTTATTTCGCCATTTTGCCAGTTTCTTCGACGTTTCCGCGCTCGTTTCGACCATCCCACGACGCCTGTACGCTATACGAACGCCACAAGTCAATATTTCGTTTGGAACAGCCCACTGCGACGCACCGACACTTTAGCGCCATTTTTCCATTTATCCTTCCATCCGCCTTCGCCCGCGCTTTCCCCCGCCGTTTCGAGTCCCATCCATCGTCGTCTTGTCGTCGTCTTCCAGCTGGATTGTTGCCGTCGTCGTGAGTGCCCGAGGACGGTCACATTTTCAGTTGGGGGGAGATGATGAGCAGTGTTTGCCGCTGAGCGCCGAATCCGATCAACCTCCGATACAAACACGACCATCCGCGCCAGATTTATTGTTCAACATGCCGAACCCACGCGATCTCCGTGATTCTCGACCTTCTCCGACGCGTTCCCCGGTCTTATTCATCGATCCACGACATTTCCAGCTCCGAGCCAAATTCCAGCGTATTGTTTCAATTCAATTCTTGTTCAATTCGCACCGCAATGTTGACTCAGCTCGCGCGGCCGCAGCATGTATTCCGACGCCATCGCGTGTAGTTAGTAAGACTCGTATAGCCTCCAGGGGACTTACTCCCCTTTCTTCCCTACACATAAATACCACCACAACCCACCTGTACTTTAGTTTTCAGTTACGCCCCCGTTATCGATTGTTTTGCCTCCGACTCTCGTATGCCGCCTTAGTCCCTCGTCGCCACCGATGCTCGCTCTCGTCCACGCCTCCGTATTGTCCCTCGTCATTCACGTCTCGCTCATCACCGTATTCCTCCTCGTCTTCCCCGTCGCCGCTGGCCAACTAGCCGGCAACACCTCCCATATTTATCCCTCCTCCTTCACTCCCCTTTCCGCCGACCCGAGTTCTGGACATGGATTGACCACCTCGCACATCACCCGTCTTCCGGCTGCCCTCGGAGTGGTTGGCAGCACTTCTCTCGCCGTACTAGTAGCTGCAGCGAACATCTTGCTTTATAGCTGGGTGGCTCGACGCGCTGTTGCTGCTGTTGGTGTTGGTTGTGATGCTTTCGCCGCCGCTGTTTCCGCTTCCAAGGGAGCCGCGAGCGCGTCAGTGTTCAGGGCCACCTCGGAGGGTTTGATTCCCTCCCAAAACATTCCAAATTATGATATATGGTTTTGTCATCTCACTGGACATTTTGCCCGGTCCTTGATGTTCAATATTGGTGTGGTTGAAGCACTTTGGTGGGTAGTTACCAATGGTAAGCTTTATCCACTCAATCTCTTGATTGAGTTGAGGGTTCATTTTCGTCCCAGAGTATAAGTGATCAACACCTCTCATTGGATTTTTGGATGTTGCACTTTTCTTCTTTTCATGGGAGTTGTTCGAGTCCTTTATGATCTATGTACCACCTATACTGCCTTGTCCAGCACTGTAAAGACCTCACAGAGGCACAAGTTCATCAATAATATTACCTCCCCACATGTCAGATTTTGAGCACACCTTTGTTTTTGTTCCTCAGCTGTGCAGGTTTTGCCAGGTTCCTCCTGCTTGATTATGGTTGCTCACAACACTTTGGCGAGTAGTGGTAGTATGCCTTACCAACGGCTTGGTTGGTGTTGAGGGTTCAATTCCCCCCCAGAGCATTCTGTCCTCCTTGTTGGTTTCTTTTTTCAATATTGCACCTTTCTTCTTTTTGTGGACATTGTCCTCAACCTTTCTGATGACCCTGATCTTCTGCCCACCCTCACCAAAAACAGGATGACATGACAAAACCTAGGATGTGATCTGCATTTGTCAATTACCGTATTTGTGCGAGATGTACTGAGATGATGATATCAGGTACAGCTCATTACTCAGTCAGTCATGGCCATGGTTGTTCAGATACAGCTTTGGTGGCTGGCAGTAACTGCAGCTTTGTGCCCACTCACTCACTTGCGGCTTGCTTGGTTGAGTTGAGTTGAGGGTTCGAGTCCCTCCCAAAGCATATGGTGAGTGCCCCTTGGCTTTTTTCTCTCTCTCTCTTCAGTTGTTTGTACATCACCGTTCTGTCTTGAATTATACAGACTGGGTGACAGTCATCGTGAAGTCTTGGCTGCAATCATACACAATAATTGTAACAGACAGCAACCTGACAGGGTGGGGTGGGAATTCGAACACAGTTCAATGTGCGATACTGTAGGACACAAGTGGCGCTGGGATCGCCAATGTCGTAGACACCTATAGGTCCACAATTCCTGACAAACAAAGTGGAGTGAGAATTACAGTACTGTAGCATACAAGCGGTGTTGCAGATCATCAACATTGTAGACTAAGACACCTCTATGTCTACAATTCCTGACAAACAAACAAAGTGGAGTGAGAGTCACACAAAAGTGGGTTGATAAGGGTCACCCTTGCCTGTAGCCTGCTTGGTCAATTGAAACCAGAATGATTTTCTGTGCTTCCATCTCATAACTCATTGCTCAGCTGTGCCACATTGTTCACTGTAATATTGAATACAGTCCTGGTAGGCAGCTTGTGTAAACTCAACCAATTGCTTGGTTGAGAGTATTGAGCTGGGTTAAGGTGGGGTTCGATTCCCTCGGACAGCATATGAATTCTTGCTACGCGTAGATTTTTGTTTCCAGTCAAGTTGAGTCAAGTCAAGCTGTGGGGCTGTCGTACTGGGTTGCTAGACTTCGGATGAGATAGTACACATCAAGAACAGGGTGAGACAAGCACCATTTTTTTGTTTTTCAATCTTGAAGCACCTCACAGAATGATGATATTTATGTTCTCAGTCCATCTCACTGCCTGCGGTTCTTTGCCATGATAGACCGTAGTAAGTAAGTAGATTGGCTACAGTACAGCTTTGGTGGCTAGCAGTAGCCACAGCTTTCGTACTCAAGTGATTATTTGATTGATTGAGTTGAGTTGAGTTGAGGTGGGGGTTCGATTCCCTCCCCAAGCATAGGAATTCTTGAGAGGTGTTTTTTTTTGCGTCTCAGATTTCTTCCCCTTTGGCTATAACATGTATTACTTCAGATGCCAATGGGATGGTTGACTTGTTGTCCGTGGCTACCAGTTACTCGGTGCAAAAGAACTCCCAAGAGGGTGAGCCTGAGTTCTTCCGTCCATGTTTCATGCTGAACGTACGTCGTGACATGCCATGTCGAGAAGAAAAAAAAGAACCCTGACATCCCGGGCGGGGTTGAAAAAATAAACCTGACATTGTGAGAGAGTTGAACTTACTTTGGGACAGCCTAATTGAGAAACAAAAATATCTCTTGCGGATCACTGACATTGTGTAGCGCTATGGGTCCATAATTCCAACTCAACAGTTCCCACTCCACCTCTTATTTATTCCAGGGTAGCGATTCGAACGAAAATGAATTCTCGCGCTAGAGCCTGAGAAAGCCGCGGAGGTGAGAACTAATGACGTCACCCGCGTTAATTGAAGCCCGGGGTGATGTCACCGTGTGTTCGATTTTCTCTGTTGTAGCGGTTCTCTGTTCAGTTATTCGTCTTCTCTTCCAAAATTCCGTCTGCTCGCCTGTCTGCGCGAATATAATCTGCCACTCGCGCGCCACGAATTGCTTGGTTGGAAGCGTGCCGTAACAATTAAAAGATACACGCGCGTGGGATGGGATCAGATCAATCAATGTCTATCAAGCGTCAACAAACAATGACGTAGGGGCAAAAAGGATCGATCGTTTGCTCCACAACTCATCATCACCACCCAAATCTTTCGAGCAAGCGCGACCCCTGCTCCTCTACTACAGCTTCCACGACACCGACTACCGCAGACACCACAGACTCCACCGCCGCGCCACCGCTACACCACACCCGACGCCCGACGCCGACTCCACGACCGTCGGCCAGCCGTGTTCGTGTCCGCGCCTACTAGAGACGACTCCACCGCTCCACGACACCACCGTAATTCCAATCACCCATCCACACCACAGCACCGTCGCGCAGCAACTCGCTCAATACATACAGCAAGTCACCAACAACTAATTACATAGACGAAGGGCAGCATACGAATATGGGCGGGGACCACAAATGTCCTGTTTGCCAGGCGACGTTTACGAGGCCGCAGCATGTGGCGAGGCATATGCGTTCTCGTGAGTTCCTTCTCCTACCTTTTCTATCTCTTTGTTTCTTCGTATGATTCGGGAAGGCTGAGGTGGGGGTGGAGAGGAAACCCGGAGAATGGAGAGCTTGACGGCCCCGCTTTATATTGGCGTTTCGGCAGTGGAACACCACACCACAGCGGCCCCACTTATTCGTTATCCGGCCGTTGACTCCACTTGCTACTGCTACTGCTCCCTGCTTTGCAGGGTCTGCTACTCCATTCTCCGAGTCCGCGCCCCACTCTACTCCCCTTCCGCACCTCCGGCTCTTTGTCTTCCCCGTTCCCGTTCCCCATCTCCTCCGTCCCCATCCTGGCCATTCTCCTTCCCCTTCCCACCTACTCCCCACCGCGTTCTCGTCTTTACCGAGTCCGAGTCCCTTCCGCTTCTCATCCCTCCTACCGATCCTACCCACCCTCTCTCCCTTCTCTCCCCATGCTCACACCCCACCACAGACACAGGCGACCGCCCCTACAAATGCCAACACTGCGGCGACCAGTTCGCGCGCTCCGACCTCCTCTCGCGCCACGTCAACAAGTGCCACGCCGCCGAGAAGAACGCCGCCGCTGCCTCTGCGCTAGGCGGGGGTGCGGGGGCGGGGGGAGGAGCGGGAGGGGCGGGGGGAGGGTTGGGGACGGGGAGGCGGAAGGTGTGTGTGGTTCTTTCGTTGTTTTGCGCGGCGCGGGGCGGGGTGGGTGGAGTAGCGCACTCGGGCGGCGCGTGTGCCCGTCTCCCTGCACACCTTTGTGCGCGCCGAAACCATTCTGTTCAATCGATTTCTTCACCGTTCCCTCCATCCCATTCCTCCTCTCCCTCCTCGCTCTTCCCTTCCCTGCTCCATCCTTCCTACATCCCCGTCCGGGGCACGCCTCCCCACACCTCGTCTTTGTCTCCGCCCCGCCCTTCTCTCTTGTCTTTCTTTGTCTTCCCTCCTCCCATTCCGTCCTTTCGTCCCGGATTTGTTATGGCTCGCTAACCCCCCTCCCCCGCGTTTTCAGGGCACCACCGCCGCCACGCGCGCGACCACCTCGAAACAGGCATGCGACCAGTGCGTGCAGAGCAGCCTGCCGTGCGATGGGAGTAATCCGTGTGGTGCGTTTCTTTGTTACTTTTTTTTCTTCCAAATCCACTTCGTGTCGGGATTTTCTTTCCGCGAGGAGGACGCGCGGGAGGACGTGGGGGGCGAGCATACCGGGGGAGTGCGTGGACGTGGGCGGGTGCGGCGCAGCGGGTCGGCGCGAGCGCGCGTGTGGGCTGCGCGCGCGGCGTCGGAGAGCTGGACGCGGCGGGGTTCGAGCACGTCGCGAGCGGGGAGGGACGGCTTCGAGCGCGTCGCGGGCGCGGGCTGGGCGAGATTCTGTCGAAGGGAGTCGCGAGTCCGAGTGGGTCGGCGCTGTGGAGGCTACCACTGCGGCACATCTGTCCCTGCGGACGCGGCGCAGGACGGCGGCGGCGCGGCCACGGGCGCCGCGTCTGCGAGCTCGTCGGGTGGCTCGTCGGGTGGCGACTTCGACGTGTGTCTAGCCCTGGCCATTGCAGTCGGGTCGGGCGCTGAGACAGATATCGCGAGAACTCGCGGACCGCGCTTCCTGTCCGCTCGTGGCGCAGGGGCGCAGGTACGAGTGAAGGGAAGGGGCATGGGTCGGGGGCCTCGGGAGAAGCGTGGGCGGGCGCATGGTGTGGCGCGCTTCGTGTCGCGAGCACTCTTTCTTGGGAGGCGGCTTACCTTGCAGCGCCCGACGCGTGGTGCGGTGGTGCGGCGTAGACGTGAGGCGGGCACGGACCCGAGTGTCGTGGCTCCGTGGACGAGTCGGGAGATCCGCGGGCGGCGCCGCATGCTCTTGACGACGAGCGCCATGGGGTCGTCGGGTGCACGAGGCTTCCTTCGGCGCGGCTTCCAACCTTTCCAGCATCGAGGAGCGGCTTGCGTCGGGACTGTACCGTACCCATCGTGGCTGACGATCCTTTCACCCGCGTGTCGCTCGCCGCGCTCTCTGTTATTGGTCTCCTTTCCTTCTTTCTCTTTCTCTCACCCTCGTCTTCCACCACATTCTATTCTATCGTATTCCATAAACTAACCTACCTCCAGCAAAATGCGCCGCCCGCAAAACACGCTGCACCTTCGTCAAATTCCACCGCCAAACAGCCCCCGTCGGGCCCGGGCACCCCTCCTCCCTCTCCGCATCCCTCCCCTCCAATTCCTCCTCACACCTCTCTTCCCATCCCAATTCGTCTTCATCGCACTCCCAATCCTCTTCCTCGTCCTCGCACGGAGACCCGCTGTCGCTGGGCTTCCTCGACGCGGGGGGGCAGCAGCCGACGTTTTTGTACGCGCAACAGGCCGCCTCGGGGCAGCAACAACAGTTTTCGTTCCCCCCCGCGCAGCAGCAGGGCAGCCCTGTGTTTGCGCCGGATGATCGGTTCGCGCATCATCCCCATGGGCACCATGGTGGGGGGAGTGTCAGTCCTACCTACGGCGACTACGACGCGCATTCATCCCCATCGCACTATGGTGGCGGTGCGTATGGGTATCGGGAGTACCACGGGGAGAGAGGAGGGTATGGAGGGGACTCGATGTCGGAGCATAGTGGGGGGAGTATTGGGGGGAGTCGGCCGGCTAGTAGTGCGGGGCATGGGGTGCGTTTCTGTCTTTCTCTGTTTCTTTCCTTTTTTCTCGATATTTCCGTTTTTTGCGGGAGCGAGCGAGTGCGCTGTCTGCCTACGCTTCCTCGTGATCTATTCCACGAACGCGGGCGGGCTACTTCGTCTTCCGGTCGTCATGTCGTGCCACGCGGGATTTTTTCCTGCGGGTCCGCGAGCCTGCGTGCGTGCTGCCCGCCTAGCGGGACCCTTCTTCGTGATTTATTTCGCGAACGCGGGGGTGCTTCGTCTTCCCGTCGTCGTGGCAGGGTACGATATGTCGTACACCTTCCTCTCCATTCTGCGACGGCGTTCTTCGTCTTCGGACGGATGAATGGACGGGGAAGCGCACGGAAAGGGTCCACTACGATCTGCGATCCCCATCTTCCTTCCATCCTCCCTGTCGTCTGTTTTTCTTTCTCACCCACTACGATGCTGACTCCCCCCTCCCTCCCCTCCCTCGCTAGGACTACCCCTACGGCCTGCCCAACGGCCGCCACCACGCCTCCGCATCCCTCGACCTTCACGACCTCGCACATGCCTCGCTCCACCACCAGCAACAACAACAACACCACCCCGACCAGCAGCTCCACCGCCCGCCCGAGTTCAGCAGTGCTTTCGGGCTTATGAGCCTCGACGACCCGAACGTGCTCGCAGGGCTCGCGGCGGACGGGGTGCCGTTCTTCTCCACCACCGCCCCCTCCGCCTCCAGCGCGCAACCCGGGGGTGGAGGGAAGCCGCAGAGGATGCAGCTCCCGCAGCCGCTCGCGTACCACTACTCGCCGCCCTCCTCGGCGCATTCGCACCATGGGGGGCACCCCGGCGCGGGGGCGGGGGCGGGGGCGGGGGTGCAGACGCCCGGTACGCGGGAGGCGGAGACGAGGGAGCTGCGCGAGTTTTGGAAGGCGTATATGCGGACGCCGCTTACGGGCCCGGGCCCACACGCGGATGCGCTGGGGCTCGGGCTGCAGACGCCTAGTGCCAGTGCGGCTGCGGCTGCGGGGGCGGGTGCCGCTGGGGGCATTCTGGGGATGACGCCGACGAGGGAGAGCGCGGCGCAGTCGGTGCAGGCGCAGCAGAGGAGGTTGTTTAGGGTTGCGAGTTTGCCGAGTGTGAAGACGCCGGAGGGGGAGATGGACGCGGCGCCGGTGTATCCGGTGCATCAGCATTTGGGGATGCAGCAGCATTTGCCCCCGCCGATACACCAGCAGCAGCAGCAACAGCAGCAGCAGCAGCAGCAGCAACAGCAGGGGCAGGGGAGGACGATGCATAATGCGGACGATTTGCGGTCGTATGAGGCGGCGGTGTTGGCGAGGAAGGCGCCGGAGTTGGTGCTTAGGAAGCCTGCGAGAAGGCCGACGACAACGACGACGGGGGCGCCACCACCGCCGGTGATGTTTGAGTTTGGGGCGGCGGGGAGGGAGAGGGGGGGTGCGGCTGGACCAGGGCCGGCGCAAGGTGCGGACGCATCGAGCTCGCTGGCGGGGGCGTTTGGGTTCGCGGGGGCGGGGTATGCCACTGCGCCTGCGCTCGCCGCGGGTGCCACCGGGAGCAGCTCACAGCCTAACTCGCCCTTCCCTGGCACGCCCACATCTGGGACGACTGGGAGCGCGAGTGCGAGTGGGAGTCCGAGCGAGGATGAGGGGGACGGGGAGGCGGAGGGGCATGGGAGGCCGAGCTTTAAGCGGCTGCCGAGCCAGACGTTGGGGCCGATGGTGGCGAAGAGGAGGAGGGACCAGGGGGCGGGGGCGGGGCTTGGCATGGCGCATTTGGCGCCGCCGACGCCGGCGCTTGAGGGCGGCCCAGGTGGGGTGGGGAGTGGAGGAGGGGCTGGGACGCCGAGCGTGAATGCGTATCCGGACCGCCCGATGATTTCGTTGCGGGCGCCGCCGGTGCCGCCTGGGCAGGGGCAGGGAAGGAGGGCGAGGAGGTTGAGTGCGCCGGCGTCGCCTACGGGGGCGGTGTTCCCCACTGATTAGAGTGCGAAGGGGGGAGAGAGGAGGAGAGACGACGACGAAAACGGGGGAAGGAGACGCGAGCGTCGGCCGACCCAGCAACGATCATACCCGCCCCACCACACCACATTACCCGCCTGCATGCACATAGTCATGCATTCCTTCTATTGACCTACCTGCATTACGCCTGCGCCCCACACCCGCACCCCCATCCAAGACCGCCCGCCCGCTGTATTTTTGGCCTGTCCGTCTGTCTGTACTGTACTACCATCACCCGACCCTCGCTTTGCCTGCCTGCCCGCTGCCCGCTACTTGCTTCCTTCTTCCTTCCTTCTTCCGTCTTATTTCCTTTTTGTCTTTTCATTACCGCAGTACCACTACCTACCTACCTACCCACCCGACAATTACTCAATTACTCTACGCGCGGGCTGCTGCTATAATCTTCCTTTCCTCTTTTTTGATTACCTTTTTGTTTCACGTACCTACGACTACCTACCTACTGCTACGACCTACTTTTTTGTGTAAATTGTGCTCGAGAACGACTTTCTTGTTATCTTGTCTGCTGAAGAAATGTATAATAGTCGATAATGCGATTGAGCTACTTTTTGGGATCTTCAAGACTTCGAAGGCTGGCGGGCGTATGGGGGTAATACTGTAACATTATTATTGCAAATTTTAGCAAAAATACACACCCTCTAGGTGAAAAAAAAACACACACCTTCGAAAACATCCACAGGTATGCAGAAGTGACTATGAAATTATGGGAGTAATAGTGTTTCATAATTATACTAAGTTTTGATAGAAAAATACACTGGTTTTCGAGAAAGTTACACACCTGGTTAGGGCCAAAATTAAAGTCACTACCTCGAATGTGAGGAAATGTTCACAGGTGCACAGACCACATTAAAAAATTCACTGGTGAGATTGCATGCTTTTTTTTTTACACACCTTTGAATCCACATCGAAAATGACACACCTGGCCATTTCCTTTCTTTCACACCCCGCCAGCACTGGCAGTAGAGGACATCCCCTGATATCCGGCGGTGCGGCGGTGGTACGGATCACGGATCACATCACATCTAAGTTGCTTGAAGCACCAATCGCGTGAGGGTGGAGTTCCATTCGAGGTACGGTCTCAGATATCATTGCGCTCGAGGTGTGTCGAGGCAACGGAGAGAGAGGGATCCCAATTTCCTGGCCCACTCGGCTCGTAATGGGCTCGTGTATTCGGTGGGGAATCAATGGGGAAACACCAACACGCGGAATTATCTGATTGGTGTCTTAGACACCCACCGGGCTCTGGTTTTGAACCTTGGGGCTTTGTTTCTCATGGTACTCCTCTTCCCCTTCCCTTTTATTCATGTCTTCACATGCTTTTGGTTGGAAAGCCTGGGCTGAACTTGCTGGTAAGTTCTTCAATTTCGAGGACCCCGTCCGGGCGTATTCTCGCGCGCAAGGTATTCCTCAAGACGCAATATTCCCAGTCGGAACCAACCAGCCCTTATTTCAGGAGGAGCCCACGTTTCTACGGCTCGAGCACTACTCACCGCCCCTGCTTGAGACTTCCAATTTCCGTCCTCAAGGTCTACCGCATCGTCTTATTGGACTCGGGCAGCAGTCAAAACACCTGAGTCCCAATTCGGTGACGTTGTCAGGCGGAAACACCCCCGAGAAGAGAACAAGGAGAACGAGGTTAGCGAGGAAGCACCTCACAAGGCTAAGAAGATGTGACAATCATAGAGTTGATAAATGACCAGTGGTCGGCATCTTGAGACAAGTACATATGGTCGTCCGAGCTAGGCACCCTAGCTGGGGACAACAACCGCTGACAAGCTGGATATGCAATGAGAACCAGCACATACATACTGCAGGTGTGCAGGGCATTTCGGTGCACCCGCGCGACCCGCAACATGCGAGATGGAGCTCAAACAACACAGCCGCCACAGGACAATCCCCGGCAGAATTCAAGCTACGAAAACCGACCCTGAGGGCATTCTCAAGGACGAGTACAACATCCATGGAGATTTACGGTCCAGCCTTGTCATACAAAAACCCAGGGAGCCTTGAGGGGTTCAACCTGAGGGTTCTGCAAAGGAAGTGGGGCACGGGACGGATGCCACGGACACAAAGAGCATGCACCGGGCACGGAGAGGATGGAGCGGTGCGAGTACGGAACGAGAACGTGTCCAAACTCCGAACGCGTGGAAAAATAATCATGCCAGCAGAAGAAGAATCATCTCATCCGTTCTGAGGATATCTGAAAGCGATAATAGAAGCAGCGCACCAGAACCCCAGCCGAATGTCTTCAAGTCGTCATAGTGCCTATGGTCAGGCTCAGCGACGGCCTGTTATGAGTCGCAACACGGTCACAGAGTAGCCAGCAATGTCCATGGGGCCAGTGGGTCGTAGTCTAAAGGCAGGATGAGAGTGAGGATGAGGATGAGACAAGAACACGCCGTCGGTTCACGGTGAGAAGGTAGAAGCAAGTGGCAAGTGGCAGCGCGCGTCAACAAACACATGTCACAACACGTGAGGAAGTGACCGAGTGATGCCGACAAGCCGAGATTGATTGATTGTGGAACGCTGCAGCTTGCTTCCCACCACGTACTCAAGTCCCGATGTTCATCTTGCCTGTGACATTAGGCTTATATGCTCATGGGTCGATACTGTCAAATTCTATTCAACAGACCTGGGAAATCGGTGCCGGGCGGAATACCTGGTCCTCGGCTGGTGTGGCCAGTGTGCGGGGAGCCAAACGTGGTTGTCATACTCACTGCTGCACCTGCAACATCTCTCTCCTCACCGGAGAGTATTTCGCTGTTTTTGTAGAGCAAATGGTTCCAAATTCCGCGGCGTCAAACCCCTCCTACCCTTACCTCCCCAATACACAACCTTCCTTCACGATGCGGGCATCTTCCATCTTTCCCGGCTGCTGATCTCGTACTCTTTTGCTTCTCTTTTGCAACAACACAACTATGACTGGCCATTCCAGGTCATGTATACCCTCATGTCCGTCCAAGGTGTAACAACTCCGCGGTTCCGTGTTTACTCTAGGATGGCTTTGCTGCAAGTTTTCTTGTACTGCCATGTATCACACGTGAATGGGCGCCGTTGTTTCAGACAGGTTCACAGTGAGGATACATCACTTTCAACTTTTTAATGACTGAGATCACACATCGACCATTCATCGACTCGCCCGTATGCTCAGTTTTCCTTAGCCTGGCAGGCCCCTTGCTAGGTGAATTTTCTTGCCCTGATGGACACCGAACATTGATACAGCAATGCGCCGCATGGCAATCCTAGGTCAAAGGTCAATTTTATTTTTTTTCAGCGCATCCGAAGTTCTAATGAACATAATGCGTCGGACCGTGACTTCACCAACATCTGGGAGTACTCTGTAATCCATACGTCCGTGTCACGCGGCCCTAACCCTGTGGCCGGTTAGGATGTGTTCATTTCTGCGAATAGGATTTGAGCTCGGGCTCCTCGGGGATGTTGAATCAATGCATCAATTTTGTTCCGAAGCAGTTGAGTCGAGTCGTCTTGAACGTCCTGGTGAGATCGCAGTGAGGCATTGGGCTCAACAAAACAGGATGATGCATTGTGTAGTATTTACTTAGTACTAACGAAGAAAAGTACTTAAACAACACGGGGATCATCAAGTTTATATGTGCGGGTGTCGTTGAGGATCTGCGACAGGATGGCAGCAATACGCAACCAATGTGCTCCTCCACCGACGTTGCGGTCGACGTGATAAGCCTAGGAAGAGAGGAATGGATGAAATTTGGAGCCCAAAACAAATAGGGAAGCGTACCAAGCACAACATGTGGTACTGGCGCCGGCGCGTCATCCCGGGGGCGAGAAGCATGCCCATAGTGATTCGACGCGTCGGCTCGGGATGAGGAAAGCGTTCAACGACCTCGCGCATGACCCCCTGCCAATACCTGGCCGTCGAGCGGCGCGGGAGGCCATTCGCATCTTCCACATCGTCGGCCTCCAGCGATGTGGGGTCCATCCATGCCGGCTGCGCACGAGACTGGGAGGGAGCCGGTGCCGGTGCTGGCGGAGGGGCAGCGGACGTGGACGGGGCGGCGTTGCGCTTCCTCCACCGTGTATATGTCTTTTGCCACTCGGTGTCGCTGCTGCTACTGCTCTCGCTATCCGAGGCTGTAGTATTAAGTAAGTGGCGTTCATCGCAGTTGATTTAACGACGTACAGATCTCAATCGGCGGTGTCTTAAGCTTGGGACGTGGGCGGGGACGTGGTCGTGGGCGGGCAGGTTGTGGGGGTGGTTTCTGACGTTGAGCGTGACGTTGAGCGCGGCGAACATGGACGTCAGGCTCCCCGTCGCTGTAGTCGTTTTCCCATCCAGACTCAAGGGAATCCGTGTTGGTCATCGCTTGCGATAATCGTGTCAACGCAGGAAGCATGAGGAATATTATTACTTACAGTCTGAATTATCGTCGTTGTTTCCGGTCCTGCGAAACAAAAAGGGGAAGGAGTCATGGATTAACGCAGGTACAGTATGAACATGCAATGTGCCTACGTTCTCTTGGACCGACTACGCGTACGAGGGCCAGCCGTCCCATCTTCGGTCTGGAACAGGGTGGGTTAGCGCCGATGAAGTTACTATATGAATGAGAGAAACACTTACTCCGGTTTCCGTGGTCTTGGGCTCGGGCTGGATGGGCGCACATAAGGATCAGGCATCAAGGAAAGTTTTGTGCTTACAGCGGAGGTCGCCCCGCCACGCTTGAAGTAGTTCCGAATTTTGCGGGCGACGCCAAGGCATGCACCTTGAACGCTGCCGAGAACGGATCGGTAGTCGGGGTGTGCAGCGTCGAGGTCGTCGAGAACACGGTTCACAACAAGGGCACAAAAACGGCGCATACCGTATTCACCCCCCTTGAGCACCCGCTCTGCCGTCATCTCGCGCGGGTTGGATATATCGCCCAAGACGTCCATGAGTAAGAAATTAATCTCACTGACGTTGGGCGTCTCCTTATCGAGCGCGGCGATAAGGAGGCGCATGTCGAGCCGCGCAAAGTCCTCTTCAGTCGCGACCTGGGAGAGTTATGAGCGGGAAATTGAGCATGGCGTAGGCGTACTCACGGGTAAGTCGGCGTCTTTGTTCTCCAACACGGTTGCGAGCTCGCGGCACCCGCCCGTCGGATCCCACTGACTGCGGGGGACCTTGAAACGCAGGTGCTGCAGGCACCGGAGGAGCGAGTACGAGACCTCGCAGAGCTGGTCGAAGGCGGTGCTGACGACGTCCGCAGGGGCGCCCTCCTTGAGTGCGACGGGGAGAGCGAGATAGGCCGACAGAATGTGGGGTGCGAGTGCATGAAGGCCACCAGGGCCGATAGCAAAGGCAGACTCGAACTCGGCCTCGAATTCCGGCGAGCCGAGTCGTTCTGTCGCCCCGAGCAGGCGCCCACCAAGCTTGGTCAACGGCGACAATGGTTGGATGATACTGGACTCAATGAATGCAACGATTTGTTGTGGCGTCAAAACAGATTTTGTTGGCGACGCCAGAAACTGAACCAGAACGCCGGCGCAAATTTGTGCAGACTGAACGCCGAGGAGGAAGGAGCCGATGCCGTGCCCATGTTCAGTCCACTGAGAAAGATGAGCATCCCAACATGAATCAGGACGAACGGGCTGACTGACCCAAGTGGCTCGCTGCGCAGATTTGACCTCCGGCTTATGCATGTTGCGCAACAGCCGTATCACCCTGAGATGGGCCGCAGGAACAACAGGCTTTTCAATCTAGAGCCGAGGGATAATTGGGTGAACGGAAAGCAATTCCAAATAAGAGTGGAACATACCTTGGGCTCTGGAGGAGGTGCGGCAGGCGTATCACCCGTGTACCCGTCCCCGGCCGCAATATCATCATCGAAGAATCCGGCGTCGTATCGAGAGGCCTGGGGAAAGATGAGTACATATAACAATGGCCGAGATCGGTCTCACCTCTGGGGAAGCCTTCTTCTTTCCTTTGCGATCCGGCTACAAAACACTGCATGAGTCGTCTCCCAAACAACCGAGGAAGTAGTTCACCTCTGCTGCCTCTGTTTTGGCCGTTGGTGCAGACGAATCTTTTGTGCCATTCTATGGGAATATAATCAGTGCCACGCGAGACAGTGTATATCAACGCAAATCATACCTCCTCGTCCGACGGCTGAGAAAGAAGGCCTTTGAGCTGAGGCTAACGGATCGCCTGAAAGGTAACGTACCTGGTTGTCCGTCTCATCTGCGTCACCCATATCTGCATCCTGCACGCAATGTTAGTCCACCGAATCGAACACAGAAACTTGAAAGCAAACACACCGAGTCGGAGTCTTGGTCTGATTGCGTGTCAGATATTTCGTCGGATGGCACGTCGTGATCAAGGTTGTCGGCGATGTTTTGGGAGACACCGTGCAAGGGAAGGTTCGGACCGGCGGGGTTCAAGGCGATGAAGACGATGTGTCGATATCGAGGACCGGAGAGGCGAATGTTCGAGTCGGTCATCGCGCTGGACGGGGTTGATATTCAGTACAAATGTTGGAGCAGGGAATAGGAACATATGTCTTGATCGCGGTGTAGTCAAGGTCAAGCTTGAGTGGGCGAAGAATACGGGCAATCCCGGGTTTGGGGACCAGGTTACCGCGCCGATCCAACTTCATTTTGCGCCGCGTGGCCAGCAGACGGAAACCGTACTCGGCGATCTCAGGTAAGTGGAAGTTGATGAGGACCTTGGTGCGAATGTCGTTGTCAGTGTCGTTGACGAAAATATGATATCCTTGACGGACCTTGGTGCGAATGTCGTTTTCCGTGTCGTCGACGGAAATGATGATGTCCTTGACGTAGCCGGCCTCTTCCAGCCGCACAAGCCTAAAGGGTTGCCATAAGTTTATGCTGAGACAAATGGGAGAGCAGCGTACGAGTGGGGAGCAGGGACAGAGCAGCGTCCGCGGTTGACATCCTTGGTGAACGGAACCAGGATGACGACACAGGTGATCTGCTTGGGCAGCTTGCGCTTGACAAACCTTTCCTGGGACGGGGAAGGGTCGGCGCGCTTCTTCCGTTTGCGGGAGCCGGCGCGATCAAGGTCCGCATCCTTCTGTGCCTACAAATCGGGTGAGCGACACGCAAGATGGTCTACTGGGGGAGGAACATACTTTCATTCCAGGATGAAACGTGCCCGAGGACCGCATCGCTGCGATGGTGTCCGCTCTGCGTGCATCAGCAAGATCACGGAACCCAGGAGGTGCAGCGGTGGATCCGCGGAGAGGTTCTCGTCCACGCTGCGGTTGAGAGCCACTGAGGGCCACCGGCGGTCGGGAACCAAAGAGACTTCTCGCGGTCGCAGAGAAGCTAGTCTGAGGTTGCGATCCGCCGGCGACCACCTCTGGATGTGTTCCAAACCGGCCGGCGGAGAATCCAGGTGGGGGAGTTGGCTCGGGCGCATTGAAACCGGACTAGAAGAACGGGTTTTAGCCGCGGGATGAGGTGCGGAGACACAGAAGCATACCGACGATGTGGAAGCAAAGGATGGGCCTCCGAAGGAGGAGAAGGAAGAAGAGGGCAAAGTCGATGCGCTCTGTGTTGGAATCAGAAATCACAGAGCGGCAAGGGACAACAAGGACGTACATGGGAAGTAGAGGGAAGTTCTGGCGTTGCCAGGGGTATGAAAGGTGCAGGAGTAGGGACTGTGGGGGCGGCCTGAGGGTGGAGTAAGTAGGGGATAAGAGCAAGGAGGGCTAAAAACTCGCACCTGCCGCCTGTTCTCGCGGTGCTGACTGCCGCGACACCCGCAAACGACACATGGTGTCATCGCGAGAGAGACACCGGGCTGGAGTGAAGTGTATTCGTACCACCCACATCCAGCACGGCAGTCGGGGTTGTTGCATCCGGCAAGGTCGTCGAGAGAGACGTCCCTCATTGATAGGGAAATTAAGGGAGAGAGGAAGGGGACAAAAAAGAGGGAGTGAGCGAGCAAGAGAGAGAGAACGAGCGAGGGAGAGTGAGAAGAGAGTGAGAGAAAATAAGAGGGAAAAAGGAAGGGAATGAAGGAGGGGAACAGACGAGAGTGGATAAAGAAAGGACAGGGAAAAAAATGCCTTGGCAAGACTCGGAGCCCGCCCGAAAAGATGCGGAGGGGCGGGAGCATGGGACACCCATCCATGTGCTGATTTTCAGCGGGCCCCGCAAATATTCAGCGCCGTGATGAGGCCGTCCAGGCACAAAATCACATATTGGGAATTATGGTACCATTTCGCTGCTGCGGCGCTGCGGCGCCCGCTGAGAATCATCATTTCGTCGTCAGACAGGGCCTTGCTCGAGGTAAAAATAGTATCTGTAACGCAGCAGACACACCAGACGACAACAGGGGATCCACACATTCCGCGCCGTCGGCCCAAGCTTCCAGCGAGATTCACGGGCGGATACACGGCTACGGAGCGCCCAGAATCGGCCGGTTTCATATGCAACAGCAAAGTGGTTAAATGTCGCGTTCCTGGCCTCAGTTCTGGTCGTGCATATGCAGATATATCCCGACTGCCGAGCGTTCGAAACATTTTGACTGGATGGTGGCGCCCGTCCAGATGAGAGCAGAGAAGATCCCAGATTAGCATGTGTTTGCATAAGTGGGACTAGCCATAGTACACTGGTTCAATGTCGGGAGGAAGTGACGAGTGAGTTCTGGATGGATGTGGTGCGGAACAGGAAGTGAAATCATTATGTCATCATGATCAGAGATCGGCGTGGTGCCGAGCTCGTGCCGACGATGCAGTTGGTTTTTGGTTGGTTTTCCCAAGTTGATGCGCCAGGCACACAGGGAGTAAAAGTTCAAACAAGAATTGACCTAAATTACTCTTGAATTCCAAGCTGCGACATCATGAGTATAACGGCCTCGCAATACACCTCAATGCCCCAGTTTCCGTCGTCCCGGTCACAATCAAATGCGCCAAGGAGCTCTTTTGCTGCCAGGAGATCTTCATCGTCATTGACAAGGATGCCGCTCTCGCGTTCGACCGAAGCACCAACCGGTTGCTCCGTGCGCTCAAGGGGTTCGTTCGCCGTAGTTCCTGCGGGAGGCTGTGGTGCCTCGCCATCATACCCGTACAATGGATCCGACGCGATGGTCGCATCATCACCTGGGTCACCGGTCCAATAGCCCCGGGTAATGGCGGCCGTGCGACTGAGTTCGTAGATGGCCACCGGGGTTTTGTCGCGCTGGGTTCGCATCCGGTGGTGGTTCCACGCGTCGCGTGCGCGGTCTAGTGCCGCCTGGATGCGGCGATGGAAAACGAGGAATAAACACACACTGTGGATTGGATTCTCCATGTCGAGCAAACCGTTCTTCTCCAGGTAGTCAAAGATCTGTCGGAAGGTTTCTAAAGCGTCCTTCCGAACGTCCCGCCAAAGCCGCTCAATCCGAACGTTATGACGTGAGCTACGACAGAGTGAGAAGTTGGAAGTAAAATCAATGTGATGACCGACCGTCCCCGAAGATAAGCCCGGTGGAGTAAACCCCAATGTGCAATTAGCAGGCGCTCCACCTCGTTGTTCTCGGTTCCAAAGTCCCCGCGCGCACGACTGGGCCATCCAAACTCGGCCACTGCCGCGGAAAACAGCGCGGCGACGGTTGCCTGGCGCTTGTTGGCGCTGCAGGCCAAGTAGATGATGAGGCGCGAGTGCCCGTCGATGCATCCATGGACGTAAAACCCCCACGGTCGGAGCTTTTCGTTGCCATCGTGGTGCCAGAGGGCGTTCGAGCCGCGTACCTTGTACACACGGCGTTTGATGATGCCCGCCCACCTGCATTGGGATATTAGTGTCAAATTTGGGGCGCAAAATTAATATCTCGCACCTTACAAGCACACCAATCTCATCGACACGCCGAAGGCTGTCTTGGACCCGCAAGCGAGGAAGATGGATCCCGCGCGATTCCAGATGACCGGAGACGATAACGGAGCCAACGAAGGGATGGGAGAGGGAGATCTCTGCAACAAGCTCGTCGAGTGCATTGTCGGTGATCGTTGTGAACTCGCGGCGTGCCCTCGAAACTCCTGCCGCGCCGAAGTGTCGATACAAGGTTGTCCGACCGATTCCCATGGCGGCAGAGATATCCTGAAAACTGTTGCCAAGATCATGTAGGCGGCGCGCGCGCTCGATATCGATGGCGTAGCGAGGCCGGCCGGGCTGGCCGGTGAACTCCGTGGGTACCAGAGTGCTTGCAGGTGGGGGTGGGTTGTTAATGAAGTCCTCGAGGGGATCAAGGAGGACGTTAACCGTGGCTAAAAGATCCTCCCGGACTTCCTCTGTGAACACGGGGTCTACAATGCCAACGACGATCTGGCGAACTGCACCGAGCTGGTGAGTACTGCGCTCGACGGCGGGAAGTTCGGCATTTGGTAGTGAATCGACAATGAATTGGGCTTGAACGCAGATGTTATGCGCCTCCATGAGGAAGGTGTGGATCGGGTCGTTGTTGTGCGCCATGGCAGTTGAGATGAGGAAGACTTGACACATCACGTCGTCAATCAATCCAAATTCTAGGCGGCATCTCGGCACGTCTAATTGGTTCGGCCAAATCAACCGTATGGTAAACCATGATTCCACTTTCTCCACCTGCGATATGCCAGTCTTTTGTTCCAACCCCGAATTGATGTGTCACCGCCCCCGTGACAACTCGCCTCAACTTCCATGCAACACTTACTCGCCCAGACTCACTGTTGCCTCGAGGTTCAAGTTCAAGTTTAACTTTACCCCGTACTCAGGCTCAATGTCAGTTGAATTTTGTCTTTCATCGAGCGTCAATTGGCCCTTCACTAGATTCTACACTAAGTCCCCCCGTCTTCTCGCACTTCCATCGACGCACAGTCTCCGAATACCAAATCTATGCTTGGGGGACCTCGGTATGTTCGTAGTGACTTTTTTTTCAATGATTCTTAAAACGGTCTGGGTCGTTAGGGACCGAAGCTATGTTTGCTTGACTCAAGGTACTATGTTTCTGAATCACAACACATGCACACACGTCAGGTTCACTTTGTATTCAACACCACCTCGGTCACTTGGACTTGGGACTCGGGTATTATGGAGCATTGCTCAGGTATGTGATATGTATATCCCATTCATTCTTTCGTTCGTCTACTCACACAGCACTCGCCTTGATACTTCAAGGTCCTTTGGCTTGATTCATCGATAGATTCTCAACGTGTCTGCTTCAACCATACCGCGGAGGAAGGCCGAGGCTATCGTTGGTTCAGGGCTCGAGGTACGTCTACACACCCAAACCTATCATACATACATACATTGAGCTAACTGTGAATCCAGCTTCAAGTTGATCCATCCACCACCTCCCCCGATGTCCCCGAATCCTTACTGTGCACAAGGGCTTCCATACGCTAATATCTCGAGTTCAGTCCACGGACTCTCTTTGATGCGTCATTCACCAACCGAATGAACACTGGGCTTGCCTTCATTCGGGTTAGGCCTCCCATTCATCCACTTCCAACATCCGTGCTTCCCACTGACCGCAAGTTCAACACCGACTCATTCAACCTACGTATCCGACTCAATGCCGCCCTCCTTCAAATCCCACAACGTGAATGACATAGTAAGTGTTTGTGTACAGTGATGTGGTCTATGCTGTTTGCACGTACTTAGTTCTGCACGTGGTTCAAGTTGAACCACAGTTTTGAACGACGTGCCCACAGGTCACCCAAGAACCAACTTTCTCGGTGCCAGCCCAGACGGAGGAATAACCAAAACCGGTCACTTCATCAATCTGCCAACTTGGACCATCAATTGGCAGATTACAAGCATCCAACCGTTCCTTATCCGCAGCAAACTTGAATCGGGGGAAGACTTGGGATGTGCACATTTTTTGAGGCCATAAATCGGCCATACTAGTACTACCTAACCACCTTGAGTGGGACGTGCGTAGAAGCAGGGAGTCTTTTTTTCTCGGGGTCACAGACTGGGCCAATAATCGGATGAGGTGGAAAAGTTGAACCGTGAGAATGTGATCGGGCATTTCGGCGATGTTGAATCCCAGTCCGCCGTGCTATTGGATTTGGAATTTGTGCAGTACTTCCTCCTGGAATCAAACTGAGTTGTTTGTCTGACCAAGAAAGCCCTGCTCACCCATCAATTAAAACATGATATCAAATTTGGACTGAGGTCACCGCCAACGACGCTAATTGCCGACGCTCAAGCACTGTGCATGGCGAGTTCATGTAGTACGGCCACCCATCGGCAAGGCAGTTGCTCCCAAAAGGAGTACAATCAGAATGTACCCACTACGATGTACGTTTTCAGGTACGGCCACCGTTCAAAATGTACGGTTTGCAGTACATTTCACGGCGTGCAACCACGGCGCAACTACCACATATTATCCAGTCATGAATACTGTGATATATTCTAATCAAGCACAATTCAGAATCAACCCGCGTGCAACGTCCCGGCCCTATCACATCTTGAGTTAATTCCCCGGTGTCACTCATTAGTTCAGTCAATTACCTATTTACCGCGCGCTCTCTTCCAGTCCCTGTGTCGACTCCCTGGAAATGATCCGTTCCGAGGTGAGCTCTCCGCGCACTCCAATTCAAACCAACACAAGACTCCCAGCGAGTTTTTAATGGAAGGCTGTTCATTCCGTGCTTGCCGTTAGACGCGTTCAAACTCAAAACTCGATGCTGTAGAGGTAAGCGTCAGCAATCCGCGCGCGCGCCTCTCACTGACCAGAATCCCACATTTGAAAAAATTTCGACAACGACTTTTGTAATGTATTTATTCAGGATCTTCACAGTGTAACTACGTAGAATTCGGAGCGAATGGAGACGGGAACACGGGGAAGGCGTGGTAGCGCAGCTCGGTTGGGAAGGAGTTCTGCGCCTGGGGTGGATGCACGGCAACCGGCTGCAAGTCCAGTGCCGTCCTTGGCCGCTACGCCGGTAAGGGTGAGATAGAAGCAGCCGCGCCGCCAAGCCAAGCCAGGGTGAACCCAAACTTCAACCGTGAGAAGTTGACACTCGGCTACTTCGGCAAGGCGGGGCGGGGCCCGCACAACCTGTTCTTGACTGCCACTGTCCGCGCCGCCCATTCCATCTCCAACCTCTCAGCCAATTTACCCAGTATTCCTCGTTCGTTCTCCTACTTATAGATCCCGTACTCGGCCTTCTTGCTGCAAAGTTGAACAAGTTCAAGTTCACCATGACCTCGCAATCGACGATGTGAGTTGAATTCGGGTTTCATTGATCCTCTACTGACCTTTGACTCGGCTCGATAGCTCTTCGAGGTCCGGTTCATCATTGGCTAGGGTGAAACTCGAAGTTATCACTGATTGACAGAGGTACACCCGCACGCCGGATCTGCCAACTGTGAAACCCAGCTTCACAAAACCAACCACAGTTCGTTTCAAATTCTGAACTGTGTTGCGCATAAGTTGTGTGTGTACTCGAACTCGACCCGCGTGAAAGCATGATTTGATGACCAGCTTCGTGCATTCAATTATTTATTACTCCCTCTCTCCCATCGAGTGCCTCGAGTCCCCGAAATCCGCACCAACGAAACGCGCGCGAGTTTAAAGTCCTCGATCTTAAGGTTCTAAATCCAACTCATGCCCGGACTCACCCTGCGCGTTCAGGCTTGTCCTGTCTGGCCTTGAGTTAACTACTACCCAAGGGGGGAGACACAAGAGGTCATCACTAAGAAATTTGAATAACACCGAGATGCTCGGCATGCTTCCCACAGTTGTACCCAGTACTTTTGCATGGCTCGCCCAACTGCCTCGTGAAGAGTGGATTGGAATGTCTGTCTGGCCAGGGGTTGTTGTCTGAGCGTTTTCAGACAATTGTGTCCCGCCCGGCATAGGCATTGAGTTCACGATCCCAACATCCAGCGGTATCGGTCTCGGAGTCAGATGGTGGGTGCTCACGCTCTCAAGTTCCAATTCCAACTATGTCTCCGCGATTGAGGTTATAAAAAATAAAAACTTGTCGGGAAGATGTAAGGTCATGTAGATATCTGTTTGAAAGGTTGAAGACTTGAGAGACTTGTTCCTCGTGGCCTCCGCGAGAAGGGGTGGTCCGGTTCGAACCTGGAAAGCATCGGAACAGGGACAACATGTCAAAAGCGAACCCTAAACATGTTATTCAGTCTGGGTTGAGAAATTTACCGGGTGGGATGTGATGTATGCCAGCCGGTAGGCCCTTGCTTCAATAGGAAGAAGCCAAGGAGAACCAGGAAGCGGGGTGAACAGTACACACGAGGGTTGAGAACTCAGCCCCACGTTGGTTGGGCTAACAGTGGGGTGGACTCAGCAGTGAACTCCATACCTGTCGGGAAAGCTATGAGGGGGGAGAGTGAGAGGTTGATTCCCGAGCGCTGGATAGTGGCGGCCGTCCGGCCGAGGGCCGGAATTGATGATCCGGACACAGCCCCCGTTCCGTGGAGGTGTGTTCAAGCCAGTGAATATTTTCCGACTAGGGGTGTGAAAAAACCAAACGTCAAGAAGAGGTGTGTAATAAATCAAATGTTCCAACCTGTGAAACTTTTATCGTTAAAGTGGGGTGTGAATTTTTTTGGCCTACCGAGGGGGTGGTGAATTTTGTTTCGGGTGCTTTTGAGGGTGTGCACTTGGGACGGGAGAATCATTTGGGGTGTGAATTTTCTTGCTAAAAGGTGTGAAAATCTCTCAAGGTGTGTTACAAATAATTATGAAACACTATTACAGCCATATGAAATACATACCTCCAAGCTGGAGCCAAATGCACTGGCATTCCATGCTCACTTTATCACACAGGTTGCAGCCTAAAGATATACACACCCAGTTTTCTGTCCAAAAAAACACATGCACTACAGGTCCTTCAATAAAATGCACACCGAGGGGACTTTGGCCCCTCCACTGAGTAGGCTATGTCAATTGGGATTATATAAACTATATATAGATCCAGATCGGACTCTGTTCGACCTCCTCCCTGCAGAACCCAGCCTCCAGGCTACCCTCCCACTGGCAGCTCATCACTGTTTGTTACCGCCCCTGAGCTTGCACAATGGCCACTTCACTGCTGCCATTCCACCTAGGCGAAGGACATAATCTCAAGCCTTGGGGGCATGTGATTGACCGGAGTCCCCAATTTCTCTCACTCTGGAGATTGGTGGTTGGTTTGATGGTAATTCTGACCTGTGTGTTTTTTTTCTAACAAATGCATGGAGGTGTGTATTTTCTTGGACTGATTCCCGAGGGTGTGTATATTTTTTGTCAGTGAACCCGTGTATTTCTTAGGGACAAATCTGGGGGTGTGTAAAATAACATTGGACTGGTGAACTGTGTCTTCTGGTTCAGTGGGCAGTGGTGTAATTATAATGGTAAATCGTGAACTAGTGTATTAGTTGCGGATTCTTCTCCAAGTGGTGTATTTATTGTGAAAAACATCAAAAGTTGCGTATAAATAATAATGTTACAGTATTACAGCCATACGGGCGTGCCCAAAAGCCATGCCCAAACATCTGCCGGAGTGATGAGATCCGAAAATCACACCTTGCCTCTCACCACCATCTCGTCACCGTAGCCGTGGATTCGTGTTGCTCGTGCTTGTCGCCACACCGGTGTCTCAGCCCCGGTTCCTTGCTTGAGGCTGCTTCCGATAGCTGTGATTAGAGGCGTTGCCCGGGCCCACCTCAATTTGCGAATTTGTTTATGTAGGCCAAAGCTCCGAGAGTCTTCTCGCGCCCCGCTGCAGTACAATCCTCTTTCGCCCAGACTCGCGCAACTATGTATTCTTCGTCGACTTGGTGCTACCTCTCTCTGCCTTGCCCCGCGTCCCTCACGCAAAACTCTCCGGAATCCTTCCACCTGCAGATCATCTTTCTCGCCTGCTCTCCAAGCTGGCGCTCAAGCTCGATACGAAGAACGTTCGCGGCTCCCCGCCGCAGGCGCGCGCCCACTGGGTAAGTTGAAAGCATGCCCGAAGAGATCGAGGCCGCCCGTCCTCGGTCCTCCAGCTCGTCGTCGTCTTTACTAGAGGACTGTGCCCACCAGCTGACGCTAGGCGCGGAGGTGGCGGGTGATCACCCTCTCTGCAGTGGACATCAGCTTGCAGGCGCCGCTGCAGAGGACGATGTGCATACAAGGTAGACTGTCTCCCTCGCGGTTCGCGTGGAACTCGTGATGTCTCGAGCGCGCACGCAAGCAGCTTCCTCTGGTGGAAGGAAACATCCACGCGTCGGCGATGCGCAGACCCAGCTCGTCAACATTTCTTCCGCGGGCCTTCGTGGACACCAGAAGCTCTACAACTAACGAGGTACGAGATAAATGTTGTAGCGTCTGTCTACGAGAGACTACAGAAGCTCACACTTCAGGCTGTAGCCGTAATACTGTCGTACTCGTTCGCGAAGGTCACCTGGTGAGCAGTTTAGACCGTTGCACGCGACACTAATCCCCTCCGTAGACACTACCAAAACACTACAGCATATATTAGACGGGTACCTCTGATCTTGTCGCAAAACGGCAGACCATGGATTATCGAGCATATGGCTGTTCGATGTTGGAGACGAATTTCAACCACGAGATCATCTACCGCTCAATACAATTCCCGTTCTTCGAGTAGAGACTCGGGAATTCGCAGCGTTTGCAGTCGCGATGTCATATTCCCAAGATTGCGCTGGGAAAACCACGATTCGTGGTTCGGACCTGGTTCAAACTGGTCCACTTCCCAAACGGATTTACGCCTTCGCCAATCAACATCTGTGACTCTCGAGTGACTCTCCTCTCCTCCGACCACCTCACTCAATGCATCCCAGTCTCGAGTTCAATGTTCTGGCCTCGCTGCCATTCTCCCTTCGCGTAATTTCTCCCAGCTACCCTCCCGCGCGCTTCTAATTCCAAAAGAACAGACCACGGCCACCCGAGCTTATAACGGGTCAGGACCAGCTCTAGAGCGAATCTTGGACTTGCTGTGGAGTCAAGCGGATGAAGCGGAGCTCCTTCTTCCAGTTCTTTTCGCCAATCTTGACGACTCGACCATCCCTTCGGCAACGTACATGGACACCACATGGGTCACTGACTCGGACCTTCGGAGGACCGAGTTATTCCATCGCCCCCTCAAGTGTTCGGACCAGCTCCTGTCCGCCACCATTCCTAAAGGCGCGTTGTGCGACCTGTGGCCACGCGTCTGGGCGTGGTGCCTGTTCTTCTTCACATACCACAGTTTTCTCCCGGAGCCGGAGCAACCCACACTGTACGGCTTATCCTCACTCTATGTGGGCTTGCTGCACCTTTTCGGGAGCACAAGAGAGTGTTCAGAGCTCCTCATGTCCACGCCCGGGGTACGAACGCTCTTCGCGACCGCCTGGAAGCACCTCTCCTATCGATTCCTGGACGAGCCGGTGACGAACCTGGCTTCTTCGGAAGTGTACGACTTGTGTCTCTTTCTCAAGTTCGACGCGCGCCACTCCAGCCCAGCACAGCTGCAGGAATACATCGATGGTGTAGATGGCGACGTTGAGAAGTTGGCCTCACTCCTCGAGCTGCATATCCGCACCGCCACCATTGTTCTGGAGCGTTCTCAAGACTTTAGCGGGGACTTCAAAGATTTTTTTAGCGCTCCCATATCGTTCCTGCAGCACCTGGAGCATAGCGACTCGGGATCCTCCAAGTTGCTAGTCGGATGGCCAGCGTCATGGTATACTGAAACGCTGACAAGGGCTGCCCGTGTGCTCGTCAATCACGCCGCGTCGCTTCAAAGCGATTGCATTGACTTGCTCGCCGGCCAAATCGAAACCCCCCGGGGATTCCGACAAATCCGACGCCTATTGAACAACGATTTTTTGACGACCCTCAGAGCTTCTGCCATGCAATTACCGGGGCCGGATGGCGGTAGCGAGTCGATTATTCGCTACTGGCTCGTTGAAATACTCCCCTCGATCACAGTCTTCCATTCACTCCTCGCGCCCCTACAAATTGGGCTGCAACGCGCTCTACACCAGACCCTTTCCACCGATATTTCCTCGCCGGAGATTGCCAAGGCCTGGTCTGACCTCGTGAACATGATCGAAGCACGCGCGAAGGTGAAAGCTCACTTCGACTCCGAGAATTACACCCCCGTCGCCGCTTGCGACAACGTCGTGGTAAGTTCTCCCTGCTCATCCATGCACTCAACTAACACGCATTTACAGTGTGGTCAAATTCAAGACAGAACCGAATTCAAGCAATGTTCTCAATGTCAGACTGCACTTTATTGTTCGACGGAATGTCAACGGCTGGACTGGAAGGCGGGACACCGTCGGGCATGTGCCGAAATGCGAACGCTCCACCGCGGTATGTACATGGACGTTTTAACCTGTCGCTCATAATTGACTTTCCACCAGCGCACTCAGAGGTGCTCACGAGACGAGATCGGGCATTCCTCCGGGCGCTCCTCGACGAGGAGTACGCCCAGCGCAAGCCCCTCGCGATGCTCACCTGCCTCACCGGCCTCACGTCCAACCTCGGCTCCGAGCGAGCCGACTTCGGGCTGCTGCTCTTCGACCTCCGCCGGGGCGTCGTTCAGTTCGTTAGCCGGCAGAAGTACCGGATAACTGAGCATGGGCCGCTGGATATGGCACCTTACCATCGGCGTCGGTTTCACCGCAGCCAGGGTCGCGTGGCGCACCATCTCGTGCTCGTAAAGGCGGGAGGCGCGACGCTGTCTCTCACCTACCTGATGCACTCGTCAAATACCCACGTCTACGACGCACTGCTGGACACTTCGCGCAACGTGGAGCTGTTGGCTGGGGAAGAGGGACTGAACACCCAACTTGCTCACCTGGTGGGCATCGACGTGCGGACGGTTCATTGACTTGGCCGCTGCAGTAATCTCAATATTGTTCGATTTTATTGCCTTCACTATCGCCCCTTCCTCGGGCCAAGCAGTTCGGATTCCCGAACTTCCCGTGCGTACCCTTGTCGCTGGTCTCTAGCACGTGATCGCGCGACGCTTTAGAAATGCGGCGGGTGCCCCGAACTGCACGGCAAATCCCTCTTCATATACCGAGCCCACCGGCATAGCGTCAAGATTTGCAATGTACAATGATCTACCCGCCTCTTGATAAATACCCCTCAAAGCCTTCTGCCTCGCGCAAATGCCCACTCTCACTGCCGCGGAAGCGTCCAATGCTGCCTTTGCCCCGTCCTACATTCCAGTCGCAATTTTCGTGGGGGGCACATCCGGCGTCGGGCAAGCTATGGCGGAGGCATTCGCGCGCCAAGTAAAGGGCTCCGCACACATCATCCTCATAGGCCGCAATGCGGCGGCGGCAGCGGCCATCCTCGCCGCTTTTCCGAAACCACCAACAGACAAGGGAGGCTGGGCGCATGAGTTTGTTAGTTGCGATGTTGCGAGTATGGCGAGTATCCGTGCCGTGTGTGCGGAGCTTCGGAGGCGCCTCACGCGTGTCAACTTCCTGGTGTTGACTGCGGCGGGGCCGAAGGCGAATTCGATGGTTGAATGTGGTGAGACGGCGGAGGGGCTAGATAATCATTTGGCAACGCGGTGCGTCTTCACGCCGGGGGATGACTTTTCTCACATCTCACTCCCACAGATATTTTGCGCGCTACTTGTATACGAAGGAGCTGCTGCCTCTTCTGTTCGCAGCCCGGGAAGAAGGCCAGCGCGCGCATGCGATGACGGTTCTCGGCGCGGGGATGGGTTTCAAAATCCCCACGGACGATCTCGGTCTTGTCGCTGCTCGGGCTGGCACCTACAAATTTCTGCAGGGCGCCGTAATTGTAAGTCCCCTTTTCATTTCATTTTCAGACACTACGGTATCCCGTTGATGACAATTTGATTTAGTCGACTGCCGCTATGAAAGGCATGATGCGCAGCGCAGCATACAACGATGGGTTGGTCGCCGTATGCGCCATATCTATTTCATCCAGTATCTGAAACTTACTCGGGGCTCGTTCAGTGGTTCGCTGCACACAACCCCGAAATCGCATTCACCCACATCTACCCCGGGCAGGTCGCCACCGCCGGGAAACTGTTCTATCCGGGCTGGCTACTGACGCCCCTCACCTGGATCGTCGGGTACCTCCGAACTATCGTCTCTCAGGTGTGTCGTTAAGTCTCCATTCGATGATGCTCAAACAATTATCAAGGACGAATGCGCCCAATACATGCTCCACGCGCTCCTCGAACCTGAACACGGTGGCATGTTCTTGCGAGATAACCACAGCGACGTGCTGAGCGCACACGTCTTTCCGCCCGGGCACGAGGCCCAGTTTACGAATGATTCGCCCACCGCGGGGAAAGTGGTTGGTGGTTTTTATCCAGATGTTTTTCTGAAGAGCGATTGTTTATAGGATATTACAGGGCTTCCTCAACGGTGTGCAGATGAAGGGATACGGCGGGTCAGATGTAGCCGTCTTAGGGTTGATGAAGTACACGGAAAGGGTGCTCTCTGCGTGAGGTGGAATAGAGTGAAACGAGACATCAGGGTAATCCTGCCATGTTCACAAATCCGGCAGATACCACTGTTGCGAAGTTGAGAAATTCATATTGGACTATCTCTAGACACTATTTTCGCTCCTAATCAGGCTCCCCCTCAAGGATATCTATATGCTTTCAATCACGGATATCCTATGAAAAACGTTTAGTCTGACATCACTCTTCTCAAAGAATGTACTCACCGATTCAGAGTTCAATGCAATCCTCGCCGAAGTTCAACCATCTGCGCGGTGGGAAATATGCCCTCCCGCGCCAATGCACATACGCGGTGGCGGTCGAGCTGTTGCTCTGATGCCGTGTGGGCGGCGGGGGACAGCGAGAAAGTGAATCTGCGTCGTTCGCGGAGGCCGAGCGTCCGTCGAGTGTTTTGTTCGAGAGCGGAATGGGATGGGACGGGATGTGTGGTTATGTGGATGGGGCTGGACGAGGCGGACATGATGGGTGAGTGTGGGACTTGGATGGTATAACTTCCGTGAACCGGTCGGTCTTATATACGTTCCCGATTTTCCTTGTCTCAGCCCCTTTCGAGTGGAGCCGCGCGGATTCGGAGGCAAATCTGTCTCACTCAGGCCAGCCGCGGTGACGTATCTACCACTGATACCCGCCTCGCCCGAGCGGGATGTTGGTCGCGCCTCAAATATACCGCCTGTGCGGTCCAAAATGTCGAGATTCAACTGGGGTGTACAAGAATAATAACCACGGGTCGGTCTGAATTCTCTGAATCTTACCAAAGAACTATGAATAGCCTTCAAGAAAACCTCGCCTGATACTGGGTCCAGAAAAAATCACAACTCCGCAAGATTAGCGGCGGATTGGGAAAGACGAACCGTGGGAACTATTTCGGTCATGTCGGCGTTACTTGATTCCGAAGAACTTATGGGGCGGTGTACGCACCTACGTTTCGATTCGCGCTGCAGTTGCACAAAACTCGGGCCTTAGGTGAGTCGAAGTAGTAAGAACGCAAAAACTCAATAATGAAAATCGATTAAGGTACTAAAATGACTCGTGGAAGAATTGCAACACGATAAACTTGATACTAAACCACTACGGATAATAGGATAGCACTATCGAATAAGGCATTAGAGTTGTTAATATACAGCTATAGGGCGATAAGTCCTGGGCCAAGCAGCCGCCCGGTGCCGATACCAGTCTTCCGTGGGCCTTGATATGTTTCCTCGTACGACCCAGAACGGTCGAAATGCTCTGCTCGTTTACCGAGTAAGTGGAGTAGGTAAATGAGCGCGGCCTCATAAACGTGATAGCTGATGCTGCTTCGATGAAAGTCCACCGGAAGTCGTCGGCAATAGTATATTGGTAGTGGAAGAGCGTCGCGCAGGTTCTGCGTGGCGGGTCGGCCATATAGATGAGTATCTTGTATGTCCCTCGTCGCAATGGGCTTTCGTTTGCAGACAGTGTGAATGCACTGCTTTGCTCGAAGGCGTCGGGGGGTGTAATGTGGAGTCCCTGCCTGATAGATACCATCGGGGTGAAGTTCTGCATGGGAGTGCTGACAAGCGGGAACACATTGTCAATCGAACGCCACTCGGAGCGAAAGTCGGCGGTTGAAAAGACAAATAACCAGATGGCCGAGGGGGATCGGCGTCGACCAGAGAAAGGGATTGACCGGAGGAGGATTATGTGTCCAGGGATAAGCCCGACAAGAGGAAGCTAGAACTTGTCAGGAAGGGCTAGAGGAAGGAGAAGAGAGGCTCGTACGGTTGATCCGTCCAAACAACTAAAGAGGACATAGCGCGCAGTCCGCCAATTGACGAGGACAATCTCCTCCTCCAAGTTAACGGCCACAAAGTCGCCGAGGACCGCATATTTGGACAGGGCACCGGGACGTTGGAGCGTCACTTCGAGTGTTTGCGCGACATTTCCGTCTTGTAAATCAACGCACCAGATTTCGAGTGTCACACTGGTCAAGGGGTCAGGCTCGTGTCAAGCATTGGGAGACGATGTGAACTATATACTACCTACCTTCGGCGAGGTATCATCGCCATGACGAGAATATTGTTCTCGACCTTGGCGGGGACAGAAAGCTCACCGACGAAACGGCGCATCCAAATGCGCCGTCTGGACGCGACTTCCCACATCTCAACACCGTCCACATGTGCGAGGACTACATGACGGCCGCCGTTGATCAGAAGGACCTGAGAGGCGAGCCGAATGGCGGAGGGCAGACAGAGTTTCACGAGCACTCGCGGAGGGGTAACCTGAGCAGAGGAAAACCGCAGCTGCCTCCACATCTCGGGGCCGACGACCAGTCGTTTTATCTGGGAAATAAGCTCCTCCGTCGTGTATCGAGTTGGGCTGTAAGACGGCCAGGTTTCCATCAGGCCGCGATGTCTCAAGTCGTTAATGACAGAAACCCAGAGCCGCTTCGCCAAAGTGAGGCGTTGCATTTGGTGATTGACCTGAAGGAGAATCGGTTGGGATGAGTGACGGTTGGACAGACGGGGAAATTACGCGAGAAACAGAGAGAATCGTATGCACATCCGACAATACGAGGATGCGCAGTAGGAATTCGCGGGGGAGAGTTGTAAACGTGGTGGTGGTTCTCATGAGGTGTTGTAGGCGTGTGGCGTTAAGGATATCGAATACAAGACGACGTACACACCTGATTAAGATGGCAATTCCGACTTCATATTCTCACGTTCGGTCGTCGAGGATGTTATGTAGAATACAAGGATGTGTTGTCTTTAGATTCCCACGTCACAGCCTTGTCGAGAGGGCGTCGATTTTGTTGCGTGAACGAGTAAACACTACAGTCCACAGTCCAAGGTGACACACAGCAACCGATTGCGGGAGGGAGTCAGCGGCTCAAAATCACCTTGGTTGGAATGTTGAATTTTCTTGGTTGAATTCTACTTTTCCCACGGGCGACGTTTGGCAGTGCATCGGTCACATCTGTGACACTACATGCACCGAACGCTCACCATCCTCCGTGCTTTCAACAACAGCAACTGGACGGCACCTCGCACAAGTCTCCGCAACTTCCAGACCTCTACCCAAAGTACACCTCCTTCGTCCCAATTCCGCTTCATGGCAACTTCCCCACCACGTCGGAAAATTGTGGTGTGCACAGACCTTGGGCCCGCTGCGACACTATTGACTACCCGGAATGATATTGACGTGCGTGAATGAAAGGAATCCTAACTTTCCAAGATGTTATTTATCTACTCCGGCAGGTTATTTCGTGGACGGAGAACCGCTGCTGCGATCGCGCGTGGTTGCTTCAAAATATCACCGGCGCCGCAGGGATCGTTGTGTGCTTCCAGAACGCGGTGAGATCCCAAGCTTAATTTGGCGACCAGCTTTAACATCTGCTTGAGGTTAATAGGGAGCTCGTGGATGCTGGTTCGGTAGCCTCACGAATAACGGTAATATTACTCTGACCCCCTGATAGCGGGACCCAATTTAGGCGTCGTTTCTACGATTTCGGTTGGTCATGGTACGTCTGGGTCCAGGATATTGACGAACCCCGGCGAGCTAATCCTGGATGAAGAGCACATCGATCTCAAAGTAATGGCCGCGCGTAACATTCAAGTCGGCTTCACCCCCGATATTCTCACCGACGCTGGTATGAATTTTCACCGTACGTCGAGCCACCCTGATCAGCTCTCCAGTCGCCGACTCGGCTATTATGCTTGCTCTCATGGCCACCCGCCGCGCCGGTCAAACTTACTCCTTTGTGAAGGATAACAAGGTTCGGCCCACTTCTCCTGCTCAACTGTGGCAGTACCAACAGTATGTCCAGTGGCCCTCGTTCTACTGGACGCCATTTGCTTTATGCGGGCCCCAATTGAGCACAACCGCCTTCTCACCAACACGGACCGTCGGCTTCCTAGGCTTCGGACGAATCGCTCACGCCGTCCTCAAACGCCTTGCCGCATTCGGCATAACCCACTGCATCTACACGCCCCGCCCCGGCGCGCCCGACCAGTCTGCGCGCGATGCCCAACTCTGCGCCGCACACCGACTGGTCTCAGTGCGCCCCGTGGACCTCCGCACGCTGGCGTGCGACAGCGACGCGCTCTTTGTCCTCGCCCCAGGCGGGACCGCCACGCACCACCTCATCAACGCGGACTTCCTGCGCCAAATGCGGCCCACGAGCGTCCTCGTGAATAACGGGCGCGGCTCGGTTGTGGATTCTGTAGCGCTCGCTCAGGCGCTGGCGGAGGGCTGGATCTGGGGTGCGGGGCTGGATGTCGTGGACGAGGAGCCGCGAGTGGGGCCTGAGCATCCGCTCGTGCGAGAGCCGCGGTGCGTTGTGCTACCGCACATTGGGAGCGCGGCGTCGGAGACACGCACAGAAATGGCAACACTCACGGCGCGCAATGTGCTGGCGGGGGTGATGGGTGAACCTCTTCCGGTAGCTCTCGATTATTCAAAGCTCGTGTGAGGGGAGGTTTTTATTCACATTCACGGATATGGTCTCTTACTATGAGAATACCTAGCTAGATTTGTGCAACCCGCATAACCTGGTTCAATTGGACTGAGTCGACAACCCAATCATCTTTCCGCGGTCCTCCACTTCAACACCTTTGGGCGCTTCATCAGGCACCCACAGCCCTTCGAGTTGCTTCAATTTCGCGTCGTGTTCGTCGAGTGCCGGTTCGGCCGCTGGCGATGTCAGTTCCTTGAGGCGCGCGTCGACTGCGCTGGCCTCCCGTGTCTGCAGGGATCTGATAAACAGTGGATGGGCTGCCTCCAACAATTCCTTGCCGTTCGTGAACTCCCCGCGCCTTGCCAAAATCTCTGCAATCCCCACCATCGACCGCGCTCGAAGGGGCTGGACATCGATTTCTGTCGCGCCCTCCAACGCAACCCGAAAGAGGGTTAACGCGGCATCTTCGTCGCCGAAGACAACGTTGAGATCGGCCAGACACCGAATGGCGTGGAACGACGCCGCGAGATTCTTGTGCCTCCGCGCAGACGCGAGGTAAATCACCGCCCAGCGCAGTGTGTTCGCTGGGGTATCCATTCCGTGGCGTGGATCTCCAAGCGAGGCCAAGCACTGGTCGACTATATCCTGCTGGTGGAGCGCCCGGCTCTGCGTTAGGCACTCTATAAATCCGGAGCGAGCGGTTTCACGGTTTCCGCGGTACAGGTCGAGTTCGGCTTGACACCAGTTGCATGATAGAATTCGGTGGATGCCCAAGGCGGTGTAGAGGGCCTTTCCAGCCTCGAAGTTGGCGAGGATTTCGCTCTCCTTCCCGCCAATGAGGATGAGACAGTAGGCGACACAGATGAGGGAGTTGGCGTGTAAGCGGGGGCTTCGGGTGGGTGATGTCTTTGCAACGACTGCTTCGAAACCTGCATGACCCTCTGCGTATTCGCCTTTGAGTGTGCGGATGTCGGCCTCGATGAAGGAAAGACCCAGAAACCTGTCGGAATCTTCGAATCCCATGGCGAGTATTTTCTCCTTGCACTGTGCGCAGAGTGCGAGGGAGCGGGTAAAATTGCCCAGCGAGCAGTTGGCATCGGCCTCGAATCCCAAGAACTCGACCTCGATGGCATAGCTCAGACCGCCCATTGCCCTGCCCTCCCGAGTCACCTCGATTACGCCGCGGGAATCTCCCAAGGTCGCAATGATTCGGCATCTAAGGATGAGATCTTAGAATGCCACCAACGTCTTTCGTTCGTTTCTTCAGGGAAAGTGCGAGGTTGCTGAGGTTTACCGCTTTTTGAGGTGTCCTAGCGTGGTAGTAAAGTGCTGCTGCTTCGTAGAAAGCCACGGCTAGAATAGCATGTTCAAGTTAGTGAGAATCTCGTAAGACTGGCTGGCTTTACAACAACAAAAAAGTACCTTCTTCCACTGGACGTTGAACTGTGCTGAAATATTCAAGGCCCTCCGTGATCCAGCGCTCGGCATCGGTGACTGAGACCGGAGCTGACCCGCGAAGGAGCCAGGACCTATAGTTCCATCGTAAGGTTGGATCGTCAGTCGATTCAACCAACTCTGGGAGTTTTTTCATGAGCGGAGTGACGCCTTTCAACATGATGATTGAGAGGTGATTCAGTGTCAGGATGCTGTTTCCAATCATGATCGAGGAGGAACGATCTTTGGCTAGACCGTGAAGGAACAGTCCAGTGATATTTCCGAGTGAGTTCGTAAGTCGAGGAACGAGATTGCCGGAAGAGAGTTCCTCCCTGTGAACGCGCCAAATCGAGAGCAGGCTTTCAAAGTAGGTTCGAAGGGGCCTGCACAGAGCGAGCGAGGGAGGATGAGCCCTCTGAATGTATTCCCGGATAGGGCTGAGTGATTTGAGGCGGCCAGTTATATCCACATAGGCTAGGGACGTTCGCAGGAGCGATGACCTGCAGTGGCCAATCTGGGGAATGGGAACGTTGCTTGTGAGGATCTCCTGGTCGGTGATGCCATCTGGAAGAATGGAGAGAAGGGTGAGTAGGTCCTTTGATGCCGGGGACGCCAACATGCGAGGACTGCTGAGCGAGAGAATAATGGATTTTTCGAGGTTGGAGTATTTATTGTGGCCGTCCGAGAGTAAGGTTGTATTCTCCAGTTGCCAACGCGTGAGGGTGCCATGATATCCTTCGAAAGAGACTATATTGGCCATCAAGCTGACGGCCAGGGGAAGACTTCCCGATAACTCGAGTAGTTGAACAAGAGCAGGTTCTTCTTCGACCACCGGTTCATCCGCAAGTTCAATGAATATTTGACGCGATGCGGCGAGGGAAAGGGGCTCGAGTGGGGGTAGGAAGGGTCGATTCCATTTCACCTTGCCGGGTCGCTCGGCTCCACGCATCGTTATCTACTCATGACGAGTTAAAACTTCACCCCAGAAGTGTAGAGCACGAACTGACCAATAACGCGAGGCTCTGGATATCTGCCAACGCGGAAAGGAATTCCTCGACTGCGCCCCGAGACTCTGATGACTCCCAGGGCGTTTCAAAATTGTCAAGGATAAGAAGGCATGGACCACACTTGCTGAAGTACCGAAGGGTATCTTTGGATAGCTGCCGCGAATTTGGGAGCTCGAGCTGGGCTGCAAGGCTTGCCACCAAGTCGACGCTGGTGTTGGCAGACTCGCAGGCCAGAAAGTGCCGAGTTCTGTACTTGTCTATGACGGTGGGATAATGGAGTACCGATGTGGCCAATGTGGTCTTGCCCATACCGCCTGGGCCGAGAATGGCCACACGCGGAGCTTCGGTTTCCAGCATTGTGATGACCTCGTTCAGCTCGGGCTCCCTTCCGTGGAAGATCTTCGGGGAACCGGGGAGAAGAGAGAGCGAGCCCGAGCTACTTGAATGGTTGAAGCATGTAAGTCGTCTTTACCATTTATTTACTTACCTTGTGTTCAAGAGACTCGTACGGACCTAAGCGATGGGTCGGCAGAGGAATTAGTCCGTTTTGTGGAAAGCTCACCGAAGATTCGTCCAATGATTCACTCCAACCGGACATCAGTTCAAGAAGTTCCTGGTGCCTTCTCTCCATATCTATGCTCAGCTCCGAAACGGCGCTGGAAATTTCCACTCCGGTTTTCGCCTTGTATCAAACGGTCAGTTTTATTCGACCGGAACGGTTGCGACAACCCACGGTGAACCAGTCACATGCATGTTGCAGGTCCCGTTCGCACTTATCCAGTTGTACAGCTATTTCGTTATGCTTCAAAAGCCTTTTGAGCTTGCCTAGGTCTTGCTGCGCTGTGAGGCATGAATGGAACATCTGAAGAGTCCTAAAGGAGTTCAAATCAAATCAAGACGACGTTCAAATTTGGTCCGTAAAAGACGCACTGAGCATATCGGGCAATGTGCTCCAACAATGGTGGCGACATAATATTGTCCAAGTTCAGACAAAGACCCATGAGTGCGCACAGTGCTATGGCTGTAATAGTGTTTCATAATTATTTGTAACACACCTTGAGAGATTTTCACACCTTTTAGCAAGAAAATTCACACCCCAAATGATTCTCCCGTCCCAAGTGCACACCCTCAAAAGCACCCGAAACAAAATTCACCACCCCCTCGGTAGGCCAAAAAAATTCACACCCCACTTTAACGATAAAAGTTTCACAGGTTGGAACATTTGATTTATTACACACCTCTTCTTGACGTTTGGTTTTTTCACACCCCTAGTCGGAAAATATTCACTGGCTTGAACACACCTCCACGGAACGGGGGCTGTGTCCGGATCATCAATTCCGGCCCTCGGCCGGACGGCCGCCACTATCCAGCGCTCGGGAATCAACCTCTCACTCTCCCCCCTCATAGCTTTCCCGACAGGTATGGAGTTCACTGCTGAGTCCACCCCACTGTTAGCCCAACCAACGTGGGGCTGAGTTCTCAACCCTCGTGTGTACTGTTCACCCCGCTTCCTGGTTCTCCTTGGCTTCTTCCTATTGAAGCAAGGGCCTACCGGCTGGCATACATCACATCCCACCCGGTAAATTTCTCAACCCAGACTGAATAACATGTTTAGGGTTCGCTTTTGACATGTTGTCCCTGTTCCGATGCTTTCCAGGTTCGAACCGGACCACCCCTTCTCGCGGAGGCCACGAGGAACAAGTCTCTCAAGTCTTCAACCTTTCAAACAGATATCTACATGACCTTACATCTTCCCGACAAGTTTTTATTTTTTATAACCTCAATCGCGGAGACATAGTTGGAATTGGAACTTGAGAGCGTGAGCACCCACCATCTGACTCCGAGACCGATACCGCTGGATGTTGGGATCGTGAACTCAATGCCTATGCCGGGCGGGACACAATTGTCTGAAAACGCTCAGACAACAACCCCTGGCCAGACAGACATTCCAATCCACTCTTCACGAGGCAGTTGGGCGAGCCATGCAAAAGTACTGGGTACAACTGTGGGAAGCATGCCGAGCATCTCGGTGTTATTCAAATTTCTTAGTGATGACCTCTTGTGTCTCCCCCCTTGGGTAGTAGTTAACTCAAGGCCAGACAGGACAAGCCTGAACGCGCAGGGTGAGTCCGGGCATGAGTTGGATTTAGAACCTTAAGATCGAGGACTTTAAACTCGCGCGCGTTTCGTTGGTGCGGATTTCGGGGACTCGAGGCACTCGATGGGAGAGAGGGAGTAATAAATAATTGAATGCACGAAGCTGGTCATCAAATCATGCTTTCACGCGGGTCGAGTTCGAGTACACACACAACTTATGCGCAACACAGTTCAGAATTTGAAACGAACTGTGGTTGGTTTTTGTGAAGCTGGGTTTCACAGTTGGCAGATCCGGCGTGCGGGTGTACCTCTGTCAATCAGTGATAACTTCGAGTTTCACCCTAGCCAATGATGAACCGGACCTCGAAGAGCTATCGAGCCGAGTCAAAGGTCAGTAGAGGATCAATGAAACCCGAATTCAACTCACATCGTCGATTGCGAGGTCATGGTGAACTTGAACTTGTTCAACTTTGCAGCAAGAAGGCCGAGTACGGGATCTATAAGTAGGAGAACGAACGAGGAATACTGGGTAAATTGGCTGAGAGGTTGGAGATGGAATGGGCGGCGCGGACAGTGGCAGTCAAGAACAGGTTGTGCGGGCCCCGCCCCGCCTTGCCGAAGTAGCCGAGTGTCAACTTCTCACGGTTGAAGTTTGGGTTCACCCTGGCTTGGCTTGGCGGCGCGGCTGCTTCTATCTCACCCTTACCGGCGTAGCGGCCAAGGACGGCACTGGACTTGCAGCCGGTTGCCGTGCATCCACCCCAGGCGCAGAACTCCTTCCCAACCGAGCTGCGCTACCACGCCTTCCCCGTGTTCCCGTCTCCATTCGCTCCGAATTCTACGTAGTTACACTGTGAAGATCCTGAATAAATACATTACAAAAGTCGTTGTCGAAATTTTTTCAAATGTGGGATTCTGGTCAGTGAGAGGCGCGCGCGCGGATTGCTGACGCTTACCTCTACAGCATCGAGTTTTGAGTTTGAACGCGTCTAACGGCAAGCACGGAATGAACAGCCTTCCATTAAAAACTCGCTGGGAGTCTTGTGTTGGTTTGAATTGGAGTGCGCGGAGAGCTCACCTCGGAACGGATCATTTCCAGGGAGTCGACACAGGGACTGGAAGAGAGCGCGCGGTAAATAGGTAATTGACTGAACTAATGAGTGACACCGGGGAATTAACTCAAGATGTGATAGGGCCGGGACGTTGCACGCGGGTTGATTCTGAATTGTGCTTGATTAGAATATATCACAGTATTCATGACTGGATAATATGTGGTAGTTGCGCCGTGGTTGCACGCCGTGAAATGTACTGCAAACCGTACATTTTGAACGGTGGCCGTACCTGAAAACGTACATCGTAGTGGGTACATTCTGATTGTACTCCTTTTGGGAGCAACTGCCTTGCCGATGGGTGGCCGTACTACATGAACTCGCCATGCACAGTGCTTGAGCGTCGGCAATTAGCGTCGTTGGCGGTGACCTCAGTCCAAATTTGATATCATGTTTTAATTGATGGGTGAGCAGGGCTTTCTTGGTCAGACAAACAACTCAGTTTGATTCCAGGAGGAAGTACTGCACAAATTCCAAATCCAATAGCACGGCGGACTGGGATTCAACATCGCCGAAATGCCCGATCACATTCTCACGGTTCAACTTTTCCACCTCATCCGATTATTGGCCCAGTCTGTGACCCCGAGAAAAAAAGACTCCCTGCTTCTACGCACGTCCCACTCAAGGTGGTTAGGTAGTACTAGTATGGCCGATTTATGGCCTCAAAAAATGTGCACATCCCAAGTCTTCCCCCGATTCAAGTTTGCTGCGGATAAGGAACGGTTGGATGCTTGTAATCTGCCAATTGATGGTCCAAGTTGGCAGATTGATGAAGTGACCGGTTTTGGTTATTCCTCCGTCTGGGCTGGCACCGAGAAAGTTGGTTCTTGGGTGACCTGTGGGCACGTCGTTCAAAACTGTGGTTCAACTTGAACCACGTGCAGAACTAAGTACGTGCAAACAGCATAGACCACATCACTGTACACAAACACTTACTATGTCATTCACGTTGTGGGATTTGAAGGAGGGCGGCATTGAGTCGGATACGTAGGTTGAATGAGTCGGTGTTGAACTTGCGGTCAGTGGGAAGCACGGATGTTGGAAGTGGATGAATGGGAGGCCTAACCCGAATGAAGGCAAGCCCAGTGTTCATTCGGTTGGTGAATGACGCATCAAAGAGAGTCCGTGGACTGAACTCGAGATATTAGCGTATGGAAGCCCTTGTGCACAGTAAGGATTCGGGGACATCGGGGGAGGTGGTGGATGGATCAACTTGAAGCTGGATTCACAGTTAGCTCAATGTATGTATGTATGATAGGTTTGGGTGTGTAGACGTACCTCGAGCCCTGAACCAACGATAGCCTCGGCCTTCCTCCGCGGTATGGTTGAAGCAGACACGTTGAGAATCTATCGATGAATCAAGCCAAAGGACCTTGAAGTATCAAGGCGAGTGCTGTGTGAGTAGACGAACGAAAGAATGAATGGGATATACATATCACATACCTGAGCAATGCTCCATAATACCCGAGTCCCAAGTCCAAGTGACCGAGGTGGTGTTGAATACAAAGTGAACCTGACGTGTGTGCATGTGTTGTGATTCAGAAACATAGTACCTTGAGTCAAGCAAACATAGCTTCGGTCCCTAACGACCCAGACCGTTTTAAGAATCATTGAAAAAAAGTCACTACGAACATACCGAGGTCCCCCAAGCATAGATTTGGTATTCGGAGACTGTGCGTCGATGGAAGTGCGAGAAGACGGGGGGACTTAGTGTAGAATCTAGTGAAGGGCCAATTGACGCTCGATGAAAGACAAAATTCAACTGACATTGAGCCTGAGTACGGGGTAAAGTTAAACTTGAACTTGAACCTCGAGGCAACAGTGAGTCTGGGCGAGTAAGTGTTGCATGGAAGTTGAGGCGAGTTGTCACGGGGGCGGTGACACATCAATTCGGGGTTGGAACAAAAGACTGGCATATCGCAGGTGGAGAAAGTGGAATCATGGTTTACCATACGGTTGATTTGGCCGAACCAATTAGACGTGCCGAGATGCCGCCTAGAATTTGGATTGATTGACGACGTGATGTGTCAAGTCTTCCTCATCTCAACTGCCATGGCGCACAACAACGACCCGATCCACACCTTCCTCATGGAGGCGCATAACATCTGCGTTCAAGCCCAATTCATTGTCGATTCACTACCAAATGCCGAACTTCCCGCCGTCGAGCGCAGTACTCACCAGCTCGGTGCAGTTCGCCAGATCGTCGTTGGCATTGTAGACCCCGTGTTCACAGAGGAAGTCCGGGAGGATCTTTTAGCCACGGTTAACGTCCTCCTTGATCCCCTCGAGGACTTCATTAACAACCCACCCCCACCTGCAAGCACTCTGGTACCCACGGAGTTCACCGGCCAGCCCGGCCGGCCTCGCTACGCCATCGATATCGAGCGCGCGCGCCGCCTACATGATCTTGGCAACAGTTTTCAGGATATCTCTGCCGCCATGGGAATCGGTCGGACAACCTTGTATCGACACTTCGGCGCGGCAGGAGTTTCGAGGGCACGCCGCGAGTTCACAACGATCACCGACAATGCACTCGACGAGCTTGTTGCAGAGATCTCCCTCTCCCATCCCTTCGTTGGCTCCGTTATCGTCTCCGGTCATCTGGAATCGCGCGGGATCCATCTTCCTCGCTTGCGGGTCCAAGACAGCCTTCGGCGTGTCGATGAGATTGGTGTGCTTGTAAGGTGCGAGATATTAATTTTGCGCCCCAAATTTGACACTAATATCCCAATGCAGGTGGGCGGGCATCATCAAACGCCGTGTGTACAAGGTACGCGGCTCGAACGCCCTCTGGCACCACGATGGCAACGAAAAGCTCCGACCGTGGGGGTTTTACGTCCATGGATGCATCGACGGGCACTCGCGCCTCATCATCTACTTGGCCTGCAGCGCCAACAAGCGCCAGGCAACCGTCGCCGCGCTGTTTTCCGCGGCAGTGGCCGAGTTTGGATGGCCCAGTCGTGCGCGCGGGGACTTTGGAACCGAGAACAACGAGGTGGAGCGCCTGCTAATTGCACATTGGGGTTTACTCCACCGGGCTTATCTTCGGGGACGGTCGGTCATCACATTGATTTTACTTCCAACTTCTCACTCTGTCGTAGCTCACGTCATAACGTTCGGATTGAGCGGCTTTGGCGGGACGTTCGGAAGGACGCTTTAGAAACCTTCCGACAGATCTTTGACTACCTGGAGAAGAACGGTTTGCTCGACATGGAGAATCCAATCCACAGTGTGTGTTTATTCCTCGTTTTCCATCGCCGCATCCAGGCGGCACTAGACCGCGCACGCGACGCGTGGAACCACCACCGGATGCGAACCCAGCGCGACAAAACCCCGGTGGCCATCTACGAACTCAGTCGCACGGCCGCCATTACCCGGGGCTATTGGACCGGTGACCCAGGTGATGATGCGACCATCGCGTCGGATCCATTGTACGGGTATGATGGCGAGGCACCACAGCCTCCCGCAGGAACTACGGCGAACGAACCCCTTGAGCGCACGGAGCAACCGGTTGGTGCTTCGGTCGAACGCGAGAGCGGCATCCTTGTCAATGACGATGAAGATCTCCTGGCAGCAAAAGAGCTCCTTGGCGCATTTGATTGTGACCGGGACGACGGAAACTGGGGCATTGAGGTGTATTGCGAGGCCGTTATACTCATGATGTCGCAGCTTGGAATTCAAGAGTAATTTAGGTCAATTCTTGTTTGAACTTTTACTCCCTGTGTGCCTGGCGCATCAACTTGGGAAAACCAACCAAAAACCAACTGCATCGTCGGCACGAGCTCGGCACCACGCCGATCTCTGATCATGATGACATAATGATTTCACTTCCTGTTCCGCACCACATCCATCCAGAACTCACTCGTCACTTCCTCCCGACATTGAACCAGTGTACTATGGCTAGTCCCACTTATGCAAACACATGCTAATCTGGGATCTTCTCTGCTCTCATCTGGACGGGCGCCACCATCCAGTCAAAATGTTTCGAACGCTCGGCAGTCGGGATATATCTGCATATGCACGACCAGAACTGAGGCCAGGAACGCGACATTTAACCACTTTGCTGTTGCATATGAAACCGGCCGATTCTGGGCGCTCCGTAGCCGTGTATCCGCCCGTGAATCTCGCTGGAAGCTTGGGCCGACGGCGCGGAATGTGTGGATCCCCTGTTGTCGTCTGGTGTGTCTGCTGCGTTACAGATACTATTTTTACCTCGAGCAAGGCCCTGTCTGACGACGAAATGATGATTCTCAGCGGGCGCCGCAGCGCCGCAGCAGCGAAATGGTACCATAATTCCCAATATGTGATTTTGTGCCTGGACGGCCTCATCACGGCGCTGAATATTTGCGGGGCCCGCTGAAAATCAGCACATGGATGGGTGTCCCATGCTCCCGCCCCTCCGCATCTTTTCGGGCGGGCTCCGAGTCTTGCCAAGGCATTTTTTTCCCTGTCCTTTCTTTATCCACTCTCGTCTGTTCCCCTCCTTCATTCCCTTCCTTTTTCCCTCTTATTTTCTCTCACTCTCTTCTCACTCTCCCTCGCTCGTTCTCTCTCTCTTGCTCGCTCAATCCCTCTTTTTTGTCCCCTTCCTCTCTCCCTTAATTTCCCTATCAATGAGGGACGTCTCTCTCGACGACCTTGCCGGATGCAACAACCCCGACTGCCGTGCTGGATGTGGGTGGTACGAATACACTTCACTCCAGCCCGGTGTCTCTCTCGCGATGACACCATGTGTCGTTTGCGGGTGTCGCGGCAGTCAGCACCGCGAGAACAGGCGGCAGGTGCGAGTTTTTAGCCCTCCTTGCTCTTATCCCCTACTTACTCCACCCTCAGGCCGCCCCCACAGTCCCTACTCCTGCACCTTTCATACCCCTGGCAACGCCAGAACTTCCCTCTACTTCCCATGTACGTCCTTGTTGTCCCTTGCCGCTCTGTGATTTCTGATTCCAACACAGAGCGCATCGACTTTGCCCTCTTCTTCCTTCTCCTCCTTCGGAGGCCCATCCTTTGCTTCCACATCGTCGGTATGCTTCTGTGTCTCCGCACCTCATCCCGCGGCTAAAACCCGTTCTTCTAGTCCGGTTTCAATGCGCCCGAGCCAACTCCCCCACCTGGATTCTCCGCCGGCCGGTTTGGAACACATCCAGAGGTGGTCGCCGGCGGATCGCAACCTCAGACTAGCTTCTCTGCGACCGCGAGAAGTCTCTTTGGTTCCCGACCGCCGGTGGCCCTCAGTGGCTCTCAACCGCAGCGTGGACGAGAACCTCTCCGCGGATCCACCGCTGCACCTCCTGGGTTCCGTGATCTTGCTGATGCACGCAGAGCGGACACCATCGCAGCGATGCGGTCCTCGGGCACGTTTCATCCTGGAATGAAAGTATGTTCCTCCCCCAGTAGACCATCTTGCGTGTCGCTCACCCGATTTGTAGGCACAGAAGGATGCGGACCTTGATCGCGCCGGCTCCCGCAAACGGAAGAAGCGCGCCGACCCTTCCCCGTCCCAGGAAAGGTTTGTCAAGCGCAAGCTGCCCAAGCAGATCACCTGTGTCGTCATCCTGGTTCCGTTCACCAAGGATGTCAACCGCGGACGCTGCTCTGTCCCTGCTCCCCACTCGTACGCTGCTCTCCCATTTGTCTCAGCATAAACTTATGGCAACCCTTTAGGCTTGTGCGGCTGGAAGAGGCCGGCTACGTCAAGGACATCATCATTTCCGTCGACGACACGGAAAACGACATTCGCACCAAGGTCCGTCAAGGATATCATATTTTCGTCAACGACACTGACAACGACATTCGCACCAAGGTCCTCATCAACTTCCACTTACCTGAGATCGCCGAGTACGGTTTCCGTCTGCTGGCCACGCGGCGCAAAATGAAGTTGGATCGGCGCGGTAACCTGGTCCCCAAACCCGGGATTGCCCGTATTCTTCGCCCACTCAAGCTTGACCTTGACTACACCGCGATCAAGACATATGTTCCTATTCCCTGCTCCAACATTTGTACTGAATATCAACCCCGTCCAGCGCGATGACCGACTCGAACATTCGCCTCTCCGGTCCTCGATATCGACACATCGTCTTCATCGCCTTGAACCCCGCCGGTCCGAACCTTCCCTTGCACGGTGTCTCCCAAAACATCGCCGACAACCTTGATCACGACGTGCCATCCGACGAAATATCTGACACGCAATCAGACCAAGACTCCGACTCGGTGTGTTTGCTTTCAAGTTTCTGTGTTCGATTCGGTGGACTAACATTGCGTGCAGGATGCAGATATGGGTGACGCAGATGAGACGGACAACCAGGTACGTTACCTTTCAGGCGATCCGTTAGCCTCAGCTCAAAGGCCTTCTTTCTCAGCCGTCGGACGAGGAGGTATGATTTGCGTTGATATACACTGTCTCGCGTGGCACTGATTATATTCCCATAGAATGGCACAAAAGATTCGTCTGCACCAACGGCCAAAACAGAGGCAGCAGAGGTGAACTACTTCCTCGGTTGTTTGGGAGACGACTCATGCAGTGTTTTGTAGCCGGATCGCAAAGGAAAGAAGAAGGCTTCCCCAGAGGTGAGACCGATCTCGGCCATTGTTATATGTACTCATCTTTCCCCAGGCCTCTCGATACGACGCCGGATTCTTCGATGATGATATTGCGGCCGGGGACGGGTACACGGGTGATACGCCTGCCGCACCTCCTCCAGAGCCCAAGGTATGTTCCACTCTTATTTGGAATTGCTTTCCGTTCACCCAATTATCCCTCGGCTCTAGATTGAAAAGCCTGTTGTTCCTGCGGCCCATCTCAGGGTGATACGGCTGTTGCGCAACATGCATAAGCCGGAGGTCAAATCTGCGCAGCGAGCCACTTGGGTCAGTCAGCCCGTTCGTCCTGATTCATGTTGGGATGCTCATCTTTCTCAGTGGACTGAACATGGGCACGGCATCGGCTCCTTCCTCCTCGGCGTTCAGTCTGCACAAATTTGCGCCGGCGTTCTGGTTCAGTTTCTGGCGTCGCCAACAAAATCTGTTTTGACGCCACAACAAATCGTCGCATTCATTGAGTCCAGTATCATCCAACCATTGTCGCCGTTGACCAAGCTTGGTGGGCGCCTGCTCGGGGCGACAGAACGACTCGGCTCGCCGGAATTCGAGGCCGAGTTCGAGTCTGCCTTTGCTATCGGCCCTGGTGGCCTTCATGCACTCGCACCCCACATTCTGTCGGCCTATCTCGCTCTCCCCGTCGCACTCAAGGAGGGCACCCCTGCGGACGTCGTCAGCACCGCCTTCGACCAGCTCTGCGAGGTCTCGTACTCGCTCCTCCGGTGCCTGCAGCACCTGCGTTTCAAGGTCCCCCGCAGTCAGTGGGATCCGACGGGCCGGTGCCGCGAGCTCGCAACCGTGTTGGAGAACAAAGACGCCGACTTACCCGTGAGTACGCCTACGCCATGCTCAATTTCCCGCTCATAACTCTCCCAGGTCACGACTGAAGAGGACTTTGCGCGGCTCGACATGCGCCTCCTTATCGCCGCGCTCGATAAGGAGACGCCCAACGTCAGTGAGATTAATTTCTTACTCATGGACGTCTTGGGCGATATATCCAACCCGCGCGAGATGACGGCAGAGCGGGTGCTCAAGGGGGGTGAATACGGTATGCGCCGTTTTTGTGCCCTTGTTGTGAACCGTGTTCTCGACGACCTCGACGCTGCACACCCCGACTACCGATCCGTTCTCGGCAGCGTTCAAGGTGCATGCCTTGGCGTCGCCCGCAAAATTCGGAACTACTTCAAGCGTGGCGGGGCGACCTCAGCTGTAAGCACAAAACTTTCCTTGATGCCTGATCCTTATGTGCGCCCATCCAGCCCGAGCCCAAGACCACGGAAACCGGAGTAAGTGTTTCTCTCATTCATATAGTAACTTCATCGGCGCTAACCCACCCTGTTCCAGACCGAAGATGGGACGGCTGGCCCTCGTACGCGTAGTCGGTCCAAGAGAACGTAGGCACATTGCATGTTCATACTGTACCTGCGTTAATCCATGACTCCTTCCCCTTTTTGTTTCGCAGGACCGGAAACAACGACGATAATTCAGACTGTAAGTAATAATATTCCTCATGCTTCCTGCGTTGACACGATTATCGCAAGCGATGACCAACACGGATTCCCTTGAGTCTGGATGGGAAAACGACTACAGCGACGGGGAGCCTGACGTCCATGTTCGCCGCGCTCAACGTCACGCTCAACGTCAGAAACCACCCCCACAACCTGCCCGCCCACGACCACGTCCCCGCCCACGTCCCAAGCTTAAGACACCGCCGATTGAGATCTGTACGTCGTTAAATCAACTGCGATGAACGCCACTTACTTAATACTACAGCCTCGGATAGCGAGAGCAGTAGCAGCAGCGACACCGAGTGGCAAAAGACATATACACGGTGGAGGAAGCGCAACGCCGCCCCGTCCACGTCCGCTGCCCCTCCGCCAGCACCGGCACCGGCTCCCTCCCAGTCTCGTGCGCAGCCGGCATGGATGGACCCCACATCGCTGGAGGCCGACGATGTGGAAGATGCGAATGGCCTCCCGCGCCGCTCGACGGCCAGGTATTGGCAGGGGGTCATGCGCGAGGTCGTTGAACGCTTTCCTCATCCCGAGCCGACGCGTCGAATCACTATGGGCATGCTTCTCGCCCCCGGGATGACGCGCCGGCGCCAGTACCACATGTTGTGCTTGGTACGCTTCCCTATTTGTTTTGGGCTCCAAATTTCATCCATTCCTCTCTTCCTAGGCTTATCACGTCGACCGCAACGTCGGTGGAGGAGCACATTGGTTGCGTATTGCTGCCATCCTGTCGCAGATCCTCAACGACACCCGCACATATAAACTTGATGATCCCCGTGTTGTTTAAGTACTTTTCTTCGTTAGTACTAAGTAAATACTACACAATGCATCATCCTGTTTTGTTGAGCCCAATGCCTCACTGCGATCTCACCAGGACGTTCAAGACGACTCGACTCAACTGCTTCGGAACAAAATTGATGCATTGATTCAACATCCCCGAGGAGCCCGAGCTCAAATCCTATTCGCAGAAATGAACACATCCTAACCGGCCACAGGGTTAGGGCCGCGTGACACGGACGTATGGATTACAGAGTACTCCCAGATGTTGGTGAAGTCACGGTCCGACGCATTATGTTCATTAGAACTTCGGATGCGCTGAAAAAAAATAAAATTGACCTTTGACCTAGGATTGCCATGCGGCGCATTGCTGTATCAATGTTCGGTGTCCATCAGGGCAAGAAAATTCACCTAGCAAGGGGCCTGCCAGGCTAAGGAAAACTGAGCATACGGGCGAGTCGATGAATGGTCGATGTGTGATCTCAGTCATTAAAAAGTTGAAAGTGATGTATCCTCACTGTGAACCTGTCTGAAACAACGGCGCCCATTCACGTGTGATACATGGCAGTACAAGAAAACTTGCAGCAAAGCCATCCTAGAGTAAACACGGAACCGCGGAGTTGTTACACCTTGGACGGACATGAGGGTATACATGACCTGGAATGGCCAGTCATAGTTGTGTTGTTGCAAAAGAGAAGCAAAAGAGTACGAGATCAGCAGCCGGGAAAGATGGAAGATGCCCGCATCGTGAAGGAAGGTTGTGTATTGGGGAGGTAAGGGTAGGAGGGGTTTGACGCCGCGGAATTTGGAACCATTTGCTCTACAAAAAACAGCGAAATACTCTCCGGTGAGGAGAGAGATGTTGCAGGTGCAGCAGTGAGTATGACAACCACGTTTGGCTCCCCGCACACTGGCCACACCAGCCGAGGACCAGGTATTCCGCCCGGCACCGATTTCCCAGGTCTGTTGAATAGAATTTGACAGTATCGACCCATGAGCATATAAGCCTAATGTCACAGGCAAGATGAACATCGGGACTTGAGTACGTGGTGGGAAGCAAGCTGCAGCGTTCCACAATCAATCAATCTCGGCTTGTCGGCATCACTCGGTCACTTCCTCACGTGTTGTGACATGTGTTTGTTGACGCGCGCTGCCACTTGCCACTTGCTTCTACCTTCTCACCGTGAACCGACGGCGTGTTCTTGTCTCATCCTCATCCTCACTCTCATCCTGCCTTTAGACTACGACCCACTGGCCCCATGGACATTGCTGGCTACTCTGTGACCGTGTTGCGACTCATAACAGGCCGTCGCTGAGCCTGACCATAGGCACTATGACGACTTGAAGACATTCGGCTGGGGTTCTGGTGCGCTGCTTCTATTATCGCTTTCAGATATCCTCAGAACGGATGAGATGATTCTTCTTCTGCTGGCATGATTATTTTTCCACGCGTTCGGAGTTTGGACACGTTCTCGTTCCGTACTCGCACCGCTCCATCCTCTCCGTGCCCGGTGCATGCTCTTTGTGTCCGTGGCATCCGTCCCGTGCCCCACTTCCTTTGCAGAACCCTCAGGTTGAACCCCTCAAGGCTCCCTGGGTTTTTGTATGACAAGGCTGGACCGTAAATCTCCATGGATGTTGTACTCGTCCTTGAGAATGCCCTCAGGGTCGGTTTTCGTAGCTTGAATTCTGCCGGGGATTGTCCTGTGGCGGCTGTGTTGTTTGAGCTCCATCTCGCATGTTGCGGGTCGCGCGGGTGCACCGAAATGCCCTGCACACCTGCAGTATGTATGTGCTGGTTCTCATTGCATATCCAGCTTGTCAGCGGTTGTTGTCCCCAGCTAGGGTGCCTAGCTCGGACGACCATATGTACTTGTCTCAAGATGCCGACCACTGGTCATTTATCAACTCTATGATTGTCACATCTTCTTAGCCTTGTGAGGTGCTTCCTCGCTAACCTCGTTCTCCTTGTTCTCTTCTCGGGGGTGTTTCCGCCTGACAACGTCACCGAATTGGGACTCAGGTGTTTTGACTGCTGCCCGAGTCCAATAAGACGATGCGGTAGACCTTGAGGACGGAAATTGGAAGTCTCAAGCAGGGGCGGTGAGTAGTGCTCGAGCCGTAGAAACGTGGGCTCCTCCTGAAATAAGGGCTGGTTGGTTCCGACTGGGAATATTGCGTCTTGAGGAATACCTTGCGCGCGAGAATACGCCCGGACGGGGTCCTCGAAATTGAAGAACTTACCAGCAAGTTCAGCCCAGGCTTTCCAACCAAAAGCATGTGAAGACATGAATAAAAGGGAAGGGGAAGAGGAGTACCATGAGAAACAAAGCCCCAAGGTTCAAAACCAGAGCCCGGTGGGTGTCTAAGACACCAATCAGATAATTCCGCGTGTTGGTGTTTCCCCATTGATTCCCCACCGAATACACGAGCCCATTACGAGCCGAGTGGGCCAGGAAATTGGGATCCCTCTCTCTCCGTTGCCTCGACACACCTCGAGCGCAATGATATCTGAGACCGTACCTCGAATGGAACTCCACCCTCACGCGATTGGTGCTTCAAGCAACTTAGATGTGATGTGATCCGTGATCCGTACCACCGCCGCACCGCCGGATATCAGGGGATGTCCTCTACTGCCAGTGCTGGCGGGGTGTGAAAGAAAGGAAATGGCCAGGTGTGTCATTTTCGATGTGGATTCAAAGGTGTGTAAAAAAAAAAGCATGCAATCTCACCAGTGAATTTTTTAATGTGGTCTGTGCACCTGTGAACATTTCCTCACATTCGAGGTAGTGACTTTAATTTTGGCCCTAACCAGGTGTGTAACTTTCTCGAAAACCAGTGTATTTTTCTATCAAAACTTAGTATAATTATGAAACACTATTACTCCCATACTATGCATGATGGATCCGTTCCACCATCCGTAGACATCGGTCCCTCTGGGATCGTGTGTTCTAAAAGCCTCCATCATTATATCCCCCAATACGAAAGCGCTCGACGGTACATACCTGAACCAGAGTAATAATCCCCAGACTAAGACTGCAAACGCTCCCCAGAAACGGCACTTCGATGGTTTTGAAAAGATCTTGGAGGGCCTTGGCCGCAACGACGGTGTATTGAAGAGTGGTGTTGAGGTCTGATGTGGGCATCGTTGAGGACGTAGGTTCAGCGCCGAGTGGCTCGCCTATAAGTACGCACGACTCGGATGCTTACTCACATGGCTATCAGAACGTTCAACGTGGAGGGAACTTGCAAGGCCCGTTGAAAACCAAATCATGCGCTGGCGTGTGTCTGGTAATCGTTTCAGGCTGAAAATAGTAGTCGGAGTGAGTTTAAAATGACTGCTCGCTGTGAGATAGCCTGTGTGCCTGAATGATTAGAAGATCGTCGGCGTATCTGCGGGGTAGAAAGATGAACAAGCTGTTCGTGATGATTGAGAACTAAATAGCTCACACTGGTTCGACTGATATGCACGAGTTGCCAGTTGGTCGCTGGCAAGGCTGAGGCTGGCTCCAGTCGCGGCGGCCACCTTCGGGGCCCGAGGCACAGCGAAGAATCTAGAGCAACCGAGAGTATGCGGTGGCAAGTACCAGAATGCGACTTGAGTGGCGCCGCGCCTCTTCCAGAATCTGATGCGGCGAAAATGCGGTCGACATTGCGGCGATGTCGAAAATGTGATCAGTCCCGGAGTCGACACCTTGCCGAACTTCGCAAGAGTTGGGGGGGATGAATAAGAGGCTCGTCTCAGATCGCGCAGCTCACCAAGACAACTAATTCAATTGACTTGTCGACCACAATGGCGGCTGCATCGTATTCTTGTAGTACGTACGTACTTTCTAACCGCCCCACAGCGCTGACCCGAACCCGAGTGGGGCGTTCTCCTGAGGCCCGAGATTCGAGACGGATGTTAGTTAATTTCTTTCCAAGTGTTCACCGGGGCCGTCGAAGACACTGTTGAATAGTTAGATCATGGATGGGAGACTACAGTTGACGACGACCACTCACTTATCTCGTGATCATACGTGTTGTATGCCACGACTCCCCACCCCTCAGTCTTCATCCGCGCAACACGCGCACGGCTCATCCTCCACGAAAACGACCCCATGCCCTCCCAACTCCATGCTAACGTCTCCATAGACAATACCAAGTAGATATCGGGGCCTTTCCCAGCCGCGTTTCCCCGCAGTGCCGCCAAAAGGTACCCCTGCCAGTCCCGCACCTCCTGCATGCGCACCTTGGCGGGGTTGAAGAACAGCAGCGCCGCAACTGGGTCAGGGGCGGACACTTCGCACCGACAATAGACCCGTGTCGTGAACGTTCCGATGTCGTGCAGCGCAGGGAAGGACTTGTGGAGGGCGAGTGCGAATGGAAGGGCTGGCGCGACGCGGGCGACGATTGCCTCCATGTCGGGAATCCACGGCCCGAGCTGTAATCGTGCATCCTCGCGGCCCTGCTTCCAATCGTGGCGGCGGGAGATGGGCAGGACGCCGGTGTACGGAAGGAGATTCGTCACGAGGCTATTTGAGAGCAGGTTCTGCAGAAAATCGGCGAGCCAGTGGCCCGGGTAGCCGACTTTGTGCAGGTGGATGAGGAGGTGGACGAAGGTAACTATGGTGGTGGGCATGAGGACTTTTGTTGCGAAATTCTGCCCGCCGAGATTTTTTCCCGGAGATTTCTTCCCGGTGACTAGGGTGCACAGGAATATGCGGATGAGCCATGTCTTGAGGTCCTCGCGCGGTGTCAGTTCGGAGTTTGGGCGCGGGAGCACAACGGGGGATAAGATGGTAACGTCAAGGGGAATCATGTAGACCACGCGGCAGCCTAGATGGTTGGGGAACTCGTTGGCCTGCAAATGCGCGTAACTGCGAGTGGTGATAAATGCGTGAACTGAGCTCGACCGCAAATTCATAACGCACTTGTTCGAGAACGTCGTTTCGTCGTCATCGAAAGCCGGATAGTTGAGGAGATGGTTAGCACCCGTCGTCGACCCTACATCTTGCAGACTCGGAACGACGAAGAGCGCAGTACCTAGTGGCCCATTGATGTAGTCGCTGAAGCCATCGTCAATATCGACGAGTGTCCGTGATATGATAAGGTTCAACCACATACGGGACGTTGCTCAACCACATCTTCATATATTTTACCGGCAGGTTCGCATCCAGCCGTCGGGCGGGATAGGTCCGCATGCGAAGCAGTTCTTGTTGAAGATCGCCGTGAACAAAGTCGAGGGTCAGGTCCTTCTTTAAGCCGGCCATGGCCGCCATAACGCAGTCGAAGAACCCAGTCACGTATCCGAACGCGATGGACCCCTGGACAATTTTGAACGGTGTGACGGGACAGCGTTGGTGGAATTTCGCCAGTTGCCGCGCGGTGCCGAAGGTATCCACGTCAAATCGGCTGACTTGGACGTTCGTCGGGGCGTCCTGTGTGGGGGTGTCAGGGAGATGTTAAATCGCAGAAGAAAGCGTACAAAGAGTGCGGGGTTCACGACCCACGAATTCTTGATGTGGTCGGCGGCCTGATGGGCGTCAGCGCAAGTTAGGATTAGGATTTGGGGGGCAATTGTACCGATTTTCGGTTGGAATTTGGCAGCAGGAGTCCCGCGAATTCGGGGTGCCGGGTTTGCAACTCAACAGGTGGTAGGAACGCCTTGATGTCTCGGTAGATTTCCCACTCGTTCAAGAGCGAGAAGTCGCCGTTCTATTGAACGGATGAAGCACAACGTATAAGCAGGAGACAGGAATGAAGCAATACCAGTTCACTGTTCTGGGGACGCGCATGTCCGGACCAGAAGAGTGCCGCCGACTTGGGTGGAAGTGACGCCCATAGCTTGAGGGCCGCGAGGATGGCAGGAACAGCGCGATCGTCCAAATGGATCCAAGGGAAAATGACGCTTTTAGGCCCGGAAAACTCGTCATGCGTCTCTTGTGCGACGGCGGAAATTCTGACAAATGAGGGATCAGCACAGTGCGGTCAATGGCGAACTCGTAGACTTGCCGTTGGCGGCAATAATCCGGAATGAAAGGTGCGGTGTACAGGTAGAAGAGGGCGGTCTGGAGCTCGAGTTTCTCGGCAGCGTTCGAGCAGGTCGCAATTTTGGATAGGAAGAAGAGAACGAGTAGATCCCGCGCAAGAGCATGTTCCTTGATGTCGAGCAGGGTGATATGGACCTTCAAAGCCTTTCGTTGCTTTTGATTTAGGCGTCGCGATCGTTGGTGCAGGTCAATTAGAGTTCCAAATACATGTCGCGCTGTGTGTAATTGCATGAGACCGCGCCGAATTACAGGTGGCCAGGACACTGACCATCTCCAACACCACCGTAGAGAAATGCCAGAGAGGAGAGTTGTTTGGCGGGAAGGCTTGTGAGGTCGATGGAGTCCCGTCCGGGCATGTTTGGTTCGTCGTACATGGAGCAATTCTCAAGGATAGATAGAACCTCGTCATGGGAGACCTAATAGACGCAGTCAGCAGACGAAATGAAGGGTCTGGTCGACTCACAGCAAAGTATTCGTAGGCGGGCCACCTATCCGGACGTTCCAGTCATGTCCACACGGTGGAGTTGAACGGTTACTCACGGTACTTGTTTCAATATGCGGAGGTTGAGCAGACGATCTCGGGCTTCCTCAGTTACGCGGACGGCGTCTGCATTTGACGGCATGGATCGCCACTGCGACCAGTCTAACGCGTCTGCGGGACCAGCCTGTTCGATACGCGCGACTTGTGACTCGAGTCCTTGAATCTCGACCGGTTTTCCAGCGGCAAATGCCTGGATTAGACACTTGGCCAGCCGGAGGGATAGCCGGGACGCCAGCGGTGCTTGGGACTCAAAATCCAAGTGCGAACAGGCGCGAAGGATAGCTGCAGCGCATTTGGTGTAGTTGCCCATCTCAAAAAACGCGGCGCTGAGATTCGACGCGTATACGGGGTTCGTAGGGTCTAATTTTTCTGCCTAAATGAAGGTCAGATACGACGGAAGGGTAAGAAGGTCTTGAATTGCCTCTTTGTAGTTCTCCGTAGCGCTGGAGAAAATCAGATTGTAAACTGGTCAAAGTTCGAGGAATGCCAGATCGTACGTGAGCCATTTTCTTTGCCCGAACGCTTTGTTCCCCTTTTCTTTGACCTTGGCTGCTCGGATGGTCGTCGCTTCGGATTTTGCGCGGTTCTTCATCGATCGATGGGCGGGAGGCGACCTGGTCGCAGAGGTCAAGGTGGTGGCAAAAAGAAAGACGCGACGTATGAGGTCAGCACTGATGGCGGAGATGGCGGAGTTTGATCCCTCGGCCGAGCTGCCGTTCTCGGTCATTTCGGGGATGTTCAATAAGTATCTCACCTATGAGAAGATACTTTGCGAAGATGATACGCCCAATAATTTTGCTCATTGGGTGGCTCAGAGTTTGCTTCTAGCCTCGATCGCGCCCAAATCGTGCCACCACTGACTCGTTCTCTGGGGATAAGCGTTGCCTGAAAGCGGTAGAGTTATGACTCTCCGGTCACACGCTAAGTACTCCTTGTACGTCCGAGCCCCCGAGGAGCGAGATTGCTGGAATGCTAGTCCCTTCTAAAGAAGCGGTGCCTCAATCCACCGGGGGTGCTATTTAATGGGACGATGCGGCGCTCATTTCAACCCCACAGGCCCTCGTAGCAAATCCCCAAGTCGAGCTTTGAATGTAAGCTATTCGATTTTCAGTTGAACTGCATCATGCTCCAACTGAGATTGAATCTCTCTAGCATCATGCAGAATGATCCCTCCAAATTCTTCCGAGCGCAGACTGTGCTCCTTACTGGGGGCACCGGATGCCTCGGTGGATGCCTGCTTTTCAAGCTCGCCTTGAAGGTCGAGGCCAAACAGATTTATGTTCTCGTTCGCGGATCGGAAACGCGCGCAATAGCGCAGTGAACGAAAACCATGCCCGACAAGGTCGACGCAATGGGCTCGATGCAGCAGTGCTCGACGAGATGGCTGAGCGCGTTAACTTGATAATCCACTCAGCGGCGAATATCAACCTGAAGGCGCCGCTCAAAAAGGCCGTCGACAACAACACCCTCGCCACCCTACGGTTGGCAGAATTGGCGGAGTTGCGGTTCACGAACCTCACGGCATTCCTCCACGTTTCCACCGCGTATGTGAACAGCTTTCTTCCGGATGGGTTGGTGGAGGAACGCATTTACGAATTGGGCGATGCGGAACGCCATCTGTCTGAAATTCTAGCGACCGGCTCCCTCTCACAGCACAGTCTCCCCGAGCTACTGCGTTTTCCCTCCCCATACTCGCTCGCGAAGCACCTTACGGAACGACTTTTGCTATCCCGGCACCCCAGGCTGCCCCTCCTTGTCGTCCGCCCAACCCTCATCGGTCCCGCCATATCCGAGCCCCACCCATATTACACTCGCCCCGGCTCCTGCCCACTGTCCACGTATATCCGCGGCTACATGAAGGACCCGGACTCTGGCGTCATCCGTTTTGGATTTCGAGACGGAGAGTCCAAGTAAGCAGTGAACCCGTTGCAAACGCGCGGGGAATTTATTCGAATATGTACATGAATATATACTAAAAGCAAGCTGTCGAGCTGCTGTAAAGTTGCTGTGAAGCATGAGATAAAGACTACATAAATGGTGAGCTGTTAAAAAGGTGTTGAACCGAGCTGTTGAGGTAGGCAGTGCGTGCAACAGCAGTTGTAACTCCAACAATCCGTGTCGCGCCGGGGCACATATCTGGCTCCAACATCGTAGACGAGATTCCGGTGGACCTCGTCGCGAATCTCCTCCTCCTGCACGCAGTTCAGGGAACCCTCGGCATTGTCCACGCTGGTGCCCAGTCATACATTCCTCGCACCCTCGCGCAATTGCACGAGACCATTACGTCTCATCTAGACATCCTGGACCCGCGACCGAAGCCATCGCCCTTCCGCTACGTGTCCGACGTCGCGACCGAGGAGGGGCACCACAACGTGTTTTGGCGCTTCCTGGGAAGAGACTGGCATTTCTCCGATGCTGCCTCTCGGGATTTGAGGGAAATCAGGGGTGTGCTGAGCATGCGGCTCGAGGGCCACGATCCCGCTGAGTTTATGGCGACACGCGCCAGGGACATCGCCCAGGAACTCGCGGCTTGCTCCACAGGCAAACTTTGAAGGACAGGAGTACGCGGGCGAGTAACTTACGACCGTGTTTAGGGACCCTCTGTAGTTCGGGTCAGTAAGCGAGAAAAGGATAACGACGTGAACGATCTTCTCAGGATTCTGATAATCGGATGAACGAGCTAGACGCGAAACCCAGAACTTGAAGCATGAACATTCAATTCCGTGGGCAGCGATATTCCATTACATAGTTGATTCTCACATTTGTAGGGGGTCACGCTGTGCAATTCGCCAACACAAACTTGACGTAGTCCGCCATAATCCGATGCGTCTCCTTGGAGGGATGTCTGATTCGCATGCGCTCTCTCAGTCCAAAAAATACACGCGCTGCATTCTACTCACCCGGGCAGCCAATAAAACGAGTTCAACGGCGTCGCACACTCCCCTGTCAGATCTGTCTGCGAGAGGTTCGGGATGCACGCGCCAGAGGTTTTGTACCCGAACGCCGCAAAACCGGGTGAGGTGCCCAACACAGCGTCCCAGAGGGGCGCAAAGTCGACGAACGCGACGTTGAGGCCCTGCGCGCGGAGCGGGGTGAGGCCGGCGAAGACGGCCTGCTTGAAGGCGTCGCCGGTGGCGGAGTGCGTGCCGCGGCCGTAGTCGTCGAGAACGACGATGTTCTTTGCCTTTGTGGGTGGTGCGGCGAGTTGCTTGATCTGGGTGAGGAGTTCGGCGGCGGCTTGGGGGAGGTGGTTTCCGTCGGCTGTAAGGTGTTTAAGCGGCGATTGCGGGTCAACCGAGCTGTACGTACTGTTGGAGGCGGAGAAATCGCTAGGAATCCCAGTGTTAGCTTTACACCAGCATCGATTGACCGACACTGGACAGGAAACGGGCTTACTTGATTCCGAAGAAAACGGTATAAAGTGTGGTCGCGGGGTCGAGGGTGTTGTTCTGGCTGAGGAAGAGAGCAGCTGGGATAGAATGTGAATCGAGACATTGTAATGCCAAGAGCTCCAGGCGCACCTTGATGAAGGAAATCCGATTGGCCAGCCTTGCTCGGCCACAGTGTAACATTAACTACCGCGCCGGAGATCTTTTGTTGAGCATTAACAGGGTAGAGGATATCCTGATATCCTGAAAGAGACGCGCACCGCATAATCCTTGATTGTGAGACCCAAGTCACTCGCGACACCCTCGGCCCACACGGGTCCGTCGGTAACTCGGCCACCGGCACGAGGACCTGTGCCAACGAGAACGGCTGCTGGAAGCGGGCCGCCATCGCTGCGTCCGCCCGACGTGTACGAATCCTACTCGTGGCAATGAATTCTCGCAGCCGGCGAACTGGATCGAGGGACGTACCCCAAACGCAACTAATGTCTTCATTCCGGCCGTCACGACGCCTGCATTGGTATTTGCGAAAGTCCCGCCAAGCTTGCCGCACTCGGGTGTGATAGCCAAGTGAACACCGTCGTTTGTCTGCCGAGCGACCCGCTCGGGTACGGCGACTACCACCGCACAGAAGAGCGCGAGAAGAGTTGCCCAGAGGACCATGATTGCGGAGGATCTCTTCGCTGTGCTTGCGCGTTCTTAAGTAGAATCCTCCACTGCAGCCGAGACCTTGTGATCATGGCGGTCCGAGGAAGCTCCAGGAGGGCGCATTTGGACCCGGTCCGGGCTATGTTGGGTGCTGTGGGCAATAAAGAACGGGCGGAGGAGGTGCGGCGCGAAGGACAGAAGAAGCTGTTGTAGGAGACCCGACGGCGCGCTCCTGCTTGCCCCGACATACCCTTGTTGTTCCGGTTTCCACTTACTATATCTTAGTTACTGCCCCTATATCGCACCTCAGTCGTTTACACCCATCGTGTCCCGACTGAGGTGAGCTCTCTATATTCTGTTTATCCATACACGACTTACTTACAGTTGTACTTTAGTTCTTACTATATTGTTCTCACAATAGGTATAGTACCGACTCAATACAGTCGTTTACACCCATCGTGTCCCGACTGAGTTCTTACTATATTGTTCTCACAATAGGTTATGGGCCCCGTAGCCTTCTGAACTCACTCGAAAGAACAACACGATAAACTGCGCAGTTTATCGTTGCGACTCAAACTTACAAACCTTACGATCATACTACGCCTCGATGGCCAACCAAATGATCAACATACCAGCTCTGCTCGCCGCAGAGAAACTACAATCAAACAAAACTAACTACGCTACCTTCAAGGTGCTTATCGAGGAACATGCCGCCAGCAAGGGCGTCACTGGATACCTCGACGGCACTATCACCAAACCCCCCCTCATTACTGGGACCTCTGACATCCCCGCACCGACTCCCATCTTCTCGAGGAACCCCTCTCGCGACGAATGGGCATACCGTGATGGTGCTACCAAGTCCATGGTCGTCACGAACATCGTCGACCCCATCGGCTTGGGCCTCAAGCGTGATGGAACAGCAAAGGAATGCTGGGACTCCGTCGAGAGCATCTGTGCGAAGAAGAGTGAGGCGGCGTTGTCCCTCGCCCAGAGCGAACTTCAGTCCATCAAGTTCACTGGGAACTCGCGCGATGAACTCGACACCTTGTTGACCGATCTGCGGAACAAGGCAAACGGCGTTAGGATGATGGGAGGTTCAGTGACGGAAAAGGAACTTAAGAATATCCTTATCCGTTCATTGCCGCCGGATCCTCGCTGGTTGGGACTCCAAGGTGCCCTTTTCTCCGCCACGGACGTTGACGACGCATTCGCGCTCATCAAGACGGTCGCGATCAACACCGGGATGCCGGCGCATGCGACGGTCGTCTCGAGCTCCGCGGCGTTGTTCACATCTACCCCGAAGCGTCAGTGCACCAACCCAGGCTGTAAAGCGAAATACAAGTCGAGCCATACCATCGAAAATTGCTATTGGCCTGGGGGAGGAAAGGAGGGTCAGTTCCCGGCCAACTTTGGGCGCAACAGACCGCAGGCGAGCCGACACTCCCGTTATTCATCGCGTGTTGATGGCGAGGCTCACGCCGATGGTGGAGATGGCACTGCTCACGCCGCTTCCACCGGTGACGAGAAAGGAGACGGGGATGCTCACGCCGCTGCCGCGGGTGATGATAGAGGAGGTGGAGGACGAGGACCCTCTGATCCCCGAGGCTGGTGCCCCCCGGGTGCCGTTGGGGCCGTTGCTGCGCTCGATCGATGACGTCGACGAGGAGGACGAGGACGATGTGGCAGCGGTCGAGGACGACAACTCGTCACTTCCCCCGCCCGTTGCGAGCGAGCACGTTGAGCACGTCTTCCATGCTCCCGTCTCACCTACGGTGTTCGTCAGTCACACCTTCCAGAACAATTCACCTGCCATTACCGTTACCTTTGCGGACTCAGGTGCCAGCGACCACTTCTTTCGCAGCCGCGACGACTTCTCCACATACGAAGCCATCCCCATGCGAACTGGCAAATCGGCGTTGGCGTCCGAGGGTGATTTTGCTATAGTCGGAAAAGGCAACGTTAAAATGGTGTTTCACGTTGACGGGAGGCTCGTTCACGTTACCTTTACAAACGCCCTCCACGCCCCATCCCTCTCCGCCAACCTCGTCTCCATAAGCCAACTCGACAAAGCGGGTTGCTACACCACATTCGGAGGCGGGGAAGTCGATATTCACGATGGTGTCGCGGGCGAATCAGTCCTGCGGGGCCGCGGGTCAGCAGGAATGTACGTGCTCGAGGCCGAGAGCACTCACGCGAACATCTCGACCGCGAAACCTACGTCGCTCGAAAACTGGCACCGGTGTATGGCGCACGCGTCTCCCGCAACCATTGAGGAGATGAGGACGAAGGGTCTTGTCGACGGTCTTGACATCACTAACCACAACCTCGGAGGCAAATGTATCCCCTGTCGAGCGGGGCGTCAGCACACTCGTCCGTACGATGGGCATACGGACACAAACGTACCTCCTCTCCACCTCGTTGCGTTTGACTTGTGGGGTCCTGCGCGCGTTGCCTCCCCGGGTGGTAACCGCTACTTGATGAAGATTGTCGATAGCGGCACAGCGCACAAGCACGAGGCTTACCTGCGCGATAAGAGTGACGCCTCCACCATTCCTGCATTTGACGAGTACCGTGTCATGGCTGAAAAGCAAACGGGCCGCGCAATCAAGCGTGTACGCACTGACAATGCATTTAACTCGGCCGAATGGAAGGCGTACTTTGCTGCTCACGGTATAATCCATGAAACCACTGCGCCGTACTCCTCTGCCGAGAATGGGCTTGCAGAGAGAGCCATTCGTACCGCGACCGAGGACATTCGCACGATGCTTGATGACTCGGGGCTCCCAGAGACTTATTGGGCAGCCGCTGCAGCCTGCGCGAACCATACACGCAACTTGATGCCGTCGCGTCGCCACCCGGGCCAAATCCCGCAGGAGGCATTCGATGGAAGTCGGCAGGATTTGTCGCATCTTCGTGTGTTCGGGTGCAAGTGCAGCGCTAAGGTGAATGTGGTGAACGGGCAGCGAGTGGATGGGGGGAGCAAACTGGCGAGTCGTACGATATCAGCCACGTTCATTGGTTACGGAACGGGCGCAGGTAATTATATCTTGATTGATGAGAACGGGGCGCAGTTTGAGAGCCGCAACGTCGAGTTTGACGAAGGCGCGCCTCACCGCACTGTGGATGTGGGGGAGAAGGGCCCAGACAACGACGACGACGCACCTGTGGACCCGGTTCCATCCAACAGCGCTCAGAGCAATGCTCCAGAGGCTCCAAGTGATAAGTCTGATGTCGAGCCCTCTTCCGCCGCAAACTCGCGCTCAAATTCCCCAGTTCCCGATCCAGCTCCTGCCCCCGCTCCTGCCCCTGCACCTCCTCGTCGTTCGACTCGCAACCCGGCCGTAGGCGAACGCGTCACCGAACTGCGTGATTACGCCAACCGCGAGCTGGATGCTAAGGCTAACAAGGAGACTTGGGCCCGCGGCTTACCGCCGCGCGCACACACAGCCTGGGACCCCATCACCAGCCTCAACGCCCAGCTCGACGACCACATTGCTGCCACGCTCATGTCAGCCAATCCAGACCGCCTTTACGCGCCGAAAACCTACAGCGAGGCTATAAAGCTCGATTCGATTCGCTGGACCACCGCGATGGACGTCGAAATGGCCCTCCATGACAAGAAAGGCACCTGGGAGCTTCAGCAACCCCCTGCAGGCGCGAACGTCATGGCGTCGAAGTGGGTTTACGACGTCAAGAAGGACGGCGCGGGGAGCTGGCTACGCGACAAGGCGCGACTCGTCGGCAAAGGCTTTACCCAGGTCCACGGCATCGACTACGAGGAGACCTGGGCTGCCGTCGCTCGTCTCGAATCCATTCGCATGACCGCCGCTATTGCTGCAAACCGAGGTCTTCACCTCTGGCAAATCGACTTCGAAGCCGCCTACCTGAACAGCGAGACGAAGGAGGAGATCTATATGGAGCAGCCGCGGGGGTACGAGGTGGAGGGGAAGGAAGGTTGGGCGTGCAGATTGAAGAAGACCATCTACGGGACGATGCAGGGCGGGCGCGACTGGGCTGAGACATTGGCAGCGACGTACGAGGACCTCGGGTACGTGTCCTCGAGGGCTGACCCCTGCGTGCGCGTCAAGTCTTCGGACGATGGCGAGTACACTCTGACGGACACTTACACTGATGATGTCTGGGGCGCGTCCTCGACTTTTGAGGAGGGGGAGCGTCGCAAGGCAGAGTTAGCGAAGAAGTGGGATATCAAGGACGTCGGAAACACTCACCGCTTGCTCGGGATGCGCGTCGACCAGGACTTGGAGACCGGCACCGTCACCCTCTCCCAGCGCGCTTACTTCGAGCAGGTACTGACTGACCACAATCTCCATCATCTTCGCCTTCGTTCCACTCCTCTTCCTGTCGGCATCCTCCTCGACTCGTCCATGTCCCCTACCACTGCGGAGGAACACGCCGAGATGGTGGGCAAGCCTTACCGCCAACTGCTGGGATCGGTGATGTGGGGGCAGCTCGCTACGCGACCTGATCTTTCCTACGCGGTCAGCGTCCTCTCCCGCTTCCAGACCAACCCTGGTATCGAACATTGGCGTGCTCTCCTCCATGTCCTTGGCTACATTCGCAACACCCTCGACCTCGCCCTCGTCTACTCCCGCGACGCCCCCCTCGCTCCTCTTGGATATGTCGACGCGGACTACGCGGGGTGTCAGGATACGCGGCGCTCGACATCGGGCCAAGTGTTTGTGATGGCCGGCGCACCTGTCTGCTGGGCCTCCAAACGCCAGGCCACCGTTGCACTGTCGACGGTCGAGGCTGAGTATATCTCACTCACGCGGGCCGCCCAGCAGGCAAAGTGGATGCATTCGTGGATGGCGGAGGTTGGATTGGAGCAGGGACTGCCGGGTATCTTGTATTGCGACAATCGTGGCGCTGTCGACTTGACGAAGACCACGAAATCTCATTCTAAAGTGAAGCACATCGACATTCGTCACCATTACGTCCGGGAGGTCGTCCAGAAGGGGGAGCTCAAAGTCGAATTCATCCGCGGGAACGAGAATCCTGCCGACATCTTCACCAAACCCCTTCCCCGCCTCGCTCACGAAGGCTACCTCGCCCAGCTCAACATCCGTCCCGTCGTCGCGTAGCCGCCGGGTCTGGGGGAGTGTTGTAGGAGACCCGACGGCGCGCTCCTGCTTGCCCCGACATACCCTTGTTGTTCCGGTTTCCACTTACTATATCTTAGTTACTGCCCCTATATCGCACCTCAGTCGTTTACACCCATCGTGTCCCGACTGAGGTGAGCTCTCTATATTCTGTTTATCCATACACGACTTACTTACAGTTGTACTTTAGTTCTTACTATATTGTTCTCACAATAGGTATAGTACCGACTCAATACAGTCGTTTACACCCATCGTGTCCCGACTGAGTTCTTACTATATTGTTCTCACAATAGAAGCAGACTTGTGAGTCGAGGCTCGAGATTTTTTGGGGGTTATCACAAGGTTTATCCATTCGACGCCAGCAGAGAGCCACGAGGAGGATCTTGAGTAGGTCAGCACGGAGGTTGTGATGCTTAAGTCACGGTAGCGAAGTCTTCGAGCGAGCAGGAGGAAGCAAAGCGTTGGGCAGGCGAAAGCGACGTGGTGGTCAAGAACAGAGATCGGTTACATCCGTTCCGCTGATCGGCCCATCACTCCGAGCCGTGTCGGAGTTTGAATGTCTGCCGACCTTAATCTTCCTCCATCTCCACCAAAGCAGCAAGATCTCCTGACCGCGGCGAACTTCCGGAATATGGATCCACTGTAAACTTGTGGTGGGCACTGGGCTCATGGTTGCTCTGGGACAACTTGAAGAATTGACTCAAGCCGAGTTCAACTGTGAACTTGGAACGCTCAGTTGCAGCGAATTGATCTGGGCAACGTCTGTGGAGCCAAATACCTCTGCGAATCTAGCAGTGGAAGTATAGGGCTCGGCCAGGCTGAAGGTCTTCAGTATTGGCCCGTGACTCGGCGGATACAAGGGTACCACATTCAACAAAACTCTTTGAAAAAATCCGAATGTCACTAGCAGCAGTGCGGCCCGTCTCAGCGTACGTTGGTAAGGCCCACCTGACACGGATCCTCGGTGAATGACACCGCGAGTTGGAAACAGCCGGATTAACGAACTGACCAATTCCCCCGCGTCAACGACCTCTCGGAGCGGCGGCAAGTGCAGAGTAAGTAAGAGAGGCAGATTCAAGGAATGGCTGCGACGAGTTACCCACGAATCCAGATAACGCCATCAAAATCAGGCAAAAGCGGGAACGAGGTGAATAGTCGAGCATCCAAAGTTCAAGGCCAATTAATCTAGCAGTCTAAACGACGCTATGCAGACTGAAGTAGGTAGTGTATTTGTACAGACAGGAAATGCGAGGCTGGAGATGTTTTTGGGTTTTGTACGTTTCTTAGTTCGTTGAGAAATGAATACCATACTTACGCCGAAGCAGTATCTTCACGGTAGCGCCAAGCTTCGTGCTGGCCGGAAGGAATCGCGGAGGTGGGGCCATCCAGCCGCCAGGGAGGAGGCTCATCACGAGGGAAGCCAGTCTTCCAGGTAATCACCCGTAGAAAAACTTCACGCCCCCCGTCGAGCCAGCGACCGCCTGGAGAGTGGTGACTCGAACAGGGCCCGCGACGGTGGCGGCGATGTCGTACGGCCCGTAGACGACGCCCCAGGCGTCCTCCTCGAAGGTGCGCGTCTCTTCCGCGAGCAAGTCCGCCCGCGAGCACGCTTCAAACGGCCCGTGAAATTTCTTGCCGGGCGGAGGGGGGAGGGTGCGGATGATGTGGATGGGGACGAGGCGTTCGGGTTTGGACGTCGTGGGTGTGGCATGAGCACCGGGTTGGGAAGGGTACGTTATTGGGGCGGAGGCCGCCGCGGGTGTGGCAGGAGCAGCGACACTCTTCGATGGTGCAGTCGTTGGGAGGGGGAACTCCGTATAGACGCCCACGTCCGATTTCTGTCCGACAGGTTGGAGATGAAAGATGCAGGGAGAACTGGCAGGACGTACGATGCTACTCAGAGCCTTGCCACCGATTCTTTTCGTGCGCTGGCGTGCTGCGCGCCGCGACACCGGCTTTCCCGCGGGCAATGCCACCCAGGACGTATTCAATCTATTCGCAGCCTGAAAGAATAGTCAGTAAGCCACTCGAATCGCGATGCCACCCAGATGAGATACTGACGTCGCCGAAGGGACCAGGAGCGCGAAGTCCAGGCGCTGACAACATCTGCTTGTTGGCTGAGGTGCGGAGAGCAGTCATGAAATGAGATTGAATGGGGGAGCAGTTTGGGTGTGGTGGTGCAAAGCAGAGGAGTGAAAGCGGTGGCCATCGCTCGCTTCCTTTATACCTGGCGCCACGATGCCTTTTGTCCGGCAAACAGGACCAATCAACGCGCCTCAAAACAAAGAGCGCGTGACCGCGACAATGGGTCGGGATTTGCCGAACTCCTTCCTCGTGCCATCGTCCGCGCCAATTGCATCTAACACCGCAAGTATTGCATTCGATACTGTATTCGGAGGGCGGCGAACAGCGTCGAACATTGGCAAAATTCGTCCGACATGCACTCGGGATGCAGGACCCCAGTCTCGTACTTGAATTAGGCGATGAATCTAGTTCCTCCGTTCGGTTTGCGCGCATCCACTCACAAGTGAACCAGTTGCTTCGTCATTCCATCGCGCTCCCTTCTCAATGATCCTCAGTACGCCTATCAAACCGAAATCTTCGAGATGTCGACGGCCAAAGCACGATAATTCTCAGCACTGCGAGGCATGAAGGAAGAAAACATGCGGGTGTCAGAGGCTCGTGCGGTGACTTGTGTGCTCAACAGCCTGGAACAACAGCCATGGCGGAAGATGGGAGGTAATGCCGGCCAGATAGAATTTTGAGGCGCTAGATTGATCGACATACAATCTGTGCGAGTCTACATGATAGATGAAGAGCACCATTTTTTGTTCCTCCAGGGAACCTCGTCGACGTCCGAACCGTGTAGATGATTTAACACTGTGTGGATGTTCAGGGGCAATCGAACTGCGAAGTAAACATAATCCACTCACAGGTTACTGCTCTGCGAGCGCTAAGCCCTCCTCGCGAATCGCAGCGATTTCGGGCAACAATGTTTCCACTTCCTTCCAGAGAAAGTGGGATCCGATGGCGTCGTGCAAATCCGCGTCGTCCTCGTCATCCTCGTCGTTATCACCATATTCCCGCACCGTTACGATCGTCTTGAGGCTCGGGAACAGCGCGGAAATGAAACGCGCGACAGCGAGCGCGGGCGCGGTCACCGGCGAGTGTTCTATGTTGAGTGTCACCAAGTCGTATTGTCGCGCCAGTGCTTGGTTGCGCAGATCGAGCACCGGAACGACGCGAGCGTCGAACGCAATCGATAGATAGGTCAGCCGCGGACAGTGTCGGGCGAAGGAGCGAAGACCCTCGAGCGTGGTGCTCGGTTGGTGGGTCGGGAAACACGCCGTCAGGTTGAACGACGTCAAGTGCGGCCATGCGGGCAACAAATCATCCAGGGCTGCATCGTCCAACATGAAGCCGATCGGCGACGCGATGGAGAGCCTAGTGAGGTTGGTGAAGGACCGGAGGAGTCGAAGCTCACGGTGGGGAATAAGATGAGTGGTGGGCTCTGGGGCGATATCGATGAAGTCTCTGCACTCATTTCCGATGGCGAGGTCCTCGAGAGAATCGTGAACAACTCCCGCGGAAATGGCGACGAATATGTCGTGCATTTCAGCCGCCGTAACGAGGTCATAGAAATAGACGGAGAAGGTGGCCAGGGGGATCGCGCGGTAGAGGTTCAAGAAGTGGGTGAATGTGGCAGGCAGGATGTCGGGACCACCGAAGCGCAGCGCATGAAGGGCAGGGAACCTCGCTGTTCCAGACCGCAGCGGCGATAACGAGATAGGCGGTAAAGCGTCGAGATTGAGGAATTTGAGAGTTTGACAGCGGGAGAGCTGCTCGAGAGCGTCCCAATTCAGCGAGGGGACGCTTATTTTCGACGGATTGCGCAACCCAACAACCAGTTCTGAGATACCGGGGGATTCATATCCAGTTGACATGATGGAAAGCTTCGTTAATCTGTGACATTGTGTCGCCAGTGTGGGTAACAGCGACGCCGCCGGATGGGAATTCAGCTCGAATGAGAGTGATTCCAGGGTGGGAGTGATAAAAAGTCGGATATAAGGAAATCCGTTAGGGTCCACGATGCCCCACGTGAGCTTTCGCAGGTTTGTGAAAAGCGGTTGCGGGAGCGACACATTGAGTGCGGGTAGGATGCCCAACACGGACACCTTTGTCGAAGTGGAAAAAAGATGCCTCACTCGGGGTGCGTGCAGTCGAATTCGGTCCCAATCCGAATCGCGGATGGGACGAAGTAGACGCTAAACATGAATTTCAGCTCTTTCGCATCCCTTCAATAAAGCCGCGCGTACCATCTCCTCTGGTGGCCTCCAAGAGGCATCGGACGTCTCGAGGGACCATAGATCTGAAGGCATACAGGCCAAGAGGATGGTCCCGAGCGCCGTCTGCCGCCAAATGTGATCCTGGGCAGGACCTTCGAACAGCTTGCACGTTCTTGATAAGACAGCGAGGTCGTGGAGACCACCCACTGGACGCCACTCCGCACCAATGGCCGGGTCAAGGTGGTCGCATACGCCGTCCACAATTTCGGGTATCTTCAAGCAATAGTGCATCTTGTCGTGAAAATAGTGGTGGTCGTCGCGGAGAAGGGCAGTCGTGACGAGTGATCGGTCCCACGATCTTCCATCATAAAGCCGAAACCCGATTGCGCGTCTGGTTTGAAACTTCACAAAGCATATTCCCCTCTGAATCTAGTTTTGATACGGCCATCGGGCTACATAGATTGAAAGGCACACCTCAAACGGACGCCTTTCACCGCCGCAGGAAGCCAAAAGCAACTATTCTAGTTGCGAGCGTGTATTCCGTGCAGGTTACCTCTAGGGTAGAGAATATCCGAACGGGCCTTGACCGCGTTCTGCACAAGGGCGTTACTGTTTACGAGAGGCTAGGGGCAGACGAGGAAAAACCAGCAAAAGAAGGCGTCGACCAAAGACATAATGCATTAAGAGGGAATCGAACCCCCGGCGGGTCGAATTGAGTGATTCAATCCTATTGGCAACGACCCAGGTTACCACTACCCCATTAATGCTGCGAGGATAAGCAGAAATAGTGCGGCCATCATGGTGGAGCGGGAGATTTCTAAATGGGTCCTTCCGGAACCAGTGATCGGAAACATGACCACACTTGAATCCTGCTCTTTTCCTCCACCATTGTGCACAGATTGATGCTTCGCTCCCTCATGCGGCACAAACCTGAAACTCTGCGGCTTGATACTCAAAAGCTCACGTGGTCTCACCCAGCCCAATCCGATCCCGCGTCGCGTACATGTTATTCGTCGCTTGATTGTTGAGTTCGTAATCTTCCCCTCTCGCAAACGATCTAAACTTGTTCAGATGTCTCGCTGGAACGTGGAAAGACAGCGTCAGGTTTGACTCGCCAGCAGTTGGTACGCTCTTTCTGGAGTTCGCTCTCGTTACCTCTTCCGTTTAACCAGCCCAGTACTCACCGAGTCACCGCCCGCGCAACTCGCGCCCCATCCTCATCCAAACCAAACGTGCCTAGCCCGTGTCCGCGTTATCATGAAGTGAGACCTGCTGTGCATAGGCGCACCCACAACACGTTTTTAGGCATCGGTGATATAGTGGGACTCGCGGGCAGGCCCTTCGGCAGATGATTTGGTTTTTCCTCGCCGTCACATCGCCCTCGGAGAACTTGCAATTCGGCGCCCATTAGACTCAAGGACGTGTCATTAGACTCAAGGACGCGGTTGAAATTCGACAGCGGTAAGTACCCGCGTCGTGCCCAAACTCAGCTCACCTCATTGACATCCAAACAAACCCACAGGAAGGCCTGCGGCGGATCGGCGCGCCCATAACGCATAGCTCTTGGCCTTTGTAAATATAGTGGGACCTCGTTCGATTCGAGGGCAGGTCATACGTGAAGGTGACTGTGTTTTTCGCCCTCGCCTCGCTCTCGCTCTCGAGCAACAAGTCAAGTCGTCTCAATATTCTCATGTTTTTTGTGCCTCCTGACACCCTCATAACCCCTACATAGGCAATTTAGCCAGCCACCGTTTGCCCTACGTGGGAACCAGACCTGCGGCGAATTGCCGCACTGCGGCAGCTAGCCCCAACCGTTGACACTGACAACTTGAATATCGAGGGACCTTGTTCGAATTGAGGGTATATTATGTTGGAGGTTTTGCGCTCCCGCGTCCCTTCGGACTTACAACTCGGCCCGGTTTCACTCAAGAACGTCTGTCCCTGGTTGAAATACAGTACCGCTGAGTTCACGCACCGTGTCCAAAAAAAAAAAAGCTCGCAGTCAAATCCCACAGGAAGCCCTGCAGCGGATTCGCCCGCCCACAACGCCTGATCGTCATCGTTCGAATTGGGAGACCTCGTTCAATTCGAGGGCAGGCCATGTTCCAGCGGTCCCACCTTTTTCTCCTCTGGCCCTACGCCGCCGTCGAAATCGCCGACGACCTTTCTTCCGAAGTGTATCAAGTCTGTCCCTACTAAAGCTTCTGGGTTAGAGACGTTCTTGTGGGACGCAACGATGACACAGCTATGTTCCGCGCTTGTGACTTGGATCGACACCCATTCGCCTGCGCTGAACTCCCCCAGTGCAGCTGTTGTGCTCCTTAGAGCATCTATCAAATCCTCGAACCTCCTCTGCGCCCATGCGACCAAGGTCGGTCCTTCGATGTGCACCATAACTGTCTTGTTTACAATGATATCGATGTTTAAACAGCTGCGCGCCGCTACGTCGATCGGAAAAACGACTACTTAACCTTGCGATTTTCACTTTCAGCCGAGGAACTCCCCTGGCAGTCGCTTGAACTTTCAATACAGTTCTGCTACCTCTGGACACAAATATCTCTCGCGAAGGATGGGTCACGTTTCCATTACTACTCAAGGACTTACTCGATGAACGAGAACCGCTTCACACGACTATCAAACCTCCCAATGCTCCGCCACCTCCCGAATATCCGCAATTGTCGCAGACGGGTTATCAATCGCCGGGAAATGACCGCCGAACTCATGAACTTTCAAGCCTCCAGTCAGCCTCTGTCGCGCTCTATGGCCAGCAACGCACCTTTATACGACACCAAATTCCCCACCTTCGCGACGAACTCCTGCGGCCAGCACGCGACATTATACTTGTGCTGACTGAACAGCATCGGCGCGTCCGTCCGCGCCTTGGTGTACACGGCCCCAAATGCCCCGGGGTTGGCGCCGTAGATGAGGAGAGAGGACGGGAAGGAGTCGGTGAGGTAGTACAGCGAGATGATGGTGAGGAGATCGGTGCTGGTGAGCTGCGAGGGGCCTGTTCCGGCGCGTGGATCCGACCCTGTGGTCGAGGTGAGTGTTCCTGCTACAAAGGAGAAAGGAGCTGAAACGCACAGCGCATGATGTTCCCACCCATCCACGCCAGCTGCCCTACCGGGTTATCGTATAACGACAGCCCGACGTCGCCAGGCTGTACTAGTCAACACGCATCCGTTTGCAGAACCCGAAAAACATCACAACACACCTTGTTCGTCTGCATATCACGGAACCCGAGGCCGGTGGTCCTCGCAGTCGTCATACGCCCCAACGTTACCTCTGCCTCAGCCGTGACCGCGACGCCCTCGGCGATCATCTGCTCGCCCGAGGGCGGGATAAACGGGATGAAGACGAACTGTCCCGCGCGGACGGTGGCGGGGAAGTTCTTGTACAGCGAATACCCTACCACGCAGCCCTGGCAGGAACTAGGCGTCAACACGGGAAGGCGACATTCAGGGAAGCAGCACGCACCCAATCGGTGCCGTGGACCGCATACTTGGGGTAGCCTAGGACATCGGTCATCAAGGTATTGAAAATTCTGGCGGTATCGTCCGTCGTCCAGCTGGTCGGCGGCGCGGAGGAAAACACGAAGCCGGGCAGCGAGGGCACGACGACGTTGTACGAGACTTTCTTCCCCGACGCGTTCGTCCAGGACTCCGTGAGTGGCTTGAGTACGTGCGTGAATTCGTGGAAGGAGCCTGACGAGGTTCAGTAAGATTAAGATTACGTCGCAGATTCAAGAGCCACGTACTCGGCCATCCGTGCAGCAAGATGATCGGGATCGCGTCCGGGTCCGCCGATTTCTCATGTACGAAATGGATTTTCTGCCCCTCTATCACCGCCGTGAAGTGCTTGAACCTGTTTTCCGGTCAGTCTACAATCCTGCTTTTTGTCACATTATATGAGCAACGAATAAAACTCACTCGTTCAACCTCGCCTGCTCCGCATCCCAATCATATTTCGTCAACCATTCCTCCTTCAACTCACTGAGGAAGTCGAGCTCGATCCCCTTCTCGGGACCGAGTGCCGGGTAGTGCTCTTTTGCTGGCAGGCGCGTCGCACGGAGGAGGTCTTTGAGGTGCGGGACCTGACTCGAGAGGTCGATTTTGAACGGCTGAAGTTCGAAGTTGTTGCTGTTGCTGGCGTGGGGGGAGGCCATTTGCGAAATGGGGTGAGATATTATTAACCTCGTTCTCACTCGTCCATACTTATACGTGTCTCTGATCATTCTAACGCGTTCCATCGAGTTCGACCCTTTATGTCATCCAGCTTTCACGACGGGCCGCTTGTCATGTAGACTTGGTCACTCGCAGTTGCGAGGTGGGTTCATCACGGTCATTTGGAAGGGTTCAGTTAAAACATCTCTCGTTGAGTTTTCCTTTTGAACATCGAAGTCGGCGAAGTTCAACATCAACCGTGGGAACATTCATGCCGAGTTCGGCCACCGCCAGTTGAACCATGTTATGTAAGAGAGGCCGCAGCCATATGCATCCAAGTGCCGGTTCCCATCAAATTCCATCCCGTTCAGCACCAAAGGTGAAATCGGGAAATCTGGCCCGTGAATCTACGTTCAGATTTGGAGGACTAGATAGCTTTTTCGTGAAATTTGTTGGCAAAGCTTGAAAAGTGATGGGAGCACGAAAAAGCTGTCTAGGCCTTCAATTTTCAACAGAAAATCCTGAATTTAAGATTGTGTACTCCGAGGCATACACAGAATAAATTTACGGGCCAGATTTCTCAATTTCGCCCTCGGCGTCAGACGGGATGAAATTTGATGGGACACGGCCCTTTGGATGAGTATGGATGCGGCCTATCTTACCCTCAGCAAGCAGACTTCGATTTGGGATCTGGGCAACTACCACGGCCTGTCACCAAGGCTTCCAAACCGCAGTGGCTACTGCTTCGCCTCGAAGGATGAATGTAGCCCAATCGAGGGTATATACTAAATGGGGACCCATCCGCTGGTTATCCGACATCGGCAATAAATGTAAGATGCGAGTAGGACGCGAGTCTCATTGGATTGTATGAAGGAGCGTGAACAATATGCTGTGAGAATTAAATCAGGCCCTGGGTATCGCCGGTACCCGCCCGATAATATAACGAATGCGACGGGACCAGTGTCGAACAAGTTGAGGGAGAGAAAGAACAAGATATTTGTCCCTGCCGCGCACCCAGGAGCGAAGTTTCCAAGCGCTCAACCCACCCACGATCTCTTCGAAGCGGATCACGACCTCGTCCATCGTTGGGCGCTCCGCCGGATTGGGGTTCACCATGTCGTTGACGAGCGGGCGCAGAAATTGGAACCCGTACCGTCCCGCGTGGAGCGGATAGCTGACATGGCGCTGGCTCTGTTGAACATATTCAACGAAATGCAGTATCAGTAAAAAGAGAGTCAAACAGACCTCTATAAACTCGGTACGGATGAGCTTGCCGAGGTAGTAAACGTCTGTTGGGAAAGGATCCAGTGGAACTGCACCGCCGTAACCCTGGAGCTCAGGTGCAGTCTTGTCGCCGCCTATGATGGGGTTAGCCGTGTAGGGCTCCGCGCTGGGCTCGAATCGAACTGAAATCCCGAAATCGACGAGGTAGTACTTTGGTGGCGCGCGGGTCCGCGTTAGAGGCTTGGCGCGTTCCGTGAAGTTGGGCTTCTGCTTTTGAAATACTGGGTGGAATCCGTCGGGGTACAGACTATCGCCATCCATCATTATATTGGAAGAGCAGCAGTCGCTACCATTTGTTAGATGGAGATCTTCAAAGTAGAGGATCACAAATCACCGGTGAGCAACAAGGTTCTTGTGCATGAACTGTACCCCCTACGTTGCGATCCTCAGTATGCTTCTAGAAACACAATGGTAAGAACTCACCTCGAATATCTGGCGAAGGAAGTCGAGAGCCTCTCCAAACGTAGTCTCTCCAAGACAGACGCTATAAACATTTGCGCTCGTTCCTCGCTAGTTTATAGTCTGTTAGTTACCGCGTCAATTAACCGGCGTCCTGCGCTATCACTGATTGATGGTGATGCAGAACCAAACAAACCATTTACTTTGACGCGTTTTTGAGGCAATTGACGCGATGCCTGAACATTGGCGGCTCCTGATGAAGTGGGCAAGTACCTTACTTGACTCCCCGATGATTTGGGGCAAAGGTATCTCTAAATGAGGGCAAGGGACCCGCTTTCCTCAGTTGCTATGTGAAAACAGGGGCTTTCTTCAGTTATACTCCAACCTCACTCAATGAGGGCATTCTGTACCACTAGAAAATGTTTTAAACACTGAAGATGCAATTCACTGTCTTTGAAGTGGGCAAAACACTTCGGGGAGGTGCACGACGCGTCAAGTCGCGTCCGGGCGATATCCCAAAATGGATGCTTATATAATAACGCAGGACGCCTGCAGTGATAGCGTGGTAACGAGGATGTAACAGACGCGGCAGACACAGCACATTCTAGATGCGGCACATCCTGCTCAGACGCGGCACATGTGTCGCATCTGGTTCAGATGCGGCACTCGTCCTGAAATAGCAGTGCCGCTGATGCTACTGGCAACAATCACGCGAATTTCGGGTTGACGCGGGAAAGCGACCAAATATTTACTGCTCCCTCTTCCCGCTACCACCACCTCCTCCCGCCCCAGGCCCGAAACCCGCCCACGACGCGTCAAAATACTGTTGAAGCACACACCCGACGACGAGAAGCTCATCGACAGCCTTCCTATGTCTGATTCACGGCCTTTTGAAGCTCGGTACACGTCGCGCTCCCAAACTCTCACCTATCTCCGACGCACCTCCCCAGAATCACCTCCTCCACGTGTCAAACATGAACCCGATAACACCTGCGACGCGTCTCCGACCCATCATTCGGATTTTGACGGAGGGAGAGACCAAAGTGGTGGAGATTCTGTCTGATTCTCAGGACGAGTTCAAATGCAAAGGTACCTAGTTTGATCTTTGAAACTCCGATGTAAAGTAGTAAAAATTCAATCATTACTCACCTCTGATATCGTGCGAGCGGAATACGAGGTTGAGTTGGTTGGTTGCGTTGCCGAACCGGGGTGCCGCATCTGACCAGAATGTGTGAGGTCCCACACGCCGTGTGCCGCATCTGACGCCAATGTGCCGCAGGTTGAATTGATGTGCCGCACATTAACGTCGTGTGCCGCATCTGAAACGTGCTGTGTCTGCCGCATCTGTTCAATCCCGCGTGGTAACTAATAGACTACTCCAAACGTATCAAACTGAGGATCTTCGTATCTTCGCAAAAGCTTCATGACTAGAAGATTGACTCCGGGGGTGGGCGACTCCAAGACATCAAGCACCGGTAGACAATGGTTTTGGGGGTCGCCTCGAAGTCCTTCGGAGCACAGGAAATTCGCAATTTCAACTTCGCGCGGGTGCTCCTCTGTCTTCACTCTCTTCAGGATCACATTCATACCATCCGATATACGGATCGCGTCCATGATCTGGTCGGGCTATCGATTCCGAGTTTAGACCCAGAGCGGGAGAGCAACAAAAGCAACCAACCCCAGATGACCAAAAGTCCTCCTTGAGGAGGGGATACTCACCGGTATCCTTCCATGAGGGAACCCATCCTGGCCGGTAACGGGGGCGAAGCATGTATCCACGCTCCTCCAGCCAAGGTTGGAGGTCGCGCCAGTAAATTTCCTTGTCTTTGAGTTTGCTCAGTGGGGCGAAGTTTCGGTCCAACACGGTATTCCAGACTGTGGGAGCCATTATGAGTCGACCAGGAAGTGGGTGGAAAGTAGGCTGAGCGTAGTTGTGTGTCTTTAAGTACCTCCGTGGGTCTGTGGCACCACCCGCTCTGACCCGATCATCCGGCGCCGCCCGATCAAGATATTGCAAGTTGAGGTTGCATTATTTATCAGGGCATCTGCTGCAATCGATTCACCGCCAGGTACTCAAAGCGCAGTGCTTACTGCCCCCCCTCGAAAGATCAACGTCGCCCGAATTGGGGGACCCGCGTATTATTTGATTTTAGTTTGAACTGCCGCAGCTTCGCCGCCCTGAACCTTCATCTCTTTACCGCAAACCTTGCCGCAAACCATATTGGTTTGGCCAGCGGGAATCGGTAGAGGCTCACGTAGGTTCGGTTTCTCCCGTCAGATAACAGCAACTGCATGTCTTGTGAACGAAAACAGTCAGGCCGATGACACTGATTTCGTTCAGAAAAACCTCCCAAATGGAACACGCATGAAACCCCGGTTAACGAAGCGGTTGCTGAAGTCGTTGCAACCCAATTGGACTCCGATTCAGACAAGTTCAGATGAAGTAGCATACAAAGTGGTTGATTATTTTCATCTTCACGGCTACGTGGAGGATTTTGTACAATTTTATCTAGTTGAGGTCCGTGGTATGTACTACAAGCAATGCTGCATAGGAAATTTACAGCCCAAGCGTGCCGAGGGTAAGACCGAGAGCAAGCGACCGCAGGAGGCCTGCAACGTCGACGAGCCTGCCAGGATTATGAGTGAGGTTCAACGTGTTTAGGGGCAGGAAGGACGTACAGGTTGGCAACGAGGTTGAGGACACCGGCGAGGAGGATCTCAAGGCCGAGCAAAACCTGGTTGAGCGAGGTGTCGACGCCGGCGAGCAGGCCACCAAGTGCGGGGATGGTGGAAGCAGTGCCGAGCAGGCCGTCGAGAGTCTTCGTGATATCCTAAGCGACAATTTCACGTCAGGATTATTCAAGAAATGGGAGGAGGACACGCACAGAGATGATACCGGCGACGAGGTTCGCGACGTCGTCATCCGACTGGCGCTTGAGGCCGCCGAGCGCGAGCGTGCCCAGCGAGGCGGTCGCGGTGTCGAGGGCGGCGGTGAGTTCGCCGATGAGGGGGGTGACGGTGTCGTCCGTGGCAGTTCCGCCAGAGACGAGTGAGTCTGTGGATGGGTTAATTAATTGTATGCCGAAGGCTGATGGAGGGACGCACCAATCTGGGGGAGGATGCTGTCGGTGGAGGACTTGAGCGTGTTGAACACGGTCTCGACATCGGCGGTGGAGGCGCGCGTGTCAATGACAACGGCGGACGCCAGGGAGGTGCCGAGGAGGAAGAGGGAGGCGAAGCGGAGAGCGAACATCGTGGATAGAGCGGGTGGTGGTTTAGGGAAGTTATAGAGGGAGAGTTTGTTAGTTCACTGGGTGAGCTGGTAACATTCGACTTTATACATCTCCAGCTACAGGACGCGCCCGGAACCGTCATGGATTCGTCATTCGCAAGGGTCGCTGGCACTGCCAACGCCGAGGTTTTTTCGGTAGGAGATTCGATGGGGTGGGAAAAACATACCTTCTTCCACAAGTTTCATTCCCCAATGGGAGAAAGCCGTGCGGAGCGCCAACGGCCGCCGGCCCAAAACGTTAAGAATTTGGAGAAGGAACGGGGATCACAGGATGCAGTGCTCCACGATTTCCACGCGCGTCGTAGTTGAACTTGAGTGCTGCTCTTGAATCACAAGTGCGGGATAGACCCAGGGACGAGAGGCTTGACGGGGGCCCATGTTCTTCCACCTGCCGCCGAATGACGACTCATGAGCACTCGAAGTAAGGAAAAGGACACATACCGCTGCTCCACTCCAGACACGTCGCTGCACTCCACTTCTGTCGATCGGTAGCTATCGTCGGCCTCGCGTACGTCGTGGGACCGCATTTTAGGGGCACACAGAACCCCACCCAATATTGACTGGCGAATGAACAGGGTTGAGTACGCGAAGCCTCAGAGAATCGTCATAAAGTGGAGTTGATTGCCTACGGCCGCGCCTGATTTTGCTGGAGGCGTTACAGTCTTTCCGTCGAGTCCGTTGAGCGTTGAGCGAGGAGGTGGGTACATGGGGCACACAGTCCTGTTAGAGCTCAAAAGAAACCCGAATGGGACATCTCGATGGATGGACAGAAAGTGCTCAAAGTTGAAGTGATGAATGGAAGATCGGGGACAGATGACGTCAGTTCAGCTTCGCCTCTCGACGGTCAGACCGCCAGTGGCTTGTGAGTCCTCGGATTGAATAGAAGCCAAAGCGAACTTGCTGCCAAATAGAACGAGGAAAGTTTCGGATTTTCAGTCGGTAGTGTGTGCGATGGGGAAATCGAAGGGGAGGGACGGTTGCGAGGAGAAAATAAACAGAACGGATCGGAGCTGGTTTGAGAAATTCCGAGGATGGGGAGGCTGTCTCTGCGAGCACAGAGTCTGCGATTGAGGATTTCGGCAGCGAGCAAGAACAGGACGGTGGTGAAGAGGAGTATTATGTTCCATGTCGAGCACACGGTCATTTCATAGGCGTACCGGACGTCCAAACCAGGTCAGCCACGGGAGTTCGGGCTCGGTTGAATGCGTCGCGGTGCCATCGCCGGAACTGCATTGAGGTTGAGTAGCCGCGATTCAAGGCGAGTTTGGAGGAACGATGGGCATTCCAGGCGATACACCGACCGATGAGCTTTGCCAGCGACACATCGCACGGAGGAGATGCGAAGAAGGATGAAGGTAAGTTATCCGAAGCCGCGGTGAGTTTATTTGTAGTTGGCGGAGCATCTGTCGATGATTTAGCAGCATTCAACGCGCGGAATCTACAAAGCCGGACCTTGAACGACGGCGAAGCCAGAAGAATCACGACCCTCAAGGGACGACGTGTGCATCGCCAAGAACAGTCGCGACTCATTTGAAGAGAAAAAGGGCTTTTCTACTAGAGGGGGGTATCAGGCAGGGTTGAGCTTGAGAGAACAGGATTGGAGAAGGTAGCATGGAATGAATCGACCTGGGACGGCCGATGCCGCGGGGAGTCGAGTGGCGGTTGGCAGGACGTCCTATCTGGCGAGGATTCAGGAGTAACCAATCCTGTCGTCCGTGCATTTGTGAGCCGCGAGCGTCCCGAGCAGCACCAGACGAGAATCTTGAATAAATTGCAAGACCTTTACTGGACGAGCTATTAATCCTAGGGAAGTCGTAGTTTCATAGCGTGGCTTTTTCGCCTGCATGTCTTCAGGACCCAGACGAGGAATTGTCCTCCCAGTCGGCGTGACTCGTCGCGCAGTTAAAAGACGCCCATTTTTCCCTTGAGGAGTCCTTTGAGGTCGGAGGGAGTGGAGTGGAGTTGAAACAGCCAAGGAAGGCTGGGGTCACTGAGCGAGCAGCTTGAAGCAATACTTGGGCCTTGGATTGGCCATGGACGTTGAGAGCAGAAGCCGAACGACTTTCGGCCGACGTGGCGCTTAGTCAGTGATGCCCCAAACACGACCACACTTGAGAATCACGTCTCTGCTCTCAATCTACTCTTGCTCTCTTCACTCCCCCGCGCGTTGCTGCTCCCTCGACTTCTCTTAATCACTCTCGGGCGGAAAGCTTTGCGCTCGACGCCGAAGGTCAGAAAAGCTGGGATTTATGAGTTGTCGCGACCGCGGTGGCAAGAATTCGAAATCGTGCTTCCTGGAAGCACGGGTCTCATGGAATCCCGGACCAGGCGTTTAATCACCGTGACCTTGGAGTTTTCATTCAACCTGAACATTTAACCGCGTTCCTACTTCGAGGTTCCCCTTATACGGCCGTTATACGTTCCAGTGGATGACATTCGTATGGTCTTCCGTTTTCATTTGCGTGAAACCAGGTCTAATTGCGGAATATTAGTGTTTAGCTGCGTACCACAAGTACCCTATTTCGATCTAAACCTCTATGGTGTACTGCCCAAGCGTGCCGCCTTCAATGCTCCTTAAACAGCATCGATCAAATCCCCAAACTTGCTCTGCGCCCACGCGAGCAAGGTCGGTCCTTCGATATGCACCACAACGCTTTTTGTCACAGCAATACCAACTTTTGAACAGCTCCGCAAGTCGAATACTTGTCCAGCAGTTCTTGTGCGCCGTGGCCACGTAAATGCAGCCACGCGCGCTCGCACGGCGCATACCGTCTGGCCCGGTATCCGTCCCAAGAAGCCGCGAAGAGATGGGCGGGTCGCGGGCGTCGCGTGTGGCAGCAGGTTCAGGGATAGCTGACCTTCGACCACAAACACGATATCTGGAGCCAGCATCAGGCGAATCCACCGCTAATCGAGAGATGCAAGCGTCGTACCTGGATCGACAAGCTGCCCGGGCAGGTGTGTACGGATTTGTCCCCCGTGCTGGATGAACTGGTGGAGTGCTGATGCTGTCGTCCAGTCGTATTCGGCTTTCTCAGTGGATGGCGCGAGAGCGGTCGATGGGTCAAACCCGAACAAGTGGCAAAACTTCTCAAATGCGGCTTCCATCACCTCCGGCTCCATCCCTAGCCATGACCATTCAGCGAGTTGTTCCGTTGGACAAACCCATACGCACCAGCAGGTCGTCTATCCAAGAACAGTCCCTTATCCCGCTGCTTTCGACACCACCCCAAGCACGCCCTCCGGCCCGCAAACACCAAAATCCCCTTCTCTTCGATTTCTCTCGCCGCATCGAACCCCAGCGGTACCTCTGCGCGCTCAAAGTCTGCGTACAAGCCGCTGTCCTGCGCCAGGCCGCAGATAACCATACGGCTGCCCTTGAGCTCGAGCTCGCGCACACAGCGCTTCAGGCACTGTGCGGCGGTGGTCTCGATGCGGTGCGCACCCGTCAGGTCCAGTATTATTAGTTCGCCCGGTGCCTTCGAATCGAGCAACAGCTTCTTTTCCGTGGAGGGCACGGATGCGAAAACTGTGAGTACTTGTGAGTCGAACACATATTGGAGGATGCGTAGGCTTACATATGTATCCTGATAGGGCGACGACGCGTGCGTTTAGGTCCTCCAACGCATCCGAGTTCTCCACCGTTCGAGTGTCGATGCTGGCGCTGGCGCTCACTTGGACGTCGCCCGGTGCAACGATATCTGGGGTTTGCGTTCGGGAGCCTCGAGGCGGCGTAGACGCCGGGCTCTTGGCGATAGTGTTCGCCTCATATTCCTCGCTCCATTGTCCCCACGGCTCCGTCCTCGCAGGCTGTAAACGAACCATCAATCAGCTTCGCGCTCGACAGGAAATCGCACGGCATCCTACATACAGAGTCGACCACGCCATACCCCAAATACACCACCGTCGCACCCCCGATGCCCACCCCGAAGCCCTCCGCGAAGCCGAGGAACGTGCACGCCGCCAACGTCCCCAGCACCACGCCCCACTCCATCGGTGCGAGCGACGCAGACGCCTCCCAGAGCGCGCCGAGGAAGAGCTCGGTGCCGAGGAACAGCACGGTCGTGGACGCGAGGGTGGTGGGGACGTACGGGAGGAGCTCGCCCGCGGAGAGGAAGAGCCCGCCTGTGAGGAGGATGATGAGGCAGAGCGCAAAGCGGTCGCCTTTGGCGCGGGTGACGTAGACGGAGTAGGAGAATTGCTGGGCGGAGGTGAGTGAAAGGTTTTCTCAATGCGGCATTGAAATTGAACGTACGAGGATGTTAGGGACGGTGCCGACGACCCCGGCAAGGAGGTTGGCTACGCCCTGTCCTGAGGAAGGGTTGAATGTGAGTGCGCCGCAATGGTTTCCGAAACGTACCTATTAACTCGTGGTTCATGTCATAGGCGACATCCAGCGAGAACGCGAGAGAGGGGACGAATATGGGCAGATTGAGAACCCTGCAGGAGAAGGTTAGTAAATCCTCGCTGTGGTTCTACCGATTCTGCATACCCAATCACGACTAACAGAATGATGTTTTGAAGCGCGTTACGCAGCGCATGCCATTCTACCAAGCGCTGTGACATCAGTGAGTGCGATATTCCGTTACCTTGACCGGTTCGTACTCACAAAATCAAACAGCGTCCAATAATTCCAGCTTGAGACGACTCCGGCAGGAGATGATATGGAAGCTGTGTCGACGCTGAAGAGCCAGCCCGTGGCGACCAAATGTGCGTGCGGGGTGTGTAGTGCCCGAGCGGTGATCCAAAACACGACAGGGATGCAGAGAAGGTAGACGGGTATGTAATACGCCGACTGGACCGCGCCACGGGTCCACACCTCGAGGGATTTGGAACGCAGAGAGACGGAGAGGATGAACGCCGGGAAGAACGACGCTGCGAGAAGACCTAGGTGTTCCTTGGCGAATAACGTCGTCGCCACATTCCCGAGGGCAAGGGGAGTCGCCGACGGCGGAAATGGCAGGCCCAGTCCGAGCACGAACATGGAGACGCCGATAGCGCCGATAGCACCGGTGAGCACGGTTTGTGGGAAGTAAGCTACCTATTGAACGACGGTTAGAAATTCTCAGATGCTCCGATCGCAGCAGGACGTACGACGGTCCCCAGTCTCAGTAACCCTAGAACGACGAACGCAAAGCCAGTCAGGAAGGACGTCAGCGCGTAAGCCGCCATGACTGTCGGTACTAGTCCTGGATGGTCGTCTCCGAGCGCGCCGCGAATATCATTGGCGACCCCGCGCAGGAACGGTAGGATCTCCATCAGCATTGCGCCCAACGCGCCTGGAAAGCGCGAGCCACCGAGGGTCATGGCGATTTGAGAGGTGAGCGTGCTAGGGCATTTGTCATTATTTTACAACGGCTGAGACACCTGCAGGATCTTATTCACCTCATGATGAACATCGAAAGCCCTTGTAACTGGAGCGTCTTGAAGACCCCATCCGTGGCAGGGAAGAGGAGGATGCCGATTGAGACTTGGTGCGAAAAAGAATCACCCCATCGTTGTGGGTCAGTCACTTTAGTTGTATTGTTCTTCGACTCACCGGTATCGAGGATATTGAAGAGGGTTCCGAGGATGACTGCTGGAAGCGCGCGGTACAGTCGTGTTGCAAAGGTCGTGACGAATTTGGACGAGCGGCGCGTCCAGAGGTTCATGGTGGTCCCAGCGAGGTGGAGGTGGGCAGAGGGTGTGGATGCGAGGTCCCACGGCGTGCCTCGACTGTGTGACGCCCAGAAACACACGTCGAGATGGACGTCTTGGTGCGTGTTCCTTCTCAGTCGTGTAAACCAAATACCCTGACAAACGTGGTGCCACTTCGGTGTAGAAGAGCACGTCGGATCTCGGACAGAATGAATCAGTGCGTTAAAGATCTTTCCCGTTCCTCGTGGACCATGGCCTCGCTGCCTTGCACTGCTCATGTTGTTTCCACAGCACGCGAAACTCGGTCCTCCGGGTCGGCCGAGATATTCATCTCCTAAGCAGGCGTCGCCGGATTAGGATACCAACACTTCTCTTTTTCATTTTGCATCGCACTTCTCTGATGCAGATCCGGATGCTGCTATTGAGTGCGTCCTTCGCTCGTCATTCATTCGTGTTAATCATCTCCGCAACCAATCCAGGGAGGAGAACGGAGCTTGAACGGAACATTCTCGGGATTTGCCAGGGTTGAACCGCGTGAAGGAATGGTGGGCACCCTGTTACAAACTTTTCAAGCGCGCGTCTAAACGTCTCCGCCATCGTCGCAACCTGATCCAGACAATAATCAAGGGCCCCACCTTTCTGAGGATCGGGAAGGCATCAGTGCTCATAGCATTGACTTGCGATTTCCCACATCCCAGTGCGACACCACCGCAATTTGGTGCCTCCCATGCAGGCCGGGCTCGCTAGGTACGATCATATCCTGTATGGTCAACATTGAAAAAAGAAAGAAAATGTCCCGTTCTTTGACTGTTAGCGACCCATTGCAAGAACAGCCCCCACTAGTACTCCACTACTCATGGCCGCCACTTGCGACGCCAAACCAACCCAAGACGCCACCACTGGCGCGGCCATAGTCGAATCAAAAGAATCTCAGCCCGTAAAAACTGTTGACTCGGCGCCAGATGCTCTCACCGTTGCTTTCAGGGAAGCATTGGCCATAACCAACCGCCACAAAGGCGTGAGTGATACCGATATATTGCAGCGTCAGTCGCCAACTAACGATGAACAGAGGAGCAATTTCTGGGGGATTACTGCCATCGCAGGAAATTATCTCGCAATCGCTGGGTGCATCGCAATCTCCGAGCACTTCTTCCCTCAGCTCGACACCAAGGCTGGATGGGCCGTATATATCCTCATGGCGCTAGTCATCTCCTCCCGCCTGCGCGCCTTCGAACACTTCGTACACGAAGCGAGCCACAACAATTTATTCACGAACCCGCGCGCGCACGAGTGGTTCGAATTTACCTACGCGTTCCCGGTATTTCGGCTGTTGAAGGTACATCCTCACCCCTCGATGACCATTCCCGAAGTTCATTATATCTCCAGGTCTTCCGCACGCTGCACCTCGAGCACCACAAATACCTCGGCGACCCCGTCCGTGACGCCGATGTGGTCCGCTTCATCGACTACGGCTTCATCGCCGACGTGCAGATGTCCGCGGGTCGCAAAACGTGGCTCATGTTCGGCCTCCCGTTCACGGGGTGGTTCCACTACGAATACATCAACACCCTCTTCGCAGAGTTCTGGCTGCATCCCAGCTGCTACCCCTCGAAACTCGTCTACTGGACTCTCGTGCTCGCCGCAGTGCACCTCTCCGACACTTGGGCCGCGTTCGGATGGTACTACGTGGTACCATGGCTCGGGATCCTGCCCGTGACGCGCTGGTGGGCGGAACTGGGAGAGCATCTCGGCATGGACATGACCGGGCACTTTGGCAACTCGCGCACGAACGATGGGTTCTGGCAGCGGTGGTGGATTCATCCGCTCAACGACGGGCTGCACGCGGCACATCATCTTAACAGTCAGGTCCCGTGCTATCGGCTGCGCAAGGCGCAGGCGGAGTTGATGGCGGAGAGCAGCGCATTCCGCGAGAAGAACGTGATCGCGCATGGGATGTGGGAGACGTTCAGTCAAATTTACACTCGCCCCACTATCGTCAAGGATCGCGTCGAAGGGGTGAAAGCCGAGTGGAACAATGGGCTTCAAATGTGGGCGAAGAAGGGAGAGCAGAAGGAGGCACGCATAGATATCTGAACAGTGATGTGGGGTGCCAGATTATCTCCTCCGACCGGCGTGGGATCTGAAAATACGTCGGCGCTGATAGAGTTCAATTTTGTTCAATTCAAACAACATACCCTGTTCACCCATCTGGAGTGATATTGATTCATTGCGATCTCCCTCCCGCGGGCGGGAGATTTGCACGGGTGTGTCAGTCTATTCCACGGTTCGTTGGTGAGTGAACGATACTTTCATCAGCCTTTCAACGCATTTCTTGAACCTTGATTGCCCTTGAATGCACTTCTTTGCCTGAATGAAAAAATTTCAGAAAAAGAGGGCCTTCCAATGGACATGAAAACGACTGAGCGTCGCATAGAAAAAAGTTTTTTTTTCACTTGTGGGGAATCGAACCTGGCTTGATTGCTTGCAACTTGAGCACTTATTACGCCAATTCAGGGGCATTCAAGCGCGTTCAAGTGCGTTCAAGAGATGTGTAGAAAGTCTGATGTTGTCCGGGTTATCTTCAACAGCGAGACCACCGCTGTTGAGACGCTGCCGCCGCTCGATTCTCGTGGCCTGTAACCCTGACCTCGCTGAACTGTGGGATTGGCCAAAGGCCAGAGAAGGCCCGATACGCCCAGGTATGCATCTGGGTTGATTCTTGCTCCAGCTGACTGACGAAAAACCACGCATGCCAGACCCCGGTGGTGATTGCGGCAGATCCTCGCTGCCGAGTCGGACTCCGTGGACATATCGAAGCCCGTCTCAAGGCCGTTCAGTGTTCACTATTCAGTACTGCTCGCCCGGTGTACAAAACACACCCACAAAAGGTAAATCATGGGCGAGCTTGACAGATGCCATCGCCTAGAAGTGTTCCTAATTGCCAGTGCAACGACCGACCCGCTTCTGTCGAGATGGATAAGAAAGAATGAGCATAATATCAAAGCGTGGAGTGCTCGGGTCATAATGTGTCCGATACTGACGCTCACTTCTAGACCGATGTATAAAGAGACGTTCCTCAGATGGCCAGCGAGTTGTGTTGTTCCAAACCACACTAACCAGCGAACATGGCGGGAGCGCCTTTTGAAACCCTCGGTGCGGCTTTGTCCCGTGAACCGTGTCCGGTAGTTATTAACCACGTCCTCCTCAGGCGCCTTGCAACTGGGTTCCCTCGCCTCCTTCGCGCTATTCGGGGTCGCCACAACTCAGGTGAACCTTGGTCTTTTTGGACATTCAGCACCGAAAATTCATTCATTGTGCGCCGTTAGGTATACATTTACTTTGGCCGCTTTCCGAAGGACTCGCGAATCCTCAAGACGTTGGTAAGCGCCCATTTTATAGCAAAGGAACTCTAGCTCAACTCAACCTCAGGTCACATTCATTTAGTTCGTTTATATAATTTTCTTCATCTCTTCCCGTAAAGTTGAACCCGAATAGCGCTTGCGAGGTTGGACACACCATCTGCATAGCCCATACATTATATGTCTACACCATCGTCGACTACGGGCTCCCTCTGCACCACCTCGTCACGGACGCTATCCCAGCGTCCCTCGGCGCAACGACATTCTTTACTGGATTGATCGCCGCCACCGGTATGGCTTCTCTCCTCCCTCCGTGTTCAACTGGGACTCACCACAAAAAAAAATGAACACAGTCCAAAGCTTCTTCGCATGGCGCATCTATAGTCTTTCCCGCAGCCTCTACATCCCCATCATCTGCTGGCTGCTCGCCTTCCTCCGCGTCGTCATCGCCGTTATCGTCCTCATCATCGGCGCAATTCACGTCTCCATCGCCACGCTCGAAGCCAAGTGGGCCTTCCTCCATTATTTGGTCTGGGCCGAGAGCGCGTGCAACGATCTCATCCTCACCTCGGCACTGGTGTACTGGCTCTCCCGCCAGCGACCAGACCATATGAGGTATGCTTGCAATCCAGTTCGTGTGGAGGCCAGCGGGATCTGAACGGTGAATAGGACGGCGACGTTGGTCGATAGACTCATCCGATGGACTCTCGAGACCGGTATGGTCACCGCGTAAGTCCGAGTCGTGCCTCAGGAATATTGAACCATTGAACTCACCGTCAAATTTCAGCGGATCAGATCTTGTAACTCTCATTTGCGTACGTTTTCCCAATCTCCAGGGCACGAGCCAAGACTGACACCTCTATAGTTCGTGACCATGACAAAGAACTGTGGGCCATAAATTCGTGTATTGTGGTGCGCCCACTGATGTTCAACTTGCAGTCGTTTGGATGGCTTGGTATGTCATCACTGCCAAACGTGAGTTCAGTGAATTCAAATCCAACCAGTGCGGCTAACACCCACCTCCAGTTTTCTCGAACACCCTCTTGGCGAGGTACGTCGGACTCGCAAGGTACTCTTTCCTACGATCTTGACCTCAATTAACAGTCTCAACTCCCGCACGGGCCTGCGGGACGTGCACGACAAGAATATCACCCTCCCGGCCTTATCAGACCCCACTGCCGCTGCTGTAAGGAATACTATAATTTCCACTCACAGTTGACGACTGGAAACTAATTATAACAACGAATCGTTAGACGAATGCCAGCACCATCGAATTCAAAATCCGCACCCGAAACAAGGAGTCGGAGGGGAACACGTTCGAGAGCTCGGGGGATTTCACGGCGAGTACCGTGTAGTTCATTGCCATATGCAGTACAGTACGTATCATTATGCATGTAGGGCGCGCTGTCGTGTCCAAGCTTTGTTGTATTTTGTATTTATCGGGTTTCGTGGCCCATGGGCGCGCCGGATTCAATGTGGCTAAAGTTTGTCGCTGCTCGCGGCCCTTCTCCAGAGTATACGGAATGGTGACGTTGCGAGTCCAACGAAGAGGTGGGAAAATTGGTCTTCAGCGGGGGTTCGAAGGGAAGAGGAGGCCAGGAGGAAAGAAAAGTTGATCCACAAAGGTTGTGAGGATATTACAAGCAATAATTCATGATTCATGAAACTCAGGGTTCTTGTGCACGACGGGAAATTCGAAGTGCAGCGTCGGCTCGGAAGGGGACGAAGTCTGTGCAATTAATGAGCGTCGCGAAATTGAACCCGAAAAATGACCTACGGGTTGAGTCCTACACGAGTACGACCTTCAGTGCCCCCGCCGGATTTCTGCCATCAGAAGAGATGACCGGCTCATTGTGCGTCGCGAGCGCCGCCAACAGCAACCTTTCATCCAGCCCGTCGCCGCGGACAGTAAGGCTTCGAGCGCGGAGCGTAAGGCGACGGAGATTTGGCAGAGGACACGCGAGGAGGGAGATAGCGCGGGACGCTAAGACCGTGTTTGGGAGGTCAAGGTGAACGACGCTGCGGATGTGGGGTGAACCGAGGATGTGGAGCTGGTCGTCGTCGTCCAGTTCATTGTCGAGGTACAGGTCTGTTAGACTGCAGGCAGAGCGGTTCAGAAAGCGCGCGATGCGCTCACCGAGCGAGCCCAGGGGTCCCCGGGGGACGGCGTCATTGTCCTGCAGGGTAAACTTTTCGAGTGCCGGGGAGGAGAGGGCGTCAAGAACATCGCGAAGGAAGTTTTGGGCGGGGTGCGTGATAGTGAGGGATCGGATGAGCGAGGGCGTCGTAGGGTGTGGAGCGTTGTTGCCGTACCCATTCAAAACCGAAACGTCTGCGTCACGGAGCTGTCTCAGAACACCAAGGACATCCACAGATAGCAGATAGACCAGATCGCATTTCCGGAGTTGCGACCATGGGAGCAACAAAGCTCGCAGCTCCTCCCCTCGCCCGAGCATATCGTACAGCACCAGATGTTCGAGGACGGGAAGGGAATAAGGCTGGCTCGGAAGCTGCCAGGCATGGTAATTGCGGTTAATCAGGGTGAGCGTCCTGAGGGTGTGGAAATTTGAGTTGGCGAGCCCCGGAGCCACAAAAAGGTCGGAGTCAATTGTAAGATCCTCCCATTGCGATGAGATTCCCAGACAAAGCGCCAGGGAAGACAGCAATGGGCGGTGATCCGAGGGGAATTGCATGGAGACCGGCGCCCCCTGGACACGCTGTATCTGACAGCTAAACGCAAAACGATAGACCTGAACCATTTTCGCGTTCAAGTTCGGCTAGGATTGCTCCACACCTAAATTTAGTGCAGCTTGACATTCTGGCTTCCCTTTTCTTTCCCAACGGCTTCAATTCTGCCAGGAGAAGATGGGTAGTGGTTCGAGACTCAAGCGCGACTGAGATTGTTCGATTCCGAGGGCCGGGGAGGTGGATTTGAGGCTATGTCGCGCTGAGTAGTGCTCGGCCCGAACTCGAACGCGAAAACGAGTGGGTCTATCGTTTTGCGTTTAGCTGGAAGTGGCAGCCTAGACTTGACCTTGCTCTCTCGATCCCGCGAGTCCGGACAGACGATGTGACACCACAAGAACGGCGAGGCTACCGCGATCGAGCGCCAATGACCGCAGACCTGGCTCACGAGCCACGGCGCCCGGGAAAAAGCATCCTGGGCGGTCGGATTGACAGTGTACTGGAATATCTCCAGCAGGATCTCGTTGGGGAAACGGCGCAAGGCAGAGAGCACGCCCCTGTGTGTTTTGGCGAAACCGTCGAGCCTGTTCCTGCTTCGGATTAGTCGTTTAAGCGCGTCCTGAAGACGCGTTATGTGGGGCGTGAGTGTCGCTCTCTCCGCTTCCGCGCGCTCGACCTCCGCCCAAAGGACCGTGGCTTGGAAATCCGTCGCTTGGAAATCCGTGGGAGGACCAGCAGAGGTAGCCAGGAGTTCTGGATATGGGGTGGGAGGACTAGCGTCCACCCCTGAGGCAAAGTGAACGGAGCAAGTCGAGTTGCGGCGGGGGCACTGAAAGTTATTTTTTCAAGAACTCAGCGGATGCCGGAGGAACGCAGAGAAGCACTTACCGTGCTTGCGGGGTCCATATTGACCGGCTAAGCGCACGAATCGGTCGACGGTGGGTTCTGGTCGGGACAAGGAGGAAGTTTCGTGTTGGTTTTGCGAGAGAGGAGGTGGCAAGCTCTCGCCATACAAGGACAAGCCTCGTCGCAGTTCGGGACGAAAGCAATTGATCCGGTCTTTCGGCCGACGGTTTCCTCTTTCCTCCTTCGTCTGTTCTTTCTAACCTGCAAACCATGGCTCTTTGTTAAAGCATATGAAACGCAAAACGGCCAGTGCTTTTCGTGCCTCTTTGGTCTGGCTTCGGCGAGACCTCTCTGTCCCCTGGAATTCTCCCCGCCCAATTCCCGCCCAAACTTGGGCCTTGGCCCAAACCTCAAGAGTCAAGCGAAAGCTTGCGCAAACCTCAAACAGGCACAAGGCGGCTACATGCCACATCGTGGCCACCGTAACTCCATACACGTCCCTTTGGTGCTTATTCAGGCTTATTCGGACCGAACCCTTCACGCCAAAGATGTCGTTCATCTCGGTCGAAGCTGTCGTCCATGTGGCAGGCTCGACGGCTCGGAGCATCGCAGCTCTCTTCCGCCCACCATGTCCGCCAGCACCCCATCGCCCAGAGGCTCCATCTCCTCCCTCAGAGCCTCCAGTCCCTCCCTCAGAGCGTCCGGTCCTTCCTCCACGGCCTCCAGTTCTAGCGGCAGAATATTTCGCCCCTTCAAAGTGTCTTCCTCGAGCAGAAAATCAGAATGGCTGGGACTATCGATCTTGACGGCCAAGACAGCGACCGCCGCAAGCGAGTTAGCACCGTTTCCGTATATCAAGGTCGCATGCGGGTTGGTTGTAGCCTTGTTGGAGGCCGTCGAGGTTCGTCCATTTTTACAGAGCACAAGAGAATATTCATTGACGCCGTTGGGGCGGTCTCTACAGAAGTTGACCAAAAATCAGGAAAATCTCAAAGACCTGTGCGAAAATATCGACGAAATCGTTGGGATCCTGACGGAGCAGGTATCGAGGCACGGGGATACTGCTGCGGTGAAGTTGAAGGGATATTGCGAGGAGTTTGAAGGGTGAGCGTCCGATTCCGAACTCATCCTCTGGATTTCGCTAATACTTCGTTCAGCATCCTGCGGAGCATGCTTCAAACCGTAGAAAAGATGCACAAACACCACCCCTTCAAGCGATTCATCCACTCCGCCAGCATTTCTGCCGAAATTGCTGCGTATGAAAGAAGAATCAAAGAACTGCTTGCACGGATGACGGTATGGCTATCCGTAGTTACCATTCGCCATCACGCTCCTCCATCCTCTCACTCCACCCCCGTTCCCTCTCCCCTCGTCTCCTCTGTTGGCAGATCGACTCGAGCTCACTATTGTTTTAGTTGATCGCCGGGCTCGAAGGAGCATTCGACGCAGCCGTCATGAGGCCTATGGTTCAGGAGATGCATGCTATAATCTCACGGAGTAGGCTGACCATTATTTCCGAGCACTCTTCTGGCCTCACCGTTATTCCAGATATTCCTGAGGTCCAACCCCCTGAGACAACCAACAACTGTCCCCCCGCATCCCGAATCTTCCACGGACGACAGAAGATTTTAGCCCAAATGCAGGAATATTTTACACAGAACAGCAACAGACAGCATATCTATGTGCTCTACGGACTCGGCGGTGCTGGCAAAACCCAAATCGCTCTTAAATTCATTCAAAGCTCATCCCAGTAAGTCTGGTTTGAGTAAGATCAAGGTCCTGTGCTCATCCACCCTCAGTTTCACCAGCATTTTCCTGGTAGATGCCAGTACAGCGGAGACCATCAATGCCGGTCTCAAGAATATCGTAGCAGTTCAAAATGCCGGAAATTCCGTCGAGGATGCAGCAAGATGGCTGGTCACAAAACAGGAAAACTGGCTGCTTCTCTTTGACAATGCAGATGATCCAAGTTTAAACTTGAACAAGTTTATACCGCCGTGCAATCATGGCAACATTCTTATTACATCTAGAAATCCTGAACTCCGAACTTACGGGATGGCCTCTAATATTTCTGACATGGAGGAAGACGATGCTATCACCCTATTGCTAAAGAGCGTGGCAATCGAGCTCACATCTCGGAATCAGGCAACTGCAGCAGACATTGTGAAGGTATGTCATTTCACGCTCATTTGTGACTGGATATAACTGTGTTCATCCACTACACAGACCCTATCATATCTCCCTCTTGCCATTGTACAAGCAGGAGCCTTCATTGCGAGATCTGGAGACTTGCATGGCTTTCTGGCATTATATTCGGAGAACCGCACCAGGCTGCTTATGGAGCGGCCAGCACAAACTCACAGTGATTATGCCTGGACCGTCTATACTACTTGGCAAATGAGTTTCAATCGACTCAGCCCAACAGCGGCAACCTTCTTGCGGCTTTGCTCTTTCCTCCATCGAGACGGGATATCCGAAAGGATTTTCAGTCGAGCTGTTGGATATAGTTTCCCCTCCCATGGTCCTTCTAGGGAAGAACTTCAGCAACCCCTTGACTTCCTATCAAAATTCCAGAGATCCAATGGGACATGGGACAACTTTGCTTTCTTGGACATCACCAACGAGATTCTGTCCTACTCGCTGGCCACTTTTGATTCAACCAGGAGAACATTCTCATTCCACCCTCTGGTGCACCAATGGAGCCGAGATATTCTAGATGATCAAGAATCAAAATATCACCTTGCCAGCAGCATCCTTGGAATGTCCATCTTCCAGATTCCAGAAGTCGACTTACAGCTCACCAGTCTGGAATTAATTCTTCACATTGATGCGATAATGCTGTCTGGCCAGCCCTCGACAGCTCCAGACTTCCGTATCCAAAATGCACTAATATATTCATGGGCCGGGAGGCACCAGGAGGCCAAAACCCTCAAACTTGCTGTACTTGAGAAGCAGCAGCTTCTTCAAGACGATGAAGGGTTGGATACACTTTCGGCCATGCATACCCTAGCTGCAACATATATTGAGCTGGGAGAGTTCCACAAGGCAAAGGCACTCCAGGTTGCGGTTGTGGAGAAGCGAAGCAGGATCCTGGGAGACAGCAATCCAGAGACACTGAGTGCTATGCAAAATCTGTCGATCACACTCTGGAGTTTGGGCCAGTTTCAGAAGGCGGAGGAGCTCGAGAGGACAGTGCTGGAAAAACGAACAGCAGTCTTGGGCGAGGACCACCCAGATACTTTGAAGGCCATGTACAACTTGGCAGGCTCCTACAGTTCCTTGGGACAATTCGACAAGGCTGAAGCTCTGGGACTTCAAATGGTGGAAAAAGGAAACACAATCCTTGGCAAAAGTCATCCTGACGTCCTCAGGGCAATGTTCAATCTGGCTATTGTGTATAGAGCTCAGGGTGCTCTACACAAGACAGAAGAACTAGAACTCATAGTGCTGGAGAGGCGGAAGGCAACCCTTGGTGATGGCCATCCCGAGACACTTGCAAGTATGGCGAATTTAGCTGTGACATACAAGGGTCTAGGAAACTTCCACAAGGCTGTGGAACTGGAAACTATTGTAATGGAGAGGCGAAGGTTGGCTCTGGGTGACGGTCATCCAGCCACTCTGACTGCCATGTACAACCTCGGCATCACGTATGGCGAGCTGGGTCAACACGAGAAGGCACAAGCACTTGAGCTTGTTGTGATGGAGAAGAGAAGAGTGATCTTCGGTCCTGACCATCCGGAAACTCTCTCCGCTATGACCAACCTCGCGGTAACCTACAAGAGTCTAAAAGACTTCCCCAAGGCCCAGGAACTGCAAGCTATAATATTAGAAAAGCGAACCTCGGCTCTTAGTAGCGACCATCCAACCACTTTGACTGCCATGCGCGATCTCGCCAGAACGTACAGCGAGCTGGGCCAACATGAGGAGGCAGAAGTGCTTGAGGTTGAGGTGATGGAGAAGAGAAGGATCGTCCTCGGCTCAGACCATGCGGACACCCTCTCTGCGATGGTCAATCTTGCTGTAACATATGAGAGGCTCGGTCGACTCGAGGAAGCAGAGAACCTGCAACTGGTGGCTCTGGACAAGCAAATAACTGTTTTGGGGGAGGACCATCCATCTACTCTGCGCAGTGCGCAGAATCTCGGTGTATTTCGACGTTTGCGGGCTGCGGAGCCTCCCTACTAGTAGTAGTCGGAATCACCATGTTACATAGATATAGTTCTGAATTTAGGTCTCGACACATTGTATGGCCCTTGGAGTGAGAGGCTTAAGTGCAAGTATGACACGAGTCCAAAACATGTCAATTCGAGATTAAAACACAGCGTAGGATGCTCTCCCAGCTCATGCATTTCGCGCAGTAAAGTCCCTATTCTCGGGCATCTCGGGGAAGTTCAAATTTGCGGGAACGGAATGGTCCGAATGGAAATATCGGGTGGTGAAGGAAAGCTGTGGGATGGAACGGTCAGCTATGAACTCAGCTTGACTGCACCCACGCCCGGTTGTTTATTGACGTCACCCTCAGTAACGAGGATTCCTGCAGCAATTTCTTTAGGCGAATAAAGACCCAGCGGCGTTGATAACCTACCTGGCCCGACGATACGACTCAGACTGGACCGAGTGACGGGTGGCTTCTGGTAAATATCGGTGTTGGAAAGAACGTGCTGGATCGCCCTCATATCTATAGTATAAATTCCGGACCGACCCTACCCGCAATAATCAGGGTAAGCTCTTACCTCGCCTTGGAGTAGAGTAAATACTCACAAAAGGCAGGTGAAGTCGGAGAGTATTCCCGTATTGCTGTAGCCAGCCTTCCATGATCCCGTCTTCGCCCTGCCAGTGGCGGAGCGTTAACTCGAGAGGTGTTTGGGGATACGGGAAGAATACACGCACCACTTGTACACCTATGGCTTGTTTCAAGTTACCGAAGAACCAGTGTGCGGACCTGGGCCCTGGCAAGAGGCACATGGTCGATGTGAGTTCATCCTGGATCGCTTTTAGAATGCGGCAGAGTGTGTAGGTGGTGGCCGCTCCGATGAGCGAGAGGCTGAGATTGGAGAACATGGCGGGAGGAAGAAAGATTGGAGGCGCCCAGACTCGATGCGAACAACCGATCATCGTCGGCACCGCCAATTGGCATTTGCGCAGCAAGACTTCGCCGTTTCATAAAGTACCGGCGAGGCCTAAGTACTTGGCAGTGAACCAACGACTTCAACCAGACAGAAACGGTAAATGAATGTGTCGCAGAGTAATTTCTGGGCTGGACTGTGAAGCGATTAGCAAGAAATGAGTACAATTGGAAGTTCCTCGAATCTCGAGTGAGGCGATGATTTGCCGATGCTGGCAGGTTTTACGACAAGTATTAATGGCACTGTAGCCACAGAGAGACAATGTATCAAGTTCCACGCGCAGTAGTCGCATACATGTACGCTGACTGCTTCAATCCATCCAATAGCACGTCGCTGATTATCGTGGTATGAGTGCTGGGTATACGAATGAAAGAGCGAAGCCAATACCTTCGATTTCTCCCTTGCGTTTCCGCGCCACGAAGTCGTCTCCCCGCGCCCATAAATCGGGGGACCCCCTCGCACCCGCATACCAATCAGCCCAATAGTCCATGTACGTTCCGATAACAAAGCGCGCATCGAGGGGAGGTGCGGTTTCAGCCCTCTCGTACCCATTCGCCTGTCCAGAGGACGACAAAACGATCAGGAGTTCGAGTCGGGGACATTGCGCCAAGACGGTGAGGACGTCGTCTCGCGGTATATCAGGCTCCAGGGCGAGATGTGTGAGCGCAGGCAGAGTCGGAATGCGGGACAGCATCTGCGGAATTTTGTCTTGGACGCCACCAAACATCTCGAGGTGCGTGAGGGATCTGAATGCACGGCTGGTGAAGTCGACGACTCCGTTGTCAAAGAGGAGAGGTAGGAAGAGACCCAGTCTCTGGAGATGCATCTTCTCGAAGAATGGGAGAAGGAGGCTGTTGATGTAAGGGTCTCCGGCGGTAAAGTTGACGATTCCGGGACACAGCTCGAGCATTCGCCGCACGTCTTCGTTCGTCATAGTCACAGCAGTGTGATTGGGTTCCCAAACCGCAAGGTGGCGGACCGCGTTTCGGAAAAAATCCGGTGGCTTGTTAGAGTCGAGGACAGCTCGAGCGATGGGGGTCTTGCCATCCGCCAAGATGACGCTGTATAGCAAGGGCTCAATCCTGCTTGGAGATGAGATCCGTGGAATCTGGATGGATAGTATTTTGAAACGCACCAGATCTTCACTCGGCGGGCCACCAAGAGCAGTGTCGGGATCGAGGAATAGTCCCTTGCTGCAGCTATCTCGAAGATACCGCGTTCAAGTTCGGGTGGTAGCACAACGGCCGCCACATACATGGTGGTGGGAAGGCGGCGAGACGGTGAGACTCGGAAGAATTGTCACGACCAAGCCACGACGACATCTGGGGCACGACAACATCCGGGGCACGACGACATCCGAGGCAATCAAAGGTGTCGGCTGGTGTCGGCCGAAACCGTCCCTTGCATCAAATACATGGTCTCTCGCTGTCCTCTCTCTCGAAACCGCAAGTATTGCGGAACTATCTCGCCCCAAGCTCAACCTTGAAAGGGGACAAGAGCCTTTTAAAAATTTCTCGTGCCCAACTGTGGGTGGAAATTAACCGACGACTTTAACCGGAAAGAAATGGTAAACGTGTCGCAGAGTGATTTCTGGGCTGGACTGTGAAGCGATTAGCAAGAAATGAGTACAATTCAAACAGTTCCTCGACTCTTGAGTGAGGCGATGATTTCGCGGATGGCAGGTTTTACGACGAGTATTACTGACACTGTAGCCAACTTGAAAGAGAGACAGAGTTCCAAAGTTCCGCGGACGCAATAGTTACACTGATTGTCTCAATTCATCCAATAACACGTCGCTGATATCGTGGTATGAGTGCTGGGTGTACGAATGAAAAGCGAGGCCAATACCTGCGATCTCTCCCTTGCGTTTCCGCGCCACGAAGTCGTCTCCCCGCGCCCAAAAATCCGGCAACCCCCTCGCACCTGCTTCCCAATCAGCCCAATAGTCGGTGTACGTTCCGATGACGAAGCGCGCGTCGATGGGAGGTGCAGTTTTAGACCTCTCATACCCATCCGCCTGCCCGGAGGACGACAGAACGATCAGGAGCTGGAGTCGGGGACATTGTACCAGGACGGTGAGAATATCGTCTCGAGGTATGTCAGGCTCCAGGGCGAGATGTGTGAGCGAAGGCAGAGTCGGAATGCGGGGCAGCATCTGCGTGATGTTGTCCTGGACGCCACCAAACATGTCGAGGTGTGTGAGGGATCTAAATGCACGGCTGGTGAAGTCGACGACTCCGTCGTCAAAGAGGAGAGGTAGGAAGAGACCCAGTCTCTGGAGATGCATCTTCTCAAAGAGGGGGAGAAGGAGGTTGTTGATGTAACGATCCGCGGCAGCGAAGCTGACGATTCCGGGACACAGCTCGAGAATTCGCCGCACGTCTTCGGCCGTCATAGGCACAGTGGTGAAATTAGGTCCTGAAACCACAAGGTGACGGACCGCGTTGCGAAAAAAAATCGGTGGCTTGTTCGAGTCGAGGACAGAGCGAGCGATGGGGGTCTTGTCATTCGCTGAGATGACTGTGTATAGCAAGGGCTCAATCCTGCTTGGAGATCAGATCACGGATGGATAGTATTTAGAAACGCACCAGATCTGCACTCGGTGGGCGACCAAGAGCAGTGTAGGAATCGAGGGATAGTCCCTTGCTGCAGCTATCTCGAAGATATAGCGTTCAAGTTCCGGTGGTAGCACAACGGCGGCCCCAGACATGGCGGTGGGAGGCAAGTGCGGCAGCCGTGGCACCGGCAATCAAAGCTGTCAGCCGAGATCTCTGGAAAATAGTGTCGGCTCTGTGGTATGTACTACCCCGGACTTTTGTCGCTGACCCAACCTTGAAAGGGAGCAAAAGCCTTCCCTGAATTTCGTGCCCAACTGTGGACATTAGTTCCAAATCAGAAGGAACCCAAGGAATCGAGTTCAACACTACAAAAGTCGAACGCTCGTAGTTTTGAGATCAGCAAAGTGATTATTCTCATATCAACGATAAACGAGTCTGTACAATTTTATCTAGGTAAAGGTCCATGTACAGTACTAGCTAAGTCAGTCCTTCAAGTTCAAGCTTGATTACTCTTTACAGCCCGAGCGTGCCGAGGGTAAGGCCGAGAGCGAGGGAGCGCAGGAGGCCGGCGACGTCGACAAGGCTGCGTATTATTGAAGGAAGAAAATCAGGGGGGCTCCTGGGAGGCGGAAGAAATGAAGAGGACGTACAGGTTCGCGACGAGGTTGAGCACGCCGGCGAGGAGGATCTCGAGGCCGAGCAAGACCTGGTTGAGGGAGGTGTCGACGCCGGCGAGGAGGCCGCCGAGTGCGGGGATGGTGGAGGCCGTGCTGAGGAGCCCGTCGAGCGTCTTGGTGATGTCCTATAACAATAAAATCCGCGTCAGTAAAAGCATCAAAGTGAGGAGGGCAAGAGGAGAGCACGCACGGTGATGATACCGGCGACGAGGTTGGCGACATCGTCATCCGACTGGCGCTTGAGGCCGCCGAGCGCAAGCGTGCCGAGGGAGGCGGTAGCAGTGTCGAGAGCGGTGGTCAGTTCGGCGATGAGGGGAGTGACGGTGTCGTCTGTGGCGTTTCCGCCGGCGACGAGCGAGTCTGTGGATGGTGGTCAGCATTCTGCTGGAGTTGAGCCGGTGAAGGGCATGGGGACGTACCAATCTGGGGGAGGATGCCGTCGGTGGAGGACTTGAGGGTGTTGAACACGGTCTCGACGTCGGCGGTGGAGGCGCGCGTGTCAATTACGAAGGCGGACGCCAGGGAGGCGGAGAGGAGGAAGAGGGAGGCGAAGCGAAGGGCGAACATCGTGAGTTGAGAAGGTCGTTTAGGAAAGTTTCGTTTAGGGAAGTTGTAGAGGGAGAGTTGTTCACTGGGTGAGCTGATGATATTTCGACTGGGCCGCGCCTGCCTTTATACCTCTGTACCTGCAAGCCGGGGGTCATTTATTCGTCATTGGCGAGAGAGCCTTGTGGCCTCGCTGTGGGATTTCTTACCTTTGTCTCGATGCGGTGGGAACATCTCCCAACTGGAGAAAGTCGTCAAGAGGGAGCGGGGATCACAGCGCTTGTGTACTCCACACTTCCACAGCCGCGCGTGTTATTTGGTCGTGAGTTTGAGAGATGGACCCAGCGTAGACTGAATGAAGGTGACGGCCATTTTCCCGCCTTTCACCGTATAATGCAAGCCAGGAGCAAGACAGTGGAAATCGGCTTGAATCGCAACGTATCGTCGGGTATTTTCTTGGCGATCGGCAGCAAACGTTCCTCTCGCAACGGTATACGCGCTGAAATAGCACGAGTTTCTTGCGAATGGATTCGGGTCCTGATGGAGCAGCGTAGAAAACCTCAGCGAAGCGTCATAAGTCGGACGGTGGGCGGCGTTCACGGCCAGCGTGGTTTGCAGCAGGTCTGTGGTGGTTGGTAATGGTATGGGGCAAGTACGGTCTTCGCAAGGTCGTCAGAGGAGCGAGGAGGTGGCCAATGGCAAACTCCAAGAATTCTCATTCCGTGAAGTAAATCCTCGTTGAAGCGGTGGAATAGCTAAAAGGGAGCGACACCTGTGAAACGATACCCGCAGTGGTAGAACCGGTACACAGCAGATACAGTCTGGTCGCTGGAGGAATTTTGGAGGAAGTGGCAAGGGAAGCCACTGACAAACAAGGCCAACGCCGTGCACCGCTCACCGACGTCCACAAAACTTCCAGCTGCTGACTGGCAGTACATACGCTCTCCAGCCTGTTTCTGTTGGAGCTCAGCTTTTTCCTCGTGTCGTATACTACTACTTGAATGCCTTCCGGCGTCAACGCTGGCAATTTTTTTCTCGCCTTCCTCAAGCGGCGACAAGCCGCACAAGGCGATGTAGCTCGGAGCTCCTACCCGTGGTGGGTACGGAACTGTGGGATTGAGGTGCGTTTAAGCTCGCCGCGTCTACAAACTTAGCCACTCTCTGACCTTCACTGCTTTAAGTATTCCCCGCGGCTCGCAAGTGCATGGCGGCATCGACTCCGGGTTTTGCTCCTCCTCGATCGCGCTGCTCGTCCGCGGTGCTGTCTGGAATCGGGGCCGAGCCGCCGCCCTCCGCCCTTGCCATACAGTTGCCTTGAACCCACACACGGCAGACCCTTCCCCCGCCTTGATCCTCTGTCTGAATCGTGGCATGGCGTTCTGCCCGTTCTTTGGGCCGTTTCCACCTCCTCCCGAAGCGACGACACGATGCGCCTGACGTGTGCGTACGCGCCGTCGCGTATTCGTCTCCCAGGACGCACGCGCTCTCCGGTCGTCGGTGGATGTCACTGCAGCTCACCAGTACCGTTACATTGTCGCGCCACATTCGCGTCCAGCGGTGACCGTTGCTTAATCCTGTGGTCCTCGTCGTGGGCACTCGCGTCGTTTCTGGGAACCAGATGGTATCCGTTGCGGTCGTGGGCATGCGGACTCTCCCGACGATAGCGCTGGCGCAGAGGTTATCGAGCTCGTAGCGTGGATATGCCTCCTCTGTCTGTCTACGCTCCTGGTCACCGTGGGCGCACGACGCGCGCGTGTAAGAGATGTCGACGATCGTCTTGTCCATGATTCCGTGCGCTGGCGAGCTCGTCATGCGGGTGCCTTGTCGAGGTCTCTGTCACCTCGGCGCCGTCTTCCTCACGTCTGAGCATCACTGCTGACGCGTGCCTTGTGCACGACGCGGGAGTGTGGAAGATGACGCCGCCGCTGGCGTCGGGGCGCGCTTTTCCTTGACTTCATTTCCCGAATTGCTTTGCTTTTTCATTGCTTTCGCGTTTGTCACGAGAAGGATGAGTGGATGTTCGGGCCACGAATCTAGTACTCACTCGCTAGGCAGTTCGACTCCGCCTTCTGTGGGGCTTATCGTTCTCTTTTTTTTTCTGCGTGTCGCTGCATTGGCCAGCGTCCCCCTTGCTCCTCTTTTTTTTCAATTCGAGTTTTTACCATGTGTTTGTATACGCCGCAGCCCCGCGGGTCGCCGTCGATGTAGTATGGGTAAAGCCCGCAGCTTTCCGTCCTCCTCTCTCACGGCTACGATGAGACGTCAGGATTCCTCGATGGGTGTTCGATGAAGGTACCCCGACTTCGTGTATACAGCGCGAGGAACGCGCCCAGCTCTTGCGTTCCGCACCATTCCCCATTCTAAGCCTCGAGCGCGGTGTCTGGTCATTGCAGCGATTCCCAAAAAGGCAAAGGGATGACCATATCGGGACAGGGGCCAGCTTTCTCCGTTTTTGGCGAAACCGGAACACATGTGCAGTGGTCCTTTCGCGTCTGTCTTATTGTACTTATCTTCGTCTCGGACACTCAAGACCCATTTCACTTCACCCTCATTTACTCGCGAAAGAAAAACACCAAAAAACACAGTCCATTTATTGCAAAAAAAGGACATGAAGTCCGTCAAGCTCTTTCGCACACAAGTATGTTAACTATGCTGTAACCGATCAGACATTGAGTCTTTTCAGAGGCGCGGCACTGACCTCTAGAGCCCGCAGACCGATTTAGCAACCTGGGTAGCTTGCACATTCGCGCGGCCAATCTGTTCCGCCTGATTGTCAGTCAGAATGTTCATGGCCTCGAGCGCGATGTTGAAGGTCCCCGCCGCGGCGTGATCGATGGCAAGGACGCTGATGGTCTTCTTGAAGCCGCCGTTGGTATAGGTCAAGTTCCAACAGGTGCCGCAATTGACCGAGTCGAAGGCCCCAACTGCGCCGGCGCCCCCGATGAAGGGGAAGTCGGGGAGCGAGCCGAATGTCTTGTAGCCGAGCCTTTCCAAACCGTGCGGGCCGTTGGAGCAGGCCTAGGGGGATGTTGAGTTCAAGGTTCAGTTCCGTGAAGGGTCTACGCACAACAACGTCGAGGGAGGTGCCGGGGTTGTCGTACGTCTGGTCATACGACACACTGGCGGTCGCGGCGTGGGCGCCGAGAGCGAAGGTGAGGAGAGAAGCGAATGCAGCGAATTTCATGCTGAGAGAGGAATGCAGTAGTGCGTTGGATGTTCATGCAGAATGGCCACCTTTTTATATTATTCCTCTGGCACCAGAATATATATTCCGGCACTTCGGGAAGCAAGTGCTACCTCTGCTTTCCGGGGTTTGCTGGCTGCCGGCCCACAGCAGAGACAGAAGTTTACGACCAGCGGGGAGGGAACACCGTGTCCTCTAATTAAGGCGGGGAGAAACCTGGCTTGGCTAGTAGCATACGCGGTCAGTGTATAAATCAAAACTGCAGCATGGTCTGAACGTTCCACTCGAGCATGTTCTAAGCCCTTGCCTGGAAAAGAACGAGCGCAACACTGTGAACTCAACATCGGACGTCGGCGAAATCCGGACCGCCAACTTGGAAGAAGTTGGAGCAGGGTAGAACGGTCAAAAACCCCCGCCGGTCAGCGCGGAGAGTGCGCAGGGTTCACTAAACTTGTTTTGCTACAGCCTACCGGACTTAAGATGCTTTGCATGCCTACGTACATTGGGGAGTCACGGTTCCTCATCTACCCGTGCCTACTACCGCTACTCGGACATCGCGTATAGAGCAGGTCGGTACGGTGCAAGTCTTGGCCTATACCATACAGTTTAGCTAGCGGCAAGAATATTCCGATACAGAGGTCGCGTACTAGTTGACAGCTAAGCTGAGCTCGCTCAGGTTAAACAGATATGAACGATACTCAGGGAACTTACATTTCAGCTTGGCCGGCTTACGGCTCCTCATTTCGGCCGCCCTCTGTTCGAACAGTTCTCGCCATTGTTTTGGGGTCAACTTGGTGATCGTTGGCTCGATGTAATCCGGTTGTTCCCTGGAGCCGACCCAGAGGATTTAACGCCTGTACGCGTCGGAAACGAGACCGTGCTTAAGGTCACTGTAGAACTCCTCCCATTGGATGGTGAAGTCGTCGGGCCCAGGATAGACGGCGTTGATGACGTCTCTACCCACAAAGCGGACGGTAGCGAGGTGCAGCGCTTCAACAATGGCTGTCTGCGACTCTTGCAATTCAGTATTGGAAGGACATGGTGTAATATCCTAGAAGAACGGATCAGCCCAGTGAATTATAGCCAAAGAAAGACGCACAAAGTCATCGCCAATAATTTGGTTCCTCTAGAAATATTAGTGAGCATGGAACCGAAGTCGGGAACTTGTGACGCACCTCAACGTCTCGGATATAGACAGCCATGGTTATGGTATTGAGAACCGGTGCCCATGTATGGCCGTCAAACTCGATAGGACCAAAGCCTGTGGGCGTGGTTGAGGAGAAGGCGGCACGAGTCACAGGTGCGGCCGGTATGGGAATTTCAGCACCGGGCAGACTGAGGTCTCCGCCGCTGAACTTCACGACGATCACACATTGCATGCTGGGTACCGAGAAGTAACGGCGAAGCTTGTCCATGAAGTCGGGGAAGGACTGGGAGTAGCCACATTCTACCACGATCCCATACTCACAATACCAGGCGGGTTTCGTCGATTTTCTCCCCAAGGCAAAATTAGGAAGATGCTTCTTGTAGCCATACGCGTGCGCGTCCCGTACAAGTATTTCGATACCTGTTTCCACCACAAAAGACTTGTTCACCGCGGCGATCTTTTTGAGGCAAGGGACCAGAGAGTGGAAAGATCTGTGGACGTCACTGGTTGGGCAAGTGACCATCAGGTATCCGCCTCCTAGCACGTATTCGAGACTGTGAGTGGAATGACTTATAATCTCCGTGCCCATGTGATGAAAGCTGACCGAAATCTACGATCCTCTGAGAACCGCTCACACAGTATATCGGCAATGGCTTCAGACATTTGGAGGTTCTGACACAAAGCTCAAGACGCAATTCATAAAAATCCAGGCTAACTTACCAACGGAGCTATCGGACTGAATTCGAGTTCTTGTGAACAGCGGATGGTATTTTCGAAGTCGTCAGCCAGCTGCATAGGGTGAGACGGATTGAAGGCAGCATCGTGTCGGGGGCAGTACCTTGGTAAGGGACTCAGTCTCGTTGGTCGCTGGTTCTGTTGCATCGCTGCCCATTTTCAGGATGACCGTCAGGATAAAGGGGGTTGGTTTAGGTCACAGGCTGCTGCCAAACATGAGGCTGAGACAGTTGGCCAATTTAATTTCTCGTCACAAGAGGCAGCCTTGAACCAGTCTTGGTCTCTCCCGAATCCAGGATACGGTATAAATTCCAGGGATCAACAATATACACAACACAGGTATGATAACGACATGTAACTCGTGCCTTGTAAGTTTAGGGAAGCAAGTAAATAATGCGAGACTAATAGCGGCTGTATACGAGGACAAGGCAGAGATGCAGATGCGGCGAGATGAGAAAGAAAACGAGTCTGGGAAAATAATACTGTAAGTCTTTAATAAGTACAGGCGTTAAGCCGATGTGAATCCGCCGTCCAATGTGATTGATAGCAGCACCGACGAAGCCGGATTGTAAGTTCGCCGGGGGAAATGAGGAGCCGCAGTTGGAGCGGGATCAAGCGAGGATGGCGCGGCGTGGCAGGGGGGAAGAGTGAGCTGAGAGCGAGTAGGGTCCACCTCGGGAGCACCGAGCCATCGGGCACGGCGCTGCGCTCATACGCCCAGAGCAAAGCTCAACGAGCTCTCCCGCTCGCGTTCCCTCTCCCCATCACCAACCGGAACGCTGACCGGCGGCCCCGAAGGGCCGCCAAACCACCCCATGCCCATCGCGCCCATGGCCATGCCGAACATTCCAATGCCCATCTCGACGCCCATCCCAACGCCGGCGCTGAGCATAGAGCCGGTGCTGCTTGATGCGGAACCGCCTGCAGAGTTTTGCGCGGGCGGCAGCCCGAGCGAGACACCCCCGCTCGTACCTCCGCTCCCACCGCTACCGTCGTCGTCGACATCGACATCGTCCGCGTCCGCGTCCACATCCCGCTGCGCATCGACGTCCATCGCCTCCTCCCCAGGCCGAGAGCCACCCGCAGACGCAGACGCAGACGAAGACGCTGTCGTTCCATCTACGCCCACGCTCTTGAGGAACTCCTGCCAGACCGCCTCATCCGGCTCGAACGCGTCACTCATCTGGCGACGCTCCTCCGTTCCCTCGTCCCCCTCCGTCTCCCCGCGCAGCGACCGCACAAGATCGCGCAGCCCGCGCATCGGCAGCATAGGCGGCTCACCAGACTCGCGCAGCCGGGGAAGCGGCGGCAGGTCCTCATCCGCCACACCCTCGACGCTGCCGCCCTGGGGGGAGGATGAACCACCCCCGCCAGCTTGCTGCGCACTGGCGAACGCCCGCGCCTCCGCCGAGCGCGCCATGGCGAGGTACATTGGGTGCGGCCGCGCACGCGGCTGCGGCTGCCTTCGCTCCAGCGTCCCGCGCCCAACGCCGACGACATCCATCTCCTCCGCAGGCCCGCCGCCCCACGCTGCCTTGCGCGAGGGGTCCACAGGGGTACCCCGCCCGCGCGCGACGCCCTCTGCAGGCGCGATGGCGATGTCGGTGAAGTAGTGCCGCAGCACGGGCACGCGGACGCTCGCTAGCGGCGGCGGCGGGAGGGGAAGCGGGATCTGTTGCGGGAAGCCGGGGTGTTGTATGTGATGCAGCGGAGTCGCCGGGGCGGTCGGGGATGGGGGCGCGACGTAAAACGACGACAGCACGCCGCCCATGCCCGTACCAAGGTCCATCTCGTCCCCGTCTGCAGTGGTATGCTTGCCATCGTCCGCGTCGAGGGTCGCGTTGTCGGCGTTCAGTGCAAACGACTGCTGTACAGCCCCGCCGGGCTGCTGCTCGAGCTCAAAGCTCTCACCCTCTCCCTCCACCTCCTCCTCGCCGCTCCCACTCCCATCCCCTTCGCTCGCACTCTCCTCCAGCTCCCAGTCGTAGTACTCCTCATCCATAAACAGCAGCGCATCCGGATGCGGCAGCCCCCGCGCGGAGAAATAGTCGTCCGCCTCCTGGGCCACGAGCGACCGAATCAGCCCAGCCGTGTACCGGTTCCTCCTGCAAAAGGCAGTCAGTCAGCATTGATCACGCTCCGGAAAAAATAGTATCATCAAAAGAAGGAGAAGAAGAAGGAAGAAGAAGCAAAGGCCGCATAGGACCGACGGCCAAGATACAAAAGCCAGAGAGAGAGCAAGCAGAAGAAACTCACACATCCCACACCCGCACCCGACACGCAATCTTCCACGGCCCCCAGCTCGTATGCATACGCGTAACAGGATCGGGGCCCAACTCGTCTGCGGGCTGCCTCTGCTGCTGCTGCGGATACGGTGACGGGACCTGCGGCACCTCGTACACGAGATCCGTCCGCGGACCGTCCTGCTGCTGCTCCTGCTGTTGTTGTTGATCTTGCTCGCCGCCACCGCCATCTTGTTGCTGCTGCTGTTGTTGTTGGTCAGCAGCATCCGCAGCGAGCAAGAGCGGCGAGGGCGGGGGCACGGACGCCGGCGGGGCAGAAACGATACACAGCGGGCTCCGCCTCCGCATCCTTCCATAGTCGTCCTCGGAGAACGCGTCCTCGGGCGCGAACATCCCCGCGTCCAGCTCCGCCTCGCGCGCCATCTCCGCCTCAGCCATCTCCGCCTCGCGCTCCCCCTCCCCCTCCACCTGCGCCTCCGAGTCCACACCCTCCATCTGCATCTCCTCGCCCATCTTCCCATCCGCACCCGCACCACTCCCCGGCGCCGCCTCCATAACCCAACAAACCGGCGCCCCCCTCCCCGGCGGCAGGCCATACTCCTCCGTCCACCGCTCCAGCGCCCTCCTTCTCTCCTCCGCCTCCCTGGCGTCCGCGAGCGCGCGCTCCCCCGCCCTCCGTCGGCGCTCGAGGAGCGCGTTCCACTCTACCGCGCGCGTGTGTCGTTCCGCGGGGGATGCGAACGGCGCACTGCCATTCGCACCACTGACACCGACACCACCACCGCTACTCGACCCCTGCGTGAAATACGACTGCGGCGCCCCGTACGTCGCGTTGCCACTCACATACCCACCCGCCCCCGCGCCCGTAGCACTCGCAGGCGGCGAAGTCGGGGAAAGAGGAAACGGCGCATGCGGCAGCGGCCAATCGGGCGACACCGGCGGGCCCGGCGCAATTCCCATGCCCATCCCCACGCCGACCCCCATACCCGTGTCGATCGCGAGCTGTAGTGGCGCTTGCGTATCGACGACGCCGTAGGTGGGCAGTGTCGGCAGGGCGGGCACGGTGGGGAGGGCGGGGAGCGACGAGAGGTCGGCGACAGTGGAGGTGGGCGGAGGGAGGATGGGTAGGACGGGCGGCGCGAAGGGCGAGGGCGCGAGGTCGTCGGGGGACAGCGCGCGTGTCTGTGTGCGTGTCGGACTCGTGCTCGTGCTCCGGGCGGGCGAGGTCGGGCTCGTTGGTGTCGATGTCGAGGCACTTGCTCCTGCTGCGGGAGGCGGCATGGAGACGTCGCGCGTCTGGCTCTCTTGCGTTTCTACTGGGGCCAAAAAGAATAAGCGAAACTGCGGAAAGCGGAAGGAAGGAAGAGGACTGACCTGGAGCTAGAGGCATCTCGACGTCCCCGCCACCCTGCTTCTCCTCATCGCCCTGCGACTGGGACTGCGACTGCGACAACGAGCTCAACGAGCTCCCCTCCCCATCGCCCATCCTTTCCCCGTCCCCATCCCTCTCCCTCTGCGTCTCCTCTAACTTGGTCTGCACATCCGGCAGCGCCTCAGGCACCGGCTCCCTTTTCACCCTCACCTCCCTCTCCCACGGCGCCATCTCCCCCCTCTCCCCCCGTTCTCCCCGCTCTCTTACAGGCGAGCTCAACGGGCTCGTATTGTTGCTATGGTTAGCGTTATCCCACGACCCCGCGCTGACGACCCCCATGTCGATCTCGTCCAACCGCCCCGGGGCGGGGCTCGAGCCGCGCATGCCGCCGCGGGTGGAGCGGAGGGTCATTGGGTTTGCGTTCTGTGCGTTTCCGTTGGCTGGGGACGATTGGGAGGAAGAGAGGGGCTTGGAAGAGGAGGAAGGGGAGGAGGGGATGGTGAGCGGGGGGAGGGAGGAAGGGGAGGAGGAGGAGGGTGGTTTGGAGGACGACGACGACTGGGGGGTGATTAGTTAGTGTGAAGAAAATGGAGAAAAGATGGAAAGATGAAAGATGAAGGGTGCGGGAGAAGAAGAGGCGGAAAAGAGCAGGAGCAAGAGCGTGAAGGGCGTGAAGGAGAGGAAGATGGCTTGGTACGCGAAGGATGTCGGGCGATATAATGGAAAGTAGGAACGGAAAGATAGGTACGAAGGAATAAAGGGCAGAAACCGACGAACGAAACGAAATAAGGAAAAGCGACTCACACTAGCACCCCCATACAACGCCTGCATCTGCATCTGCCGCGCCGTGCGCCTTGTCATCCTCCGCGGCGCCGTCGTCGTCCCCGCGCTCGGCGTAGCGGTTGAGATTTTGGGTTTCAGTGCCGTGGATGTGGATGTGGGTGTGGACGTGGTGAGGTTTTGCGAGGCGGTGGGCGGCGAGGGCGCCTTGCCCTTGCCCTTCTTCGTCGTCGCCGTCGGAGGGGGCGTCTGCGGCTGTGAGATGAGATGACATGCGTGTGTTAGTAAAGCTGTAGAATGAGAGCGAGGCGAGGCAGAAGGAGGGAAGGTGGTAGGTAGGTGGGCGGGGAGAATTGCACGGCACAGTCCCACTCAGGAACGCCGTAAAGATAGAATGGGCAAAATTATCCTGCAGTGCCAGTGCAGTCGTCGCGAGTCATGCGGGTTAGGCGCTGGTGGGCGCTTAAGTCCCCACGGGCGACTCGAGGGCGACGCAGACGCCACAGAGTGGAGGTATCGTCTGAAAAAGACCAGACGTTACTCGAGCGCGCGGCATCAGCGCAGGCATGTCGATTCAATGGCCTGACATGCATGCGTCCTCCTCCTGGCCGCACACCCCTTTCGACACGACGTGCTGCCAACGACCACGTCCACCTCGGCTCTGCTCTCTCGTCCCCATCGGCACTCGCATCCTCCACACCAACGACCGAGGAGAAGGAGAAGAAGGAAGACGACGCAGGACACGACGCCCAAAAAGGCAAGCCGCGACGCAGCCCCACGTAAAAAGCACAAAAGCACAACAAAAGACAGACGGAGACGACATACCTCAGCCGGACAGCGCACCCTCAAGCGCTTGCGCATCCCCGCCTCCTGCAGATCCGGGCTCTTGCGCTTCTTCGTCGGTGTCGGTGCCGCGTCACTCCCACTCCCCCCCTTCAGACGCGGACTCGGTGTTGGTGGTGCACTGGGTCGTTGGCGAAGTATACGGTGCGGTGAAGGCGATGGGGATGCACCGAGGACCGCGCGCGAGGTGGATGCGACGGGGCTCGGGCTGGGGAGGGCGAAGCGGGCGCTGCGGCGGGGGCTCGCGCTCCCACTGCTGGTGCGACTACTGCTGCTACTGCTCCGCGTCGCATGCCCCCCAGGACTGGTATCACTCGCGCCCGCGCCCTCTCCCTGGGCGCCGGCTGCGAGCGGGCTCTTCGTGCGAGGCGGCATCACTCTGCGCCACGCTAAGCAGGGTAATTCTTTCTTCTTTCTTGTACTGTCGCCCAATAGAGCTGGCCTTCTAACGACTCGGTGTTGAGGTAAGGATTTGCGGGGTTGCTCGCTGCTGTGTAAACGTTGACGGGTTCTTGCGACGGCGGCGACGGAGGTGAAGCTGACAGAGGACGTAGCCAAACGCGCGCAAATAACAAACACCTCTCGGCGCGGGGCTGACTCCGCGACACGTGTTCCCTCCCCTTGCCCTGCTCGACCGCCATCTCTGCCCTCGCTCAGCGTCTTTGGAGGCGGGGGCGGGGACGCGACGCGAAGGTATCGTGATCGTGAACCCGGGTGAGTTGGCAATTCTCGGGTCGTGTACGCAATGCATTTAATTCAGTTGCACGCACGCAATCAAGCCCCTTCCGTCGTGTCGTATCACCTCCTTACTTCAGAAGGCGATGCATCGCAAATCCCACACGAGATGGGGAACCCCGAACGGGAAAAGAATGTACTGTATTGGGCAAGAGTCAAGGGACGCTGTTGATCCGTGGCGCGCTCGAATGGAATTCAACGCCTTTGGTCGTGATCGGAGCTTTTAGGTTTATTGAGAGAACTCCGGGTTGTTGAAATGGGTATGATTTGCAGGCGGTTTCCGATGGGGTTGTGGGAGCAAGTGAGCAGTTAATCTCGGTTCCGGGTAGACTTGAATATCATGATGTTGAAACCAAAGCTCACCTTGCGTCGAAGAAGTCGAACAACCAACCAGTTCAAGAATTATACCGTGGTCTTTCAGCGCCGCGCCTTTGCCGCGCCCTTGGGTGTCGACTCCACCACGCCACCAAAGATACAAAGGACACTGCTGATCCGTTCGCTCGAACTTTGAATTCAACGCTGATCGGAGCTTTTAGGTTTATTGACAGAACTCCGGGTGTTGAAGGTAGCCGTGCGCGGTTTCCGACGGGGTTCTGTGAGAAGGTATGAGTTAATCTATCTCAGGCTGTTCCCATATGTTCCAGACTTTGACTAGATTTGAACAGCAATCAAGGCACAGCGACAAAGACAGAAATGGCACCCGAAAAACTCACCGTACGTCGGTTTGAACAACCTTGCAATCTCAAGAATTATATCGTAACAATGGAAGTTCATCATGATGTCTTGGGGGCTTTTCTCTGAGGATCCGAATCCTCTTGCTCTTTGTTCAGTTCTGCAGACGGATCAGTTCTTAAGTTATGGAGATAGGTACGACCCGCTGACACCCGGAAGCACGAGGACAATCCAAGATTACAGGCAGGGGGGAGGAAGAACTGCATTGCGCAGGACGTCCGTCAGACGAGGATTTTTGAGAGAACGGATGGCATAACACAAACAAATGTAAATCCAAAGCGGGCCACCGCACGAGACCGCACGTTGGCACCGTGCGCGAAGAAAAATAGAGACACCAAGGCCCAGACTGAGCGAGCAGGCACAACGGAGCCGACGGTGCAGGTCCCGAGGCCCGAGACTTGAGGTATATGGCATACATGCGATTGACGCCAGTGAGAGAGCTCACGGAAGATAAAGAAAATAAGAAGAAGAAGAAAGGTGACTGGGGAGCGGACCCGGGCCGGCGGTGAAGACGGAGAGGATCATGGTAGGGCCTATGTGCGCGGCCAGCAAGCCCAAGCTGCACGACGCAGTCCCGACCCGACCAGAGCCGGCCGCGGCGGTCCGAACCCCAAAGACGGCATGGAATAATGGAATCACCATGGACGTACATACAGAGCCCGAGCCCGACCGCAATCGCAACAGGCCACAATCGACCCGTCTGTGAGCGCCGACCACCCCGCGCGCAAGCTTCGCGTCAACGCACGTATAACCCGGTTCCCGCAATGTCACCGAGCAGCGCGCATACGGCGCACTTACCCCGTCGTATCCCGCCAGCGGCGCACAGTCCCAGTCTCCATGGGCGTACGGACATCCCCCTCCGTATCTCGAGAAAGCTACGTCGGAGGGGCCCGAGACAGAGACAGAGGGACGAAGAGGAAGGAAGAGATATGAAGCTTGACGTCGTGGAGGAGGAGGGAAGGAGGGGAAGACAAAGAAAAAGCAGAAGAAGAAGAAGGAGGAGGAGGAGAAATGGGATGGACGGGGGCTCGGTGCTCGCCCACACCACCCCGGAGACAGGCGCCTGCTTCCACGCGCAGCGGTTTGCCACTCGCTCGAGATCTAGACGAGAAACGAGTCTGCGCGCGGCCCCGGTCCCCGACGCCCGCACGACACAGGGCCTGACATGCGCGGGGGCACGCCGCCCATGCGTGACGACGACGAGGCACCCGACCCGGCCTGCGTCCGAGGGCAACGAGCCCCACAAGCTCCTCCGCGGACGTCCCCGCGCGACCTGCGGAATCCACCACCGCGCCAGGTACTGTCAAGGCGACGATGCGCATGCACTCCTCCCGACCGACGACATCCGCGCGGCGTCCGCCCACACAGCACGCACGACAGTGTGCGGGCCCTGACGCAGCAAGTAGTGCGCGCCAGCGACGGTCACGTACATGCACTCTCCCCGAACGACGAGCAGCACTGTCGATGCTGCACCTCCCGACAGCATCCTCCACGAGACGCGGAACGATAAGGTCCCCCGAGCACCTCCTTCGACGACGATATGCCTCCCTCGACGACTCGGTGCAGGCAATGTGCCTCGACAAGACGACGGCGACCACCGCAAGCAGAACGCTCCCTCACTCCGCCCAGGATCCAACGAGGCATACCTACCTGTGCATGAGCCTGCCGTCGTGTATCATCGGGGCCATTGCAGGCAGCAGCGCAGAATCAGTAACTGCAGCAGCAGGAGAAATTGGTATTGGCGCCGGTAGAGTCGATCGTGCCACAGCCTATACGCAAAATCGTCGGTCAGAGCTCTTCAAAACAACCTCGGAGGCGTACACAGCGACCATCCAGAGGTCCCAGGACGTCGTCCCTCCAAGCTTCAATGAATCAAGCTTTGAGTTTCGTCTTGAAGTCGACGCGGAATCTCTCGGAATTTGGAAACCCGGATGACCTTGAAGACCTTTGGAGACTTTTCAAGTGGTTCGATGCGATTGACGAAGGACTGGGCTGAAATTCCACTACTCGTTTCTGGGCCACAGCAAGCATATGATACGAGATTGAAGCAGGGAGACGTCGACGTTGTTGCGGTAAGTGGCAAGACGGAGTTGGTCGGACCCGTCGGCCGAAATTCATCCGTCAATTTGGCGACTTGCTCTCAACAGCCATGGCCGCTGAAGAATTTCTCCAACCTGCTCACCCAGTGACCCGGTTCCCAAACGTACTCGTACGCCAAGGATTCCTCGAGGAAATGAAAGAAAAACTGGCTTTTTTTCGCTTCGCACGACAACGGGGAGCCTTCCTCTCGCGCATCTTCTGGGCTTTTGGCAAACGAGGAGTGCGATTCCCGTCTTCGTTCTGACTCAAGGGGATCTACGTCTAGAACCAGACCCAAATTCTGTTTTCGGCGGGACTCAAACCTCGGATCTACTTGGTCCCATGGACGGCCTGACCATCTCAAGAAGATTCTCGTCTGCTCGGGGCCGTCTTGCGCCCAGAAATGAACGAGCGAGATTGATCAAGTGCTCTTGAATCCTCGCCGGCTAGCAAGATGTCCTGCCCGCGGCGTTGGCCGTCTCAGGACAATCATTTACCTCTCCCGGGTCCGATGGTCCGCTCGTCAATCTCACTTGCGCTACTGAAGCTTCCTCGGTCCACTGTAAGGCCGCTTCAGCGCCCGAGATGTCCCTCCCTAGCGCTAATTTTACTGGGTGACTATGCCATCCTCTTCACATCTATCCTCACCGCCCGAGTCCGACATATATACTCTGCCGTACATTCCCACTCTCCCGTCCCTCTATGATCATGCCATCCTCTTCACATTCATCCACCCTCACCGCCCGGGTCCGACTCCTCAATACGATTTGGGTATGTACTTACTCTGCCTCCATACACGCCCTCGGACCTCGCCAGTGACATTCTTCAGTTCGGACCCACCTCGACCCGACATCCCCGAACTCAGACGTCCTGATCATGAATCCCATATAGAGCGACGATGCTCATCCCATCGTCGCTTCTACGAATATTCCGTCCCTCGATGTTCCTCTTCGCAGTAGCCATCCGCCTCCTCCTCCTCGCTCCGATGGTCCGCACAGCGTCTCTGTCCACAGGCTCAGGCCAGCAAGCGCCCCTCTGGATCCCGACCGTGGACGCCGGGCTGGTCCTCACCCTCGTATGTCCCCCGGATTACTACCACGAGAACCCAGGCCAGGCTGACGCTGTAAGCCGCTCCCTCCTCTCCCTCCTCTTTCCTCAAGTCCAAATTCGTCAAGCGACTGACCTGCGATTGTATAGTACTGCACCATCTGCAGAGCAGACAGCGAATGCCACCGCTACTCCCTTGCGCGCGGGTCGTGTGTTAATCCGGGCCAAGCTGACGCCGTAGGTCCCCTTCCCTTCCTTTCCTCACGACGTTGATTACATCTCTACACACTATGTAGTATTGCAAGAGCTGTGACACCGACGCCGACTGTCGAGTTGGCGTCAGGTGTGCTAACCTGGTCAAGGCGTTTGGCATTCAGGTGAGCTAGTAATCTACTAGGTGGCTGCGAGATTCAACTCATCGTTCACAGAGTTGCTTGGTATGTTTGCGAATCGAATCGATCGACAGCATTTCCACTGAGGATTTATCTGATTGATATACAGCTCGCGGAAATCGCAGACGTCCTCGATATTGAGTGAACGCTCGAGCTTGAGAGGGCTTGTACAGCAGCACATCATTTAATTGAACCTCCTCGGAAGCATCAGCTATCTGGATTCTGCGCAGATAGCGACCCGCTTCTGCGTCTGAGCTCCCCACGAACGCCGAGCAATAGCTTGAGGCCTACACCCGACGCACGAACCTCCGAGGGATTGCCTTCCGGTACATACGAGACGATCAACTGAGCCTTGCACTAGGTCCACTCGCGAAAGATCCGTTGCCCTGCCTCGGTCTTCAACTACCGACCCCTTGCGGATCGTGATTTTACTCTACTCACGTTCAAGGTCCGCGTTTCTTGATTTTGCGCTTTAGATGCTGCTGAATCCTCGACAGATAACCATGGGACTGATATGCATTGACACCAATGCTTCACCAACTATAACTAAACACACGAGGGACAATCGCTGTTCAGTGCAATGACAGGTTAAGGTTGAACAGGGTGGGAATCAGGCCCTGGCGTAGTGCTGTAATCGTGGAATTCCTGTGAGGAGACTATAAAATGTCAAGGTAATTAACGACAGGAAGAGTCTTCTGGGAGCCCTCGATATTTCTCCAGGGTCACTAGCATCAGAAGCGCTGTGCTTCTTTGTGTGTATCTGTTTGAGACGACACTGCCACACTGCCGGTCTCAGACAAACCATGACCAGGGGTCGCAAGAAAGACCTCACAGCGCCCCCCACTCGCGCCCTGGCCCTGCAACGAGATTACCGCTCGCGCAAAGCTCAATATGTTGCTGAACTCGAGGCACGGTGCAAGATCGCCGAGGAGGAGAACGTGCGTCTGAAACAAGAACTAGCGGTCCTGCGCGTGCAAGAACGCTCTCAACCTGGGGCACTGAGCCCGGCGGCGGTATGTCCCTGTCGTTTCTCTCTGCATTAATTCACCGCGCATACTTAGATCCTCGCCTCTGTGCGATTGCGCGATAGCCTCGCCGCTGCATCCGAGTCGTTGTCGCAGTTTATGCAAACAACGCTTCCCGATCTGCATTTAGACGCCGCTCCGATGCCTCCGTCGTATACCGCGCTCATGGAGAAACTGTCTGAGCCAGACGTCGCCCAAGTTCCCCCAGACCCGATTTTCAACGCCCCCGCTCCGGAGCTCGCGCGTCCGGAATCGCCGTGCTGCGGGGGATACATTATTTGTGAAGGACTTGTCGAAGAGGACGACGAAATGTTTAGCGGCGACCGTACCGTTACTGCGGTGGTGTCTCAGCTTCGTTCGACCTCTGGTACGTGTTAATTTCCCTGTGTCGACCCTTCTGAATTCAAGTCTCAATCTCAGGTTGATATGTTGGCAGACAGTCTACCTGAGCCCAGGCTAGTGTAAATAATCTCATCACCAGGTTTATGTATGACTTGTGTTTTCCCGAGATTCGTTTGATGCGGACTGTGAGCTTACCTCCCCACCCAACCCCACTCGCGTTTGGGGACGCCGCCGATCCGAGGCCAAACCCACACTGATAAACCATATCCAACCGACCTTCAAGTTGTCGTCGAGTCCGCCCTGACGCCGATCTTCAGCGCTTAGGATTGAAAATCAAAATCAAGATATGATTTTAGAATTCGAGGTACAAGTAGGGCCAAACTGTATCACCCGCCCGTTTCCTGCTCATGACCACGATGCACGATGAGGCCTTTGTCCTGGACAGCGTCAAGGACGCCTACTCAGCCGTCGCGACCACCGGTTCCACCGTGGAATGTGAGTCCTTTGTCTGCCCACAATAACTTCAATCGCTGAGAGGCATCAGACGCGAGTGCCGTCGCCCAATCCTTCGGGTACTCTATCGAGCAACTCGAATCCATCCCACTCGAGTCCCACATGGGCCTTGGATGCGGCAATCCCACCGTCACAGCGACGCTAAAACCAGTACGCTCATATCGTACCGCCGTCCGAACGCGCTGATAATTTCCAGGGAGAAACCGTGCTGGACCTCGGATCCGGAGGCGGTATCGATATCTTCCTTGCCGCATCGAAGATTGGCCCCCACGGAAAGGCCATTGGTCTCGACATGTCTGGCGTGCGTTTCCGAGCTCGTTATCATGTATTGTCGCTGAGACTCCTCGTTTCCAGGAAATGATCAAACGCGCCCGACAGAATGCGACTAAGCGCGGGCTCTTCCCGCCGCACGTCTCATTCGTCGAATGCTCGCTCACCGAAGCCCTTCCCATTACGTCGAACTCGGTCGACTGTGTCTTGTCCAACTGCGTGATCAACCTCCTCCCGCCGTTGGGCAAGAATCACATTTTTCGTGAGGTATACCGCGTCCTGAAGCCCGAGGGGCGGCTCGTTCTCGACGATGTGCGTTGCTTGTTCCTTGTCTCATTTTCGTTGCAATCATGTAATTCGGTGACTCAGATCCTGGCCAAGACCGAACTCCCGACGCATATCCGTAACAATATGGCCCACTATGTCAGCTGCATCGGCGGCGCAGTTCAGGTCCATGAGTACCTGCAGCTTCTTCGCTCCGCTGGGTTCAATGGTATGTACATACGCACCGGTGGGTCTTCAGCTTACTTACGAACGCCCAGACGCCGTCTTCGTCGACAGTCGTGCAGACCTCAACATTTATGTCACAGCGGCCGAAGCAGGATCGGGATCCGCTGCCTCGCAAGGATGCTGCACGCCCACCACCACGCTCATCCCTCCGCCAGACGATCGGTCGGAACTGGATCTCAACCAGTGGGCGGGTGCGCTCAAGTCGTTCCAAACCAGATCTCGCATACTCACCGATTTCTATCCTAGCGTCATACCAGATATACACCACCAAGCCGCATGACGCGAGCGCAGTCTTGAGCGGCAGCCCCCTCTTGCGTTGGTGGGACGCATTCCCCGCCGTCCGCGCGCTAGACATCGCCCGCATTACACCTGTTGAACTCGCGAAAATGTTGCGCAAGGACGGCACCCGAATCGCTGTGATAGACGTGCGCGAAAACAACGAGACTCGTGTATGTCTCCGCTTCATGCGTTCCACTTGCCGCGTTCACGCTAACGAAAACCAGACAGGGCGCATCGCAGGCAGCCGCACTTTCCCAGCCCACGAATTCCACCCCGGGCTCGCTGCCTTCCATGAACTGTTCAAAGCCATGGAGAGTGTCGTGTTCTATTGCAGCGGGAGCGCTGGGCGCGCGCCTCGTTGTGGTGGATGGTGCGTCCCACGTCCATACAGGCGTCCCAGCAGTCTGATAACAATTAACCTCCGCAGGTATCGTGATTTTTGGAGCTCGATGGCATGGTGGGCCCCGATGTGTTCGTCCTGGATGGCGAGATGAAAGCCTGGCTGGCGATGGCGGAGAGTTCGGGGGATTGGGATTTGGTTGCATCCGACTGACTCGGAATATTTGCGCCATTTCGGCGATGTTGATTTTGTTCGATTATTCAAGATTCGTTCTAAGCCAATCTCAAGTCGGTATCCTTTCTTGTCCACTCCTAATGAAGCTCTCCAAGGTATCAACTCATCCTCAAGGACGCCGGTTTCACACTTGGATCGGAACTCTATGGAACTTCCGTCCGTTCTCGCAGAAACGGTCCCCTCACCCCTCGGGCCGTCTTTTGCGTGTTATATCTTTCTCTCCGCGAAGCCGTCCCTTCAGTTGGGTCTGCTTCTCCCGAGACGCACTACCCAAAATTCGAAACTTTCCTTCTCCAATTCGGGAACAACGCCTTCGGCTCTATTCAATCCGAGGACTCTCAGCGTCGCTCCATAAACTTTCCTCGTTATGTTTTGCAAGTTCACCAAGTTGAACTGACGTCATCTGGATCCGATCTTCCATTCATCAGTTCAACTTTGGGCACTTTCTGTCCATCCAAAGATGGCCCATTCGAACTTCCTCTCATACGCTCTACAGCACCGTCTCTACCTCCTCGCCTAGCGCTCAACGGACTCAACGGAAGGACTGCAACGCCTCCAGAAAAATCAGGCGCGGCCGTAGGCAATCAACTCCACTTTATGACGATTCTCTGAGGCTTCGCGTACTCAACCCTGTTCATTCGCCAGTTAATATTGAGTGGGGTTCTGTGTGCCCCTAAAATGCGGTCCCACGACGTACGCGAGGCCGACGATAGCTACCGATCGACAGAAGTGGAGCGGACCAACATGCATCTGGAGTGGAGCAGCGGTATGTCCTAGTGCTTTCCCTCCTTCTCGTGAGACGCCATCGGGCGGCATGTGCAAGAATACGGGCCATCGTTAAGCGCTCTGGTCTCTGATTCCATCCCGCACTCAAACTCAACTGAGGCATCAATCAGGCATTCTAGAGGTCCTTGCGCACGGCTTGGAAATCCTGGAGCACTGCATCCTGTGATCCCCGCTCCTTCTTGACGCTCTGGATCATACGACCGTCCGGCTCCGCACGGCTTTCTCCCATTAGGGAATGAAACTTGTGGAAGAAGGTATGTTTTTCCCACCCCATCGAATCTCCCCCCTACCAAAAAATCTCGGCGTTGTCAGTCAACCGAACCACAACGACGCGTTACAAATGACGAATCCATGACGGTTTCGGGCGCGTCCTGTAGCTGAAGATGTATAAAACCAGGGCAGCGCAGTCGAATATCTACTCACCCAGAAACTAACCAACTCTCCCGCTACAACTTCCCTAAACCACCCTCTCAACTCACGATGTTCGCCCTCCGCTTTGCCTCGCTCTTCCTCCTCGGCACCTCCCTGGCGTCCGCCGTTGTCATTGACACGCGCGCCTCCACCGCCGACGTTGAGACCGTGTTCAACACGCTCAAGTCCTCCACCGACAGCATCCTCCCCCAGATTGGTGCGTCCCGTCACTAGTCGACATACAGCTAGATAACTAACCACCATCCATAGACTCACTGGTCTCTGGCGGAACTGCTACGGACGACACCGTCACCCCCCTCATCGGCGAACTCACCGCCGCCCTCGACACCGCGACCGCTTCGCTGGGCACGCTCGCGCTCGGCGGCCTCAAGCGCCAGTCGGACGACGACGTCGCGAACCTCGTCGCCGGCATCATCTCTGTGCGTGTCCTCCTCCCATTTCTTGAATAATCCTGACGTGAATTTGTCGCTTAGGATATCACGAAGACTCTCGACGGCCTCCTCGGGACGGCCTCCACCATCCCCGCACTCGGCGGCCTGCTCGCCGGCGTCGACACCTCGCTCAACCAGGTTCTGCTCGGCCTTGAGATCCTCCTCGCCGGTGTCCTCAACCTCGTTGCTAACCTGTACGTCCTTCCCACCGCTAAATACCCTGAACTTTACTAATCTTACGCAGGCTTGTCGACGTTGCCGGCCTTTTGCGCTCGCTTGCTCTCGGTCTTACCCTCGGCACGCTTGGGCTGTAAATTTCCTATGCTTAAGTATAAACCACGGACCTTAACTAGATAAAATTGTACAAAATCATCCACGTATCCGTGAAGATGAAAATAATCAATCACTTTGTATGCTATTTCAGTCCCAACCCTTTTTCAGGATCGTAGCCTCATCCTGCTGCAACGACTTCAGTAACAACGGGGGATATGAATCGGGGATCTAAGGGATGAAAAGTTGCTTTTGAGGGATGAAAAGTTGATTAGCGCAGTGAAGCAGTTCAGACCATGCGGGTCCCCCAGTTGCGCTACATCTATTCTTCAAGGCGAGGTAGCGACCACTGCGCTTTGGATACTTTGGTGATTAAGTCCGACCGTAGCAGATGCCGAGATCGTAAATCCGCTTGCTAAGTTGAATCGCTCAACTGGCGGAAGCCGAACTCGGCACGCAACGTTCCCACGGTTGATGTTGAACTTCGCCCAGTTTCGATGTCGAAAAACAAGAAAGTCAACCAGAAAATGTTTTGACTGCGGCCGTCCCTGGCAGCGATTGCTGTGAGGCAAAGTCAATAACTGGGGCTGACCACGTACGTCTACATGACAATCGGCCCCGGGCCGTCGTGAAAGCGGGATGACGTGAAGGGTCGAACTCGATGGAACGCGTTAGAATGATCAGCGACACGTATAAGTATGGACGAGTGAGAACGAGGTTGATTATTTCAAGCCATTCTGCCATGGCCTCCCCCGACGCCAGCAGCTTCGAACTTCAGCGGTTCAAAATCGACCTCTCGAGCAAGATCCCGCACCTCAAAGACCTCCTCCGTGCGACGCGCCTGCCAGGGAAAGAGCACTACCCAGCACTCGGGCCCGAGAAGGGAATTGAGCTCGACGTCCTCAGTGAGTTGAAGGAGGAGTGGTTGACAAAATATGATTGGGACGCAGAGCAGGCGAGGTTGAACGAGTGAGTTTTATTCGTTGTTCTTATATTACGACAGGAATTGCGGACTTACTGGGACAGGTTCAAGCACTTCACAGCGGTGATAGAAGGGCAGAAGGTCCATTTCATGCACGAGAAATCGGCGGACGCGGACGCGATTCCGATCATCTTGCTGCACGGATGGCCGAGTACGTCGCTGTCGAATCTGCTACGCAACATTACTCTTACTGAATTTCGTCAGGCTCCTTCCACGAATTCACGCACGTAATCAAGCCACTCACGGAGTCCTGGACGAACGCGTCAGGGAAGAAAGTCTCGTTCAACGTCGTCGTGCCCTCCCTGCCCGGCTTCGTGTTTTCCTCCGCGCCGCCGACCAGCTGGACCACGGACGATACCGCCAGGATCTTCAATACTTTGATGACCGACGTCCTGGGCTATCCGAAGTATGCGGTCCACGGCACCGATTGGGTGCGTCTTTCTTGCTCCCCCCTTCCGCGTCTTGATCATTAGGTTCTTCCAGGGTTGCGTGGTCGGCTATTCGCTGTACAAGAACTTCCCCGCCACCGTCCGCGCCGGGCAGTTCGTCTTCATCCCGTTCATTCCGCCCTCGCGCGAGCAGATGACTGCCGAGGGCGTCGCGGTCACGGCTGAGTTAGAGGTGCCGTTGGGGCGCATGATGACTGCGGGGATGACCGGCCTCGGTTTCCGCGATATGCAGACGAACAAGGTGGGTTATCAGTCTCGTCGATGCGCATTGACTGACGAGCATAGCCTGGCGACGTCGGGCTGTCGTTATACGATAACCCGGTAGGGCAACTGGCGTGGATGGGTGGGAACATCATGCGTTGTGCGTTTTCAGCTCCATTCCTTTGTAGCAGGAACACTCACCTCGACCACAGGGTCGGATCCCCGCGCCGGGACAGGGCCCTCGCAGCTCACCAGCACCGAGCTCCTCACCATGATCTCGCTGTACTACCTCACCGACTCCTTCCCTTCCTCCCTCCTCATCTACGGCGCCAACCCCGGCGCCTTCGGAGCCGCGTACACCAAGGCGCCTACGGACGCGCCGATGCTGTTCAGCCAGCACAAGTTTAATGTCGCATGCTGGCCGCAGGACTTCGTCGCGAAGGTGGGGAATTTGGTGTCGTATAAAGGTGCGTTGCTGGCCATAGAGCGCGACAGAGGCTGACTGGACGCTTGAAAGTTCACGAGTTCGGCGGCCATTTCCCGGCAATTGATAACCCGCCTGCGACGATTGCGGATACGGGAGGTGGCGGACCATTGGGAGATTTGATCATCGCGTGAAGGGTCCTCGTTACTTCCTCGAGTCCGTTGTTGTTGTGAGTAGTGTGAGAATTCAAGTCATCATCCGCGAGCGAGATCTGTTGTGAGCGTTGGAGTCGAGGAACCGCAGAGCTGTAGGGGATTCTCACCCAACTTCCATTGGAGTGAGCCTGAAGACCTACGTCGGTGAAAATCGCGAAAGTCGAGTAATCAGCGACGCAGTCCAAAGGTTTCGGAATTCGGATGGAGACGTAGTCGAGTTGCGGAGCTGTTGAAAGATTGGCATGTCCTAGTAAAGCGCACATGTCTTAAAAAATCGGAATAGGGTTCTCGTGCGATGCGGGGAGAGAGCTAAAGTCTGAAATTAGACCTGGAGTCGTGCGAATGGAAACGACAAACCATACGAAAGGCTGCCATCCCGCCAACTCCCGGCGGGGAGTCTGGGAGAGGGAATCTCGGATATGTACATCCTTGTATCTTCAAGTACCAGCGAAATCCATGCCAAGAAGCAGTCCGAGAATTTCGAGCTCCGATTGCCCGCCGTCATCCGAGCTTTGAATTATGAATTCTGAGATCTGGCGGTTCTGCTCTTCAGGGCAAAGCGTTCCTCTGGGAAGCGGTGGACCAGGGAGTAGTATCAACCGTTGATCAACCGTGCGCAAATGGTGACTGACGGTCGAGGACAGAGCAGAGATCGGGTGTGGTGATGTTTCCCATCACTGGTTCCGGAAGGACCCATTTGGAAATTCAGGGCGCCGACCACAACAGCGGCGCTATTTCGGCGTCTTCTCACAGCATTAATGGGGTAGTGGTAACCTGGGTCGTTGCCAATAGGCTTGAATAACTCGATTCGACCCGCCGGGGGTTCGATTCCCTCTTAATGCATCAATGTTTTTTGCGCCGTCCCTTTTTGACCTCGCTGCCTTGCTCTTAAATATTTTTGCCGTTCCTTTCGTAATATACTCTCCTCTTCCTCCTTTTGCTGGGCTGCCTCTACCTTTGTTTTGTCCGTCGCCGTTTACTTTTCCTTGTCAAATACACGAGCCGACCTGAAAACAGGAGGGCTCACATCGATCTCGTTTTCATTTGCCTTTCGGAGGGCGGATATATTCCCAACCTGAACTTTCGAATAAAATACGCCTCACATCGGTCTCCTCTGTATCTGGGTTTCGGACGATGGATATTCTCTACCCTGGAGGTAACCTGCACTGAATACACGCTCGCAAATGGAGTCTGGACCAGTTGCTTCCCGTGGCGGCGAAGAAGAATTGGCAGGTCCGTTTGGGGTTTGCGCCTTTCATTCTAGCCCGATGGCCGCCGATAGAAAACTAGACATCCTGAGGGGGTACGTATCATGAAGTTTCGCCTGACGCTTTGTTCGGTTTCGGGTTTCGGGTTTGTGATGGATCGTGGCATCAGTCATTAGTCACGACTGCCCTTTCTCCGCGACCACCACGACAATTTTCGCGACAAGATGCACTATTGCTTGAAGATACCTGAAATTGTGGACTCTGTATGCGACTATCTTGACCCAGAGATTGGGGCCAAGTGGAGTTCAGTGGGGGGCCTCCGCGACCTCGCTATGTTATCGAGAACATGCAGGCTGTTTGAAGGTCCTGCTCAGGATCATCTGTGGCGGAAAGTGGCGCTCGGGACGTTCCTCGTCGCTTGTATGCCTTCGGATCTATGGGAAGTACACGCGCCCAATGCTTCTTGGAGGCCATTGGAGAGGGTGAGCGCGACTTTATTATATTGACGCAGGTGAAAACAAAAAGCTGACATACATGTTTAGCGTTTACTCCGTCCAATCCGCGATTCGGATTGGGACCGAACTCGAATCCACGCACCCCGAGTGCGACATCTGGTCTGCACTATGAAAGAGATGTCCGTGGCGGACATCCTATCGGCTATAAACGTGTCGCTGCGGCAACCGCTTTTCACGAACCTGAAACGTCTCATATGGTCCATCGAGGACGCCAACGCTTTTCCTTTTATCCGACTCTTCATCGGTCCGACCCTGGAATCGATCTCATTCCGCCTGAAATCCCATTCCGAGGCGTCGCTCCTACCGACACTGGCGACAGAATGTCCCAAATTAACGGAGCTTTCCGTGACCTCGGCGCCGCAATATGAATCCCCAGGTATCTCAGACCTGGTGGTTGCTTTGCGGAATTTGTCTGAAATCATGGTTCCCTCGTTGAATTGGGATGCTCTGGAGCATCTTTCTCGCCGTCAAACCCTCAAATCCTTGTATCTCGACTCTTTGCCGACGGACCCGATGGCCCCTGCTCTGCCTGCAATGGCGAGATTCCCTACTCTTCATACGTTGCACCTCGCTGGTCCCGAGATCATCCCCACCACCGCCTTTTTGAACCTCTGCCGCGCGAGCCCTCTGGCTACCTTTTCTGTCTACTTCTACGACCTCATCACGGCGGCTGAAATGCACGACTTATTCGTCGCCATTTCCGCGGGGGTTGTTCGCAACTGCGTCACGCACCTCGTCATCAACAATGACTGCAGTGACTTCGTCGACATCGCCCCAGATCGCACCACTTATCTGATTCCCCATCGCGAGCTTCGGCTCCTCCAGTCCTTCACCAATCTCACGAGGTTCTCCATCGCGTCTGCAATCGGATTTATGTTGGATGATGCGGCCCTGGAAGAGTTATTGGCCGCATGGCCGCACTTGACGTCTTTTCAGTTTACGGCGTGTTTTCCTACCCATCAACCGAGTACGACACTCGAATGTCTACGCTCCTTCGCTAGGCACTGTCCGCGGCTGACCTATCTGACGATTGCGCTCGACGCCCACGTCGTCCCAGCCCTCGATCTCCGCAGTATTTCCCACGTATTGGTGCGACAACGCGAGCTCGTGAGACTCAACGTAGAGCACTCCCCGGTGACCGCCCCAGCGCTCGCTGTCGCGCGTTTTATTACCGCGCTGTTCCCGAACCTCAAGACGGTCCCAACGGTGCGGGAATACGACGAAAACGAGGAGGATGACGAGGACGAAGCGACCATGCAGGATGCCATCCGATCTCATCTTCGGTGGAAGGAAGTAGAATCATTTTTGCCCGAAATCGCTGCGATTCGCGAGGAGGGCTTAGCGTTTGGAGCGCAGTAGCTTGTGAGTGGATTATTTTTTACCTCGCCATTTGACTCTCCCTGAACCTCCACAGAGTCACAGATCCTCTATGCGTTTTTGACGTCGACGAAGTTGACTCGAGGAACAGAATGGTGCTCTTCGTTTATTGTGTAAACTCGCAGAGATTGTAGGGTCGATCAATCGAGCAACTCAAAATTCCAACTGGGGCGGCATTGCCTTCCATCTTCCGCGATGGCCTGAAACAGACCTGAAACGACGTTGGGCACACGGGTGGCAAGTCCCGCATGAACTTCGGGCACCTGCATGTTTTTCGAGGATTGCGGGCTGAGCATCTCGGAGAATGGAGCGAGATGTAATGACGAAGCAGTCGGTTGAGTGGACGCGCGCAGACCGAACCTCAAGAAATTGGATTCATCGACTAAATTGAGTACAAGACTAGGTCCTTGCATCCCGACCGCATGCCATACTAATTCCACCGGTCTCCGACACTGTTCACCGCATTACAAGTCCATAGTATTGGATGCCAGCCAGGTAAGTTCTCACAGTGTAGCACTGGCTAACATGTCTTGAACCATTTCCGCCTTTTGACGGTTGCGCTTTTTCCAGTTGAACTCGCGTCGTTGAAATGTAACATGAAGAAAGACATCGTAAAACAACATAACAAGGACATGGATACAAGAATTTCTGGGCGTAAGTGAAGGAGTGGATGTTTGTTCCGTGAAATGCGAATGAAAAAATGCAGTGAGTAGTACTAGGAGTCGTAGTTGAACCAAGATATGAATGCGCAGGGATGTCGTTCGTTGTCCATAAGACTCGCTCGTTCATTCTTCCTGCCGGTGGCGCCTCAAAATCGCGCGCAACGCCCGTAACCGCGCCACGAACCGCCCCCACCACGCCCCCGACCTCCTCAGCCTCGCGCGGAGCGGCACCCGCGCCCCCGCATCACTGAGGGAGTGCGTGCGCGAGCGCGAGCGCGGCGTCGACGGCTCGGGCTCGTTGTCGCACGAGTACACCGACGGTGCAGAGGCCGCGGCGCCGGGGAGGATGCCGACGTTGAACCACGTCATTCCGCCGGGGACGAGGCCCAGCCCCTGGTCGACCGCCGCGTGCAGCGACTCAAGCCCGAGGTCGGTTTCGTCTGGGGCGTCGTCGTCGGCCTCTTGCGGATTTGCGGAGGGCGTGAGTGGGAGGGGCGGGTGTGTGTGCGTGTGGGAGCTGGGGTTGGGGTTGGGAACGAGGCGCGGGAGCGTCGGCGTCGGGGGCTCTTCGGGCGTACGGAGCAGCTCTTCCGCGGACTCGTAGTGGTTGTGCGTCTCGGACGACAGCTCGGGCGTCGACGTCGACGCGGTGGCAGAGACCGGCGACGCGAGCACCTGCTGCGTCGACGTCGCCCATTCTGCGGACGAATTGATATCCACGCCCTCGAGCTTGATCTTCGCGCTCTCCGGGAGCGGCTCGAGGCTGACGGTCGACCGGCGATGCCGCTCGGACACCGACGCAGAGGAAGGGTAGGGGTGGGACTTGTGCAGCAGCGGCGGGGAGATATAATTCCACTCCGCCAGCGGGGAGATGGAGCGGTTGGACGCGAGGGGTGAGAGGGAGTCCAGCGAGGTGGAGCGCACGGTGGAGAAGAGGACGCCGTCTTCGCCGACCTCGTCGCCGCCCGCGCCGTTTCCGCCCCACTCGGAGCGCCGTTTGTGGTCGATAGGCGTGCCGCGCCCGACATAGCGCGAGAGCGGCCACGAGCTGGCGGTGGTGCTCGCGGCGGGCCCAGTTAGGGAGATGCGCGGGGAGGTGCTGAGGCGGGGCGTCGACGAGGCGCGGCCCAGGCTCGGTGTGGGGCCCGTGGTGAAGGACACCGAGCGACGAGAGGAGGCGGGTGGGCTCGAGGGGAGGTAGGAGGAGAACGGCGAGTCGGATGGCGGCGGAGGTGAGGGCGGTGGGGAGGGCGGATTGGACAGACACGTCAAGTCTAGCTTGAAGTCCGAGAACCCGTCGGCGCTGAAGGACGTAACGTCGAGTGTCGCGTCCATATCATTGCCCACGCACGACGAGTACGAGGTGAATCGGGAGAGCGAGCGCGAGTCGCTGTTACTCGGGGAATCGAGCACGGTTGGGAAGGCTTCAGGCCTGCCAGCGAGAAACAACAATACAAAGTCAGTCTGGCATCGTCGTCGAACGAGGAGCGAGAAGAAGACGGCCAGCACGTACATCGTTATTTATTATCCGGTGAAAATAATTGCACACTTCCAGGGTACGGCTGGGGCAGACAAGGAGACGACTTGTTTTGGGTGTGGAGGAGGAGGAGGAAGACGCTGTGAACAGAGTAACGGCGCAACCCAGATCCGGCCACGGACGCTCGGATTTTATTTTAGTTGATGCTCTCACACTACCCCGCTGTTACGTGCGGCCCAGAGACTTCCTTGCGTCACAGACGGGGACACGTAGGAGTAAGACGTCGATTAAATGCTCGCGGCGTGAAGGGTGGGCGAGTCCATGGGGCACAGACAGACATCCTCCAGCATGGGGACGGCGCGACACACGCTTGCACGGCCTTGTGCTTGCTGGCCGGGTGCGGCGTGTGGACGAAACGAGGCTCCCGCGAGTCAATTATTTTAGCCTCCGATCGGATCAGGGTTAAGCAGTAGAATGGTCCAGCAGATTCCCGGCGACACCGCGCTTTTACGACAGTTCCGACGAGCCATCTGGAACGCTAAGATGAACGTAGAAAGACCCCCGGCGACTTGTGCAGACCGTCAAGTATAACACGAGGTAGGGATCATCGAGTATCCGTTACGGAAGACTGTCGAGGTCGATTTTGCGAAGTATGGAGGAGTGGTGGGAGGGATCGGGAGAGAGTCGAGAGTAACAGGGGGTTTAAACTAGCGCTATCCTTGGAGCGCGCCAGCCAAGCAAGACCCAGCCCAGATATAGACCGCGAGCATAAAGGGCACCAGCCCCACTCGGCGGAGGCCAAGCCAAACGCCGGTGCAGCAGACGGCTAAGTATCCAAACGCACATGAAGGAGTTTGGAAACCGAAAGCCTGCAAGCTCGGAGCGCAGCGGCAAGCTTTGTTGTGTCGAGGCTGAGACGAGCAGGAGCGCGTTTAGATAATGAATGAGCAGTTTGGAGCTCAAAGGCCTGCGAGGTCGGAGCGCAGCGGCAAGCTTTGTTGTTTCGAGGCAGGCAGATGAGACCAGGGGGAGGAGCGCGTTTGACTGAATGAATGCCGAGGGCAGTTAAATAGCCTTCGTGCGTGCTTTAAGGCAGTACGGGTGGCGAATTGGGAACAAGGGAGGGGAAGGTTGAGTTTAATGACGAGGCACTGTATTGTTCTGGGTTGAAAGCCACAGCGATGACTAGAGTTTCGGGATCCGCATTCCGGCGCGGGTTGAAAGAGGCGGGTTTTGCCAAAGGTTTTGCTCCGAGTGGCGGATGACGACGGTGGGGAAAAGGCGGCGAGGTCCTGTTTGAGTGCACATCGTTATTGGGAAAGTTGTTCTGTGCGACGGGAAGCCCGTTTATAACGCGAGGCATCAGCTCTTGAATCATCTCGTCGTCGCTCAGGCTGCATAGAAGGGAAGTAAATACCAGATGCGCGTGGTATGCAAGGTACTACCCAACGAGAAGACATTCGAGCGGACGCTGGCGAGAATAGGCGTCTCCGGTCCGAAAAAAAACAGGATGCGCGCTGGAAGCAAAAGTCCCAAATCAATGAAATAAAGAACGAAACAGACCAATATTTGGGTTCCGAGTCGGGTAACGTGCTTCCCATAGTGCCCAGATGGATTTGGTAGAGCATCTCTCGCGTCCAATATTCGGTAAGCCGCCACACTGAGCCAGTAGTAAGCTTCCGCGCGAAGCTCAGAGTCATGATTTTGGCGATCGGTTCTTGCGTCCAAGACCGAGTGTATGAGCCGCCCAATCGAGCGGCGCGTTTTGACTCGAGTTCAGCGCCTGCAAGGGAACCTGAAGCAGAGAAGATGAGGGGAAGAGGAGAAGAGCAGTGATGGTTTGATTTCTGATTGCGCCGGGTTTCGGCCGAGGCGTTGATTCGGCAACTGCCGAAACCACTAAAAGCGTGGATTTCTCAAGTCGACCCGAATGAGTAGCAAGACCCGATAGCAGATTTTGCACCTCCTTCATCTGTCTGCTGAGTCGTGCCTAAGCGCAGGAGAAGTTCCCCGTTGGGTCATGGGTGATCGGTGAAGCTGGTGCTTAGTTTTTTGCCCATTTCTCGGGTATTCAGAGGGGATCCCTGAATAAGTTGTCCATGTTTAGGAGCCCTCAAGTTGATTTCCGATTCGAATGAGTCGCGGTCAAGTGCAAAGTCCGGTAGCACAGACGGTCTGGATCTCTGTCTTTTCAACGCTGCAAGATGAAGGGAAGTAATTTTGCCTGTGACGAACATCGTTCATTCCGCTGGCGCTTCGTGCATCTGAAGGTACGACCAATAAACCACGAAAGGTGTTGCGACGTCGCTCACGAAATATCTTCTGGAGGCACATTCCGCGAGGTCGGCGCTGCGAGAGGTATCGGAGGCATCCGGACTCTGGCTTGTGTTCTCGGACGGTAGGATGGCTGAATTTGAGGGAGCCGCCATTGATCATGATTCATTACACGCCTTCAAGAGCACGATTTCTCAAACCACAAGAGGTCCTAATCAGTAGGCGACTAAGTCTATGCCTCCAGGAATTCAGCTTGTGGCCAATTATACAACTTGCATAGTTTAGCTATGGCCTGCAATTTAAACGCGCGCTGATGCCCGTTCTTCCGGTGAAAGTCGCCTGAGCATCGCGCGTCCATCACCTGATCGCGAATCTTGAAGTGTGACAGTTACTGTGTTACATTTTTACCACTCGCCATCATGCCTCCTCGTCTGCCTTACCAGGCTAGGCTCATTGCGGAGTACGTCGCTCCTCCAATGCCGATTCTCAGCTAATGGATGATCGTCCAGTATGGACACGCCTTACAGAGACATCCTATACACCAATACTGTGCCTTCGGACAACGAATGTGCCCGTATTCGCGAGCTCGTCGGTGCTCCAATGGATGAGATTACTAGCTTGGACCAAGATATTGCGGTCCTGAAGGTCACCCTCGAGCGGCTCTCCCGCCAACGCGAGAGGCTGACGGAATTTGTCGAAGCGCATCTGGCCCTCGTGTCGCAGACGCGCAGACTCCCCGAGGACATCCTGCGGGAGATCTTCGCCGCTTCGCTCCCAACGGAACGTTACTCGCTCATGTCGCGGACCAGGGACTCCCCCCTCGTCTTCACATATGTTTGCAGCGAGTGGCGGCGCGTTGCCTTCTCGATGCCCCGGCTGTGGACAAAATTCCATGTCGTACCAGAGCGCTACAATGTTTGGACAAGCCCGAAATTGACTAGCGAGGGCGTGAAATTCTGGCTGAAACGGTCCGGAAGCCTCCCCCTGTCGATTTCTGTAGCGTGGTCAGATCATGGCGACGGACTCCGCTCGAACGCGGAGGAGGGTCGCAGGGTCCTCCAAACTCTTGCCGAATGTTCCCGCCGTTGGGAACACATGCGCTTCGGCCTTCCGTCCCCAGCTCATTTCACGCTACTCGCCGCCATCTCTCCTACGGACGTTCCACTTTTGAAGACGGTGGTTATTGATGCTGGGGAAGCTGCCCGGGACCCGGCCGCCCTCGATTTCCTTGGCTTCACTAATGGCCCCATGGTCAACGGAATATCTCTCAAATCCCCCTTCGCCGAAGCCGACCTCTCGACTCTCGTACCGTCTGGCCCCCAGATCCAATTTTTGTCAACCCTGGGCACCCGCATCCAATTTTCCACTCATTCGGTGCTCGCCCTGTTGGCGCGCTGCCCGCAGTTGGAGACATGCGCTTTGGAAGTATTCCCCATATTCATTGATTCACATCCCCGTGTCTCGTTGACGAAAATGCGGCGTCTCTGTGTAGTCGTCCAATCAACTTGGCCTTTCGGCAGCGACATCACAGGCCTCTGGGAGAACATCGATCTCCCCAGTCTCCAATGCCTCGAATACTCCAGCGCCAAATCGGACAGCTATCTCGCCGCCTTAACCCTTCTCGGTGCTCCTCAACGCCTCACGCGCCTCAACCTCAGCCTTCCCGTCGAGATCGCTCTCCTCGACCAGTGTCTCAGTCTGCTTCCCAACCTCGAAAATTTGCTCCTCCATCAGAAACGATGGTCGCTGATGGGCAATGGCACGATCGCCTGCCCTGTGTTCCGCACCCTTACACCCTCCACCTGCTCCGTATTTGCGCTCTGCCCCCGCCTGCAAAGCCTCACGTGTCTTGGGATCGACGCCGGTTCCGACCAAGAGCTGCTCGCGTTTGTCGAGGCACGCCGCGCTCTTCCCTCTCCACTTCCACAGCTGCACATCGCCTTCCCGCGCGCGCAGGAGGTGGCAGATATCGACGTGCTCGTCGCCACCGCCGGCATGTCTGCACTCCTGCGGTACCCCACCGGTGCCAACCTCGAGTTCATGACCAAGCCGCGGGGGTCGTTTGTCGATAGTAGGAGCGCAGATCGGTTCCGAGATGGAAAGCAGGCGGGGCGGAATGCGGATTGGGGCCCAATCTCTACTGGGTGGGCGGCGGAGTACGAGGAGTGGGGGGTGGCGCCGCAGTGGTCTGGGGATATCGATGATATTTCGTGAGCGGCGACGTTACAAAGGGGCGCTCGGTGGGATCTTGTTACTTCACTATACTCTAGTTTGCTTTGCTTTCCTTCAAATTGATGCACGACATGAGCTACGGTCGCCTTCTGATTGTTTTCGTGAAATTCCAACCACGGTGTTCTGGATAGCTAAGTCGGCATTTCACTGTGCAGCTCGATGCGGCACTCAGCAGGGACAGTCAAGCGCTCGTCCGTACGTACAATCAGGAAATATTCGCACCTCTCCATTGACCGAACTGAATGGAAACACCGGTTGAATAGCCACATATATGGCCCAACTGAGAGATTGAGATTAAATTTCTGCGCCGTCGAGTGAAAGCTGTGTTCATGGCCCCATTCCGGAGAATGGTTTCAAGGACCCAAGATCCCTCAGTATTTATTGAAGTAGGTCTCACACAAGCGCTGGATAAATCTAGCTACGCTGCTGCTACGTTGCACCGACAATCAAATCCGACAGACGTTTTTCAACCATCAAATCGTGTCCGTAATCGTATGGCATGATATCGTCCAGCGCTTCAACCCAACTCGATCCGCATACGTGATCTGGTGCATAATGCGCCTTGCAGTACTCCCAGTGTTCTGGGTACCAGCTAAGTATCGGGGAAGTGAGTTCGGCAGCAAAAGAGGTGTACGTGTAGTAACTCACCCTGAATGTTCCCAGTCAATGAGGCCCACGACGACGTCGCCTTGCACTAAAATATTGCGTGGCGCAAAGTCGCCGTGCGTGAAGACGATGCGGTGGGTGTCGCACATCATTCGACGCGTCTCGTCAAGGAAAGGATCGGGCGGAAAGTTTCCTTGAGCGTGTCGGACGAGGAAGTCGTTGAATTGAGCCTCATTGGCGAAAGGCCCAAAGGGAACCATCGTCGCCACCCGCGCGTCTTTGCACGGCCGCCCGTAAAGACTGGATATCGCATGGGTATCTGGGGGTGGGAGGGCGCGAAGCTGTGCGGTGATGTCCCGTAGCTGGCGAATGACACTCGCTTGTTGCTGCCTGGACATTTCTGCCCAGACGGTATCAAGCGGCCGACCTTGTATCGTTTTCATGACCATGAAGTGATCGAGAATGCCGGTGGCGCTGACGACGATTTCCGGGAGGGGGATCGTTGTACGCTTGCGCAGATAGCGTATTACTTCGGCTTTATTGGGACCTTTAATGAACCCGGTCTTGATAATTAAATTGGGTGAAAGCATCCTGACTCTGCCGTACTGCGGCCCATTATGGCCGAAGGCCCAGGAATTGACGAGCCAGAGGACCAGACACAGAGGGTAGTTGGAGGTTTTCTTCATCCTATAGAGGGACGCATGTAGGCGGTTGTGGGCGGTCGTTGCAGCGTGTCACGCGTGGCCTGATCCGGGCCGTGGGCAGAATTGAACCGTGGGAACCTTCGAGCGGCAATGCTCGGCTTCAAGCTTTTGAACTGGGTTGCAAGCCGGAGGACGTCGGCCAGCGCAGCAGTGAGTTGTGTCAAATGAATGCGGAGGCAGTAAGAATCCGGGTTGAGAATTAGGAACAAGGATGGAAAGGTTGAGTTTACTGCCAGAGGTATTATTCCGGGTTGAAAGCCGGCAACGATCCGCATTTCGGCGTGAGTTGAGATATTTGAGGTGCGGGCGCAGATTTGACCGAGTGAGACTGACGCGCTCAAGTCTCCCCCAGCAAGTGAACAGTTGCTGGGAAATCAGCCGCGCGCAGAGTCGAACCCGCGCGACCGACTAGACTCGAGGAAACAATACGGTCTGCATATCCTTCTATACAGATCGAGGAATTAATTAGCGAAGGACAAGCTCGATTGGCTTCCCTGTGTTTTGCTTGCTTTTTCGATGCTAAGTTGAACGCTGGAAGATTCCCTGACTCTACGTATAACATGTCAGCTCTTTTATTGGTCGTGCTTAGCCAACATACGGGCCGCGCCGCCTGTTTGGAAGCCAAGACCCAATAGCAACAACAGGCTGCACGAACCAGGATACGTTCCCCGTTCCACTCGGGGTGGATTCATAAACGGGTTTCACAGGCCTCTTTCTTCTTTGGGTATCGAGTGGTATGCCGCTGACTGGTTGCACAGGTGACGCTTGTTCACAAGAGCCGAAACTCCCCGTGATTCCCTCCAAACAATAGATCCAGTGACGCACCAGCATGTTGTTCGGTCCGTGAGTCGCGAAGTGGACAGGGATGAGGGGAGCTCAATCAACAGATGATTATTTGCGAGAACACAACACGTTCTCTCCGAGTTGAATGGAAGCAAAGCAATGAAAGAACATAATTTCAAACACCCCCCTGAACTCATGAAATATCATCAACATTCTCAGCCCACTTCGGCGTCACCGCCCATTCCGCGTACTCCGCCACCCATCCAGTGGAGATCGGGCCCCAATCCGCATCACGATGCTCCTGCCTCGTGCTCGGTTTCTTCGAGCTGCGGCTGTAAGACGCCTGCGGCTTCGACATGAAATCGAGGCTACCGCGCGTCGGGTACCACAGAGTTGCAGAGATACCGGCAGCGACGACTTGCGCGTCGATGTCTGCCACCTCCCGCGCGCGAGGAAAGGCGATATGCAGCCGTGAGAGGGGGGATGGGACGGCGCGGCGAGCCTCGACGAGCGCGAGCAGCTCTTGGTCGGAGCCAGCGTCGATTCCAAGACACGTGAGGCTTTGCAGGCGGGGGCAGAGCGCGAACGCGGAGGGGGTTGAGGGTGTAAGGACGAGGAACACGCCGCAGGCGATGGTGCCCTTGCCTGCCAATGACTGTCGTTTCTGGTGAAGGAACAGATTTTCAAGGTTGGGGAGCAGACCGAGGCACTCGGCCAGAATCTCCGTTCCGAAGGGGGTGTCGAAACTGAGGCTGAGGCTCGTGAGTCGCTGGGGGGCAGCGAGGTGGGTTAGGGCAAGGAGACAACTCGCCGAGTCGGTGCTTGCGTATTCGAGACACTGGAGAATGGGAAGATCGAGGTTCTCCCAGAGGGTTGCGACGCCGCCGCCGAAAGGCCACTCTGCATCGACTACACAGAGGCGCCGCATGTGCGTCAACGAGACCTGGGTATGCGGATGAACGGGTGCGAGAAGCATCTCTAAGACACATGTTTCCAACTGCGGGCAGCGTGCCAACAGCTGGAGCGCCAGATGGGTCGAAAATTGGATGCGGGTGCCGAGTGTCGATAAATGGCGGATTTGGGGAGCCGCCACTAGAGTCGAAAGGTTGGGCTCATCAAAGCGGGATTTAAGAGATATTCCGGTGACCATGGGGCCATTAGTGAAGCCAAAGAAATCGAGGGCGGCTGGGTTACGAAGAGCTTGGCCGGCGTCGATAACCACTGTCTTCAGAAGTGGAAGGTTCCTGGGAGAGACGGCACCAAGTGGCGCAAAATGACTGGGGGATGGAAGGACGAAGCGCATGTGTTCCCAGCGGCGGGAACATGCGGCAAGAGTTTGGAGGACCCTGCGACCCTCCTCCGCGTTCGAGTGGAGTTCGTCGCTATGATCCGACCACGCCACAGAAATCGACAGAGGGAGGCCTCCGGATTTCTCCAGCCAGAATTTAACGCCCTCGCTGGTCGACTTCGCGGTCGTCCATAGATTTTCACGCACTGGCATGACATGGAAGGTCGTCCACAGCCGGGGCATCGAGAAGGCGACGCGCCGCCACTCGCTGCAAACATATGTGAAGACAAGCGGCGAGTCTCTGGTGCGCGACATGAGCGAGTGGCGCTCCGTTGGAAGGGAAGCGGTGAATATCTCGCGCAGAACGTCCTCCGGAAGTCTCCGCTTCGCTGACACTAGCGCCAGATGTGCTCCGACAAATTCCGTCAATCTCTCGCGTTTGAGGGAGAGTCGGTCGAGGTTAACCTCCAGGACTGCAATATCTTGATCCAGGCTAGCAATGTCATCCACGGGAGCGACGACGAGCTCGCGAATACGGGCACATTCTTCGTCGGACGGCACGATGTTGGTGTATAGGATGTCTCTGTATGGCGTGTCCATGCTGGACGAACATACATTAGCTCAGAATTGGCGCTGAAGGAGCAACGTACTCGGCAATGAGCCTGGCCTGGTGCGGAAGACGGGGAGACATGACGGCGGGTGGCAAAGATGTAACGGTCACACTTCATCAATTCACGATCAGGTGATGTGATTCGGGCGCATCTACGAGCCAGGATACGACGTGACCACTGTCGCTCTGTCGGGAGATTAGCTCTATCCTAACTCAGAGGGGGTGGAATTACAAGGTTTCTTCTCCTGAACTTCACAACAAAGTATAAGTATGCGGGCAAATGAAGCTCGAAACACCGATCGACTCGGAGGATCTCTTAGTTGCAGGGATTTGACAACTTCATTGTAATGGTACAGGAATAGCAAAGGCATATATTGACTTTCCCCTTGTGTCGTCTCGTCTTCAAGTGCCTCCACTCCGGAAAATGGCGTAACAGACATGTAGGTCAAGGTGCATTGATCACGGGGGGCCAGACGCTATACGCCGGGGGGGGAAGGTGTAGCCAGCACAGACATCCTCCCAATGGAAGGAATGTTGTACAGCCTGGCTCCAGGCATTTCCGCACAGACTGGTGGGGGTATTGTCCCAGTATTTGATTCAGCCCTGGGCCCCGGACCACCATCCGCGTGCCGTATCCGACGATTGCTTTCGTGTTCGGATCCACTCTTGGATGTACTTCATACAACAACCGGATGGTCCCTCTAGCCAGAACGGAAAGCCTCATGAGCTCGAGAATCAGCGTCAACTGGGAGTCTTTGAGCCCTTCTGTGATTGGCTGGGAGTTCATTTCGATCCTGGCACCGGGGGGCTCAATGGGACCTTCGATCGGATCTGGTAGATGACAAAAAGTGAGCGGGAAGATCACCACAAAGTAAGGGCGTACTAGGCAATACCGCCCGTAATCGGAGGTCTTTCAGTGTATCTGCGATTGACCCTGGGTGATGTTCGTAGATCAGAGGTCGATCCGAATCTCCCCCATAACGCTCTCCGAGCCTCCCAGACGAGGTTCTGATGCACAAAAATCAGATAGAGGAAGATCGAATAAGTGCGTGGCGTACTAGCGACGGTTTTCCATGTGTGACGCTCTTGTTCCTTGACATATTGAATTCTGCAGGCGAAGTGGTAACGGCGGGTGCCTTTGTCAAAGTCCAGTGCCCACTGTACTACGCCGGGATATTCGACCAATGTGTGTGGCGCTCGAGGAATGTTCTCGAAGTCATCCGCCACTTTAGTCGCAAAGTAGGGCCAGACCATAAGAGTGTTGTACTCCATCTCGGTGGCGGAGCGCAGCATATTCAAGTCCATGCGGAGTGAGAGAGACAGGGATGTGTGTGCTTAGATGGAGGAGCTCTCAAGCGGCAGTCGCTGTACTTATAGTGTCTGCACAGCACTCATTTTCCTGCCAGGGTCAGAAGCTTGAACAGCGCGCCACTTTCTTTGATTGTAGCGTCCGTCAGATCTCTCCCTTTATGCTGCAGGTATTTGAGAGACATCCAGCAGTGAGTCAAATCAGTGATCGTGTAGGCGCTGTGTGGCGGGTGGAATCATAATTCAACCGTGAGAACTTGGAAAGCGGTAATCAACATTGCTTGTACTATTCGGCTCGGCGCCTTTGAGCTGGATACATACCAGCTCCGATGCGCAGTCGCACAATTTCCCTTGCTCACTGGCAATGCCCGACCGGGGTACTTAATATTCCGAGCCCGTGGTGGTGCCGAGTTCAATCTCCGGGCAGCGCCCAGCCAAACGCTCGCAAGGCAGTTCTACATGCAGTAGGCTGTAGGCTGGTGGCAAGAAGTTAGGCATGCGTATTCGGTCATTGTACTAAAGATGGTTCCCCTTGTATTTCGGGTAGATTTAATTATAGTAGTCGAAACAACGCTGTGGTGATGATCTGTGATTCCTTTGCCTATTGTCTCGCCTCACTTCCACGCCTCAGAGAACTGACTCTTGAACATGATCATCTGGCCGAAAATGGGACGAGGATGGACGTTATACGGAGTGACGATGAAGTTGGCAGTAGCGAGATCCTGCTAAGGGAATGAACGCCTCGCAGTCGTGATAACCGCAATTTCGGACAGGCCGGTTATCATATTGCTCGACTATATAATTCGCCGCCGGCCGCGCGTTCGTCTGGGGCAACTGCGCCCGCGCTAGCGTTAGCTTCAGGTACCCAAAGACCACTTCGCTGCCAGGATTCATCACAGGCTGGATTTCGTGCGCCACGCGAATGAAGCTGCCGTCGCGGATGGAGGTGGCCATGAGCGTGAGCATGAGATGCCCGTTGGCGAGGCGGTCACGAAGTACTCCAGGGTCGCTGTAGATGAGTGGGTCGATTTCGACGTATCCAATGAGGCTCTCATGGTCTCCCAGGTGGCGATACACTGGGGCAATGAGTGAATGGGGGAAGAAGTACTGAGGGAGTGGCGTACTCGCGTAAGCTTTCCATGTGGCGCCCCCGCCTTCAGCCGGGGGAGAGTATGCCAGTCTGTATTGGATGGAGTGAACGTGCATGCCCATCGTGTAGTCGAGCGGCTGTAGCACCTCGGTCGGGAATGCGGTGGCGACATCTTGCGCTGCGACAATGTCGGCCTTGTGTGCAATATCCTTAACCACCTGGCGTCTAAGGGCCGACCAAATGAGATTATTGTGTGCGCGTGCGGTGGGGTTGGGATTCATGTGGGGTGAGTGTGAGACTCGGTCACCCTGACAGACGCTGTATTTATACTGCTGTGTAACGCAACGGCGCTTCACCCTTATAGAATCGGGCAGAGTCAGGAAGCACAAGCGCCGACTGTCCCGGCGGCAGTTTTGACGTCTGCACACAATTACGGGAGATCCTCCGGCCCCCATTGTTGGTCCAATCTGGGGTCTCTAGCGAACCGTTCGGCGAGTCCAAGAAGTCGTGTTTTTAGCTCAAGTCCGCGGCTCACCGTGGCGGAGGCAAGTGGGAGGTATTCCGCGGTCGAGCTCCCTCCATAACGATATCGAACCCTCTTTATGGGGAGTTAACCCCGGATTCCGCGAATGCATCATCGACGGCCCGAAGTTGGAAAACAGCGAAATTGAACATCCACGGAAGCACTCGGCCGGACTGCATAGCTGAAGGACTCGGCCGAAAGAGGACCACACAGGGAGCCAGTACATAAATGGGCGAGTTGGGGAGAGCTAGCTCACTGCATTCAGGCCCTTTGTAGACATAGGGTGGGGCTACGTTCGGTTACCCCCCTCCTAGTTCGCCTACCTGCGTCTACATGGGTAGACACAGGTGCGTAGACGAGGGTGATCCGAGGTTCGGTTACCCCCCTTGTACGGCATGTAGGCGCACCTTCGGCTACGTTCAGCTACGTTCGGCTACATCCGGGCGCCTTCGTCTACCTTCGTCTACCCACGTAGACACCCTCCAAAATTTGTCCTTCACCACTTTTGGGCTATGCAACACCCGTTTTCTATCCTTAGCTTGAGAGATGACGGTGAGAGCTAAGCGAGGCACAGCCCGATACACAGCCACATGATTGACACATTAGCCGAGTTACGTCGCTTCGCCTCGCCGTCAACTTGCCGTGCTTTCGCTGCTCAAGAGTCAAGAAAGGTTGCGTCTACGTATGTCTACGCTATGGCTAAGTGTGCCTACACGCGTCTACCTTGGTCTACCCGGGTAGGTCAATGTAGACCAACGTAGACCTACCTCGGCCCACCTGCGTCTACATCATGTAGGCTCAGGTAGACCAACAGGTTGGTCTACCCCATGGTCTACCCCGGTAGACTCACCCTGGTCCTACACCGGGCCTACAAGGGGCTTGAATGCAGTGGCTGGTGGTGACGGCAGAAGAAGAGAGGTTTTAGCCGATGCCGCGGTCAATCATCGCCTGGTGATCCTAACTCGACCAGGTTGACTGGTTGGAAAAGAAACTCGAAAGCGGCGAAGATAAATTCAAGGCGCAGGACCTAGAGTGAGACAGTGGATTCTGAATGACAACTGCCATTTATCATCACCGTTCTATTGAATTCAAGAAACAAACGCGGCTACGGCAACCTTGTTCCCAAGATGGACCTTCTTGTTCTGCGTTGCGCGTAAATTCTGGTAAAGTACAAGGAATCGTAGTCATGACATTCGTGAATCGTATATGATACAAGGTAGAGACATTCTTGGTGTATGGAATAGAAGAAATCTCCCGTCCCACCTCTCCGACACCGTCTCCAGATAGCCTCTTCCACGGCCGGGGTGCGACTGTATTAACGTGAGCATGGGCATTCGTGCGAGGTAGTATGTAGGACTGACGAGACTGAAACCTAGCTCGCATGCACCGGGCAGCAGTCAGGGCCGAACAAAGGAACGAGATTCCCGCACCTCCGGCCACAGGTGCGCATGATCTTGACCGTCCTCTCCCGTACCTCAATGTTGCTCAGGTTAGCAGAATTCGAAGGCGCGGAACCCGGAAGAGGGCGCGCGAAGATCCTTTCGATGGATACAACCACCGACCCCTCAGCGTTCGGCACGTCCCGAACCTCCTGGGTCAAGTACCACTGCATGAAACAGGCACGCTCAAGGGTGTCGGCAAGAAGGTTGAGAATCGACTGCCACGACACAGGGTCCGCATTGCCAGATACCAATGGGTCGACCACGATGCTGCCTATGGCAGTTTGGTCTGAACGTCACAATGGTGGTGAGAGACGAACGGCAGCGGTAAGCTGCGTGCTTACTTGCATACAGGGTGTAGTGCGCGCAGTGCGCGCGAGGGTTCGCAGGGCTAGGAGACGAGTAATCGACTCTGACCGACTGGGGGAGAGAGTTGGACCGTAGGACCGCGGCTATCTGCAGCAAGAGGGCACTGTTGATGTCCATATCGCGGGTTGGGTACAAGCCGAGGTTCGAGTTCGTATGTAGCAGGGCGATAGATCCTAGCGTGCGGGTGGGCGGTCTTTCTCGAGAGGAACACCATGCTGTTTTATACTCTTCCGCTGCGAGTCAGCGTCCAGCACAGTAAGGGGTTGTAATTGTTTCCGTGAATGTATGAATCAGCAGAACCACGGAGGACAGCCTTCATACGACACCTGTAGCCATAAAATTAGACCCGCGGAAAGCGTTTTGCCGCGTTTTGCCCACTGAAAGCCCAATACCAAGTCGTTGGAGTTGCAGCGAGCTGCGTTCAAGATTGAGGCTTCACGAGAGTATCTGCGCTTTGCGAGAGGTTTCCGAGGCAAGTAAAGGTGAACCAGAGACACGATAGGGACCGGACGGTGACTTGGGTGGGAAGATTACAGCCTGAGCGATCGGCCGTGAGATTCTTGAATCAGGCCGCATCCATTGCTGTGTAGCTGACACTGTTCATCCGTGGACAAGCGCGGAGGGCGGAGGTGTGTGCATGAGGGCGCTGCTTCGTGCGAGTCAATCTGCACGGCGACTAGCATTGATTATCGGCAAGGGCAAGGGCTCACCTTCACGCGCCGAATCGGTGGTCCCCGATCAAGAGACAGTGCACCCGTGGAGCTTCCTCGACGGCCCCGCCCGACGGAACTTGGATTTGTGCAGAGGAACCGCTCGTTTGAAGAGGGCGATTTCTTAGGTGATCGGAGGAGGGTAACGTTCTTAGCCGAGATTTGTTCGGATTTGTCGATCACCCTCGATGCAAATATGACCAAAGTTCGATTTGGTTGGACAAGAAAAATCAGAAATCGAGAAAGGCGGGCGCGAGAATCGAGAGCACATTCAGACAGCCGATGGTGGAAAGTAAAAATACAGGCGCCTCAGGTTTATTACCTCGGCCACGCATTCACGCGGTTGCCGTCGCAAAAATCCCTTGTTCCCAAGATAGAGTCTGTCGTCCTTGTATTTCGCGTAAAGTACAAGGAATCGTTGGCATGACATACTGTCGGAAATTGTATATGTTACAAGATAAACGGTGTAGGGTCCGTGGAAGAAATCTCCCATCCCACTTCTTCGACACCCTCTCCGAAAATTCCGCTTTCTTCCTGGCGGTTGTTCAGCTATGCAAAATTGAATGTGAGTTAGGTTTACATCTAGGCGGAGAGGAGGACCCGGCTGACGGAGCTCAGATTTGCGACTGCGTCGGCGTGAGCACATGCCAAAGACAATGGTCCGGCCCCATCCACGGAATCAGCGCCCCGCACCCATGGCTAGTGCACACCCTCGGCACAATCCACCGCTCGCGGAACCGCTGCAGCACATTATCCTGCCCGGGCCCCACCGCAACCGCAACAGCGGTGCGGTTCCGCTTCGCCGAGAACGCGCGCGCGAGGATGTATTCCACGTACCCGACGTTGGGGACGGGATGTACTTCGACGCCGACGCGGACGAAGAAGCTGCGCTCGACGGCGGTGGCGAGGAGCTCGAGCACGAGCTGTCCGGTGGCGAGGCGCGCGTGGACCTCCTCTTGGTCGGCGTATACCAGCGCGTCGACCTCGACGTAGCCGATGAGGGTCTCGGGCACGTCGGTTATGCGGGGCTCTGCGGCGGAAGTATGAGGAGGATACTTGGGACCACGGTTCGTGCCTAAAACTTACTCCCATACACGCGCCACTTGGCTGGCCGATACTCCGCAGTGGGGGGAAAGCTCTGGACGCGGTACTGGAATCCCCCGAAGGCGATCAAATCGAGCGGCTGGTACACCGCGGTCGGGACGCTGCTCGGCGCAGGCGCCGGCGTGGCGTGGCTTTGTACCGCACTTGCGATCGCAGCCTTCATGCGCAGGTCGGCGGCGACCTCCGCTCTGAAGGCGGAGCACACGAGGTCGTTACCAGGCCCAGGAATGTTGGGGTTGGGGTAAGTTGGGTTCGGGTTCATGAAGAAGTTCTGTCTGTCTGACGCGTTAGTGCGGGGTGGCGGGGAGATGCGGGGTATGGGGGAAGTACACGAGGTGAGTGATTTCGTCCGTTTGAGTGGCGCAGTATTTATACTCACCAAAAGCTGAAAGCGTTCTGGCAGTTCATTCAGCACAATAAAATGGAGGGTGTGCTTGATTGCTTCCATAAAATCGGGCACGATCTCCAAGTCCGAGGGCTAGGACAGGCGGTGTTCCCACGCGGTGGCGAAGTAGCAGTAGCATAGCGTCCCGAAAAAGGTGTGGCGACAGCGATAGAATTAAGCGACTGAGTCAAAGATTGCCTCGCCGAGAAAATGACTTCCTTGTCTGTATTTAGCCCAGAGAGAGCTGTCATGGCCGCCGCGCTGGAACTCTGCCCCGAGTCAGACACAGCATTCAATTTGCCATTGAGCTCAATGCGTCCATGTCCGAGGGTAAATTCGCTATCCCGCCATCGTTTTCTCGAAAGGTGGGCCGCGGAACGGGGGTGTGCGCGACGTGCGTGCAGCGGACGCGTCTCTCGGCAGTGTGTACCTGATAGGGGCTCCCAAGGTGGGAAGATAACACCGACGCCGTAAGAATTGAATCGACAAGTGCACTAACTGTCGGGATTGAAAATCATACTGGGCCCGGCATCCACTGCCTGTCATCCGTGACTGTAGAATAATACACGGCTATTTGACAGAATATGACTCGCCTCGGAGATCGGACCGTCTAACGGGCGCTCATGAGGGCGGATGTGGGTGCTTGAGGGTGCTGTTGCGATGGTCATATCCTCAGTTCTAGAGCTAGAGGGCTGTAATTCAGCAGTGAAATGAAGTACAGGAAAGAATCGGACTGGGCACTGGGGCGAGTCCTGATGAACACGGTGGTCAATGCAAGGTTGAGAACATTGAGCGGACTTAGTGATGGCATCAGCGGGCGCATCAGCCATCAGCGCCTCTTGCCAAATTCGGTCCAAGCAAACATTGGTGGATAATTCTGGACACTTATTTGTGAGAGTGGGTAGAAAGGTGTCCAAGTAAAGGATTTCGAATCACCTTCGCGGGAAGAACCAAAAAGATAGAGAACGACCCAAAATGGGCAGCTGCCAGCGTACATACATAGTCGTGTGCGCGGGACCATCCAAAGTATCCGCGACACTGACAGATGGTATGACTGTCTCCGCGAACTGCAAGGTACGAGCAACCCGATGGTGCGCCTACAGCATGGCCCCGAAGAGATCGATCTTGGAAACAATAGTACAATTGCGGCGATCATATTCGTCAAAATAGGTCCGCCCATCGATAGGTCGCGATTTCACCAGGGAGACGGTTCCAACGACAGAAAAGACAAGTAAGTGGCGCGGTGTGGATAGCTTGCAGAACGGGAGGTGTTGCGATATCCAACTTGGACTTGAAAGAGAGGGACTTAAAAATGACATATTGTTCCCGTCAAGACATGTTATCTGAACCACCAGCGCCTAGTGTAGTCGCGGCGAGACGGAGATTAAGCACTAGATTTAGACGCCGACGACCTTGAAAAGGCCTTGTTCTGAATCGGGGAAATGACTTCATTCTTCACAGAATCCAATCTTGAAGCGGTAAATTAATGAGTGAACCCTTTTCGTGGAAATACCCCGTTCACTTTCGCAAAGAAGTGTGGGGATGTGTGAGAACTTACACTGCACTGACAGCGAGAATCTGGACAGAGACATGCCGAAATTAAGAGAACATGCGGCGCAGCGGCGGCGAACTAGAACTGTAGAACATTTTCCTGGATTTTCCGTCAGCTTGACGTGGCGAAGGGTTGGTCGAATGCTTCCGAGCGCCCTGCAGCTAGATTCAACCGCAAGAGCTTCAGAGAGTGCCAGTTCCTTGAACGCGAAAATCCGACATGGGAGAAGCAAGAGAGAGGCAGATCAGTGGCCGTGTTTGGTCCATCAATACAAAACCGCTCCTCCTTCCGACCGCAATGTCGGAAAAACCACAAGTCAGGGCGCGGGAGGTGAGCCGAATCAGATTGGGTCACCGTCGAGCGCCCGAAATCGAAGACCATCTGTAAAAGGCAGGGAGAAGCTCCGACACGTGTTCTAAACGTGTAAGGAACTTTGTGGGTGAGGCATGGATGGTCCAAATCTGGCCCTAACACGCCCTAGCAAGTCCTTCAACTGCGCGCCGCCTTCTCGCCGTCAGCAATGTTCCTTGTACTCTTTGTCTACAGCTTTGCCCGCCCTCGTCTCTAAAATTCGGCCTGACACTCGCGCTATTCTGTCATTTTTGCGCCCGCTTGCAATGGAGCCCCGCAGTCCGGCGCCAAAACTAGCAAGGGCGGCCACTCCCGCGGCGGAGCAAGAAATTACCACCGGGACCTCTACTATGGCCTCCACCAGCACTGAATCCCAGCTCGTCGCGCTGCTCTCGGAATCCCGCCGCGAAGCAGACTCACTTCGTCGGGAGCTGGCCGCTGTCCGCAAAAGGGCAGACACAGATAATCGACGGCTTCAGGCGCTGTCATTGAATTCTCCCGACCACCAACTCCAAGTATTGCAGGAGCGCCTTGCGCGCACCGAGGCGGCGCTGGAAGAGGCCGACGCCCGGAGTCGTGTGGTAGAACAGCACTGGCTGCAAGTCGACAGGGACCTTTCAATCGTACAGTACCAGGCGGCCGACGCGCGGAGAGCTTTCTCGCGACTCATGGAGCAGAACGACGGCTCCCTGGTATCTCCCACCGATCCGCCGCGTCGACAACGACTGCCCGGTCTACCGCTACGGGTTCCCCTTCCCCTCAGTGGGCCTGGCATCCCCTCTTATCGCGCGCCTTTCGACCCTCGTTCTCCTCGTCGTGGGTCTCCCTCGATATTTGAATCGCATCCCCCGCGGAGTCGGAGCCCGGATTATAACATCCGCCTACCGCCACTGCTTCCCCCACGTCGCCCCTCGACTACTTTGGCTTCCGCGCCACGGAGCCCTCCCGCTGTCGTGGAAGGACGGCGTTATGCAGACACAGACACATACGACCCTGACGGCTCGCCGCCACACAAACGCCCGCGGCGGGCGTCCACGTCCACCCATAGACCGGTGTCTTCGCCACAGGTTCGTCTGTCCGGTCATCAAAGGCACAATATTCCCCCAACTAAATAATAAAAACCTAGTCCCCGCGCAGCCCGTCGCCAGTCCCACATCCACCCCGGCGGACAAGCACCTCCACCCCCCGCGCACACGACCCCCCACGCCCCCGCCACCCAGACTCCCCCATCCCCAGGCGGCAGCATCATGACATGCCTCCACCGCCGCCACCTCCCCTCCCCCCCGCGCGCCGCCCCCTCGCCCCACGCGGCCCACCCCCGCTCCAATTCATCCAGCACGCCCCCCCGCGGGGGCCGACGCCCCCGCCCCGCCTCCCCACGCCGCCTCCACCCGCACCCCCCGCGCACCAGTACCAGCACCGCTTCCACCTGAGCGCGACGCCGTACAACCACGGCGCGCGGCGCGTGGTGCGCCCGGGGGCGTATGAGACTGTGGTGTTTGCGCTGGACTCGGATGCGGCTGCGAGCGTGGCGCCGGGGCCGGGTGAGGGGCGGGTGATGAAGTCGGAGGGGGAGGGAGGCGGTAGGCGGTAGGCTCAGAACCCCGGGGGAGAGGTTATATATGTGCGTGTATGTATCGACGCGGGGCCAATAATGCAGGCCCTGCGGGCTGGGATATGATCCTTGATTCTGTACCTCGTGTCGGTCGAGTGTGAGGGAGTAAGCCTGGGGCACCAGGATCGCATTGAAGGGCGGGACGATGTCCCTACTGTGACGAAGCGCAAAAGTGTTTTTCAGTCCTTCGTGGAGGATTCGAACCTTGCCCACCCTGTAGCTTGTACCGCATACCTTGACACGCAAGCACGATCCACCGCGGTCCACCTGGGGTTGCTGTCAATGCCATCCTATCCCGCGACGCAGTCGAATTTATTCACCGGCTTCGCTTCCTCCAATTTACTTCCCCGTTCTGATTGACCCCTTGGGCTCTGCGCGCGTCGAGATATTTCCGGTGGATTCCAACTGTTCCGGTTCCTACAGAATGGAACTTGGAAGGTGTTGATCGCTTGCCTTCAAAACGGGACCGTGGTTCGAATCTTTCAGTCTCTGACACACCTGAGCTGCGGCGAGTTTCTGAATTGAAACACGCACGAATTCCTGCAGTATGTGGATGCTGAGTTCAATCTTACATGGGCATATATGTACTAAGTACTAGTAGCCGACTTGGAGGGGGGGGGGGGTTGGGAAAAAGTTACTCAACGCGGACAGCCCACTCGAGCATTCGAACCTCAACTCGACATTTTACGGTTGTTTTTCCCAATTCATCGACCGCCACGTAGCGTCCACAGGGGCTCCTACCGTAGCGTATTCTACGGTTATATAACGCATACGCAAATTTCTGCGTCAACGGGATTTGCTCCGAGTCCGTGTGGTAGGTGCAGTCTACTTATCCTTGCCGCGGGACGTTGACCATTTTGACTGCACATAAAACCTCTTTTCTTCCTGTCATCACCCCAACCCGCCCATCCAGGTACTAGCTTCCTGTGTGGTCCCCTTTTCGACCTAGTCCTTCAGCGGCCGATTGCTTCCGTGGATGTTCAATTTCCCTGGTTTCCAACTTCGGGTCATAAGGTTTAAGGATAACAGTGTCTAGGAGCATGAAATAAATTAGCGAGTACTTTATAATAACTGCCGCAGGTGAATCAGTTAGCTGGAAATTTCCACAAGAGAGCCACCCCTGATAAACCAAGATGTTTTTCGCGGAAGCATCATTGCATCAGTGCAACTTCACACGGTTTGCCTTTCGAATGGTCGGCGTGTAGAGATTTGGCAATAGGCCATGAATGGTCTACTTACTGCCTGATACTATGGGTGGCTTACTGGACTCACTGAGGCTATTAACCGTTATGGAACCTACCTGCACCCAAGCGGCTTCCTGGATATCCTCCCCATCAAGTAAGAAATTTCGCTGCATCAAGTCTTCGGTGTGAAGAATGGAAATTCTGAACAGGGCAGACACTGTGATATGTTTGTGAAGGTGGCCTGACTCTTGTCCGAAAGGACCGAGCAAGAATTGTAGTAGGTAGAGGACCCGCGGCGAAATCAACCAGTTTTTTTAGAGAAAACAAGAGCGTGGTGGGGCGCAGAGGCGCCCCACCACTTCGGTTGAGGCTAAGTGATCACAAGACGGTCCGTTCGCTTCGCTCCGGCACGCTGACCGCGGCGGCAGTGGTACCCAAATCTCCATGAGAAAGAGATAGGCAACGAACATCGCGCAAAGTTGTTCACTGTGCAATCATCCATTGGGGACACGAAGACAGGGAGAAGTTGAGCAGACCGGGCGGTTCAGATTAATTGAAGGCGACCCAGCCGAGCCGCCAGGGGTGAGCATTGAGACTGAAGTGTTCATTTCTGCCCAAGCAACGTCGATTCACCGGGAATGAGGTGGTGAGATAGTGATGTGTGCATGCCAACGCCGGCGCAAACTAACCTGAGCGGCGAATTTCGAAGGGGAAATATCTGGAGCATTCACGGCTCAAACGAGGTGAGGGCGAGTGTAATGGGGTCAGAATCACTGCAGGCGACGTAGATGGCACCAGACACACGGGGCGCAAGAGGACCGAGACGGTGGTAGATGTAAACAGATGTCGTGAGAACTCTCTCGGCGATCTCGGCGATGTTCGATCTACGGACGCGGCGACGCGCGAGAGACGATTGCGTTGGGAGGCCCTCCACCCGGATTGAAATTTGGCAGCACAACATATGCGACGGAACAGCGGATATATCAGATCCCAGAGCGGGCGCGCAGGGGGGAATTTTGTGAGATCTCCCAGAAACGGTGCTGTAGAAATCGTGATGGCATTGAGGTAGTCAAGAGGGACACAATCTTTGAGGGCAGGGGGACGAGGGAGGGAATCCACAATGACTATTGGCCGTATGTTGAACCGCCTTGAAAGCTACGACTGAAGAATTGGGGTTTTTGATTCAGGACAGCCGCAAGATTGCGGGGGAGGAAGCGGAGAGGTATGGCAGGAAAGATCAGGACGGGTGAGCGAGATAGCGGATTTATATGGTGCAACTGTGGGCAGTGTGGTAGAAATCTCGCAGTTGAACAGCTGTGAACTGCGGGAGGCCCTTACCTTGAGAGTTCCTATTGGGGATGCAATTCAATTCAACACTGGCAGCCGTTCAACAGCTTTTTAGACGTGTCGAGGCTGCGGTGGAACGCCGGGGATTGTGTGAATTTGACTGAATCGGGGCGGGCTGTGGAGGACGATGAACTGTGTGCGATGGAAGGAACACCAAGCATGGAGCCACAGAGGAGAGGTAGAGAGAAGGGGATAAACACGGATGGGGATCGAACCAAAGCAAACCAAACGAACGAGGGCCATTTCGTTAAAGAACGGTTAATCACTTTACAGTAGTTAACAGCAGTTAACAGCAACTGAACTCATGACTTGATGAGGCTGATTGTGCGGGTACGGCACCTTTGTGTGTTCCAGGAAGCCGACAGTAGTTGCCGAACTTTCACTAAAATTCATTGAGGCGAGCATTCAGCAGTGTCACAGTAGTCAATGCTTTTCAACCCATTCTTCATCTATCAAGGACTCTGCACCAGAAAATCAGTGCCTATTGCCAAACTGCCAGATGCCGAGTGTGGATCAAGTGAAGCCGAGACCCGGAACTTGCGGAGCTTAAAAGGCTTCAGACACGCATAATTTTATAAAGAGTAGGATATGATGCTCGCCCAAAGTTCCACAAATGATAAGCGGAAAGGCACTCACAGATTTTCCCCTAGTCAAGATCACTGAGTGTTCAATCAAGTTTCCACCTGCCTTGAAAACCCAGGTTGACCGGGACCGTTAAACGCCTGAAATCGAAGACATCTGTAAAAGGCAAGAAGCTCCGACACGTGCCACGGTAGTCTCGTAGCCTCTCCCGACATCCCAATTTGGGAACCCTGTCCAAATTGGGATGTCGGGAGAGGCTGGCACGAGACTAGTGCCACGGTTTTGAAGGGAACGTCCCAGTCTGGCCGAACAAAGCAGCGAGTCCTTATAGCGAACTAAGTTTGTGTGAGAACGGATGTTTGTCCCTCTGCCGCCTAAGACTCTCCTTGACTTACTCGCCCATCCCGCAATGAACCCGAACTTTGCCTTGTACCCAAACCGCCATCTGAACATCAGCGCCGGCAGTGGCCTCCTCTTGGCACAGATGGCCGCGAGCCTGCGCACCAAGGCAGCAACTGTGGCGACGCCTTGGGTCCCCATCCCTGGGGGCGACGTTCGAGTCGAGTGCTCGCCTCCTAGCACCGCAGATCCCTCCGCGCGGTGTACTGCGTATGGAAGTGAGTATGCAACTTACCGCTGTTGCTCATGTCGCACCTGACGCTCTCCCCGTTGCAGAATACGGCGCCGATTGGATAGTCATAGGCCGCCTTGAGATCGACCGATTGGTTCACGAGCACTCAGACCCTGTGCAAGGGCTCCAGAGCGGGCAGTTGATGCTCAATCTCCTTGCAGACGCCGTCGAGTGCGCCTGTTCCGTGCACTTGACCCAGGAGGTTCGGGTCGTGAAGGACGCTCATGCGTCTGTAGTTGTATCCATCGAAAGAATATTCGCGCGCACAGCTCCGCTGCACAACGACGGGGCCACAACTTTGAGTACTGCTACAGCGAGCGAGACTACTGTGCGGGAGAGGGTGGTCAATATCATGCGCGCTTGTGGCCAGAGATGCGGGAATCTCGTTCCTGTGTTCAGTCCCGACTGCTGCCCCTCGCACGCGAGCTAAATTTCAGCAACGTAAGTCCTAGTACATTTCACGAATGCCCATGCTCATATTGATACCTTCAAAGCCCCAGTCGAGGGAGGGGAGGAGACGGTGTCGGAGAGGTGGGACGGGGATATTTCTTCTATTCCATACACCAGGGTCTTCCTTGCTTGAGATGCCACAATGTCAATAACGATGCATTAATTTTACACGAAGGCTACATCGAGCGAGAGATATCTCCAACGGCCCAGGGCGCCAGAGATCACATCACCTGACCGTGAATGCGTGTCTGTCACTGATGTGACCGGTACATCTTTGCCACTTGCCATCATGCCTCCCCGTCTTCCGCACCGGGCCAGGCTCATTGCTGAGTAGGGCCCTCCTCCAATGCTGAGTCTGAGCTAATGTATGTTCGTCCAGGATGGACACGCCATACAGAGACCTCTTATACACGAACATCGTGCCGTCCGACGACGAATGTGCCCGTATCCACCAGCTCGTTGTTGCTATAATGGATGAGATTACCCACCTGGATCAAGATATCGCAGCCCTGCAGGTTACTCTCGAGCGACTTTCCCGCAGACGCGAGAAACTGACGGAATTCGTCGAAGCACATCTGGCGCTGGTCACGGTGTCGCCGACGCGGAGACTTCCGGAGGACATTCTGCGCGAGATATTTACCGCTTCTCTCCCGAGGGAGCGCCACTCGCTCATGTCGCGGACTAGAGACTCGCCGCGTGTCTTCACCTATGTCTGCAGCGAGTGGCGTCGCGTGGCGTTTTCGATGCCCACGCTGTGGACGACCTTCCATATCGCGCCAGAGCGCGAAAATCTATGGACGACCCCGAAGCTGACCAGCGAGGGCGTCAAATTCTGGCTGGAGAAATCCGGGAGTCTCCCTCTGTCGATTTCTGTAGCGTGTTCGGATGGCGACGGACTGCGCTCGAACGCGGAGGAGGGTCGCAGGGTTCTCGAAACTCTTGCTGCATGCTCCCGCCGCTGGGAACACATGCGGTTTGTCCTCCCGTCTCCCAGTCATTTTGCGCCACTTGGTGCCGTTTCTCCTATGAACCTTCCGCATTTAAAGACAGTGGTTATCGACGCCGGCCGAGCTCTTCGTAACCCAGCCGCCCTCGATTTCTTTGGCTTCACTAATGGCCCCATGGTCACCGGAATATCTCTCTAATCGACCTAAGTTCGACAACCAGAAGCTCGGCTGTCTGGTGCCCGAGTGCGCGTCACATCGCGCTCTCGGGTCTTGAGACTCCCAGGTCCTGTCAGAACTCAAGTGCTGATGTTTAGCCGAAAAGCAACTCCCCGGCGGGAGTCCAATAGAATTGAGGGAGTGGTATGTAAAATAGCGACGGGAGGCGAGTGAAGCGAGGCGGAAGATAGGTAATCCCTAATGAGTGGGGTTTTTTTTTATTTTTTTATTTTTTATTTTTTAGAGCATTGGAAGGAGCGGAGCGAGAGATAAGGGAAGTGATGGATGGACAGGAGGGAATGGAATGGAGGAGAGGAGGGAGAGAAGGGAATGGGAGGGAAGAGGGGGATGGGAAGATGTCTAGGTAGGGGGTTGGGGAAAAACAAGCGCAGCTGGAGCGGGCCCGTCGTGGGCGGAGCGACCGCCAAACAGCATGGACTGCAGCAGGGTAGGGTTCTTGCGCATGTAGATCTGGAAGGTGTTCGAGGCCCAACGTCCAATGGCTTGAATCTGATGAGGCGGGACACCCGCTAGAGCAAGTGATGTAGCACCGCCGGCGCGCATGGATTGGCCAGCGATGTCCTTGCCGAAGTGAACACGGAGACGAGTGATGAACCAGGAGCGGGTGGGAATCTGGCTGTTTTCACGGACCCAGAGGGCAGGATGATGGGGGAAAAGGTGGTCGCGGGAGGGAATGTACCGTCGGATCTTCGCCACGGTGTTGAGCTCGGCATCGGCTCGGGCTCTGTGGATGATCTGGTTGCCCTCAAAAAATTTGTCGGCCTTATGGCCAGGCAGGAAGAAACCTGCAGTGGAGTCGCCATCGCCGAAGACGAGCGAGGCGCGGCGGATAACCTTCTTCCAATTACGGAGGGCGATGTTGTCGGGCCAGGTGAGCTCACCGAGCCGTAATAAGCCGTCATAACCGGAGAAGAGCATGGCGATGAATAGTTTGTCGTCGTGGGAGAGCACCGGCTGCGCGACGTATGCGCGCTCGACAAGGAGGAGATCCGAGGAGGCGAGAGGGCGTTTGCGCTTCGTGCCTTCTCCGAATAGGCGCATCCCGCCTTTGAGTGTTCTTCGGACGAGGGGGGATTTACGGATGGTGCGGACATTGGGGAAGGATGATTCGAGTTGGTTGCATATGCCGGAGAGGTAGGAATCGACGGATTTTGGGTTGATGTGATGGCACATGTAAATGGCGAAGAAGGACATTGTGTCCTCCGTCGGCTCGATGGAAAATTCGTGCATGGTGCAGAAGTTGATGTAGGAATTGAGCGCGGAGGTGTATGTGAGATTTGTGGATTTATCCACGGCGTAACCGAGAGCAATAGCGCGTTCGTGAACGAGCTTCGCAATGGGCCACGCTTTCCTGCCGGCAGGTTGACGCGACCCGGGAGACAGCGTGAAAATCATTTTTTAGTTGCCCCCAGCGTGAGTCGAGGGGGTCGAGGAGATGAAGGGAGAGACGTGGCGCTGGGCGTGTCTCGGGAACGTGGACGTGGGAGTGTGATGTCGGGGAGTGATCGCAGGAAATTATTTCCGGGGGCAGTCGGCGACCCGGTGATTTTTGCGGCAGTCCAGACAGATGTGCAGGTTTCTGCATTCGTCGTCAGAGCGTTTACACTCGTTGCGGTTCCAAAGTCGGCAGGGCTCGGTGGATTTAGCGGTTGATTTGAGTCTCGAACCGCCGGTGCGAGAATCGCGGGCATCACGCGGATCACGGCGATCGGACCGCCCCTCACTGCGACTGAGGGAGGACTCCATGGCAAGCCGGCCCAAGGAGTTGAGATGCATCGTCTCAAGATGCGTGAAATGGTGGAGTTGGTCGAGGCCGATGTCAGCGCGAAGCGAGGCGAAGAAGCGGCAAGCTTTCTCGAAGTCGATGACACGGTGATGTTGAGATTCGTGCAAAGCAACAAATTTGGCGAGGATGTAGTGCCCGTAAACGTCGAGTTGAACGGATAAGTGAGGGAATACGACCAGTGTCGCCTGCGAGAGTCGCAACCAGCAGATGGTCCATTCGGCCTGGGTAGCGACGGTGCGAGTGACCCTTCCCGGCGCGGCGTTGAACGTAAGATCAATATCCCCAATTGTCTCCGTGTGGGCCGACGCGGGGGCGACGCTGTACATCGACGTGAGGATAACATCGAAGTTGACGGGTTTGTTGGTGATGAGGTTGAGCCACTGGGACTCGGGAAATGCGACGCAGGTGCGATTGAGGATGGATCGCAGTGTTTTCTTGTGATCGATGGCGTATCTGCCGAGGAGTCGCACAGTCTCGGCGAGGTCAGCGCGGAGAGTTTCGAACGGAAGGAGGAGGGCGTCATTTTTGGCCCACGGCAGCTCGTCCTCGTCGAAAGCGGCAACAAGCCGGCGCTTGGCAGGGGGCTCGACATCCTCGGAGTCAGATTCCCCGCCGTCGCCTGCAGGTGCGCCATTGGCGCCGTCGCCAGAACCCTCAACATCGCCATGCTGACGCTTCTTGCCCCGGCGAGCGGCCTCCGCGCGGTCCCTGGTGAACTGGTCACACATGTCGGTGTAAGGCTCCATGAGGGATTCGAGTTCGGCGTCGGATGGGGGAACGAATGGAGTTGAGTCGGTGCCCGTGGGAGAGTCGGGTTCGGCGAAGAGAGCGGCAAGTTCCAGGGTGATAGCGGTGCGTGAGAGGACACCGGACTTGAATGCGTCGACCTTGGCCTCGGCGCGATTGGCCTTGGTGATAGTGACATCTTGCATCGTGTGGTGGTGAGCGAAGCGATGGGAGACAAGAGAGTTGAGATTTTGTCGAGATTAATGCACGAAAATAGTACGTCCAAGAAACTAGTGACGCGTGAAGCATTAGCAAATAAGCTCAATGCGGGGAACCGAGGAAGCGTGGTACCGGCCGAGCTCTTCGTAACCCAGCCGCCCTCGATTTCTTTGGCTTCACTAATGGCCCCATGGTCACCGGAATATCTCTCTAATCGACCTAAGTTCGACAACCAGAAGCTCGGCTGTCTGGTGCCCGAGTGCGCGTCACATCGCGCTCTCGGGTCTTGAGACTCCCAGGTCCTGTCAGAACTCAAGTGCTGATGTTTAGCCGAAAAGCAACTCCCCGGCGGGAGTCCAATAGAATTGAGGGAGTGGTATGTAAAATAGCGACGGGAGGCGAGTGAAGCGAGGCGGAAGATAGGTACGACATGAGGAGTAAGAGAACCATAGGGTAAGAGGTATACATAGGATACTAAAGGGTGGGTGCACGAAAATAGTACGTCCAAGAAACTAGTGACGCGTGAAGCATTAGCAAATAAGCTCAATGCGGGGAACCGAGGAAGCGTGGTACCTAGTGACGCGTGAAGCAACGAGGAACGAGCGACGGCTCTGCTGTTCACGGACACAAGAGGTGGAGCTAAGGCCAGACATAAGTCCCTGCCAGAGCTGTGTTCAAGCATGCTCTCGGGCAAACATACCTGGTAGATTCAACGGTAAGTCGGGTACTTGAACTGTTGGAATCACGGCGTAGCGGGGCTCCTCGGAGAATACTAAATCAGACTATTGTCTCGATATCAGTATCAGAGCCACCGGGACTACGAACGCGGCGTACTTTAGAGTGCGAGGCAAGGAGCGAGAGGAAGTGGGGAGCTTCCCTCTTTGCCTGCACCTTAAATACAGAAGCTGGCGGGTCCATGCACAGCAACAAGAACAATAGAGCTCGGCTCCGCTATTGTTTGCTGGGACCTCCAGTTGGCTCGGGCCACCTCGACCCGACGGGGCAGGCTCAAGCGTCGGCTTGACGGTCCAAACAGCGATCCCCGCTCAGATGAATCGGCTGTGATCCGATTCTCCAGCATCAGGCGGATCACTGTTTGGTTGGCTCTGCCGAGGCAGAAAAGAGTTGCTCGCGGTCGATTAGACTCGCGTAAACATTCTTTTTAAACACCATAAATCCCGGTTTGATGAGCCCAACCCTTCGACTCTAGTGGCGGCTCCCCAAATCCGCCATTTATCGACACTCGGCACCCGCATCGAATTTTCGACCCATCTGGCGCTCCAGCTGTTGGCGCGCTGCCCGCAGTTGGAAACATGTGTCTGCCCCGCCTGCAAAGCCTCACGTGTCTTGGGATCGACGCCGGCTCCGACCAAGAGCTGCTCGCGCTCGTCGAGGCACGCCGCGCTCTCCCCTCCCCTCTTTCACAGCTGCACGTCGCCTTCCCGCGCGCGCAGCAGATGGCAGACATCCACGCGCAGGTCGTCGCTGCCGGTATATCTGCAACTCTGTGGTACCCGACGCGCGGTAACCTCAACTTCATGGCGAACCCGTCGCAGGCGTCGTTTTACAGCCGGAGGTCAGAGAAACCGAGCACGAGGCAGGAGCATCGGGATACGGATTGGGGCCCGATCTCCACTCGTTGGGTGGCGGAGTACGCGGAATGGGCGGTGACGCCGAAGTGGGTGGGCGATGTTGATGATATCTCGTGATATAGGGTGCGTTTGGAATTAAGTTGTTATGTTGCTTTGCTTCCATTCAACTCGAAACGTGTTCTGTTCTGGCAAAATTGGTCATCTGTTCATTGAGCTCCCCTCACGCCTGTCCACTTCGCGAAATTCCTCAGGGGCCGAACAACATGCTGCTGCGTCGCTGGAGCTATTGTTTGAAGAGAATCATGCGGAGTTTCGGCTCTCCTGAATACGCGTTACATGTACAACTTATCTACGTGCAGTCAGCGGGCATACCACTCGAGAATCAAAGAAAACAAAGGACGTGTGAAACCCCCTGTGATTCCAATTACCTTTTGGCCAACATACCTTTCAACCCAATTGAAAGATAAATTCATTCTGAACACCGGGGTACATGTCATGAGCGGCAAACTTGGAAATTCCTATGTAAATCGACAGAGTCCATGCTCCGCTGATGTCTAGGTGTTCCAGGCGATCACGGCGAGTGCATCCTGAAGGACTTTAACACTCGCGAGCGCCGCGTTCTGGCGGATAGGGTCAAAAAACCTGCCGCTGCTGATCGGTATACTACGAGAACGGACGCTAACCTTCAAATTATGCTCGACAAAGTTGGCATGCACTGGACGCGTGTTAGTTGGTTAGAAGAGACATGACGCATCATCCTCGCTCACGGTCTATCGAAGGAGTGAGCTAGTGCCATGACAGGAGAGGAACAAAGAACTCACCAGTGACGATGTTGTTCTGCAGGCCAATATATTCGAACCAGCCCTTGAATGCTGTTCCAGTCCTAGTGGAAGGTATGAATGAGCATTGGAAGTTGTAATTCGGCGGGAGAACTGACTGTTTAAAATTCGCGCGAGTGTTTGCCGAATAAACAACCTCGAACCCGTAGTCGTTGGGATACTCTGCATCAGAAGGTGAAACTGCCCCCTTGCATCAAGATGGGATTGACGTACTTCCCACCGCGGAGACATAGGAGGCAAAGTTGACCTTACTTCCCTCGGGGATCCCTTCCTGCTGCAAGTTGAAGGTCGCCCCTTGACCCTGGGAAAGCCAATGTCCCAGATCCTTACTCTGCCAACTTGAATGCTGACCGAAGGTGAACCAGTTCACGATGAGGTATGCAGAGACCATCGCGTTCTGTTGGAAATGGACGTCGGAGATTTTCCCATCCGACTGCAAGTTCTGAGACGGAAAAGTCGCATTGGGAGTCAGGGATAGGCTTAGGCCGATATGAGATGGTAAACGTACCAGGAAGTTTTTCTGATCAACAGCACCGAGATCTAAGGAACGATATCAGTACTCGAGATGCAGGATGCGTCCATGGCACCCACGGCCACTGGCACCTATGAAATGAATCAGGTATAGTCTTCACTCGACATTAGTGGCATGACTGACTAACTTGGCAGCCTCAGAGCAGGCGGGCAAGGCTGCCGCCGACACAGCGACAGAAATTAGAGTGGCGAGGGAGTGCATCGAGAAACGCATAGCAGATTCTGAGGCGAGTGGAGTAGTAATATCTGGGGTAGTCGACCAAGTTTTGGGGACTGAGAAACCTGGAGTGTAGGCACGGCTTATATACTGCAGGGAGGCTGCTGGCGAGGAGCGTGAAAGGCAGTAGTACGTGGGGCTCCTCGATGCAATGCGGTTGTTCGCCTCCCTAGTGTGGTACACGAGCTCAAGTCCGCTGGTTTGCGTATCATAATTTCCTTCTAACCGGACTGAACCGCTAGCTAACTCTTGAGGGGAGTCGATGTGACCCCTCTCACGTCAGCACTTAGGTATTATCCGCGGCTTACTGCCCAAGCGCCCCGCTGGGCCCAGTGTAAGTACGGTATAGGGGTAAAGGCGGGTACGTATAGGGCAGAGTTGGTTGGGAGTATTTTAGGAGCTGGGTCAGGAGGCCGCATCGGGCCCGTACGGAACCTAACAAAATGGGATTGCATTAGTCACTGCGCAGTGCGATTACTCGGTTTAAATTGCAGACCGTCAGAATTGAACCGTGGGAATCGAAACCGTGAGAAGCCGAATGATGCGACTTGGTTCAGCGCTGACGCTGAATCATGTCACCGTGGGGGTCACCGTCCTCAACTGGACTGTGTTTAACTCTTTGGGTATCATACAAATTGTGGAACCGAACCCTTGTTCAATTCCTTGCTGACCCTGATAGCTGTGTATCAAGTTGTGCGATACCTCAAAATGCAAAAGGGTTGCGGACAACAGACAACAATATGGCCCAGGCTAGATTCGAACTAGCAAAGTCCCACTCAGAGTGAATTTTGAAACTAGCCTATCAAATTGGGGGAGTGCGGACGATCCGCGACTGGACCTTCTTTGACTACTTACATAGCTTGACAGGAGAATGAGCAAGAGTCCAATTTCTTAGCGGTTTAAATTTCAATTGTACTGTGGTCCTGCGAGGCAATTGATTGGGATATTGCCTCTCTGATAGATTCGATTTGAACTCAGAGTCAATGTACATATCATAAAACCAAGGTTTGAAGCTTCAAACGCCGCCAAGATATTTATTTTCAAGTTCGAGCCAAATTTTCAACCCTTGTTTCGAACCGTGGGAAACCACATCACGGGTCGCGGAAGAAGCCGCCGGTGATGGTTTTGTCTTCCCGAGGTTTGGTGGCGGGTGTCGAGACGGCGAAACCACAATCCCGCTCAATGTTCAGTTTACGCAATTTTAGTCTTTGACCATCCTACGCTAATCTCTCACGGAAGGCTCGAGCTCCGACTTTGGGAATTTCACCCGACTTTGGCTGGAGTACAGGACATCGATTGAGCTCAGTCCCTGGAGGCTGGGCAGCCAGGCCCCGTCCTTGAAATGCCACGAGGAAAGAAAAACTAGATCCCGCTTGCAGAATGCCCCGAGAGGATTCGAACCTGCTTCGTCTTGTCCTACTTTAAAGGCCACAGTTGGGAAGGCATGATCGACGAGGGCTGCCCATGGTGTTCCGGATGATGAGTGAGATGGGCTGAATTTCTTGGGGAGTGCAGATTGCAAGTATTCTTGGGGGTGAGATGCGGTCCTGATGCCTGCAGAACCGATCCTGCATTCTGCTGCGCTCCAGCGTTCACCCACCCGAGAACTAAAAGACGTGTGTCATTCCGACTCGACGGATTTCACCAAAATTGAGTTATCCCCCGAAATAAAGCAAAAGGGATTTCATTCAAGTGATGATGCTCTGGGGAGGATTCGAACCTCCAGCGTGCCTTTGCAAATATCAAGACCGGACAGCTCCACGGGACAGGCAGGATCTACCTCGATCAACCAGGGCCTGCGAGTACTCAATGTTTAAGCGGGAGGAGAGGTGGGTCGAGCCATCTGCGTATTCTAATTTTCTTCGTCGGCAAAAAACGAATCTCACAGGGGACATTCCTTGGGGAAGATTCGAACCTCCGGCGTGCCTTTGAAAGAAGGATCCACCTTCACGGACAGGCGTGATCTATTGCCTTGATCAACCAGGGACTACAAGTGGGATTATTCCAGTTCTTTTCCACTTGGTCGTCAACTGTCGTCAAAAGCATGTTTCAGGCGACCACAGGCCCCAGAGAAGATTTGAAACCTCGGACTTGGGACTTGTTCCTGCTGATTCCATCCCGTTCCCACTCAACGGATTCCACAACGATTGATTCTACTCCCAAAGCCAGGGAAAAAATTTTTTTGAACACGCTCGCTCATGCCCTGGGGAGGATTCGAAACCTCCGGCTTGCCTTTGCAGATCTCAACACCGGACAACTCCTTTCACAGGACGGGCAGGATCTACCTTGATCAACCAGGGCTTGTACATTGTGAGTAGTATTTTTGGTGAGAGGAGAGGTGGGTCGAGACATCTGCGCATTCTAATTATTTTCAACTTGGTCTTCAAAAGCTTGTTTCACGCAACCATACACCCCAGGGAGGGTTCGAACCTCCGACTTCTAGTAAGTAAGTCCTGGTCATCCACGAACAGCTGGGACATCGTATACAGAGGCCACGGGCACTCGTTCATAAGTATAGCAGTCTGGTTCAGACTCTACCAATTCTACCAAAGTTGATAGAAAAATGCTACCGACGTAGGGACTCATGCCCTGGGGAAGATTCGACCTCCGGCTTGCCTTTGTCACTGATCAGCCAATGGCCTACGGGACAGGCACGATCTTCCTTGATCAAACAGGACTTCCAGGGTGTCCTGGTTCGTGTAGTAGAATCCCGTTGGCACTCCCTTACCCTTCTGTTTGGGGTCTAATACGGGTGAGTGTGGAAGAAATTGTGTCCCGCAATGTAGAAAAGCAAGAGATAGAAAAAAAACGCCGCGTCTCGGATGTAAGCCCCGCCGAGGATTCGAACCTCTGTCGACTTGTACGACGCCAAGTATGGACGTGCGGCGATGTTCCACAGGGCTTGTGTGGTACTATGCTCGTCTGCGCGATATATACTCGAGGAACTGGGGCGCATCGCGTCGCAAGAAGGGTCGAATAAATCTCGGGAGACTGGTTTGCAGCCAGACAAACTCCCCGAACTGAACCGTGAGACTCGGCATAAACCGGCATCACGACAATCCAGCGGCATAGTCCGGTTTCCCCTTTCGGCTGCAGGCGCTTCTCCTCTCCCACTCACTTGGTCCTGCTTCCCTGGACGTGTCGCCGCAATTCGCCGCCAATAACTGCGTGGAACCGACCGTTGGATATTTTGGGCTTGCCTTGAGTCTCTGTTTAGCGCTGAGAGTGCTCCAAACGGTCTAGGAATCGCCAGAAAAGTCGGCAATATTGGACACCAAATTTGTCGTTTCTGGCCACACTACACCTCCACAACTAGTTCTCGGATAGCAGGGTCAAGACTGCGCTGAAATCCCTACAAAAGCCTGAAGGAAACAAGTGCTAAACAAGCCTCGTTCTTTGTCGGTACGCACACCAAAGTGGCTGGAAATTGACTCTATTGCTCATACCCCTCGCGGTAGAATCCTCGAACGCTAGCAACAGCGAAAGCTCTAACGTCCTCTTGAAACTCCTCCAAAATTTCGAGGTGCGACGACGCCCCTCTGCGCATAAATAACTACATCATCTCACCTCCTCATCATCCGCTGCAGTCCTCAATCTTCGCACACAATGGCCACCGTCGCCTCCCCGCAACGCCCCCCGCACTCCCACTCGCGCTCGCGCTCCCCTACCAAGCACGACGCCTATCTACCATCCTCCCCCTTCCCCTCCTCCCCCTCCCTCACCGACCTGCGCCCAAACGCCCACCCCTACCCAATAGCGACCACCGCCACCGGCGTCCTCACGCGCTCCAACTCGCTCTCCTCCCCCTCCGCCGGCAACGGCGGGCGACACCACTACGTCCCCCCCAGCCCCGGGGCGTCGCCCACCCACGCGCGCACCACCCAGACTACCTCCAAAGACGGTGCGGGCGCGGAGCGCAGGACGGAGTATAGGGGACATAGGTACAGCCGGAGCTTGAGCAACAGCGAGGACAACACGCGCGCGTACGGGGAGAGCTCGGGGGGCGGGGGCGGGAACGTGAATGGCCCGCGTGCGCTCCCTGTCCCGCCTGGCGTCAGCGCGAACAGCATCGCTGCGAAGGAGGCGGCGAGGAAGGGCGGGTGGAGTGCGTATGCTGGGGGTGTGTCCAAATTCTATTCAATCCTTCCTTCCCCTACTAACACAAGTGTATAGGCCCGTCCCCGAAACGGTGGACCCCCGCGCAGCTGGCGGCGCACCTGGACCGCACGATCTCGCCCGAGGCGGGCGCGTGGGCGGCGCGCAGTAACGTTGGGGGGAAGGCGTTCATGCGCATGCGGGAGGAGGAGCTGGAGGCGATGGGGTGAGTTTGCTGGTCTTCATTGTCCGTCTGTGGTGCCCTTTGGCGGTGTTTTTTTCTTTTGCGGGGGCTTTGCGGGGAGGACGTGTCATCCGCTCGACGACAGTGAGCGGTGCCCTGGCACATCTTAGACCTGCGGGTCTGCGGTGGGGACGTCGGCTTCCCCGTCCTCGTAGTCCGCCCGGCGCCCCGATGCTCTCCTCTGCCTCCCCTCCTCATCACGCCCACACCCCCACTTCCACTTCCAATTCACACCGTCTCCTTCACACTCCCCTCCGACTCGCTCTGCCCATCCACTACTCCTCTTGCACTTCCTCTGTCCGTGGGCGAGTCTGAGCGTCATTGGACTGCCTCGGTGGACATGGTGGACAGACCAGCTGGCATCGATTCCTCCTTCGCATACTTATGCGGCTGATGGGGAGCGGTCGTTGGGATGCAATGTCGAGACTTTTTTTGCTCGACGTCCTTTTGCCCTTACATCCTTGGGTTTTGGGGACGTGGGCGAAGGCGAAGGCGATGGTTGTCAGCAGCGTCTCCTTCGCATTGCCCGTCACTGCTTGGTGCACCTTGCCAGCGTTATCCCTTTCCCTCTCCTTCTCATTCTTGTCTGCGTCCCTTCCTGCTGCGCCTCTGACGCAGACACTCCTATCCCCTCTCCCATTCACTTCCGCCTTGATTTTGAAATTCGGTTTTCAATTGCCCGTCCCGTTTTCACGTTCATTCTTCCTCTCCTCTCCTTTCCTTTCCATTCCGGCTCCTCTTCCTTCGTTCTCTTGCTCGTCTCTTCCCTCTACTGCGTCACCTTCGAATGCTGACCGTCAAACAACCCAGGGCCCCGCCCGCTCTCCGCCCCGCCGCGCGCGCCCTCCGGCAGGAAGTCCTCCAGCTCCAGCACCAGCTCGCCACCTCCCCCTCCTCCTCCGTCAGCGACCTCAGCGAGCACAGCGAAGACGCCGACCTCCTCTCCTCCTCCCCCACCCGCATCCACGAAGAGCCCGAGGAAGAAGAGGAAGACGACGGCACCCCGCAGCACGACCGCGACGACAACCGCCGCCGCACCATGTCCGTCCCCTCGCCCTCGCCCTTTGCGCTGAAGCAGTTCGCGCCCGCGCCGGGGTCGCCGTTCGCCTCGCTCAGCAACGCCACCGCGCCCGGGCCCGCGCCGTACAGCGACGCGTCGCCCACGGGCGGGCGCTTCCGCAACGGGCGCGTAAGGGGGATGGTGCGCTCGTTTGAGAGCAGCGGGAGCGAGGCGGACGAGGGGTCGCCTGAGCGCGAGCGTGAGCATGGGAGTGGGTTTAGGAACGGCGGGGCGGGGGGGAGTGGGTTCCGCGCCGCTGCGAATGGGAGCGGGTTCCGGAATGGGAACGGGAACGGGAAGGGCGGAGATGGGAATGGGAATGAGAGCGAAAGCGGGAGCGGGGAGGACGGGGTTGGGGGCACCGTGCGTGCGCAGCGTGCGTTGCCTGTGCGGCCTGATGGGGCGGAGGGGGTGCTGGATCTTGGGGCGACGGTGCGCGGCGGGTCGGAGCACGGGCACGGGCATGGGCGGACGTCGTCGAATCGTACGCGGGCGCCGGGCGGAGATTACACCAGCAACAGCAATAGCAACAGCAACAGCAACACGGCGCGGGAGGACGAGATGACGGTGGAGGAGCTGCTCGCGCTCGAGGGCGACGCGGCGCCCGCGCAGGGCGTCCTCTCCCCCGCGCACACGGGCGGCGGGGCGGGCAGCTGGAGACGCAATCGACGGAGGGGGCACAAAGCGGCTGGGGGTCAGGGGACGGAGGAAATACAGACGCAGCGGACTGGCGAATCCGTCACCCCGCAACGCACCGGCGGTGGTGGGGGCGGGCGCCCGCTCCCCGCGCACCCGCACGCGTCGCCCCTCGCGCGGAGCAGCAGCGGGGGCGTGCACGCGTGGGAGTCGGACGAGGAGCCGGTGGGGGGCACGGTCAAGTGGGTGCCGGCGAATGTGCCTACTGCGGCGACGCTGTTTGCGTCGATTACGGAGCTCCCGCCGACGCCTCCGCGGGACCAGGAGGCGACACCTCCACGCAACCACGAGGCGGAGGCGGCGGCGGCGAGGGAGCGCGCGCGGGCGGCGATGGTTGCGGAGGCGGAGGCGCAGGAGCGGGGCCGGGCGCGCGGGGCGGCGGTGAGGGCGCAGCTGCAGGAGGCGGCGGCGTTGCGGACGCTGGTGGATGCGTTCCGCGTGAGGCTGGAGGAGGTCGAGCGGCGCGTGGGGGTGATGGAGGCGGAGGCGTCGTCGTCTGCTGCGCTCGGCGCTCCCAACTCGGACGCGAGCTTGTCGGTCGTGCAGCGCCTCGACCCGCGCAGGCTGCTTGCGCTCTTCGCCCCCGTGCCGAGGAAACGCGGCGGGGAGGAGGGTGCGAAGAACAATGGCAACAACAATACCTTCGTGGGCCCGACGACGCTCGGTGCGCTGCCGTCGTACGTCCTGCTTGTCAGCTTGGGGATGTGCGCGGTGGTGCTGCGCGTGTTGGTGAAGAAGAGCTTGGGTGCGGTTAGGAGGGGTGCGTGATAGCGGGGATGCCTTTCCTTCCTTGTCAGCCTCTATGAACCCGCCTCGTCTTCATGCACCTTTTCTGCCCCATGCGCTGTCCGTATACTTATCACCTCCAACTCGCTGGTCGACCCTCTACCTATCTCACATAACCCATAACTTATCTCTCATCTCTCATCTACCTGCTTATATTTCCCTCTTCCATTCGTCCATCTCTATCTACGTACTTACCGCTACGACGACCTGCTATGTCCACGCCTACACATCCCCATCCCTTATACTACTACTGCTTGCTTGCTTTACGACTACTCACGATGACGACGACTACTTTACGACCCTGCGATGCCCTCCCTCTTTTTTTCTCTTGCACATATACGTATGTCTTCTTTGCGCATTCAAGCTATTCTTTCACCTATCTGGACGCCATGGTCGCTCGTCCGAGCTGATTTCTCAGGTTGACAGGGTCGTCCTGCCTCCGGTGATGATGAAACGCGAGCATTCAAGGCCTCTGTGCACCACACTGCCTATGATTTTCCCGTCTTAGTGTTTGCTATCGAGGCCCACCATACGATTATAATCTGCCGCTGTTGGCCCTCTCATCTCCCACCACCCACCCGCCCTGTGGACAACCTCCTGTCCTATCCCGGCCGCCTACATGCTAATCTCAAGAGCTGGCTTATCGCGGTTCATCAAGGGTGATATATGATAAAACGATGGCTAAAATACTTGAAATGAGCGGCAGAAGGCAGCTCCGTCGTCATGAACAACCTCAGTTGATCTTCTGGGGTTGGGGTTAGCGCCAACGAATACGTCTATATAGTCAAGAACCAGTAAGCAACAAGCGCTGCTCAGATTGAGGGGGTTCAACTCGACTGCGCCGGTCAAAGCAATTTATTTTGATGTAACTAAGGTTAGGGTTAGCCGCACAAGCGAGCGAAAAAAAATGGCCCACCCAGCCGAGTGGCCGTGGTGGGACGGGAAAATATTGAGACGGTGCATGCACCTAAGCACATGCAAGGCGCAAGCGCACTCTGTATGGACAGGGTCGCCGTGAAAATGGAGTGTTCCTACGCCCCACAGACCACAGGAGGTGAAGGGGTCTATGCCATCAAGGTAAGTATGAGTTGCACATATGCGGAGAGCATGGTTTTATACGGTCAAATCGCGCACGGACCAGGTGTCGTAGCCGGTGTTTGTGTTGAGTGATTTTGTATCAAACGTTATTCCCGTCAGTGGAACCACCGACTCGAGAATCGAGCGAAGCAGAGTCCGAGCATCCACCACGCTTGCTGGAGTCGAATCAAGCAGTCCGAGGAGCTTTCACGCATTTGGTGAAGGGTGAGAACGTCTGGACTCAGTCGGAGATCAGCCGAATTGTGCCGAGTCCCACGGTTCGATTTATGATTAGAACTTGGGGGAAGGCCGCATTTCAAGACTGCCCCAGAATAAACATGGAATTGCCCCAGAGAGCATACGCAGAAAGGGATATACATATTTCGGACCCTGGAAACCAACTGCGGTCTTGGTTGGGCGGGAGAAGCAGTGATGGGTGGGATGCGGGCGGCTCATCGCAACTGGGGATGGTGATGATCCGGGAATTAATGGTGGCCAAAGCATCTACCCCCATTATGATGAATCACAGGTCGAAGCCAAGCAGTGTCCATTGTTGCCGCAGATACCTATGAAATCTGATACTGGTCTCTATGTGCCGTTTTGCATCTCGTCGTACATCACCACTGGACCGCGGGATCGGGACAGAGCTAAGCCCTCCAAACGCATATGCAACCGGGCATTCATGATGGTTGAAATTCCCCAGACAAGCCTGCACAATTGAAGAAGTTTGAACCGAGGTATCAGAGAAATTGACGTACGTCATAGTCGTGAAGACTTCGGTGGTCTGAAAGAAAAATGAGAGTCGACTGTTGAGTAGCAGGAACATACTTACAGACCGGAACAACGACACAATGAAGCTCGCCAACCGGAGGACTGAAGATCTGTTGCTCAACTATGGAAAACACGTCGTGTTGAAAAACAGGTCGTACCGAAGATGGTCTTTACGAAGTAAGCGGTGTTTCATCCAAATACGGTGGCTGAGACTCACCAGAAAGAAACCTAGGCCATCCTTTTGTAGTCCAGACACAATCTCAAATTGTGTCAGTCGGGGGCGATCCATGGCGTTCAGGACGATTAGCACAAGCAGAAAAAAGTCAAAAAATGCCTGCGAAGTTGAGAGAACGCGGAAGGACCAGATCAATTGAACGACGTACCAATACACCCAAGGCGGGAGGCAGTAGCCGTGGCTTGCTGCCAAACTCGCAGGTGTGAAGAAGTTCCAGATATTTGACCTCGGCTGAATCTGTGCATGAATAAAATGGGGCACTGAGATGAGTGTGATACTTGCGCTTGATATGAATGACTGCAAAGATCCCCAGAATAGCCGAGGTCGAAATGCAGACCGCAAAAGCCGACGTTAGTGTTCGGGCGACACTGACTCGCCGATCCCACAATGTATAAACACGGATGATGATGATAACTGTGGACAAATATGGGATATGTAAGTCAGTTCAGTACGCGAAAAAGGACATCGCTGACAGTGGATTATAGCCGCCACGACTATTCCGATAGCACCGTATATCCAGATGAAGGAACGACATCTGGAGGATACTTGTGAGTGGTACTTGTGAGTGGGTGACAAATGCGTCGGGGAACGCACGCCTGGTAAACACGGAGGATAAGCCAGAGCTGGCAGCAATGTATTCATGCAAGACCTACCGTGGTAGTCATGCTAGTCGCCGTTCCGCTGAAAACTTTCATTCCAGGATTAGTAGTCAAGCATAGGCCAAGAAACGCGTACACCGACCGTAGACCACGTATGCCATTATGGCCTCGGTAAGATAACGGTTCAACACAAATGCCGCCATGGATTGGCAGGTGACACGGGGGTTGTTCCAAATCGTATTGACTTCGTCAGGAATGGTGGCAAAATGGTCATACACCAAGGCAGTGAAGCACCCGCCTTAAGGATAGTGAGTAAACGAAAGGAAGAGGGCAGGGGTGTCATGCTTGCCAACCACGTATCTGAGCGTAACAAGCTTTTGCAAGGAGTCCATGGCCGTTGGGATGGATTCTGTGGGTCCTTGACATCGTTTGGACCCCATATAAGTAGAAAATCGGTGGGATGATATCAGAAAAATCAGGGATGATCGAGCATGTTTCATTCATCATTACATCGAATCTTCTCATGAACGCGGTGTGCACGCTATTAGCCAAAGTCCGGGAGAACAAGGATCAGCAGCAGATACTGGTCTCCAAGCTTCACCACAGCAATTTGATTGATTCCCTCGATGCGGGGAACGCCGGTAGGATGAGAAGTCCGACCAAAATGATCTTCGTAGGGTGTATCTAGTTGGGCAAAAGATCATCTACAAAAATGACTTCAGCTACTTTTCAGGTCGCCCGCGTACTTTCGCGAGTGATTCCGAGATATTTGAGCCACTCATCCAAGGCCACGGTCAGTTACCAGGAAGTTGGCCGAGTCGAATCGGACCGACCCGAGTCACCCCACTGACCAGATAGAGTCACACACCGGTAGCTCTGGTGGTCGTGACACCGGATCAGGGAGATACATCTAGGGGAACAGGCGCACAGCAGAAGATACCAACAGCCTTATATTTTTGAACCGTGGGAACTGTTTCGCCATCAGCCGATTCGCGCCGATTCCCACGGTTCAATTTTATCGCAGCAAGGTTCGTTTTTTCACGACTACCGCATAGGAAATGAGAGACTATTCAATCCATGAACACTAAGTATTAGAGATGCGGGGGGCTCGTCTACGCAGGAAGCACAGCCCCAGGGCGTCTGCGCGCCCGCAATTTCAAAGGAACCTCGAAAAGCGTGGTACGCATGTTCTGAATTCCGTCCCGAAATCTCTTCGGATCGAAATCTGGCGCGAACTCGAGGTCGAATGCGAGGACGATGCGCGCTAGAGCGATGCGCATTTCGTAGTAGGCTAGGACTTTTCCGATGCACATGTGTGGACCTGAATCGAGCAAGGGATGAGTTATGAGTTATGAGTCGGTTTCTCCTCTTGCGAGGATTGGAATAAATGCTCACCAGAAGAGAATGAGTACAGCACAGATCTGTCCGTCACGGATCCGGGGCCGAGTCCGCCAGGGAGCCAGCGTTCTGCGCGGTACTCCTGGAAGTCGATGAGAGGGTTCATACATACAGACAAAAATGATGCTGATTAACGAACGCACCATCGGGTCAGGGTAGAAATTCTCGGCGCTAGTCTGGAGCGAGTACGCGGCAATCGCAACCGATACGCCCTCGGGAACGTACATATCGTCGATGATGACCCCGTTCTTGCCCACCATGCGGGGGAGGTAGTAGGGCGAGCCCAGGCGGAGTGCCTCGTTGATCACGGCGTTTAGGTACGGGAGTGACGCCAGGGTGTCCCAGCTCAGTGGGGCGGCTGGGTCGGGGCACGCCGCGTCGAGTTCGGCGCGCAGTTTTTGCCATTGGCGCCCGTTTTCGGTCGAGAGCATGTAGTAGCATGCCAGCGAGGTCGTCGTGGATGTGTTATCCGAACCTAGGGGCTCAAAGTTCTTGGCGGGGAAATAACCAGACATTAATTTCAATGCACTCACCACCTTGGGTCGCGACAACAGCATCCACCTGCATGTCTTCCAACGGGGGTCGAGCGTCCCCAGCGTCGAGCTATCATCCAAAATGGTGGTGTCATGATCAGGACTCAGCATTGAATAAATCTGTGGCTGAGACGCAACGCACAAAGTAGGATGTGATATCACGCATCATAACCTCGCTGTCTTTCTGAACCCTCGTCTGCATCATCTGCGCGCACTCGTCCCGGAGTCGGACTTGCGCTTTTCCCACCGGGAGATGCCATGCGAGGTCTATGAGCCAGGGGGACAGCCCAAAGCTTTTTTTTTTTGCGTTAGTCAACTCTGGATTTAGGCTTGGAAATTGGTCTGGGCCGACGTTACCTACCTGTCAAGCAGGACGGTCGCGAATTTCCCTCCTTCTACTATGCCATCCGGATCCCCGCTTTGCATTAGTTCCTGAAGGAGTTGAGTGTTGGTTCTGGTTAGGGCGGTAGAACTAACTCACTAGGCTGATGCAACCCCCGAAGAGTATGTCGCTCTAGGGACGTAAACTCAGCAATGCCATGAGGATCACAATCCAGGAAGACACAAACGACTCACGGTCATGTCGTACGCCCAGTGACTGAGGGCCTTGGAGATGTCGAAATAACCATCGGGACTTTCCTTCTGCCTTCGCTCGAGACAGTGGAGGAGCTCCGTTGTTCGTTTTTCCAACACCGGCAGGAAATTCGCGATCCTTTGCGGCAACATCATCAGTGGTTGAGCTGCGGAAAGTTTTGGGTATAGCGTATACTCACGAGGGCCCCGTAAAGGCTGGAGACCACACCTTCTTGCGCTCAGTGTGCAACTCGCGAGTGGCCTGTTTGAAGAAAAGAGCAACTGCTTTGGGATGTCCGGGTGTGGCGTAGGAGTCGGACTTTTCCATGTGCGTTCCAGCGCCATAAATGATTGTGTTTGCAGATTTCCTTTTGATTGAGAGAGAGTCGGGGCCTCCATGCATCAAGGTACGTCAGAGATGTTGAAAAACACCAGGTGAGCGAAGACTGACCTATGCGAACAAAGTCGCCGTACTTCTCGTGAAGTTTGTCGAGCAAGATGTACCGTTTACCTCGGAAGGATGCGAGGACAAGGGGGAGGGAGGAGAAGCGCCAGAAGAATGGGCCGGGGTAGTCGGCCAGTTTATGCCAAGGGGAGATACGATAGAGGGCGGTCCAAAGCAGGGTGGACCAGGCGTAGACGCAGGATATTTTAATGGTAACGGCAACAGGCGCGCCAACGGCCGCGAACAGCGCGGACGCATAAACTGCGAAGACGGCGGCGCCGTACGCGAGCGCTACGTGATCCCCGCGCATCGGGAAGTAGTGGAAGAATGCCCACGACGCCTGTGGTCAGTCCACGAGTTAGTTCTCTCTCAACCTGATTATGTTTCCATCGAACTTACAAAACCAGCCGCCGCAGAAATCTCGAGAATGTAATGATCCATGGGGGTCGAACTGGGGGCTTTGATCCCGCTATCGTGCGCCTTTTATGAGATGGCTGGGGAATTCCAGCGTGGCAATGGAGGGGAAGATCGAATGGATCTGCACTGGCCAGCAACAGCCTTAGCTGGATCCCACAGATGAACTGTCAAGATCTGCACATCTGCTCGCCTCCGAGGGTGCCGAATTCGAACCACTCAGCGCCGTGCTTTTTTTTGGAGGCGATATGTACCAGCGTTGGCAATCATCTCGTGGCATCCGATGTAAAGTCGGTTCTCCATCTGCCCAAATGCTGTACATATGAGGGACTAGGATCGAGAACCCTGATAATTCGCTCGTCATGATGTTGAACCCACTGTTCATCAGGTTGAAAGGAAGATTCCATCTGCGCGCGCGCGCAACGAATATGAATCCAGTTTTTTTTTGCACTTAGGTCGCGCGCGTTCGCGGCACAATTGATTCTGCGGGAATATGAGCGGCCTAGCACGGCTTCTATGAATTCATCCAGGTAAGTTTCGCGCCCGCGTTCAAATCGGTTTCAACATGAACGGAGAGCGCTTTGGAATTTTGCACAGCGTCGTGCGGGTTCTCGGGAGAGTTATCATAATCAATCCCGCGAGATGATGAACGGAACAATAAACATTTGCGCGGGTACTGTGAGGCCATGCTCACAAGCGCCACAACTGACCATTATACGACATACGGGACAAATTTGTACGGTACTTTCTCCGCCCAGGCGTTCCACTGCTCTCCAAAAGTCTCCTTCAGCATCTTATCTTCCACTCCACCGCGGCGGTAGAGGCCCGCAAGCGTCACCGGGAGCCCAACCGCCCAATAATACACCATAAACCGCCAGTTGGTGTGCATGATGCCGCACGCCGAGATAAAGTTATCAGAGGCGCCGAGGAACACCCACGCGGTGCCCGTCAACAGGAGGAACAGCGCGGTATAGCTAGGATGCCGGACGACCGAGTATGGTCCGTGCGTGATGAGGACGTGCGCGTCGGAGATGCCCACCCGGAAGGAGAAGAACTCCCCGAGGGTGCTGTAGCAGCGGACGCGGAGGAGGCAGCCGGCGATCATGAATGCGACTGCGAGGACGAAGGAGGGGGTGACGATGCCCATGCGGGAAAGCGCGGGCGAGGGGTAGGGACAGACGGTGGAGAAGACGGGGCCGTGGATGAGGCCCGGGAAGGTGTGGCCTACGAGCGCGAGCGCGGATGTCGAGGAGAGGAGGATTAGGAGGATCTGTAAACGAACGTTGAGTCACTCGTAATTGTTCGAAATGAGACACCAACCCGGGATTTCAACGCCCACATCACGACCACTTTTTCGAAGAACGGGCCCCGATAAATAGTGCGGGTGTCGGCGTCCTTGGATGAGTACGGGGCGCGGGGGGGCTTGAGGCCGTAATTGTGGGACAGGCCCGCAAGCACGAAAAGAGTGGCTTTGAGGAGGGAGAAGAGCTGAATATTTTCCATGGTGGATAGCTTGGTTGGCTGGGTCAGATTGAACGGGCGGATATATGTAGTAGCTTTGGAGATAGGATTAGTTTAAATTCTTGAACGGAACTTCACTGCGTCCGCATCGCATTTGACTGGGATCGAGGAGGATCCATCTTTGATTGATACAAATGCCGGACTACATAGGATTCTAATACTGGTAGCGCGGCGGCCGCGAGCTGAAGTTCGAAATAGAGCCGAATACGAACACCCTCGTTCGCAAGCTGTAGCGATTTTGGATTCCTCAGGGCAGTGTGAACGCGGCATGGGCGTAGTTCGTGGCGCATCGTTCAAGATGGAAGCTTAAGAAGTGTCAGTTGAAGTTCGCTGGCATATCCGACAACTGAAGGCAAGTTCGACATGAGCAGGCAGATAGGATTCTAGCAGATTTTTTTTGCAAGGAGTCCTTCGTTGCGGGAAAACAAGTGGTGTAGGTAGGAAACCAGCGCCTAAAATTATCTTTGGCAGCCCTTATCGTTAAACGGACGCAAGTTCGACATGAGCTGATAGGATTCTAGCATAAATTATTTACAAGGAGTCCTTCGTCCCAAGAAAACAAATGGTGTAGTTAGAAAACGGAAACTAGTGCCTGAAATAATTGTCTTTGGCAGCCGCAGCCCTTCGCCTTATCGCGCCACCGTGGCTTCACCAGCAGCAACTATCTTCTCCTGTCCATTCTCCGCACTCCCACTCCCAGACGACGTATCACGTTCACGCTCAACAACCCCCCACTTCTCATCCGTGGCCGCGTGGAGCTCCAGGTGCTTCATCGGCAGACTGGCGAGCAGCCCCAGCGCGCCGACTCCAATCATGACCTGCCACATAACGCCCATCGCGCTCGCGAAGGCCTGCCGCGTCTCCGCCTGCACGTCGGGGGGGAGCGTGGGGAGGAGGGGGATGACCGCATAGGCGATTTGGGTTCCTTGCGGGAAGAGGCCTTTGAAGGCGGCGGGGAGGTGCTTCCCGAGGCGGTTCTGGAGGATCGCGGCACCGATAGTCACGCCCCATACCTAAGTTGGTCGATACATAGTCAGTGTGGTTCGAAGTTGAAACTGGAATATGAGTCAGACTTACCTGGCCGAATGCGCGGATGAAGAGGTAACACGCCAGCGCGTGCGCATTTTCTGAAACTGCGAGCGGGGCGAGGACGGGGAAGAACGTTGCAGTGGTGAGGATCCCGATGCTGATCGCTATGAGGGCCTCGAACCCCATCGATTTCGCGCGACTGGTCTCGGGCTCCAGCGTGCTCAGGACCCCAGCCGCAATTATCAGGACGACCCAGGCGAACCAGAGTTGCGGGCGATAGCGCTTGGTGCGGGTGACGGTGATACCGGCGAGGACGTTGCTTGGGGCGATGACGAACGCGAGGGCGAACATGTCGATCGCTGAACGCTCGGGGGAGTCCCCTTTGCAGGCTTGGAAGTAGACGGGGAGGTAGTCTACGAGTAGGGCGTTAGACTCTATCCTGTTGAACTCTCGCAGAACGGTTCACGCACAGATAGATACAATCATGACCACGGATCCAATGAAGATTTGGAGGTATCTGCGAGGGACAGTGAACAATGGCCTATGCATTGAAGCATATAGCGTACCCGCTGAGCCCGGTCGCGGTCGCCATCAACGAAGAGGGAACCTGGAAGCGAGTTGGCTACGCGAACTTCAACCGAAACAGAATGAACGCACGATAGGATGGGCTGCGAATTTGGCCTCGTATACAAAGAAGAACGCCAGTGCCGGCAGTCCAAGGCAGAGCGGAACTAGCACTTTCGGCGACGTCCAAGGGAATTGAACGCCTCCCCAAGTCAGTGCGATCACGACGGCGCTCGAGGACGCGATGACCAGGAAGTTTCCGCTGAAGGGACGACCGTCATAAGGTTAATTGGAGGATGGACGAGGTAGATAGACGAACATCCAGTCCATGCGGGCCAGCTTCTCCTTCATGGTTCCTTCGGGCGTCTTCAGATGCAAGAAAAACACGACCATGAGGGCGGCGAAGCCAGAGGTAAAGATGTTGAGGTCTGAGAGCGATTAGTCGACGACCGCGATTTTATGTTATACACGATAATGCGTACAGAACAGCCAACGCCATGCGCCGTGTTGTGCGAGAACACCACCGATCACAGGTCCAATGAAAGAGGCGACAGCCCAGGCCCTTGGGTAAAGGTAAGTCACTGCGAGCGTAGTATCATCGAGCTTGGAACTCACAAGCCAAGAAATCCGTTGAAAGTCCCGCGATCCTGCAGCGGAACGAGGTCGGAGAGAACGATTTGAGTGAGGGCAGTGAGGCTCCCAGCACCGAGTCCCTGTACCGCTACATCGAGCATGTTAGCCATCCACCAAAGTCGTCGCATGGATGGATGCCACAGGCTTACTTCGGCCCAGGATGAGAACGTTCATACTCGGTGCGGCGCCGCAAAGTGTACTTCCAAGCGCAAAGAAGAATAGCGCCCCGAGCATCACCACACGACGGCCAAATATCTATTTTAAGGACATTGCAGCGCATGGTGGACATTTTAAGGACTCTGACCCACCTCAGCGATGCCACCGCTCATGGGCAGGAATGCGGTCGAGGCGAGAGCGTATGCCGAGCCAACCCAGACGAATTGGGTGCCATGTAAGTCTTGCGTGATTACTGGGAGCGCGGTGGAGACTGCTGTCTGCATAACGGTTTATGCTCAAGGCGCAGTAGCAGGTGTGCTATGTATGACTCGACGAACCTGGTCCAGCGCGGAGGTGAACGAGGAGACGATAATGGCGGCGAATATGCCCCAGAATTTGAAGTCACGCTTCATAGTATCGTCGGCGGCCATTATGCTGTACGGAGACGAAGTGGAGGAAGAGGAAGGGATGCGGAACGCTGGCAGTGCTTTGTTGGCCTCATGGTGGTGGAATGGAAGCAGCAGCGGCAGCCGAGATCGGCCCTTGATCTCCCACGGTTGGGAGCGGCCATCAATCATTTCGGCAGATGTTTGGTCGGGCATTTTTTGGTTCAAAATTAGTATTGCGCAGCCCACGAGCGAGGCGCCGTCGACAGATGGACAGATACGGGCTTGTGATCCAAGCCGCGACAACCCGGGGGAATGGACACTCAATCTGGTCAATCTTTTTTGGTCCTTGGGGTGGGGTGGGCGCCGCGCCCATCGCGGACTTTACGAAGCTTGACATTGGTGGACGTTCCACCAGAAATGTGATAGCCTGGGCTCTCAACGGGCTTACGTGTGCGATATATTTGGTGGACGTCCACCAGCTGAGCTTTTCTCTTAAGTCTTCTCCCGCTCGTCCTCTGCAGGCATCTCAGCAATGTCGGACTCCCCTGCGCTACCCCACAAGATATCGAACCCCTGGGGCATTGTCTTCATTGGAAGCATTGTTTCCTCAGTGTAAGTCTCCATTATTCGTGCCTTCTAGCGCCTCTTTGACCTCCTTTCCTTCGCTCCTGCAGCCTATATGGTATCACCGTGATCCAAACGTTCATTTACTATCGCACCTGGGGCAAGGATACCCGCGGCACTAAACTCATGGTATGTGGGCTGGCCGGGTCACTCCAATCATCAGTTCTCGGTGCGCTGACGCCCACGTATTTTAGGTCTTTGTGCTCCTGTTCGTGTTATCGCTTACAACCCAGAGATCCCAGAGACTAGACTAACCCGCCCGTTAGCGTGCTGGATACCCTCCACCAAGTCGTGACAACGTGGATGACCTACCACTTCGTTATCTCGACCTTCGGTGACCCAGTGGCACTGAATATTAATCATTGGTGGGTTCCTTCTATTTATGACGGCGCCGTTCTAACCCCGCATCGGCGCAGGACGACTGGAGTATGTCTCGTTTGCCGTCTCTCCTCCAACCCAGCTAACGATCCTGTTCCAGCTGGAGATATTTTGCAATGTAGACCATCCTCCTCCTCCTGAGACCTCTCTTGGCACTGAACTGCATTCTCTAGGCCCTCGTTGCATTCATGGTCGAAAGGTACGCATTTATTCCAGCGGGGCGGGTGGTGGCTTTTAACTGATTGTGTTTCGCAAGTTTCTTGGTCTACCGCGTCTGGCGCCGTACGTCCCGGCGTTTACCTCATTGCATTGCATTCCAATCTAACCGCCCCCAGTCAGCGGCCAGAACAAGATACTTACCGTCATCGGTGTAAGTAATCGGAGGAAGAACGCCCCCGTTGCGCGCTGATGGAATGAACACACACAGGCAACCTTTGCGCTGGCACACCTAGGAACCAATCTCGCGTCTCCCATCTTGGGGTGAGTCCATACTGGTTTCATTCGCAACAAGCTCTAGCAGCGCTCAATCCGCGCGATTCATTCGATTCAAAGTTTGCACATCCCAACGGTAACCGGCGCCCTGGAGTTCATCAAGGCGAGTTAGTTTAGCTACTCGCTGTCACCGACGACAATTAAAACCAACACAGCCTACCGCCACCGCGGGGTTAGCCGTCGGTGTGGCGGAAGATAGTATCATCGCCGGGATCTTGTGCTATTGTCTCTGGCGCGGGCGCACCGGGTTTGCAAAGTTAGTCGTCGGCCTCCGCTTCCATCCATCTTTACGAGTTGACTGACGGTGGCGCCGCACGTAGAACCGATGATATGTTGGGCAGAATCATCGCCATGACCATCGCGACGGGCATGCTCACCAGGTGGGAGGATGCGAACTTGAAGCTGACTGGCGCTGACTTGGGTTGTTGTTATTGATGAACAGTGTAGTCGGGTTGGCGAACTTACTCTCGATAGCGATCGCACCCCAGACGCTGTGGGTCACGGCATTCAATATTCAGCTCTCGAAGCGTACGTTTCCCTCAAACCAGCTTGCACATTCTATTCACAACTGACCGCGCCCGAGCAGTGTATGTCAACAGTATGCTTGCCTCGTGAGCGATCTCACCCTCCTCGGGACCCGTTTCATTTTCACTAATAGTAAATCCCTCCACTAGCTTGAACGCACGCAACGCAATCCGCACCGTCGGCCAGTCGACATTCATGGGGAGCGCGAGCACCACAATCCCCTCCCAGGGCAACTTCGCGCTCCAGTCCGTCGCAGAGCTCCCCCGCCCAGGCAACAAGGTCCATGTGAACATTGACGTGGACCAGGTATATATATATTCCCTCGCTTGTTCGCGCATGAGTTGACAACATCTTGGCTTTGCAGCAGGTCGACGGCGAGGACTCGATGCGCAAGTGGGAGCGCGCGCCCGTGTGAAGTTATGTTATATCTTCCCAGAGTTCAACCCATTGAATGTGGTTCGATTTTTGTTTTGTATTGGTTGTTTGTTGTACCATTTATTCGATTCAATACGATATATGTGTGGAATCAACCCGAGCAGGACTCAACCATGGCCATCTCAATACTGAGCTTCTTCTCCAGCTACCAACGAGGGCTCGATGAGCGGGTTTTCGTTCTTCTGGTTGAACGTGGTTCGATTTTTGTTTTGGATTGGTAGTTTGTTGTACCCATTTATTCGATTCAATACTATACATGTGCCGAATCAACCCCTCAACCATCTTGATACTGTGCTTGTTTGCCAGCGAACACAAGGACTTGATGAGCAGGTTTTCATTCTCCCGGAGTTTTCTCGGAGAGTTCAATATATTCTCGGTTCAATCTCTGTATTGACCTTCTACGGAAAAACTCGAACAACCATGTTCCGATTCGCACAATGCGTGTCTGAACTCGACCGGGCGCCGCAGCAGGAACTCCCACTCATTCCCATGTCCAGAAGTTGAAATGTCTAGAAGTTGCTGGTTGGGTTGAACTTCGGACCCGGCAGGAGTTGCTCGGCTTGGACAAAGCGCGACCCCACGATGATTATCAGTGAATACCCTTGCCTTCGATCCCGGGCTGATGACGGCTTCAGCGAAGCTGCGAAATGATAATCTTTCACCACCAAAGACCTGCCAGTGCGCCGCTCTTGTCAGGAGGAATATTAAAAATGATGTGGAGTGCTGTAGCTGTAGTATTGCGAGTTGTTATCTCGTCCGTTGAGACGTGTGCGAATGGACAGCGAAGACCCAATGCGCGAGGATGAGGCGCCCGTGTGAGGTTTAATTATCCCAAACCGAGCCTGCCTGGACAGTTCAACACAGGGATGATGTGGTTGAGTTTTTTTTCGAAGCCCGGATCCTGCACGCCACCGTCTCTTTTTTTGTCGCTCTTCCTCCCATGAATACATCCGTCCGAGAAAAAACCTTTGGCCAGTTGATCTCAGCTTGGAAACCCAACGATAAATGACCGCAATGAAAAATGAGAGCATAAATCATGACATGATGGCGCGCCCACAATACCAAGCGGTTTATGGAGGTTGGCGTTGAATACCCGTTCGGGATAGTAGCTCTCTATTTCTGAATGACATGGGAATTTGCAGTGGTTCGGAACCGGCAGCTCCTGATCATCATCCAGGTCGAATTTCGACACGATAACCCCAGAATGAAGCCCCGTTTTCACGGCGGAAGATCGACCGAGGTCGTGTCGTGAGAGTAAAGCCCCGACGGACAGGGAGATTGGGATGCACAAAAAGCTTAATGTATCCGTCTCTGGCCCAGTCTCCACAGCCTTGAGGTCCTTGCCTGGCTTCTCCCGCTGATCATCGGTTCCCCGTAATGGACGGAGGTATATATTATTGGCCGCTACATGTATTCCATTGTGCAATTTATCACCTGGCAATCGCCGCGTATCTGCGAATCCCGAGTACACCCCTTCCTCCTCCAAAGAAGCTGGAATCGGAATCGGGTGGCTACCCACATCATCGGCGGCGGCAGTCGCAGTTATTTTTCAACCTACCGACACATCTCTTCAAGCTCGGCACCGTCTCAAACGTTGAACCGACCCACTTGGACCGCGCCTATCCATCTTCTAGGCGGGGCTCATGTCGTAAGATGTGAAAGGCTCGATCCACTGCTCTAGATATTTTAGGGCGGCCACGCTTCGGCAAGGTTGGCAGTTGAACAGGCAGTGCGGGGCGTTAAATAGGTGTTGTCAGTCCTCCAGTGCGCAGCACCTCCCACCACCACCTCTCCTCAATACATTCTATACACTCATGGCGGCGAACTTGAACCCAACCTCAGATATGCCCGAACGCAAGGCGTTCCGCGGAAAACCGCCCAGCCCGCCTACGTTCGAAACGAAACTTCAAGAGCGCGAGTTCGTCAAGTTCAGACTCGCACAAGCGTTCAGGATCTTTGGTTAGTTGGTTTCTTTCGCCTTCTCAGTTGAAGCGGCCTCTCATGCAACGTTTGTTGCAGGTAACCGTGGCTTCGACGAGGGCGTGGCGGGGCACATCACAGTCCGGGTATGTCTGGCATTATCATTCACAGATGAAACTCACTCATACATGCCTGCCTCACAAAGGACCCAGTAAAGCCCAACTGCTTCTGGGTCAACCCCTTCGTACGTCCCTCCCTCTCTGCCGATCGTATCTCGAACTCATTCACGTCGCCGTCCAGGGCCTGCACTTCAAACTCATCCAGCCAGACGACCTCCTCCTGGTCGACCACCAAGGCGAGATCCTCGAAGAATCGGGGCAGAAGGACGGCCCCTTCCGCATGTTGAACACCGCTGCATTCATGATCCACTCCGCGATCCACGCCGCGCGGCCCGACGTCATCTGCGCCGCCCACTCGCACTCGACATACGGCAAGGCGTTCTCCGCCCTCGGCATCCCGCTCGACCCCATCTCTCAGGACGCCTGCGCTTTCTTTGATGTAAGTCGTACCACCACACCGCCCTTCCTAATTCCAATCTCGAGTTCACTGACGTTGTCGTCTCCGCACCGCATTGTAGGACCACGCCGTCTACAAACAATACAACGGCATCGTCCTCGACGAAATCGAAGGGAAAGCCATCACCGAAGCGCTCGGCTCCAAGAAATCCGCAATCCTGCAGAACCACGGCCTCCTCGTCGCGACCTCCTCCATCGAGGCCACCCTGCACTTCTACATCGCCCTCGAGCGCGCGTGTCAGGTGCAGCTGCTGGCGGATACCGCGGCGGCGGCGCGGGCGCCTGGGGGGAAGACCGTTGCGGTGAACGACGAGCAGGCGAAGGAGACGTGGCGGCTTGTTGGGTCGCAGCGCGCGGGGTGGTTCAGCGGGTGCTTGGAGTTTATGGTTCTTGAGCGGGAGGAGGGGGTCAAGTTTAGTCCCGCGGCCTGAGATGGGACAGTGTGTCCGGCAAAATAGTCTTGATGTCTTGATGTTCAATTACTTTCATTGTACTTATTCGCGATCTGCAATCCCAACTCGAGTTCATGTTCCTGTGCGGCTAGAGATCGAACTTGAGAGCCTGGTGGAATGAACTGGGCGTTTGGGTGACTCTTGTATTTCACGTTAAAAGAACAGGGCTTGAATACGATCAGACATGGGAATGAACAAAGCGAACCAATTCCTCCAACGATTTCTCCCGTATCCCATCCGGCTCGAAATGCAGCTCATGAGCGCCGCCCTGCAAATATTTTTGAATTGCTTGCCCTCCGGGAGAAAGAATCTCAGACCCACTGGGTAGGTGATCATCTTCTTGTCGCTCGCCTCAATCTTCTCAAAGAACAATTTCGTCTCGGGATATGATGTTGACTGGAGTGCTTCATCAGGTTCGTTCGTCAGTGTTTGGAGAGTTGACGCACGAGATCAGCATTGCCGTGCATGAAGAGCAGCTGAGTGGCAGCAGTTGAACGTTACAGACAGGACATGGAGTGTCAGGACACGCACGGGAAGGTCGACAGGCCAATTTGCGTATTTCTTCTCCAGAAGACAGGCGCCCTAGGAAGAGGTTATAACAGGTCGCCGAAAAGAGTTGGAACGCCGGCGTACCTCCTCCATAATCGATTGCAGCCCTCGTAAGCTCCCCGGCGCCCCAACGAGCGGATCGTTCAAATACGCCTGATTCGACTCCTCGTTGCGAGATAGTGTCTGAGGGGAACGATGAGCTAGGATATCTTGACACCAGTGTGCGAATACTGACCGCAGGGTCATTGCGAATAGGGAACAGCGTCCACGGCCGGAGTCGGGTGATTTGTCTGAGGAGCCAGATGACAGGCGCGGGCGGTGGGTTCTTGAAGGCGACCGTGGGGCTACCGCCTATCATGCCCCGTACCCTCTTGAGCGCGTCGTGGTCCCTGCGGGCAACGTCGGTCAGCAGCCCCAGGACGATGGTGCCACCCTGCAAGCGAGGAATCAGTTTCGTATCGAACGAGCGAGCGACGCGCGGCGCACCATGGAATTCCCCATAACAAACAGCGGCAGACCCCCACCAAACTCCTTCCCCGCCTCTTCAATCGCCCATTCGAGGTCTTCCAGCTGCTGCGGCAACCACGTCTTCCCGTACGCGGACTCGGCGCTCTTGTGCTCAACGTCGAGCGCGGTCCGCCCATACCCACGCAGATCGAACGCAAAGACGGAGATACGATGCTCCCTCGCCAACGCGCTGTGCATCTCGGTATACCGACCACAGTGCTCAGCCGCTCCGTGCACGAACACCACCGCCGCGACAGCGTCATCCGCAGCGTAGACACGCACATAAAAGTTGGTCTCCTTGGGTCCGATGCGCCACCCTTCGCTGAACGGTACGGGGCAAGTCATAGGGCGGTCGTCCAATCCCAAGGTCTTCCCGATCGGCCCCTTATATACTTATCTCGGCCGCTCTTCGCATTCCCAGGGAGCGTGTTAGGGATCATTGATATTTGGAACCGGCCAATTGTACTGTGGCCCTGGAACAAGCATCCATTCCTTCCGGCCGTCGCAACACCGCAGCAGATTAACGTGTGGTGGCACTTGAACTGAATGATGCAGTGCCCGTAGACACTCGCTGTCGACTTAATAGCTGGGAGTCGCTCCGACGTGGCTTGGGTTCGAGGGAGGAAGGCGCAAGTGGGAGTCCCGATGACCGGGGATTCCCTGAAGCTTTCTAATGAAGTTCATAATGATTCAAGTCAACGAGGAAGGACGAGGCAAACGTACATCAGCCTTCGCCGTCGTCCGCCGGATGGTTCCCTACCGCGTGTCCAAAGGTTCCTAATTGAACGAAAGAGCTTCACAAGAAAAGGTCTGGTTACATTCAAGAAAATGTCGCGCTGCTATAGTCGTACTTCATATTGCAAAATCACCACCCTATTGCTGCGAACCAAATTAAACCGGATACAATCGCCTCAAGAACGACGGCACATACCTTCAATCATCGCCATACTCATTATACCCATAGTACCTCTGCCCCCTGCGCGGCCCGTGATAGTCTGCCCGCCAGCATCGACGTCTCAGCGTACGAAGGAGGACCAGGCAAGATTGGAACACATACACGTGGTGGTATCGCGTTGCGGACTCAAACCCGCCACACTCGACATGTTGAGATACCCGCCCGCCGTCGTGTGGCCACCCGCCGCCGCCTTGCCTTTCCCCTTACCCGGCGCCGCATCCGGCCACTGCGCGCGGCAGTAGATGCACGTCAGCGGCTTCCCCTGCTTCGCCGAGGTTTGTTTCCCTACACCGCGAAGGGGGTTATTTGTTTGTAAGCGGCTCGAGCGAAAGGAGGGACGCACACTGCCCAAAACACTCCTTGTGCACCGCGTTCCCGCACTCCTCGCAGAACGTGAGCGTGCTCTCCGCGACACCATGCATGCCGTCGTAGCAGATCGGGCAGTCGTCGTCCTCCCCGGGGAGACGCTTCTTCGGTCCAGCAGCGACTTCGGGTGTGGAGGGGGGCTCCTTCGCCTTTCCGGTGGCGCGGGCGTAGGCTTCGCGGATGCGTGGGTGGGCGACGGCGTTCGGCGCGAGGGGTGCGTCGGCGAAGATTTGTTCGAGTTCGTTTGTCAAGAGGGCTCTGGTGCTTGTTAGACTATCGGGCGCGAGTTGAGTGGCAGACGTACTTCTGGTACCAAACTCCAGATGCTTGAGTGACTTGGAGGACTGGTGCGCGAGAAGTGAATAAAGAGGAAGGTTTTTCGAGAGAATGGTACCTTTGAGGTAGATAAATAGCTGATGGTGTACGGTTCAGTCAGGCTTCGTGGAGAGGAAGGCGGGTTTGTTGGACGCACAATATGTTTGCAGTGGTTTCCTTTACGTGCATCGGGGCCTAAGATATGCATGAGCGTTGGTTCGGCGGTGGCAGGGAGTGCATACAGTCGCAGCTGGGTTTCTGTTGAATCGTTACGGTGTATATCTAGACGCATGGCATGAGACACCAGACCGATAGGCTCCAAGAACAAGCGACACACATTTCCAGTGGATCCCAAGACCTGAAATTCCTCCTTCAGCTCGCCTTCAAAGCGCTTGCGATCGACCATAAAGAATCTGCGTTCGTGTAAGGTCCCGGTGAACCTCGACAAGGCAAGCACGTACCTCTGCGTCATGACCCTCTCCACTCGGTCCAGGATGTTCTGTGGACACTTCTTCTTGAACATCGCTGCGCGTTTCTCCACCGGTGCAGCCGCATCTGCGGCGTCGCCCTTTTTGGGCCGGGTCTTCTTTGCGGGTTTGGGAGCTGTTTCGAGAGCTGGTTGGGAGGCGGATGCGACTGGGGTGGTTTTTTGGGCTTTGGGCGTCGTTTTGGGTGTAACTGGGCTAGAATTTGTGCGGAGCCTCTTGGCGGGTGGCAGCGCGTCGATTACGGTCCTCGCTGGCGTTTGAGAAGAGGAAGCGACTGGGGTCGGTACAGGAGAGGACTGGGGCGCGTCGGCAGGTCTCCATGGCTCGAATCCGCCGTCGCGTTTGCGCTTTTCGAGGACCATGACGGGGGGAACAAGAGAACAAGAGATGCGGCCTCTGGAGCAAACATGACCAAAGCTCGGGCCGAAATTGAAACCCAGCCACACTCCGCTCAACCGGGGGAACTGGGATGATTTCTTGGATCAGCCGTGACAAGAACATTGTGCTCGGCTACTGCGAAGTGCTTGGTGGGGCATTCAGGATCACCGGGTGACTCAAAAAGTGGTGCCAATTATGAGGCTGGAGAGTCCAGGTGATTAGATGTGTTGAGTCCTGTTGACGGCTCGGCCCAGTGAGGGCAGCGAAGTCGATTTTTCGACATTTTGTTTTATTTCTTGAGTCAAAGATTCCTTGCGGAATGGGTAGGGTCTGCACCAGAATGGAATGAATAAACATGAACGAGTACCCATGGAATTTGGACGCAGTAACTTCGTGGAGGGTCAATGATACTACTTTGGCGACCAAAAGAAAAGGGATATACGTTGACGCTTCGACCCAGCGCTCCTCCGGCCAAGATACCATGTATCACTATTATGTACTCACTGTAGCCCTGGTCGATCGAGGTAGATCATGCCTCTCGTGTGGAGTCTTGGGAAGGCAACTCGGAGGTTCGAATCCTCCCAGGGCATTGATCTTGACAGTGCAATTTTTTTCCCTGGCTTTGGGAATACATCAATCGCTCTGGAATCCAGTCAGATGTCCAACTCCGAGGTGTTGGATTTTTTTTTCTTTCGGGGGTAAGATACAAGATACATTCTACTAGTTCTAGAGGCGCTATTCCGTCCTCCCTCCCAGAAGATACTAACCCTTGCAGTCTCCGCTCCCCAAGAAATTCAGCCCATCTTGCCCATCCTGGACACAAGCTGGAAGCCCTCGTTGACAATACCACCCACCCCCGGCGACGTTCAATGGCAAAAAGCACAAGGCAGGATGAGGGGGGTTCGACTCCTCCCGGGGCACTAATTGTTTCCCTTCTTCTTTTTCATTTCTCGGTGAACTTCAAGGATGGGGTCGGGCCGCTCAGCTTCCAGTGACCGAGTGGGACGACCACGGTCGCATGCAGGATGTACTCTACTAAAGCCGAAGGAGATTTTAAAACCGGACGGTTCTAGGTTTCCGTAAAAGATTCATCAAGTCATTGCGAAGCTCAGCGGTGGTTGTGGTCTCGACGACCGCAGCCAAACCTCGAGTAGAAAGACACAAAACCATGAACAGCTTCTTCCGCGAGCCGTGATGCATATGTGGTTTCCCACGGTTCAAACTTTGGTTCGAACTTGAAAATGAAGCTGAGGGAGTACTTTGGCGGTGCTTGAGGCTGCGTTCTTGTATGTACATTGACTCTGAGCTCAAATCGGATCTATCGGGGAGGCAATATGTTGGTAAGTAAATTGCCTCGCAGAACCACATTACAATCGAAGCAGTAAGAATTTGAACTCCCGGTCACTCTCCTGTAAGTAGTCAAACAAGGTCCAGTCGCGGATGGTCTGCAGTCCCCCAATTTCATACGTCATCTTGATTCTGAGTGGGACTTTGCTAGTTCGAATCTAGCCTGGGCCATTCAGTGTTCTCCGTTGCTCTTTTGCATTCCAAGGTATCGCGCAACTGGATGCGCAGCTATCAAGGCCAGCAAGGAATTGAACAAAGGTTCAGTTCCGCAACTTGTACAATATCATGTACCGAACGATTCAGTCGGTGGGAGCGATACTCGTTCGAATCGAGCCTGAACCATGTCGGATGAAGATGAGCCATTTTTTCGTTGCATTCAAAGAGCCCCGGCATGGGATATCAAGCTTAGTAAAACATGCTCCAACCATGTTCAGTGGCGGGCCACAGATATTAAGTCGTACTCGAACCCATATTCCGTGTCGAATCGAGCCTGAACCACGACGAAGTATTCATTAGCATCTTTTTACTTGCCTGGCCAACCATCGCGCGCAAAAAAAAATGATGCCTATCAAGGTCAGCAAGGAGCTGAATGCGGTCCAGTTGAAGACAGTTTGTGGCACCACCAGATGTGGCAGCAAACCGTCAGCTATCGAGTAGTTCGCTCGTTCGAAACAAGCCTGGACCCTTCCTGATAGCCCAATTGCTTTTTAGGTTACCTCGTGGAGTTTGATTGCTCCCACCAAGGTCAGCAAGGAACTGAGCCCCTCGCGTCAGGTTCACGCGTTCGTCCCATTATTTACAACATCTTTCAACCGGACGTGTGGCGCAACTCGGTCTACCTTTCCTACAATTTCAGGACCATTGGCATCGAAGAGACCAGGTCGCTTCAGCGTAAGTACCATGCACTGTTCTCCCGCCCCGCGGGAGGGCAAGTCGGAGGTTCGAATCCTTCCTGGGACATATGCTCGCGTCTTGAGATGTTTTTTAGTGATAACTGATCTCGTGCAGTGGTGACCGTATGTGGGAAAGACTCCTGATACGGTCGAGGCAGGGCGCTTGCGACCTGGAGGAAGGAAGGAGCGGAAACAGTTGAACTGCCGGCTTTTGCTCGGCATATGCCGGTTCCCACGGTTCAAAACAAGAGTTGGAATGATTTGGCGAACTTGAGTGGAGGGTCCAGGCAGGCACTCGAGCTGCGGGAGGCGGACAAATCTCGTAGCTAACAGACGCCGTTTATCAAGGCGATAAAGCCAAGCCCTTTTGCGATCCAAGACGCCGAGGGCAAGTCGGAGTAGTAGTGTGCTAAAGAGGTCACAGTCTCCGGGTTAACATGCAGCGAGCATCCTCGCGCTGGGCAAACTACCCCCGAGTTACCTGCGGCTCTGACTCCGAGCTGAGTGAAGACTGCGAAGCTCAAACACACCTGCGATATCCCCAAAATAGATGGGGCTTACTTTAAAAACTGACAACAGCTACACCTTGGCTACTACCTGGGAGACTTATACCACCCTGGGGCGTAACCAGCACATTTTGGAAGGTGAGCATTTTTTTCCAACTTTCAGTAACGCCATTAGATAATGGCCCTGGAATCCAAACACACGCAAGCAACCCCTCTGCTCCTCCTCCGATGAACCAGTTCTTTGGCTGGTGTTCAAGACTTCCACATCCACGAACACGGTCAGTTATCTGGAATCATTTGCCACGCCGCTTAAGGGTGGTCACCAAGGGGCACGTCCATAGCCCCGCAGTGACCCGACCTAGCACTGGATCGGTGGGCTGCGCGCGATCGCTCCCCTGCATACGTCTAACCCGAGGGGCGAAAATGGGATAGTATTCTTGTTATCTATCGCGCACTATCTGCTTCGCGTTCACTTCTGGGAGACCAGCGACTGCACTGGAGCCTCGGACGTCAGCCGCGGTACTATCTATGCAATCCTCGTTTGCAAGGTATTCACGATATCAAGCCGGGTCCGGCACGCTCCGTCGGCAATTCGCGATTCTGACAATCTCAGTGGTTACACTGCCTTACCTCTTTGTTTCCGACCACGACCACGAGTCAACATTCGAAATGAAGTTGCCCTGCTAAGGACAAGGTTGCAGTAAGGTCCCTTTGTCTTTTTGCTTCGTGGCCCTTGGCTCTAACAACGCTCTTAATGTGATCTTTCTTTCACGGTAACCGGGCTATGCACGTAGCAATATGCTTGTCCGTTCGCCCACTGACTCCACCGATGTGCTGCCGACCATTCCATCGAACATTCCTCTATTCATTTTAACTCTCCACAAACCATTTCCGCCCTCGAGACCTCTCCACCCGCGACAGCTGTCAATTTTCTCTTTCACCTTCCCTCCTCCGGCGATCCCGTCCTCAACGCTCTTCCATGTATAAAAGGCCACCCCAGCAGACCGTATCTCTCCAACCACCTCTCTTCTCTTCCCTTCCACACCCCGGGCACAGACCCTTTCCCCATTTCTCCCCGAGTACGTCCTCGTCCTCCTTCAAGTCCACGCCGATTATACCTTTTCTATTCTAACCTCCCCCACGCAGGTCCCCTTTCCACTACTACTCGTGCTAGTCACTTCAATCTATTTGCAACTTGCCAGGCGCCCTTCCTCGCTTCCTTCCTTTCGTGCTTGAGCCACCACAATGTTTTCCAACAACTTTTTCCTCCTCATCGCCGCCTCCTCCGCCCTCCTCAACGTCCACGCCCACGGCACCATCACAGGCGTAACCGGCGCCAACGGCGTTCAGGCCGCCGGCTTTGGTATGATTCTGCGCCCTCGTCTTTATTGTTTTAAATTGTTCAACGCCGCCGCGTGTTGCAGGAATAATCGCAACCACCCCCCGCACGGGCACTACCCGGAAACCATTCCAGCAGGACACGAGCATAATCAAGGATAGGGACATCGCGTCCGGCAAGACCGGCGTCTGCGGGCGCACCCTTGCTGGGGGGAACAACGACGTCGCGGCGCAGCTTGCTGGTTTGTTCTTCGTCCTCCTCCTCCTCCTCCCTCCCGCGTTTCTTCTCAATTCATTGTTTTGTTGATTTTGTTGATTAAATTCGTTCGTTTTTAGCGGCATCCCAAGCAGGCTTACCCAGCGCAGCCGCTGACGGCACCGTCTCGATGACGCTCCACCAAATCAACGGAGACGGCGCGGGGTGAGTCCTTCTTTCCTTCCTTCCTTCTCTTCGCCTCTACATTCCCTTCTCCACTCCAAGTTCCTCTCCACTCCTCCCTTCCTTCCTTTTTCCTCCCTCGTCTCTCCTCCTCCCTCTCTACACTCCCCTCTTCTCCATCTCTACATCTAAGCATATCTAACGAAAGAAACGCAGCCCCTACACATGCGACATCTCAAGCGACGGCGGCAACACATTCCAAGCCGCCACCGTCACGCAGCAAGTGCCCGGCAAGAACGGGCGCAGCAAGGCCAAGGCGACCGACTTTGCGCTCGCCGCGCAGATCCCTGCGTGCGTCGAATAATTTTATTTGTTGGACTCAAGGCTGATTGTGATGTGGGGAATGCAGCGGGATGGCCTGCACCGCCGGCCCCAACGGCGACGCGTGCATCATGCGCTGCCGGAATCCTGTTGGGCCGTTTGGGTCGTGCGTCGCTGTCTCACAAACGGGGAACGCCACGGCCGCCGCCGCTGCTTCAACTGATGCGTCAGTACACCCCCTTTTATCAATGGTTGAAATTCTGATTACCTCCCAGCGCGACTGCAGCTGCTGCTGCCACTGCTGCTGCTGCGACACAGGCACAAGCAGCCCCTGTAGCCGCCTCCGCGCCCGCTGGCACTGCAAGTTCGACTTCGACTTCGGCCGCGGACGGGGACGCTGAGGCCCCTGCCGACGCCGCCGGTGCAGGAGCGGGTGCCAGCGGGCTCGGGGACCTGCTCTCCGGGCTCGGCGGTGGCGCAGGTGCAGGAGCAGGAGCGGCTGGTGGGCTGGGGGACCTACTCTCCGGGCTCGGCGGCGCAGGCGCGGGGAAGCGGCGCGGACTCGCGAAGACTCGGAAGCGCTACATCAACTCGCGCATCGTGGGAAGGAGGGGGGTTGGGTATTGGTTGGACAATTAGTAGTAGTGGTGTAGATTAGATTAGACCTTTTGGGACGGGCATGTATGTATAACAGCGGAAGGATAAGATAAGACTTTGAATGAAGTGGTTTCGAACGAAACTTCTTTATTGGGAGATTCCGTGAAAGGATTGGACTGACTTGCTTACTCCTTGTGCGCTCTCAAGGATAGTAAGCTTGAAATCCTTTCGTAGAGTCGTATCCGTATCATGGCCCTAGGGGCTAACCGCAATTTATTCGTTTTGTACCGCGTGCCACTGCATGAGTATATATTATTTCCCTGGTGCCATCCGGTGAGAACTGATATTCCGAGTCCCAAGGATTCAATACTCAATGGACGTGTCGGGGCGGTATCAGGATATTTGAATGCTAACGAGTCAAGTCAACGGAAAAATCGAACATGGCCGAGATGCCCGAGAATCGACCGGAATGGAAGAGATGATGAGTACGCACACGTTCGAAAGAAAGAATTAGCCCGAGGGTTTCAATCTACCGTGGCTTCGCGTCAGCGCTTCCCGTGCTATGTATTCCCTTCTGTTTACTTCTCCTCCTGGAAGTCTTACATACCTGGTGTGGTAGCAACCACCGACCAGCGCTATTCCGAAACAGAATCCGCGACCGTGGATACAAAAAAGACCTGCGCAGCGAGAACACGGCTCGACATTCAGGTCAGTTTATAATAATTGACCCCATCCCATCCTTGATTCCTTCTATCTTTTCGTACCTACTCATGATCAGTTATCAAGTTGCATACACCCCTCCGTTTTCTAATTCCACTCGTCCGAATGTGTATGCATCTCATCCATCCAACACGGGCGCTCACCTCCTTCAATCAAGGGATGTCTTTCCTTAAATCTCTATAACGAACCGTACAACCCCCCTCCGAACGAAGAGACGGAATAGAAGACCAGTGGTGGTTTCGGTGAGCCTATGCTATGATGGTGCTGGCAGCCTACATAGCTCATGATTTGCCTACTGAAACGTTTTGTTCATAGTGTGTATGAAGCACACCAACGGCCAGGTGTGCGGGTATACACCCGGGATTCGTTGTTCCTTGAGTCGCGCCTGGGCTTTGGGTGCCTGAAAATAGAGCAAACATTACTGAGGAAAGGTGAGTAAGTAGAAGCGGGTAGGCGATGCTCGGCGAAAAAAATGAACCGTGGGAAAATATCAGAATAACAACAAACTCACGACCAGTCTTGGAGGTGGGACCGTGCAAGATCTGGTGCAGAAGAACAAAACCACTTTGAATACCATCGGTATCTTCATCCACTCATAAGTCCAGTAAATGTATGACTTCGGATGTGCCGTGACCCAGAAATATATTGTGATGCATGCAGAAGTACACCTGAAATACAAACTACAACTACACTCGCGATAGCTTACGAGTCCCGGACGGAGATGGTCGTGCCCGAGAGGGTAGCCGAGCAGAGCTCCGAGTTCTGGACGATGTCGATGAGGGTCGACCCCGCCGGGGACGTCGAGACGCCGGACCGGACGGCGGTGCCGGTGAAGCTCGAGGTGGGGAAGGCGGCGAAGGGGACCAGGCTGTTGCCCGACTCGAAGTCCTCGAGAATCCACTCGGCGGAGGCGGCGGAGAGGCGGGTGCCGCCGCTGACGGTGCCGACGATGGAGGTGCCACGGCTGACATTGCGGATGGTGACAGAGCCCGAGGTGGCACTGGTCATAGTCACGTTTGTGGTGATCTGGTCGCCGGTGTTGACTGTGCAAGTAAGGTGCCCATGTGAGATTTATCGTTCGTCGGGAGAGCGGGGATTAACTCACCAGTGAGCGAAACCTCGCGCAGAGCGGCGGGAAGCATCTCAGTCCATGCAACGTTCTCCTGTCGCCCACCGACGAGCTGGGAGAGCGTACCACCCTGGATGAGGGCGGAGTTGCTGAAGCCGTCGATGCCGACCCATTGGGCCAGGGCGGGGTCCGAGGAGGAGGACTGGCCGGAGCGCAGGCTGATGGCTGGGACGGTCCAGGTGCCGACGACCGACGTGAAGCCCGAGCCGGTAAGGGCAGCACCGCACCAGTTGGACGAGGTGACGGTAGCGCCTGCAGCGCGCCCGTTGAGGCGGTTGCGCTTGCGAGCCTCGCCGACCTACGACCAACGCGACATGAGTTGAAATTCCTTCTAGCCTCTGTTTATGAGAGATTACTGACCTTGGCCATGGCCTGCGACTGGAACCGGGTGCTGGGGCCGGCGGTGAAGGGAACCGGGACGTCGTTCTCAAACTTCTGGAAGGTCCAGGTGACCTCTGCGCTGGCCATGGAGGCGGCGAGGATGGCGAAGACAGCGGCGACCTTCATGTTAGAGTTCTAAGGAAGGGGGAAGTGAGTGAAGAGGCGACAAAGGTACCAAGTGAGGCGTACTGGCGGGGGGTGTATCCGGTGGCTCGACGATCCAGGGATGAGGACCACGGGAGCTCGGAGAGGTTTTATATCTCCTGCATAGAGGTTCTTGATCTAGACGACCATCCATTGTCTCGACCGGACCTTGGCTAGAGCGATATCAGGACTCCCCACGACCTCAGCGATAAATATATCCTGAGCCTTATCCTCCACTCGGGGTTTGCAGATTGCAACCCCCGTGTCACGCAACTGCCGAGTCTTTCACAGAGTGCGAGTGAAAAAGAACCGAAAGAAGCACAGTTGAACACAAGTTGAACATGCCGAAAACATGGCAATCAAACCTATAAATATTTCTGCGCTTAGGCCAACGCTCATGTGGGTTGCAAAAACCGGTGCACCTTCATTACCGGGGGCTTCGCACTGGGAGTCGTAGGAGCGACGCGGGGTTTTTATGTGTTTTTTTTCAAGTGTCTTCAGATGCATCCTGGTGGGTCGCGTCCTTGTTTAGAGAAGAGTATCCCACTGGAAGGAGCGCCCACATGTCTGGAGCCCTTCTGATAACATCGATAACACAGTGCGGTATGCAATTGAGGAACACGCCATTTTGAACAAAAATTGCCGGTCCGAGGCTGGTCTCATGGTAACTTTCCTTGTGTTGTTTCTCTGGGATTTCACACAAGAATCCTTTCGAATCATGTGCTATATAGGATAATCAGCGGCAACACGCGGTGAGGTGGAGCAGATCGCAGCCCGTATCACACCTGATCCCACGGATGCTCTGCATGCTACGATAACGGGACCATAAGTAGCGCATGCAGTTCGCTTTTTAGGTCAGCTAGATAATCTTCTGTCCGCCGGTAGGATGGACAGATTGGCGGGCGCAATGTTGAGAACGACAGGACAGGGAGAAGGCCACGATCACCGGATTTCTCCGTCCTGATGGCAATTTACTCCCACGGTTCAAAACCGCGGGGTTGAATTTGGTTCGAAGTTGGAATTGAATGATGAGTCGCGAGATGTACAAGTCCGTTAGCCATATTGGCTGGCCCAATGTCGAGAAATCACCAGGACGCTTGAAGTGGGAGGGAGAAGGCCGAACCAGACCATCACCGGGCTTCTCCGAATCCTGCCTGGTGCCGGTTAATGTCGATTCCCACGGTTCAAACGGAGGGTTGAATTTGGTTCGAAGTTGGAATCGAATGAGCAGCGTGGGCCGCAATGCGTTCAAAGTCCGGCAGCTGGATTTGAATATTCCTTAAGCTACTAGACACCTTTGATATTGTCATTATCAAGGTCTTCAAGCACTTCTGTTATTTAAGAGTGGTTCAAGACGTCGTTGGTCACTTTCACCCTGTCACCCTGTTGAGTGGGGAGGAGGAATCAGCGGGGTAGACCTTCCAGTAGTTGAACTAACAGCTTTCGACTGGGAAGGGGTGTGTTACGGAAGCAGAAAAACGAGGTATGGTTCGATGTTTCGACCGCGTGTCGCGACACACGTTCGCAAGTCAGCTAGAGGGAATTTGGGTGGGATACGGACGGAATAGAATAGTATATATACGGATGAGATGTCCGAGTCAGAGCTGTCAGCGCGAGTAAACATTTATTTTAATCCAAATTTGATGATTCAAACTCCGCCGGTTTTCGAAGTCCGCCTTTGGCCTTGATTTCCCACGGTTGATTTATTTGCTGTCGTTCAAAAAGTCTCCGCGTCAGTTTACTTACTTCCGACTCATGTACACTGATAGCGATGCTGAGGCCCTTCTGGCCCTAAGGAAACCCACGAGCAATCACTGGTTGTTGAGACGGCGCGACCCAGTGAGGTTGAACTGGTTGATTTATAATTTCCTCGTGTTGCGGTCATCAGCACCCTTCACCAAGTTTAGCAATAGACCACAAGGTTGGTTCAACATGTTGTCCAACACGAACCACTATGTACCTGATCCACCCCGGCGCTCAATACTCTGAATTTAGCTTTTGGGTTACCCAGGCACCACGGCGTACAAAGTCCGCCGGCGTGTGAACGAGGCGGGAGTGTGATTCTTTCCATTTTATGTTTACTTGACATGGGAACGCAGAGAGTGAAAGAATTTAAATTGGCGCACAGCGGAGTGTATTCGTAATTTTAGTATTCGAGCCCTCGAACGAGTCACGGCAACGAGGGAACACCGCGTGGACTTGGCTGGACTAAAACGCACAGGCATGCAGTACCCTCGCCCGCTAGACCATCCGCGAGCTCCAGCGGAGCGTCCAAACTCTCTCTCTCGCTCTGCGGTCTGATCCGTCAAATCTATACAGTGTCGGCGTTTATCCGCTCCCTCCTTCCTTTCTCCGTTCCAGAGATCTCGTACACACTCCACTAACACCATACTAGTACTTCCCGGCACAAGCCGCCACCACCTGGGTGGACCCCGCGCCGCAGTAAACGCGCCGCGACCCCCGCTCAGAGGATTTTCGCCGTATAGAATGAGCGTAATGAAGCGTGCCGTCGTTTTCCCCTGGAATTGATGTCACAGCATCTCGAAACACGATTGAATGGCCCTCGCGCAGGGCCCGTGTCTAGCGGAACATTCATCCCGGACGATTCTCGCGCGCGGAGGTTATGTACGGTGGTGCCCTCAGCCCACTGGCGCAAGATCAGGAACGACCCCCAAGGAACGAAGGAAGCAACCCCAAACAGGGAAGGAAGGAATGGAATGGAATGAGGGAAGTAAGTATCCGCGCCGTACTTGAAATGGGAATGGATGGAGAGATAACGGAAGAACAAGGAAGGCAGAAGCGCCGGGGAACAAGGGTGCTGATGAAACAGCACTCGAGGTTATTCACGTTGGAGTACTTAAAGCAATGCAACAGCAGTGAATACAAGGAAGCAATGCGACAGTTGAATACAAGGAAGTAGCAGTAGATACTCATTTCAAATCGTTTTGAGCAAGGCAGTGAGTAAGAGGGATTCGGAAGCCGTATGCAGCTGCTGAGTATGTCTGATCAGTAAGTAAGTAAATAAGAAGTAGGTGAGTATGCTGCAGAGCAGAGCCAAGATATGTATGTGTATGTGTATGTGGTTCGATTAATGCGAGGGGCGGGTGGTTCGTAAGTCGTATGCAAGGAGGTATGGCAGCGTAATTAGTCGTCCGCAGTCCGCAAGAAAGATTTGGTACGTAGATGAGAGATGATAACGAGAATAGATGAGGTGAGGCGAGGACGGTTTGGTGTCGTTTCGGGGTCATGGAGTGAATGAATGAATGAACGAGGGAATGAAATGAAGAATAAACACACGGCAGGCAAGCAGGCAAGCGAGCGAGCAAGGAACGAACACCGGGAGGCAGGGGGGGGGTGCGTGCGCGTCGAAGGAAGGCGAAAGCCTACCCGGATTCGCAAAGAAGCCTAATCATATCCCCCTCGAGCGCGAAGCGCCCCTTCTCCCGCGCCGCGAGCGCACTCGCGGCGCGCACGACCTCGCCGGTGTCAAAGTCCTCGTGCTTGTCCGTCGGCATCGCGGCGTTGAGGTAGGTGAGCAGTGCGGAGACGCTCATGTCGTCGCTCGCCTCGTAGGTCGTGCGGAAGAGGTACTCGACCGAGGCGAACACGAAGGCGCGGCTAGAGGGGGCGAGGTTCGGGGAAAATGACGGCGGGGAGCGATCGACGACGAGGACGGAGAGTGAAAGGGCAGATGAGGAGTGGGAGAGAGAGAAGGAAGATACAGTCAGCCTCAGAACAAGAAAGGGAATAATAAAAGACATACCGTCCTCCCTGCGAGTCAAGGTCCGCCAAACTTGCCGGCACCGCCCGACGCCCAATCGTGCCCCCGCTCCCGTTATGGTGCTGCTGGTGGTGCCCATGACTACCATGATTCCCATACGCGCCGTTCGCGCCCCCATTAGCAGCATACGCTCGCGCCGGCGTCGGTGTCGCGCCGTCCTCCTCCATATACGAATCCCCATCCGCATCCACATCGTCCGCCTCGCCCTCCGCGTCGAGGTCATCCCCCTGCTGCTCCCGCTCCCGCTGCTGCTGCTGCATCTGCGCCTCGCGGTCGCGCTGCTGCTGCGCCGCCGCCCACTCCTTCATGGGACGCGCGGCGGCGTACCCGACGGGGATCGCGCGCGGGGGGTGCTGCTGCGCCGGCGGGCCACGTTGGCGGTGGTGGGCGGGGTGCTGCGCATGCGGGTGTCCCTGGCGCTGCTTCGTCGGGTCCATCGACTCCTCCGACTCGGGCTCGTCGCCGTCCTCCGAGGTGCGGTGCTCCCCGTGCTCCCCGCGCGGGCCGCGCTTCCCCTTCATCGACGACGCGATGTCGGAGGCTTTCTGGGCACGGCGTTGGCTGGATAGAGTATGGACATTAGTAACGTAGGAACAGGAGAGTAAAGAGGACTTACTACCGCGCCAAACACTTGCCACGATGCTGCAGCCACGGGTACGCGCAGTAGCTGCTGTCCTGGCGCAGCTGCACCCATTTGGTGCACAACGAGCAGAACACGCGGTTCGGCTCGACCTCGCGGATGAGCACGTCCGCACGCAGGGTCGCCGCGCGCTGCTCGGCATTGCGCCGGCGCGACTCGTGAGGGGCGGCGTAGTTCGCGGGGGAGAGGTCGAGGAGGAGGTGCGGCGCGTCAGGGAGGGGGAGATGCGTCGGGATACCGTTGGGCCCAGAGCGGGTGTGGGATGGGTGCGCGGTGGAAGGGGGAGCGCTGTGCGGGTGCTGCTGCTGTTGCGCGAGGTTGGGATGCTGCTGCTGCTGTTGCTGGCGCGTGTTGGGCGACGCGCGGTGGGAGGGGCCGGCGGAGGCATTGCCGTTGCCGTTCGAGTGCGGGGGAGCGTCGATAACGGGCTTGCGCTCCTCCGTGTCCATGCTGATGAGGTTCGCGCTCGCACTCGCACTCGCGCTGGCGTTGGCACTGGCACTGGCGAAGTAACTGTGAGCCACGGCGTTGAGTAACAGAGAAATATAAAAAGCGGAGGCAGAAGCAGGCGAAAACGGCGTGGCGTGGAGCGGGCGTACGAGAAGGAACGATAAATATACTGGTGCGGAGTCTGAGCCAGAAGGACAGGAAACACCTGGCAGACGGACAGCCTGGACAAGGCGAGCGAGCTCCGTGGAGGAGTAGTGCCGAGGAAAATAACGGGCATGGGGCAAGGGAAGCCAGGGAGCGTGAAAGGAAAGGAAAGTAAAGTGGACAGCGGCAACGCAGACGGAAAAAGGTAACAGCACGAAGGACGTACATGACGTTCTTGAGCGCAGAGACGGTCTTCTGGCAAGCGGCGCGGTGCTGGACCCACACTTGCACAGCGCCGAGGTGGTCGTCGGTCGGGGTACTGAGCCATCTGAGGGAGAAGTCTGTCAGTAGGAGGTCTAATGGATGAGGATGAGAAGGCAGCGTCAACCAAAAAACTGGCAGCAGAAGCCCTCGAAGAGATCCAAGAACCGAGGCTAAAGCAAAAACAAAGGCCCACTCACTTATCGCACATCCCGCACAGAATCCTCTCCGAGTCAAACTTGCGCACGTCCGGGTCCTTGGTGAACATCGCGTTCCTCTCCTCGAGCGCGTACACGTTCTTGGCATTGCTGTCGGGGTGTCGGTGGCCATCGTGGAACGGAGGAGGATGGACGCCGTGTGGGGAAGGGGCAGAGCGAGAATACGGGTAGGGCGGGTGCGGGTGGAGGTGGGCGTGGTTGGGGTGGATGGAGAACGTAGTCAGCATCGCGCTTTTTCTTTGGAGAAAGTGAGAGAGGAGAAGGAAAAAGGTAAGAAGGAAGGGAAGGAGAAGAGAATCGTTAAAAGAAAAGCCCAACTCCACTTGGTGAATTAACGTCAAGCCAATGTCACTGACGCCCGCCGTAGAACCCTCGAACGAGCATCCATCCCTCGGCTTGGATGGGATCGGGGAAGGAGAAGAGAAAAGAACAGGAAAAAAAAAGTAAGAGAAGTGGATAGACAGACGGTGGCGCGCAATATAATATGTGATATCTGATATATTGCCCGACGTGGGCGGACGACGACCATGAAGAAGCAGAAATGGGAGCGAGGAGCGAGGAAGGAAGCCAAACTGGCAGCTGGGTGAGCGTCGGCGCCACAGCACCCACGGCCGCGGAGACGAGAATCGCTCGAAAAAACAAGGCCCCACTCGAAAACGGAACAAGGAATCGAAACGGGGAGAAGAGGTCGGTCGAGGAGAGAGACACACCTCTTCTTGGCCAAACAGCTCTTCCGATGCGCGTCCCACGGAATCGAGCAATAAGTCGAGTTCGGCCGGAGCCTGATCCACTTGTCGCAGCTGGCGCACAGGACGCGGTACGCCTCAAACTGTGCGACGTGGGCGTCCGCGCGGAGGTACTCGATGCGCTCCTCCTCGGTGCGCTTCGCGCGGCGGCGTTTGGCGGGGGGCTGCTCGGTCTGTTGGGAGCCGTGATGCGAAGTGTACGCGATCTGGACGGGGTGCAAGTTGGCCTGTTGTGGATGGTGGTGGTGGTGCGCCTGGTGCGGGTGCGGGTGCTGGCCTTGCGTTTGGGCCCCGCTATAAGAAATCCAATTGGCACGAAGAAAATAAAGGAGCAAAATGTGAACGACGAACCAGCTCGAACGATGCGCCTCCCAGTGCCGCAGGGTGAACCCTCCGCCGGCCTCGTCGTCGCGGAACGACACCCCGTTCCCGCACACCTCGCAGATGACGCGCCCCGCCTCGTACTCGCCGACGCCGGGCGGGAGGGTCGCGCCGGGGGGGAGGACGATGGGCTTGTGGTCCGTGGTCTCCTCGAGCGACGACATCGGCGGGGTCTTGCGCTTCAGTGCGTTCGGTTGCTGGGCCGGCGGCGGGGCAGTAACGCTGGAGTTCGAATTATTCGGGGGGATGTTGGCGGCGGTGGCGCTGGCGTTGGGATTCCCTGCAGCGGCGCTGAATAAAACGAACGAAAAGTCGGTATGTTTTTCGGAAAACGAATGGGCGGGATGACATACGATTGGGGAGGCGGGGCGGGCGGGGTGGCGCTAGCGGAAGCACACGCGCACAGGTGTCAGCGAGGTAATCGAACCACAGGCGTCCTCTCCTCACCTGGCTGCTGTCGTCACTGCGGCTACTGGCTGCGGCTCGGCGGACATGGTCTCTGTCGGCGCTGAGGGAAGGGTTGGAACTGGAATGAGGAAAGTAAAGTGGGCGGAAAACGAAACGAACAACAGAGCAGACTCACAATATGCGGCTTTAAAGCTAGCTAGCTAGCGCGCTGTCCGTCACACATATGCATCATACGGATTCCGGCCCAAAGTCTATAGAACATGCGAATTAATATTATTTATTCACGCCAGCAGGCACGAAAGAGGTAAGCGCACCGGAATGGCACCTGGTTTGCGAAATTCGGATTGAGGGCAATCTGAGATCTGGAGTCGAGCTGTGTGTGGCGTTTTGGCCGGCGTTAAGCAAGTAATAATCGAAATCGAAATCGAAGCGGAAGCCAATGGTGTCCATCCATCCTGCGTCAGCCAGTCAGTCATCGGAGCTACGCCCTTTGTTTCGCCGGACTGCAAGAGAAGGAAGGTGGAGAGTCGCGTGGACAGAGACCATTCATTCAGTCCTTGTTCCTTGCGTGTCGTTCTTTTCATTTCATTCTGCTGTTTGGCGCCTGCGTGGCCGCACAGCCCAGCAGAGCCCCATACGTAGACTTATCTTTAGGTAAGAACAACAAAGTGCCAGCCAGCAGTTCCGAGGATTTCTTTCTTGGATGCAGAGTACCGCGCGGATGTCGCGATCGGATGTGGAGGAGGCTTGCTGGAAGTGATCATCCAAGCCAAAGGAGGTAAGGCAAGCTAAGAACGTAGCTAGAACTGGAACACGATGATTTTTGCCACCAGCGAGCGATCGCGCGCGGGGCGCTATCGCTGCACCTAGGGCTACCGCTAGAGCTTCCTGGAGGCGAGCAAGGAGACGGAGACGGAGACTTTGTTTGACAATGACAGAATACACCAGCTCCAGGGAGTTATGAATCAGCAGAAGCGCCCGACATGGAAAGGTAAAAGCAAAGACCAAAGCGGAGTTTGAAAAAACCGGAGTTTGAATTGCATCAAATTCCCATGGCAGGTTGATGCGAGGCGGCCGAATCGGATTTGGACCAGGCGAAGCCGCTTTCGTTCGCGCGTATCGGATCTGTACCCAGGTCCCCTTCTTTTGTATGTTTGCCAATTTCTCCTCGGATTTATTGTTTGGAAGACACGAGCGCCACAATTTATTTCACGCTGCAAGAAATTATAATTGACTTTTCCGACAGACGGCGAAGTTTCTCGGTTTCCCTCGTTAATTTCCGTCACCACCCTGCACGATTCAAACACCCTACCGTCGACCCTGTGGGATATCATGGTCTTGTTGCCAATTCAACCACCACTTGCCCAGTTCAACCACGACAGCCAAAACATCCTGATTCCCTACTGTCTCTCTATCCATCTGCCACTGTTCAAAGGCAATGCACGCCTAAATCCAATACGGAACTAAATGCACAGCGCTGGCAAGTACCCCGACGTCAATTAGGCTTCTCTGGTGCATTATCATCATTGAACAACAACACGTCCGAAGGGTTCGTCGATCACCCGTTACACAGCGCCTTGAACGCCGGACCTGCTGTTTGCGGCATGCCCTGCCTGTTCTGATATTCGCGCGGAAGGATTCTATTTATTTATTCATTGCGAGAATCACGTCGAGAACCTCCCCTCTCTCCCGCGGGCTTGTGCTCTTCCGCGTTCGATTCAGGGAAGGGAGGCAGGCGCAGATCGGCGTTGTTGTGGAGTCCCGCGTTTCGGCTAGATGGTACATGAGGGGGTAAGTAAGTACTGGCATAGCGTCGCGGATATCAGTCGGTGCCTGAGATAGACTCACCTGCGCATCATCTATCGGATTGAGCACCGGCAGGCGGGTGAGTCGAGGAGGGTGTCGAGGTGAGGTACGTCGTGCGTTTGATGGACGTTGGGATGAACAAACGTTTGTGAATCTGAATCTGTCTGTTCAAGGCCCAGCAATGCAATGCGAATCCTGAATTTAATCAACTAGTTCGCATCCCATGTCCGCTGGCTGCCAACTAGTCCAACCGAGCAATAAATGCGCTCCGTGAATCCAAGGCGAGCCCATGGCCAGAGATAGGAAAGACGGACCATGACCATATGCTGCATCGGCTCGTGGCGCGGTCGTATGTAAAGAAGAACAAGGTCAATTTCGCGATCCTTCTGTTGGCATGAAGCCTCGATCAGCTGCGAGGCGGGAATGAATTCCAGTCGAAATTCAAGCCCGAAAAATTCGGAGTCGGACTCGGCCTTCCTCATCCATTTTTCGGGCCAGGTAAGAGGCAGACGTCGAGTTCGGGGTGTCGGGGTACGAAATGTGAAGTCTGCCACCCCTGGGCCCTACGGGCCTCTGCGCCGCCTCCTGTAATGCCAGCCAGTCACGCTGCGTTGCAATAAGTAGTAAATCGCACGTCTGAACTAAGGAGCTAAGAAGTACCTGATACAAAATAGCGCTACCAAATAGGCATCTTGACCTTAGTTTAACGAACTAGCGCGCATGCATAATGAGGTGAGACGACGTCTTGCGTCTGCCCCACCCAACGCGATCCCCGATTCAAATGAATGAATTTGGGTCCCGTCGAATTTAATTCCAAGGATACTCGTAGCGAAACTAGACTCGGAGACATGGGCCACCGCGGGCCTCGCTAGAAATGGATGAATGCTGGCGATGGTTCGCTGACCGAGGTGCTTCGGATTGCTGGTAGGTAGGACGAACGACCGGTGCTCAGCCCAATCTCGCAGTGGACCCTGGGCCGAATATCGCGCGAATATCCGTCGCTGTCACTCCACAAGGCACTGCGCGTCCGAGCTACGGGGTAGTTCAGCGCCCGCCCACAAACCCCTTGGGGTGGTGTGGTGCCCACTCACCCGGAGTGGTCGCCCCTTAATCGTCCTTCCATTTCCTCGCGCCCAAAGCCGAGGCGTAACTGGAAATTTAATCCAAAGAATAAGATGAATCCCGGGCGCATACCCGCACACCCGGCCCCTGGAGCCCTGCGCTGCTTCATACACACTATTAGCAACAACGTTTCACTGGGCAAATCATGAGCTAGGCTGCGAGCAACATCATAGCATCATAGCATAGGCTCACCGAGGGACCCACCACCGGTCTTCTCCCTTCTCCCTCCTTCCTTCCTTCTCGCCGATCGAAAGGGCGCTTGCGTACACCAGAGATTCGGGGAAAGACATTCCTTGATTAAAGGAGAGAGGGGAGGTTCGTGTTAGATTGGATGGGGATGTTTAAATTTAATGGATGAGTACACACATCGACATCGACGAGGGGGATACGGAATCCGAGGGTCGTCTGGGAGTGTAGTATGTAAGGAAGATAAATGGTCATGAGAAGGAATGAAACGATGGAACGATGGGGCCAATTAAACTGGCCTGGATGTCGAGCCCTGTCCTCGATGCCCAGGTTATGCCCAGGTCTTTCGGTCGCAGAGTTTGTTTTGGACGAGCGTTGGTCGGTGTTTTGTGGCACATGAACGCATCTGCTGACCCTTACAGTCCGACCCAACCATGCCGGATTTTCAAGAGGAGAGAGGGGGGAGGACCTCGCACCATCTACAGCGCGGGAAGCTCTGCCGCGAAGCCACGGTAGATTGACACCGTCGTGGGATGGCGTAAGCTACCGGACTAGTCAGTCATCTTCATTCGATGCACCCCTCTCCTCAGTCACCCACTTGTTCTGATTCTGGTTCCGGACGTCCACCCCAAAATGATCAGCGAATGGAGACCTGTGTTAACTATAGTTTGTGCATCGCAGCGAGTATCCACGGTGTACCTCAACCGTGACAAGCACCCGTGCGTGGGGTAGTGGGTGGCGCGCGCGAGCTTCAAGTCTGTCTGCGATAAAGCTAGAAAGTCAGCCTCCATTCTAGTTGGTTCGCTGGACGTCTAGACAGGATCAGCAGGGGACATGACAGGAGCAACCTCAGACGCGAAGAAGGGTATCCTCTTCAACCGGGAAATGAATATCCTCGTTAAGAGAACCCATATCCATATTAACGACCCCTGGTAGGCCTAGCCCACATGATTTGGGACGAATGTGCCCAATCGCACGAGAACCACCGCCCCATCAATGGCGCGAGAGCCAATGTACATCATAGACACTGCACATCGGCGCGCGAGAATCACCTAACGCCGGTGCGAGCGTGACGCTCGACGATCGTATAGATAGATACGCGGCGAACGCTCCGTGCGGGGCTTGCGGTGTCACTCGGCGCGGAAGTGGTGGTAGCTAGTCTCCCGGAAGTGAACGCAACGCGGATAGTCCGAGTGCAACTCCGCGCGATAGATAACAAGAATACATACCATCGCATTCAGCCCACCCTCGGGCTCCGGAACAAGACGTACGCAATCGTACGAGGCGAAGAAGGTCCATCGATCCAGCGCTGGGACTATGCGCAAGGGGGTTGGTCTGCGACGCGAAGGCGTCACATGGCCCTGCATTTCGTCCGTGTGGTCTCTGGCGCGCTTCGCGCCCTGGCGACTATGAATCTCCGCCGCTTCCCGCTCGGGTGACCGATGATCAGGCATGCGAGGCAGCCACCCCACGAATAACGTATGAGCAGGGCATGGAATAGTGCAGGCCGGCGTCCAAGGGGCGGTGACCAATTACACATAATAAATACAGGGCAGAGTGGGCTTGCGCATATCCGACATGTTGTTTGTCGTCTTCGTGCGCAAAAGCGACAGGGCGTCGAATCCGGAGAAGGGAGGGGCATCGCCGGGAAGAGCGAAGTGGAAAAGGCAGTAGGAACGGCTCTGGGGGAAGAATTCCATGCGAGGTGGTCCGGCCAGGAAGGACACGGGCGTTGGTTAGCGAGTGGCCTCGAATGGAAGTATCATTAGTTGGACGGTGGAATTAGATTAGAAGCCGAAGGCCCTCTGCAGATACAGATGTTTTTTCTTCGTCCATGCTGAGCGACCAGGGAGTTGGTGCTGGGCACCGTACCCCCCGGTATGAGTTGTATGAGAGCAGTCCTCCCTCCTCAGGAGCGACGACTCGGCCATCGTATCCAGGGTCAAGGCAAACAATTGGCTCGACGATTTTCACGATGCGCATGAACACGCGCCTCTTGTCGGCGGATAACTCGAAGCGTGCAAGGACTCGTCCTGTTGACACGGAGTTTTGATTAGAGACCGACGCGGAAAAGTAGCTCGCGGCGCGAGCTCACCTTTGAAAGGATACCGCGGCGAGGGATCCCCGAAAATGTTCTGTTTGACGAAAAGACCGCGTCGATGTCGTCTATATATCGTTGCCTGGCGGAATCCAACAACAATTAAGCGCAGGTCCGCCTGCTGCATTGAGATACTGAACAGCTGGTCAAGGCTGAATAGGATAGCTGACGGATACAACTGCGCTTCGGGAAAGAGTCGCCTGCATGCCCGGACCTCGGGGTGCGACACTAGTTTTTCCTTGAGGAGCTTGAGGAAGAGGCTCTGGTATTGTTTACGCTGAACAAGTTGAGGCAGTCCGATCTGCCAGGGGAGCCCCGAGGGAAGGAGGAGGTCGCGGCCGTTGGCATTGTCGGTGTCGATGCGCAGGCGGATTGAGCCCGCTAGCGACAGTGGGGACGCATGATAGTACAGATACCCCCGCGCAGAGTCTGGGAAAAGCTCCCTGCCGTGGGAGTTCCTGTAGTAGCAGACTACATCGCGCCCCCGTGAGCTGAAGGCCAAGCATGACGTCGAAAGGCCCGACAAGTCAACGTAGTCGGAAGACTTAAGGTTCTCCCACCGCAGAGACGAGATGAGGGCGTTTCTGCGCAGGAAGAATGAAACGCATGGATGTGAGAGGATGGCATTGAGCCTACCTGTGATTAGTTCGCATTTTGACCGAATACGCACGAGAAAACGCGTCATTTCGGCAGGAAGGCTTGAAGTGACGCGCCAGCGCAGCATCAGTCGGCAGCCGCGTTGTTGTGCTATTTATCCCTGGTGAGACGCACGGAAGGCATTTTCGATGGATAACTGACCGTGCTCGCGCAGGCGGAAGTCTTGAACACCACCCAAAGAACTGGTTCATGCACAGAGGCAAAGAGGCGTTGCTTGCGCGTATTTGCATTGCAGGGCTGTTATGTAATATTTCCGGCGTTCACAAAGTTTTGTGGACATGGCAGAAACGGGTCCTCCCATGCCTAATAATCGTCCTGAGATTCTAGGATGAGTACCACAACCCATGGGAAAGTAAAAGGATTTTTTTTCGTAGATCTGCTGAGCGTCCCGGAATTTTGGTCTCCTTTTCAACATTCCACGTTGATTCCAGGTGCGACACTTTGCCTGTTTCAGGCGGCGCTGTAACAGAAACCCGAGAGCGTTTCAAGTTCTACCAGATAACTCTCCTCAAGTCTTCAACTAGTCTGCAGTAGTTATCGGATTGAACAAAGATGGAATGCGCTTCAGACTTGGGGACCCCCCGCGAGCCGGATAATGAACGGGCCTCACCCGCCTCTGGAGCGTCAACGCAAATTGCGTCGGTCCTAGTTGTAGTCGACCCCCCTCAAAACGTCGTCAACAAGTTCAACCCTGAGTAGTTGTCAGTTGAACTTGACGCACCCCGCCCCGCCGAGGGTGTATCCTGCCAACGCAGACTTGTATTTAACGCGCACAGAACGCAATAGGATAGCTGACGCTTCTTCGATTTCTTAGTAAGCGAGGGTGTTCCACAACAGTTAGTCGAACTTTGAACCCGTTTACGTCTTTTCATTACTAGCGACGATGGCTTTCTGTTGAGTGGGGCACAAGAGAACAGCCGGGGGCACCTCTACAGGCTGTTGAGTTGGGGGGTTCTCGTTCTAAAACAAAGAGGGTGTCGGCCGCCTCAATAGTAATAATACTTACTGCGTGATCACTCAGCCTGGCACTGCACTGCAAACCGGTAATTACAACAGCAGACATAAACGACTGAGAAGTATGATTGTATTACGGCAGTCAATACTCCATGAAATCCACTTATTCACTGTTCACGTGCCGAAGGATAACGCGCTCCCTTACCCGATCGCAAAACTGGGCCGCCTTGCTCTTCGCCACCGGCTCTGCGAACCGCAACAACATCAGCAGCGTACTCAATATTAATGGGAATCGGAATTGAATGCGACTGGGTACTGACCTGAGCGGATTATGTGGATACTATAACCAGTCATCTCCACTGCGGCAGATGTAAAAAAAAAGATTCAGGGAGCGTCGCAATCGCGCGGGGTTTTTCTTTCGACTCACGTTGAGCGTTGGGGTCCGAGTAACGTTCGGTCGCAAGCTTCAACAAGTCTGTGGAAGGACGCTAAGTAGTCAGCTTAAGGAGGATCGCAATATGACACCGCACCTTCAACGCCGTCGCGGTCGCTTTCTACAGCGGCTGCGAAACGTGGCTGAGTATCTTTTTCCTTTCGCTTCAAGTTGTCGATGTAATTGTCGATATAATTTCGCAGTCCTCGGGTCGTCAATTCACCCTTACTTTTGGCCATCTCTGCTCGATACGCGTTAGCCATATCCCTGAACTCTGTGAAGAATGTGTTCATTCCGAGGAAATCGGACATGTGGATGTGGTCCGAGTCCTTAAATATCAAAGGACAAGGGCAGCGATCCGCTGTCGCACATCCTGAATTAACACACGGACACAGAACGAGAGCAAGCGTTATCGTACCGACAACGGGCCCTGACACCTTCTCCACCCGCGGATATTGTGGCGCCAGCGTCCCCGGCGTGGGCGTGAGCCGAACTGCAAAACGATTGGATCAACTTTTCTTGTCCAGGGGCGCGGTCGAGGTGGAACTTGTTTACCATGTCCATCATCAGCCAAGATTGTAGCGGCCTTTCCAGGTCGTCGAGCCGCTGCGGATGTTGCAGACTTTCGCGAAGGGTCTAAAAATTGAGTGACGTTGAACGTTCAACCAATGAATGGGAGCAAGGGAGCTCTCACACATTGATTTGTATTCATGTGAAGGGCCGGCGTCACTGGGGCGAGTCGCCATGGGAGGCGAACTCGTTTGGGAATGGGAATGGGACCTCTTTGTGCGGCGGGCTTCGTGGTCCCGTGAGGGGGTGAGTGAGTGGTAGTCCCTTGGATCGCAGTCGAACCGCGGCGAGGCTTCTGCTCTTGCGGCGGTGGTGATTCGCCGATGACGGTCTCCTGAAAGAGATAGGGTTGAACATTCCAAGTGCTATGCGTTTTGAGAGTTACCAGAATGTTGACGTCCAGCGGGAGACGAACTCGTGTGAGGATGGACCGGCGAGGAGGATGGCGAGGAGCGTTCCCGGTGTGTCCGCAAAGAGGAGGTAGTGTTTCCTTGAGGAATCGGAACCGAACCACCTCGATGTTGTTGTGGCTGGGCCGTGTATCGCCGACGGTGGCTATCTGAAAGAAATAGTTTATTCGAGGTTCTTGCTTTGCGTCTGACCAGTTACCAGGATGGGGAGGGGCCGCGGGAGGTGGACTCGTGTGAGAACGGCTCCGCGACGCCGATGGATAGGAACCTTGCATGGAGGGAAGTAATGTTACAGAGTCATAGGTTTGCATTCGAATGCGCAGGTCAAACTCACGTGGCATTGCTCGAAACGGATTTCCCACTGTGAATACACTTCAGCTTCGGCAAACCCACTATCAGAAGCGGTCAGGCCAGAGATTACCTGGACCGGACAGATATTCCGCATCACCCTCAAACACTAGTCTCCTCAATAACGATGGCGTCGGAGGAACAGGAGGATAGAACTCACATGATTCTGGATATGAGTTCTCCGACTGGACTTGTTGCCCAGGCTGGGGAGCTCGTACTAATGGAGGACATCATAAGCGTTCAACATCCTACCAGGTAAGCAGGCACCGGGTTACCGGAAGCTAGGGGAGTTATCAGTTCAACCACAATTCCGCAACGTTGAGGAATCGCCACGTACAAGCACTATGTGTTGGAAACTCGGCTTTGCTGGGTCGATGCTGTTTGCTCATCGGATGCCGTGCTGCTGCTCGAAAGTGGAGAGGAGAGTTTCCGAAGGTTAATGGTTCGTTCACACACCCTTGCTTATATACAAAACCGCCACCCCCCATCCTTGTGGCGTACCGGTCTCGGCTAGTCGCTCCAGGAGCACCAAATCGAGGCCTGCTGGGCAAGTTCGAGTCAGTGCTGGTGATGCAGAACGCCCACAGCGCGCCACTGTTCCCCAGGCATACGCCACATCGCTTGGTTGCGTTATGCGAGCAATATGAGGCGGAGGAGTCAGACCGACCGCACGAGTCACTCGAGAGTGGAGAGCGCTGGGTCTTACAAGAATCCATAACACTTCGTTACGGTGACATCCGAGTCCGTAGAGGTTGTTGGCCATAGCAGCCAGGTTCGCAGATGTAGAAAACCGTCAATGTGGTTGCTGGAGAGGCGTGTGAAGAAATTTGATCCGTCCTCTCGCCGAGTTGTTCCGTCGTTCGAAAGTTTCGACCAGCGTGTTCGAGAACGCTTTGGGAGACCGACTTTGGAAGGATGCGGACTTGGACCGTTTGGAGAGATTGTCGCCCGAGGGTTGCGTTCAAAGTCGATCATGTTCCACAACAGTGGCTAAGGAGTTGCAGAAGTACAGAAACAGATCTAAAACTGAACATGGTCAAGCAAGGGACGAGAATCGGGGGCCCCGATCTCGTCCCCTTTTCAAAGTCAGGAAGAGTGATGGTCGGGAAATCCAACCACTACCACTCAATCTCAACACCTTCGGTGGTCCGTTCATCCACACGGACCAGAGTCTGCTTAACTGTTGCCGGGGCCTAAATTGTCGCCCCACACAACTGGGCTCACACCGCCGCCCACGCGCGCCTCCGGCTACGTTCCTACCCCGCCCTCATTCATTCCGGTCCTTTACGCCAGCCGCATCGTCGGAGGCATCCCCTACCCCGCCTATATTCACCAGGGTCCTTCCGTCCCCCATCTTTGAACTTCAACGTGTTGATTTCGAATTGATATTACGGGGGAAAATCTGAAGAAACAAAGGCATGGATGTGTACAAGATGTGTAGACTAATCCTTAAGAGGTCCCCTCTTCTTGTGTTTCCCTGTGGGATACGATGTAAGCAGGATAGTAACTCAACAGGACGGACATGACTTGCCTGGTCCGGCCACGTAGATGACATAGGCGTCATCGTCCATCTGCACTAATGTGTGGGGAATACTATGAATTCGAGTGTCGAAGATCTGGTGGTGTTCAACTCACGCTTTGTCTCTGCGTTGGCGTTGGCGCGGCGAACGGCAAATGCCATTAAATCTACGGGGGAACATCAGGCGAGGTCAAACACGAGAAGGTGTGGTCACTGCACCCAAAAACGTGACTCCTTTAGCACAGGCCTGAACGACGCGCTGGTCAGAGTGGTTGAATGGTGCTCGATATAGTCTCGCAATCCGTCCATTGTCAAGGCGATCTGTTTCTTCCCACATTCGGCCGAGTATGTAGCTACTATGTTCTTGAAACTCTTGAAAAACTTCTGGGTCGCGTCGGGAGAGAAATCCATTCCACCTTCTGCCACATTGAAGAGCTCTGCAAGGAGAACCAATGTGAATACCCGCCCGCACCAGTAGCGATACTTCGCCATACCAAAAGGACCAAAACGGCCGGCGTCCTCTGAGCTACGTTCAGCACACCGCGCAGTGGAGTGGCGTGGAGGGTGCTTAGCGTACTCAGCTGACTAGAATCGACGGTGCTTGACGTCCTCGACGAGAAAAACTCCGAGTCGACGGCTGAAGGATTGATACTTTCCGATGCCCGCCGCGTGGAGTGATTTTGCAGCTCTGGGCTGTAAATTGACCCCGCTATTGAGTGAACGTCGGCTACGCGAAACGATCACTTCAAGAAGTACGACTATAATACGCTGAAGGGCTCACCGCCGACGCCGGGGTGGTGCTCGGGAGTCCTTCCAGGACCACTCTTCAGAATGTCGGGTGGATCGCTTGGTGGCTGTGGCAATGAGCAGGTGCGGTCATTAGTCTCTCGTAGCCAGACGTCACAACAAACTAGCTCGTACCTCGGCATGTTGAATCCGATCGTTGGATCTTGGAGGACTTACAGCTTGAAAAGCCTCAAACCCCGCTGCACGATGGATAGCATTTGGGATATATCCAGTGTGGTATTGGAGATTTCGGGGGTCTAGTTCTGATATGCGGTATGTCCCGGATGTCCCCACATGGATTAAACGGTGCTTACGAAGAGGTGAAGTAGGGTGTGCGACGGGCACTAGATTTTCCAATTTCAACATCGGGTTAAGACGAGAGAAAGGATAGCAACACGCACTTGACGAGCAGTTGGCTTGAATATCTATGGGCGGAAACGAGTCTCTGAGTGTTAACAGTTGCTTCTCCCGCCTCCCCTGATATACAAGGCCGCTACAACCTGTGGCGAACTTGAAGTAATGGCCACATCAGCCTGAAAAACCGATCAACCAAATGAAGACCTGCTGTGCAAGTTCGAGTCAGTGACGAAGCACACACACACCTACAACGCACCACTCTTTATGCGCGCGCCACACGACTCGGGGGTGCATTATGCGAGCAATATGAGGCGGAGGAGTCAGACCGACCGACCGCCGGAGGAGTCACTGGTGGGTGGCGGGTGAAGTGAGCGCTGAGTCTGGCAAGAGTCCATAACACTTAGTTTTTGCCCGTGCGGTGGCGTTCCGAGTCCGTCGAGGTCTGGGTTCGCACATATGGAAAACGGTCAATGTGGTTGCTGGAGAGAGGCGTGTCACAGTGACACAGTGAACCCGCGGCACGATTTGATCCGTTAGCTCGCCGAGTCGTTCCGCCGGTTTGAAAGTCCAACGTGAACTCAACGTGAACTGGAGTAAAACTGGCGGTGAAATTCTGGGATTGCGCATGTTCAAGGAATTCTCAGCAAGGTTTCGCAGAGAGCTACCACGGACTTTCAAAGCCGGTGGTCAATGTGATATCTTCCATATTGGAGTGTCGCCTGGGGGTTCAAAATCCATCATTCCACAAAATTGCAGGACGAAACCAAAGAGATCTAGAGATGAACACAGCCAAGCAAGAAATGAGGATCGTGGAAACCGATCCGCTCTAATCTACATTCGTCCCCTCCTCCAACCACTCAATCTCAACGACCTTCGGCAGCCCATCCACACAGGCTCGAATCTGCTTGAGCGTCGCCGGTCGATCATAATTCGCTGCCCCACACCCAGGCTTCACGCACACCGCCGCCCAGCACGCGCGCGCCTCCGCCCACGTGCCCATTCCGCCCTCGCCCTCATCCCCCGCATCCCACATCCCGGGCCCCAGCGCGAGCGCATCTCCCGAGGCGCGCGCGTCAATCTCCTTGAAGATGCGGTGCTTAAGCGCGCGCCAGGTGCGGTTTTCGAGCGGCGTGATGGCGCAGGCGGAGCAGTAGAACGGCTGGCCGTTGCCTGCGAGGAAGCGCTCCGGGCTGTCGAGCAGCGCGCGAAGGGCAGCGCGGCGCGTGCGGTGCAGGCGGAGGAGCGCAAGGAGGGCGGGGGCGGGGAGGGCCGCGAATGCGGGGGCGTAGCTGGAGTGCAGTAGGGGGAGGGGGAGTGTGAGGGTGTGCGTCGAGGCGAGCAGTAGGGGGAGGGGGAGTGTGAGGGTGTGCGTCGAGGCGAGCTGGGCTTCGGGGCGCCAGCCGAAGTGCGCGGCGAGGGCGTAGACGCGGAGGGGATCGGTGGTGAGGAAGGTGTGGGAGCTGAGGGCGGGGCGGAGGAGGGCGAGGGGGCCGGGGGCGGACCAGTTCTGAGCTAGAGTTAAGAGGGCGGAGAGGGAGGAGAGGGAGGGATGTGGGGGCGTGGGGAGACCGCACATGAGGCACAGCAAGGGCTCGAGGACGTTATCTGCCTCGTGGGTTGGTATGGGCTCGTCGCTGTGGCCACCTGGTGGAGGTGGGAGGGAGAGGAGGGTTTTGAAGAAGCCTGAGGTGGTACGGAGGGTGTATGTATGTACTCGATAGAGAGTCCCCTCAGACGAGGCGAGCACGATGTCCGCGTCGGGGTCGGCGAAGTCCGGGTGGTACACGACGGGCGCGTCAACGGCGGGTCGTTCGTGCGCGGTCGGGTTCAAGTTAATCTCCTGAGGGGCAGGGGCGGCCATGGAAGTTGCTTTGCACAAGCTCTGGACGCATGAATAACGCGTGGTGTCGGAATTATCCTCGAGGCGGGTTTCAGACACGTGGATTTGATTCGCGGTTGGATTGAAGAGCTTGTGAGGAGAAGTTGAAGAATGCCATGTGTAAGGTCGATTGCGGCAAGGAGAACCGCGTATCATGCACCGACGGCCACTCCGTGTCAATGGCGCGTAAGTGTCGCGGGGTCAGTTGCCCCAAACGGCGCGAACGAACGCATAGGCCGGCGCGTTAGATTGGTGCCGTGGTTAATGTTTGAGACCCAAATTTATGCCACCCAAGCCTAGCCAAATGGTCCAGTTTGAGGTTAGCAAACCAGGGAAAATCGGGCTATGATTGGAACGACTCCTGGAAAACGGGGAAATCAGCCTCGAGGTTAAAGGAAATTGGCACCGGATGGGTCGACACAAACGCCGTGTGATTGAAATGATCGAGATTGAAGCTTCTTTGCGTAAAACGAGGAGGCTTGTCGTGCGACATGATGGTGCAAGGCAAAAGCTGTAAGCGAGTGGTTAGGTCAGCGACCTTCAATCCAAACACGCGCATTCAACGCCTCCTTGACTCTCAACTCCTCCGACCGATATTCAAGCTCAGATATTCCGATCAGTCCTTCCTTACAGACCTTGCCATCCGCTCCATCGTGAGACCGTGCTGCACTGGCGCGCGACGTCAGATAGAATTAAGCCAAGAAAAAGAGTAAGAAGGAAATTCCTCTCAGTCCGGCGACTTTTTTGCGCGTTAAATACAGGTCTGCATGATCTCCTACTATAAGATTCATGCAATGTATTCCTCCGCCGAAAAGCCGTCATCACGTCCTCAGAACCTCAAAATCCTCCGACTTTTCATCACTACATCTCGGGCTCGTCGGCCCCACAAGACGTTCGACTCCTCAATCTCCAGTAATATCTAAACAAACCACATCGACTGTTTCCCGCAACGACCAGGTGGGTTCCGACTTGGCGAACGGAATGGATACAATAGGCTGGGTCGCGAACGACAATAAGAGGCTGCTGGACGAATCCACTCCTCCCGCGGTTCAAGCCAGCGTCAAAACTCACGTCTATAATTATGTACTCTCGCGTATTTCATGTCTCCCTGCTATCTGGTTAAATACCATCGCTGGTGCAGAAGCACATCCGAAGCTCTAGTCTGTGGTATAGAGAGACGCAGCGACAGCTCAAACAAAAGCCCATCATTGTGACAACCAAGTGTCAACCAACAGAAAATATTGCGAAATCCGCACTGGCAAACGACGGTGCGCCTGGAAACTTTCGAGGAGGTTTTGTTGTCACTTGCATGCGTCCGACACAACGATATCATGACAGGAAACACTCAGAAATCTCAACACATTTGGCAACACATTTGGGGTTCAACTTGGGTTGAACCAAAAGCGGCCCGGGCGTGCCGATCGATCAACCGTTTTTTCGGATCAAGCCAACACTTCCACGCTTTCACTTTGGCTCTCACCAAGTCGCTCCGATGCACACATTGTGGCCATCGGGCTCATTGTGGCCATCGAGACGCGGATCGGGCAAACTCCCAAACGAAACGGCGGGTAGAATGCGTGGCCTTCGGATGCCGAGAGCCCCGCCTGGCCACAGTGTATAAGTGTGAGTGAGAGTGTACGAAGTCATGCTCCTGCGCAATTTGCGTTTACTGTTTCCACCGCTTCACGGTCCACCAAGACAAAGAGGGACTCATGTATTACTTCTTTCCGCCTTCGAGAGATATGCCTCTGAGCGCAAACGATAGACTGGTCGACGTCGCAGCAAAAGAGATACTGTTCGACAAGTCAAAAGGATCCGGACGGGACTGCTGCTCTCCGGGTTTCACGTTCCACGGGTATCGCGGGCGAAATACGGCGAACGGAGGGAACCTGTTGGCCACAACGACATCAAGAGCCCTATATAAGGGGGCCGCGCTCGCAGGAAATCTTCAACCCACACTCCTGCTCTGTTACATTTTCACCCCATCTTCTCCAATCCCTGCCTGCCAAAGCGCGTTCTCGATGTCACAATATTCACAGTCGCAAGATCGCAAGTGTCAATGTCTCCTGTTCCAACAAGGTCTGGAGTACTCACCTCGTGTATTGCGTAGCCAACATGACCTACTCGGGTTCTCCACGAGGTGAGCACTACCAAGCTTAGAGGTCATGTTTCATGATAATCGCTATCATGAAGGGCCGCCATCCCATGGCTCACGTCTGCCATCGATAGCTCCACTGCATAATCCCTGTAAGCGTCGAATCTAGCTCGAATTCCGATGGACAAAACTTCATACTCACAGCTCGTACACGTTCATCGAATGGATCAGCCGGTCCGCGGAGCACCCCAGGGGGTAAGTGGGTAGTTCTGCCATGTTAGGCTCATTCTCGAACAACATATGCTAGGGCACGCTTGGAGCGGTGCTCGTGACCCTCCACGTAAGTCCCGCTTGTTCAAGATAACCGAATCCAGAATCTTACCGGGATGGATCAGGGGACCATAGACCTCCTTCCCAACCAGGTAAACATACACTGCATATGTTTTCCCCGTGCTTGCTGACATCGGCGTCGAGCAGTTTTCCGTAAGCATCCTCAACTTTGTCAGATGCCTTTTGAGTCAATATTGCTCAGCCAACTCGCCAACCGATGGTTTTAACGCTCCTGCTTGACTTGTCATCGTGAATTCTTACCTAATAACCAGCCCCGTCCCATGTCTACTCAACTTTCCAAAGCTTGAATCAACCCGGTGGTACGTGTTGTTCATTGTGAAGTGAACATACCTGACTCGGTTGTATCTCCAGAAATTTTTGGACCTCGTGCGTGGTGGTTTAGAGCACCGCTCCAAGTTGAAAGTCTTACGCAAATATAGATATAGCCCACCATGTTGACCAGCAAACACTGCAACCACGTAAGCTCACAGTTCAGCGATCCGTTGAAAATCTAAGCAAAGCCGATGTCGGGCTTAATGATTGATCTTCAGCATCCGACAAGGCGCCGACTTCATATTCAAAACCAGACCGGATCATTACTAATTTCAAATACACGGTCACCTTCCGCTATGACACCTACATGGATCCCAACGCAGAGAACAACGACCCTCGTATGTGTCCGTAGCGTCCCGGTTCAACATCACTGATCTCCTGTTACACTGTACAGCCCCTTGGGTCAGGGATCCTCCCGGAAGCATTGTCATGAGACCAGTAGTCACGGCCCTGCAAGACTTTGCGAACTTTAGGATTTTGAACTCCAATCGGCGCAAGTCTCAGCTCACATTCCGCCAATTTCTGGAAGATGTACTAGCGAAGGGGAAGGTACCTGAACGTTCTCAAGGTACAAGATTTGTTGGTTGTGCCATCCATCTGTGTCCAAGAGAGTAACCCGAACATGCAGATTATGATGACGTGCTGAGGCACTACCAACCAGGTGATGTTCATCGATCACATCTGGGCTGATGATGCTGACTTCCTTTATCCAGAACTACTTGATGATCTTGGTCTTGCAATTTTGAAGGGACCTTCTGAGTCGGGTGGACGAATTGACTGTGAGAATGGCTGCTAGATCTTGACGTGGATTGCTGAGGTCCCTTCATAGTTGTGGTTGTGGTGGACACTGTGCAATATCCGGAGGGGCCCGCTCTTGTCCTGAGTGTCAGGCAAGGCTTCCCCAGCACGAGAAAGATAATCAAGCTCCGTTGACAAGCACATTACGTTCTGGGCCACATTGTAGGTACTGTACCATTTAATTCAATTCGAATGTCCCGCGTCACGGCCATTTTGGACCCCGCCAATAATTTTCTTTCGATTTTAGCGGAATTTGGAGAATTGTCGGAAAAACTTTTGGTCACGTGCGTATTCGAATTGAACAGTAGTATTGTTTACCGCATATCTTGGAATTGCAGCGCAACTTCATGCATGTTGGTTATGAACCTCGGGGACAGTTGCACAGAAAATGCGGTGCTGGGCATGAAATCGATCTCCCAGCCCACCAGGTCCTATTCCCGACAGTGTTTATGGGGACAACCGTGCTTACACTCCCCGTTGACTACCCCCCGCGTACTAACCTACACAAGAGTTGAATTCAAGAGATACTGTACAGCTATGCCTTCTGTATCAAGCAGATGTCCCGAATTTACCCTTGTCTGTTTGTGCTGATCTCCAAGAATCCCAGCGCTGCGCTCTGTAGGCTGTAGCTGACCCAGTGACCCTTATCAATGTTTAACTTTAAGCGGCACTATTTTGAAGCTCCTCGATCAACCGCTCAACGTTCAACGGAAAGCCATTGTAGCTAGTACTGTAATGATGTCGAAGTCCAACCAGGTTACCCAAAGGTTACCCACGGTTGAACTAGAAGCGGAACAATTCGGCTTGTGGATCAAGGGGATCCAAAGCGATGACGTCACACACCTCTTCCCAAAAAAACCACACCATCGACTGTTTTCTGTCTCAGACTTGTCTACCGTCTGGGTTTCCGACTTGGCGAACAGAATGGATGGGTCCCTGTCTCCAGCAATAAGTAAAGGCTGTTGGACGAACATTTTCGAATCCAGGCGCCCGCAGCCAGCGTCAAGGGATCTGTTGGTGCCGGATACTGTCCAGTCGATTGCCGAACTTCCTCCACCAATTCTATATGCCGGTTACTGTATCCACTCGATAAACGCCGACGTCCAGGGCAAAATGCAGGGTGTTTCCGGCGCCTCAACTCATATCAAGGTTGTCGCACGCCCAAAAAGTGCGTCGTTGTGGTACCTTGAAGTTGTGGGGAGCTTCGCAGCACATCCGCATTTGGACGGACGAACAAGGCGTCAACAAGGTGATTCAAACTAGACGAGTCACGGTTCAAAGAACAAGGACAGATGTGGCGACTGTGACGGGCGTCTCTGTTCGCCACAAACATGTTGGTGTGGCATGGTCGTATAAAAGGGGAGTCTCTGCATCAGGAAAGAGCTCCTTTGGCAATAAGGGGGGATTGGCCCTAGCTTCAGGGAAATCTGACCGAATTTGGTTGCTTAGGTTCATTTCCTCATTTTGGACTCTCCAAATAACTTTGCACGAATCAGCCCCACATTTCCGTAGATTCTCGGCACGTTTGGTCAAGATTCTTGGCGTTGGTTCATTTTGGGGACATATTATCACGGAAATATTGGGCCATAATAGCAATTTTTCCATTCCACAATAGCTACAATAGATTAACAATGACTGTAAACGACTCGGACTTCGATGAGCAATGTACGGTAAATCTCCAAAAAAAGGCGTGGAATATAATTAAAAAGAATAATAATTCGTAGGTGTGCGCGAGAGGATCGGAACGAACGAGGAGCGGGGGTGTATATCTAGTCGGAATCTGGAACCTCGACCAGGTTGATGAGGAGCGAGGAGCTGGCGCTGGCGTTCGGTGTCGCAGTGGTGCTCTCACTTTATAATGAGGTTAGTGTGATATCGAACGGGTAACGGGGTGACTCACTTCAACGCATCATAGAGACGATGAAGGACAACGTTGAGAGCCTTAGGTGAGTACGCACGAGTGTCGCTGAGCGTGCGCATGTGGTTGCGGTAGACATCTTCGTAAGCACTCGCCGTGAACGGGATTTTCTGGTACTTCCCCGTCGCGCGATACGCGGTTAGCGCGGCATGAACCTAAAGATGCATCACCAACTGTGGTTGAGAAGACGACGCAAAACTTACCGCAGTAGCGCCGATGCAGACCATGGCGTCGGGAGCCTCCAACCTCTCAGGGTGTCTCTCGTTAGTGGAAGTAAAGCGGTTGAGGTTCTTGGTCCCAAACTGGCCGGTGAAGACGCTCTTCTTGAGCGCACTCACGATGGCATCGTTCAAGAATGGCAGCTCCGTTTTGAGGCGCTTCTGGAGACCCGGCACAGCATGAGGAGGGTTACCAACAAGGGTGGGATGGGCTCACCGTCACAGGGTCAACCGGGAAAATATATTTGTAATCTTGAAGACGCGCGTTGACAATGGTCTTGACCTCCTCCGGTGACGCTAGGGCAAAGCCGAAGAGCCCAGCGACGTCTTGAGCAGCAGCCTTGGCGATGTCCCCACGCACGATGTTGATACGATCCAGGGGCTACATCTCATCAATAGGATCCCGAACACCGTATGGAATACACGTACGATGGCGGCCAGGCGGGCCGCGAAGCTCTCGTCCTTAAGCAAGCGATGCTTGATATGTCTTGCGGCGTGGCTCTGTGCAGCCATCAGAAGGTAAGTGCGGGCAAATCCGGCGCGGGATAGGATGGTGGGATAGGCGTCCTCGAAGAACAACGACAACTTGATGATGTCGATGCAACCATGGAGCATGGCCTTGACCTCGTCGGTCTGCCCGGTGATACCGATATCTTTGCCGGGCGCAGGGAACAGTAGGCGCGCCGAGATATGCCAGTCAGACTCGGGCCGTGACTTGGCGTCGGCGGCAGCAGCGGCGATGCGGTGGAGCTGAGTGTCCATACCCGTCGGCGCAGGCAGCACCTCGGGCCTCTGCATTATGATTAGTTGACGCAGTGTTAGCCTTGCAAGCGACGTACCTCCATCTCGGCCTTCCTTTTCTGGGCGGCAGAAACCTTACGGGGCTTTGAACGTTAGTTAGAAGACGTGATTGAAAGGTCCTGATGTGCGCACGTACCTTTTTAAGACCGGCATCGTCGTCGGAATCATCAGCATCGCTGTCGGCGGCCTCGGATGGGTGGCGACTATGAGTGGATGAGCGGCGGCTATGAGTCGATCCGAAACGGGAGACAGTCGAGAGGCCTTTGGCGATGGCCTCATGCAACTGCATGTCATCGTTTCCCGCGTAGGCTGGCTGGCGCTTCTCTCAGAGTGGTTAATGAAAATCAAGATGTGGGTATTGAAACTCACCTTCTTGTCAGGCCTGCTAATGTTGTCAATGACCTCCTCGCCTTCGCTGTCGGGTACGCGGAGATCACGGCCGGAGGACCAGGAGGACGCCGATGAGCGGCGGCTGTGAGTGCGGCGGCTGGTGTCCGCAGCGGGCATGTCGATGTCGCTGCCGTCGTTACCGATGCGCGGGGGGGCGTCGGGGAAGCTATCGTCGGAGTCGAGTTCCACAGGCGACTGACGGTGCCTGGGGCGAGGTTTGTCGATCTAATATAGTTAGATTCACTGGGGGGTTCAAGATTAATGACGTACCTCGATCGAGTGGTCGGAGAAGAGGTCCTCGGCGGCTCGACCGTTTACATCCTTGGTCCGTCTTAGTGCAACGACATCGCTCAGCTAAAATAATAACATACCTCAATGACATCGTCGTCTGAGTTAACCTCGACGGGCTTGGGCTTCTTGCCGACCACGCGTGGAACCTGGGATGCTGATAAGCAAGAAAGATCATGGTGAATTCCCTAAGCACGCACCTCAGCACGAAACTCGGTTTCATCGGGCGCAACATCCGCGGCGCAGTCTTCGGATTCACCGTCGTCAGACTTGTCTTCGGACTCGACGGCCTCCGACTCAGAAGCTGACTCCGCGACGACGCGAGCTGGAGGCTTCTTTGCCTTGGGTTTACCTGTGCCGGTTTCAGTACAAGTAAACGTTGAAGGTTGACGAGAGATTACCTCCGGAGAAGACCTTGCTTGCGATGGCTTTGGCCTGCGTGGCAATCCGAGCTTTGGAGGCCGCTGGAAGGTTGGCGAAGTCAATACGTTCTGCGGGATAGGTCAGGAGTGGAACTGAAAGAAGGAATCAGAACTCACTGAGCTTAGATTTGCCCTCTGCTGCCGACTCGTCGGAGTCGTCGATGGTGGCGGGTGCGAACTCTGAAGAAGCCACGAGGGAAGCTGTGTTAGATCATCACGTCAATCAAACGGTGTGACCACACTTACTTCTTGCTTTGACCACGGCGGCGCCCTTGGCTGGAATCGGAGGCTCTGCGTCCTCGCCTTCAGAAGCTAGGGTTATGGATCAAGGAATGAAGATGTTTTGGGTAGACAACACTCACCGCTGGCATCCTTGGCGGCACGGGCCTTCTTCACCGTTTCAGATGCTTGAGTCGTCGACGAGGTCCTCTTGCGGGTCGCTGGCTGGTCTACTTTCCACACTGGCCGAAGGAGGAAGGAAGAATCAGTGCTATGGATCGACACAACAACGACTATCGACGTACCAGCCTTGTGCTGTGCCTTGGCTTTGGCCGCCCGCCCGCCGCCAGGTTTTTCTGGGAATGTGATTAGGTCGGACTTGCAATCCTCTAGCACTAAGACTCACTGGTTTTGGCTTCAAAAGCCGCTTGCTGCTGTCTCTCCAGCTCGACTCTGGCCGCAATGGTGATTTTACGCTTTTCAGCGGGAGTGAGACCAGTTGAAGGCTCGGTGGGCATGGTGTATGGGGAAGGGTTAAGTGGAAAGCGGGATGGGTAAAGGAGTGGAAGGGAACAAAGGGGGGAAAGGAAGGGCAGTGGTGACAGTAGGAAGGAAGGAGCGAAAATATTTGAGGTGCGTGTTTGGAATTGATGCTAAGTCGCGGACGCCACGCTCACCCATGCGCACGAACAGCTTTACTATGACGAATTTATGATTCCATCAATCGTTATCTGCGCCTGCTCTTGCCCCCCGCCGTCCTCACCGTTCTCTCCAACAATGGCTGTCTGTCCGGGCTGCAATAAATCCTTTACCAGCGGGAAGGGGCTATCCCTTCATTTAAAACTAACCAAGGCCGAGCCTTGCGCTGCTATTTTCAGAGCTGCAGAGAGTCATATTGGATCCGCTCCACCCGTACTCCCAGACGCAAATCCTCTACCGAGTCCGGACCTGAATCAGCCCCACGACCACGGGCTGCCCAGTGGAGACACGGTCTTCGCCGGAGACTTCTTTGGGGATGATTACGCTGCTGGAGATTTTCCCGACGAGTCCGACAACGAGCTTGACGAGGATAGCGATATTGATCCAGTTCAGGAGGATCACGACGACGCCAGCCGTGCCGATCTCGAAGACATGTTTGAGCCGCAGCGCGCACCGCTCCCCGAGCGAGAAGACCGTGACCAGCCAATGCCAGCGCCTACCCGCGCTCAAGATGGCCTCCTTCCTGTGCTTGCTGCGCCCAGTCGCGAGGCTCGGAAGCTCGCCGAGGACAAATTTCACCACAAACCCATCATTGACAAGTTCCCCGGCGGACGTGCTGGTCGTCCTATCCCTTCCTCCCATACCATGAACTCGGAGCAAACATACGACTCCAGCCTGCGTGGATCGTCCGAGAGTAATCCTTACGCTCCATTTAATTCCAAAGTGGACTGGGAAGTTGCGCGCTGGGCAAAGCTTCGGGGGTCCGGCTCTACTGCTTTTACAGACCTTCTTCATATCGACGGGGTGCGCCTGCTTTCAGTCTCCGATCTTGTTCTCGCTGATACTTTGATTCCAGGTTCGCGACTCCCTTGATCTCTCATATGGGACATCGGCTCAGTTGAATAAAATCATCGACGATAAACTCCCTGGCCGCCCGAAATTTACGCGATCCTCAGTCGTCGTGAACGGGGAAGTCTTCCATCTCTATTCTCGTGATATCATCGAGTGCGTGCGCGCGCTGTGGGGAGACAGTGATTTTGCACCGTACCTTTTCGTCGCGCCCGAGCGCCACTACATTGACAAGGATAAAACGATTCGCATGTATCATAACATGCACACGGGGAAGTGGTGGTGGAGCACACAGGTCAGTCAGTTTCCGTGCGACTGGAACACATATTCAATCCGTATTTCAGGAGCTGGTCGAGAAGGAGCATCCCGGCGCTACCATTATCCCTATCATCATCTCGTCCGACAAGACTCAACTCACCGTCTTCGGGAACAAAACAGCATACCCCGTCTATATGACCATCGGCAATATTCCGAAAGAAATCCGCCGCAAACCATCGCGACGGGGGTATGTGCTCCTCGGGTACTTGCCTACGTCGCGGATGAAGAACATAAAAAACAAGGCAGCCCGTCGGCGTATACTGGGGAACGTCTTCCATGCGTGCATGACCCACATCCTCGCGCCCTTAAAGGGCGCTGGGGCACACGGGATTCCGATGACGAGCGGTGATGGCGTAACGCGACGGGGTCACCCCATCTACGCGACCTTCGTTGGGGATTATCCCGAACAGGTTCTCGTCACAGCCATCAAGACCGGGGAGTGCCCAACCTGCGATGTCCCGCGCGATGAGCTCGGGGAGGACACCACATTCCCCTTGCGAGACCTGGAGAGTATCCTCGCGGCTCTCGACACTCTCGACGAGGGCCCAGGAATTTATGCGCGTGCCTGCGCTGATGCTGGCATAAAGCCCGTCTTCCATCCGTTCTGGGAGGGGCTTCCATACACCAATATCTTCCAGGCAATCAGCCCCGATATACTGCATCAACTGTATCAGGGTATCGTCAAGCACCTCATCTCATGGTTGAAGGAATGCTGCGGCGAGGCTGAAATTGACGCGCGTTGCCGTCGTTTGCCGCCCAACCACAACATCCGTTTGTTCATGAACGGGATCTCCAATCTCTCGCGCGTCACTGGGAAGGAACACGATCAGATCTCCCGTTTCCTCCTCGGCATCATCATCGACGTCAAACTTCCCCACAATCTTGCGTCGGGGAGGTTACTTGCTGCCGTGCGTGGTCTGCTGGACTTCGTGTACCTGGCCCAGTACCCCATGCACACCACTGAGACCCTCTCTCACATGGAGAACGCCCTTCAACGGTTCCACGACAACAAGAGCATCTTCGTTGATCTTGGTGTGCGCGACGACTTCAACCTGCCGAAACTCCATTCGTGCCGCCATTATATTCTGTACATCAAGGGGCTTGGCACCACCGATAACTACAATACAGAGTACACCGAGCGCCTGCACATCGACCTCGCCAAGGATGCGTACCGCGCAACCAACTTCAAAGACGAATTTCCGCAGATGACGCTGTGGCTCGAGCGCAAAGAAAAAATCTACCGGCACGAAAAACACATCCAGTGGCGTCTCGACGGCTGCCCACCTCCACCTGTTGTAGAACAGCTCCCGCCGGGGATCGTGTATGAGCGCCGATTGAAGATGACCAAACATCCAACTCACAAGGCGGTACGGATAAGCCGCTTGATCACGGATTATGGCGCCCAAATCTTCCGTGATGCCCTTTCCCGCTTCATTACCAAGTTCAATAATCCCCATCTTACGCAGCGGCGAGTCGAAACCGAGTCTTCCAACATCACCTTTGGCTTCAACTCCCTCCCCGTATTTCATCGCCTCAAATTCACCACTCCAGACCCCTACTCCGCTCGTGCGCTGGACACCATCATTGATTCCATCCATGTTCAGCCACACAAACTTTTGAAAAACGGTGAAACCGTACCAGCTCGGTTCGATACGGCCTTGATCAACGACTCGACTGGTGGAATGATTGGGGTTGATGGTACCGACTCTTCACAATTATTTGTCCTGCACTTCTGATGCACCCTCTGCAGGTTACCGCGTCGCTCAAATTCGGGTGGTCTTTTCCATTCCCCCTCGACACATTCCCAACCTCTTTCCCTCTGGCCTTGTCCCTCCAACCCATCTTGCGTATGTTGAATGGTTTTCTCCCTTCACAGCGCCGGAGCCCGACCACTTGATGTACAAGATCAAACGGTCTCTGAAGGATGGTGACCGTATCGCCAGTGTTATTCCTGTGGTGAATATTCGGCGCAGCGTCCACCTCCTACCGAAATTCGGACCCATAGCTCCGCCGGCATGGAAGTCCAGTAATGTGCTTGACGAGTGTCCCACGTTCTTTGTGAACAACATGACGGATAGACACATTTACGCGACATTGTTCTAATTACTTACATATTGTTGAATGGGCATTCGAATTTCTGTTTGCTGGCCGATGTGACTTCTGCCCACCTGTTCTGTCACACCGTGTAAAGTCGGGCGACTTTACACGGTGTGACAAATCTCGTGATTGAAGGTCACCAAACGCGTCGCAGTACTAAAGTTGAATTAATATTAGGTTTGAATATTCCATTTGAGTTGGTGTCAGCTGACACTAAGTGCGTTGAAGACCTCGTCGAAACCCTTATGTAATTCGACGAGGTCTTCAACGCACTTGTCGGGGTTTCGGCCGAAGACGCTTGAGTGCAGCGTTGAAGACCAAAAAGGCGTGCTCCGTCAAGGTTCGAACCCGTGTGGGAAGAGGTCGAGGGAAAGAAAGAACATTAACCATTCAGTCACATAGCCGTGATGGAAGGAGGAACTGATGAGTAGATCATGGGGAGCTAATATCCGGTGTGTTCAAACACAACTTGTCTGTTCAAAATTGAACTGCGAAGAATGCCTAATCCCCCTGCTTTGGTCTGAATTCGGGTTATTGGGTCTAATTAGCACATCTTACTCGAACTTTTATGTGGGGAACAAAATTTCTCCTAACTTGGTCCCGGAGTGTTTTTCCTGATGTGGGTGGTGTTCGAAGCAACATCCCACTCTCACAGTCTCTGTCTCACACCGACGACTCGGATACATGTCAGAATACCCCCACAACGGTTGGTTTAGTTGGTGGCCATTGCCGGATGATCTCACGTATTCACGCGGTGTAGGCTACACTAGACCGCCAACGGGGTGGACACAAGGTGGGTGGCGCCGCAGATTTTCTAGGGCAATTAATCGCTAATGACCGTTCTATGTCTTCCCTTCAACCCTAACGTGGCTTAGCGAATGCAGGAGGAAGTGAGCCGCCACGTGTTGAGCATTGTGATACAAAATAACATCCTGCTACAGCTCGTAAGAACTAATTCAGGATCCCCTCCCCAACATCTTATACGGACCGGAGTAGCATTTGACCCCACGCATCGCCCGCTATTCCCACCTCACGGCTTGTCCGCTTCACGCGCTGCGGCTCAACCACCTCCACGTGCGCAGACCCTTCCAGGCGAACAGACCTTTCCATACGATGCCGGTTTGTCGTTGCTCCGTTCTTCTTATTCTTGTAGGTCTTGACGCCATTCTGTCCAGCTAGATCCCCGGGTACGACCAGCCGCCTCGAGTAGACCTCGTAATTAAACACCGCCCCTGCAGCTCCTCCCTATTCCTTGGTCCCGCCTCCGCCGACACCAGGTACGCTATCTATTACAGACACTTAATAAAATCCCACTTCTGAACTCTCCTCCGCTCAAAGCACCGTCGTATCCAGGTCAATTCCGCGTTACATATTGATACCAAATCGAACTTACAGCGGGTTGGCAGGCTCTCCGCTAATTACCGCTCAGTCTCCTGGAATGCGCACTCCAACCCAGTTCTTTGAGAACACACCCCGTGAGTCGCAAAGCTATTCATGCCGCTGTCATTGCAGTAGGCTATGACGATCGCCAGCTTACTCTGAGCGCAGGAACTATCCATCCTGCACAGTGTTGCGGTGACCCCGGGTCATGACCCTGGGTCAAGGGACAAGGGTCGGGTGCCCTCGAGCTGACCTGACCTGACCCCGGGGTCACCCGGGGGGTCAGGTCATTGGGCGAATTTTAATTTAGGCAGTGTAGTATGTACACTACTGCTAAACTATTCGTCGTCTACAATAATTGCGTCACCCCCTGGGTGCCCCGGGCCCTCCTCTTCAAAGTCTGCCATAATGTTGTTCAAATCTGCCGTTCCATCCACCTGGTAGCTGAGTAGTGTTCCGCCCCACGTCGACACAGTGTTGAATAGGTCTTTGGCGAAGATCTTGTCGAGGTCGTAAAGTTCCTCGGTGCCGAAATGAAGGCGAACCTTCGGTTGGCGAATAACCTGGGCGATTTCGGGCTCGGGAGATTCGTCGTCCCCTGCGTCGCCATCCTCCGGAAGCTCGTTGAGATGACGGGAGAGATCTGCAACGGAACCGTTAGCGGGATCCTCCTCGTCGTCCTGTATGGTGTTGTCGGCACCCGATTTAACCTCGGTCCGGAGCTGGATGAATGGAATATGGCGGCGGCGGCGTTGTTTTGAAGACGGGAATGACTCTATAATGTCGCGCTGAACGATAAGGGACTTGTGAGCACGTTCCGGATTGAGAAGATTGCGGGTTTTGTCGGCATATGTTCGTCCGAGAACACTGAATGCTCGCTCGTTGCCCCCCGAGTTGGCGATCATGGCCATGATGCGCAATGCCGCCAGCGCCAACTCACCCTTGACGCCACCCCAGATTGCGTTCATTAGAGCGACGGTGTCCTGTTTTGAATTCAGAAAAGACATGTTGAAGAGACGAAAAAATACCTGATTGTTGAAATGATTTTTGTACTCGTTCAGCGCCATTTGGTCCCTCGTATATCGCCCCTTCCCATCATAGTAGTCCAAGTATTGCGAAAAGAGTGTTGAGGGGACAGCTGCGTCGCCATCGAGTTGGAATATCCGTGTATATACACGTTTCACGACGTGGTAAAGCCCAACGCGCGTGAGAGAATGGTGTTCGTTGTCGTTGAAGAAGAACGCACGAAGGAAGGGATTGAAGAAAACAGCTAAGATGTAGAAGTCCTGGTCGCGCTTCAGGGCCTTCCAGCGCTTTGCAAGGCTAGCACAGATGATTGTGTTGTGGGCGTCGCGGTCGAAGGAAGCGGTGTCGGTCGAATATCGGTGATGAAGAATTGCGAGCGTGACAAGGACGTGGTCGAGGCGGGTATTGGCTCCTTGGCTGACATTTGACGCAAGAGCAAGCGGCGTGAGATACCGTGATACGCTGTGAGCGGAATTCAGATGAGGGTAGTGGTCAAAGGAAGTGAACGAAACACACCGGTGTACACCTGTCCAAAAGACTCCGAGCCTCCCCGAGTCGATCAGCGCTATAACCTCGGCGGTCGCTGCACGAGAATCTTCGTCATCGCCACCCGCGCTCTCCAGCTCCTCGGAGCGGTGATTGACCAAATCTAGCAGTGCTCCCTGCAGCTCGGCAAGGCGGCGCACCGATAGCGCATGTGTACCCCATCGTGTGATGCCAGCCCGCACAAACCGCTTGAGTCGCTCCCATTTTTGCCCCGGTGGTCGCTTCTCGTTGACGGCTTGCTGCTCCTCGAGGAGCAGGAGCAGGGCGCGCTTGTGAGACGAAAACCAATTGACGATCTTGAGGCAGTCGTTGAGGATTTTTGTGACGTCCGGGCAGTGAATGTATTCCTTTACGACGAGATTTATCTGAAGCGCAGTATTGTTAATCAAAGACCATTCTAAACCAGCTGCGACGCATACCTGATGGGCCCAGCAAGGAATCGTGAGTATCCAAGGCATCAGATTAAGCAAGAGTGGACGTAAACCCCGCGAGTCGCCGCCCGAGTCGCAGCACCATGCCACAAGAATGATACCGAGGACCGCGGTAAAATACGCGATGTCGTTCATGACGTGAACAAGCAGATTTGCAGAGGTCTTCCTTTCCTTCGTCGTAATGTGAAGCTGAATCGGAATCTCCTATATGTAAGAATAAGTCGTAAAATCAAGACGGAGTGACCGTAAGCTTACCTTTCCTTTAACATTGCAGCAGACCTGCTGAACGGCGTCGTGTTTTGTACTCCATCCGTCCACAGAACCGGTCGCAAGCTCGTCTTTCAGGTTCGACTTGCGACCGGCTTCAATCGAGAGCACTTCCGCGTCCAAAATGCGTCCAGAGAGCGCGTCACGGCCTGGAACCTTTGCGCCGGGTACCCACTTCTCAAAAAAATGCCGCACGAAGGGATGCTCGATGGAATTGAATGACGCATTGACAGCCGTCCAGAATTTGAGGATATCGGATTCAAAAGCACCCTGGTTATCTTTCTTGAAGCGCTTAGCGCCGGGTACCACCTCGAATGTCGCCTGTCGCTTTTTGGCGTGAGATGTTGCTGGTGATGCGGCGTCGTTGTCGGAATCGGAGTTGTTGTTGGCCTCGTTCTCGAGCTTCTGCTTCCAGGACTGTTGGACAGACTCGCATTCCTGAATATGCTTGGTGAGTTTTTTTATCTTGCCGCAGACGGGGTTCACGGCATTGAGCGCTGAGCGGGGAGATAAGTGACAGATATAGACAGTGTGAGTCTGTAGACGGACCAAGCTCATGAAGTTTTTCGTCCGTCAAAGCCTCTCGGGGAGGCAGAGCCCCGGTACGAATCTTTTCTGCTTGCGCCTCTTTCAGCTTCGCTTGCTCCAATGCGACTTCCCCTTTGCATCGAGCTTCTTTGTAAGTTTTGTTGGTCTTGTAGAAAGCCCCTTTCCAGAACGCGCCCCAGCGCCAGTCCTCGACGCCAGGCTTCTTCTTCGGCGGCGGCATTGACGCGTAGATGGACGTAAAAGACTGATTGATGTGGAACACGTGCTACTAGCTAATCGGGACCTGACCCCTTGACCTTCCGGACCCAAGTTGACCTGACCTGACCTGACCCCTTGACCCCGAGGTCAGGTCAAGGAGCTGACCTGACCCTCGCAACACTGAGGATTCCTGCAGCATTCACTCCACAAAGTATACTTGGAAAGTCCAATATATGCGCATCCTACCAACATCCTACTAACGGTATATGTCCTCCAGGCCAGGGCTTCGGCGCTACACAACAACGTAAGCCCGGCCGCGGTTGAGAGAGTTGTACAACCTCTAACCTCGAGCTCACTTATCAGCGTATCCTACTCGTGCCAGCTATGGTTATCCACTCGTACCACAAGGCCCGCAGTCGCAAGGTAAGTGACGGCTTCGCGTTGCGCTTCGTAAAACCTCACGGTTCGGTAGGCGCTCCACCAACTCCTACATCATGTGCGTAGACCGCCGGATTGTATACGACTGCTAGCTGGTTTTGATACCATTTTCTCTTTAGTCCAGGGCCGCAACCCCCCATGGCCATCTGCTGCTCCTTCCCCTACGCCAATACAACAACAACGTAAGCTATCCAGTTCCCTCTTGACCAACCCTTCTGAAGAGCCTTGTAGCTGATTCCGGCAGCCAACATCCCCCGCAACACCCCCCGCTGCGTCCTCGCGCTTCCTCAATGGCAGGGTTCTTGCAATCGCAACCTTGTGAGTATCAAAAGGTTTACTAGAACTCCCGGTCGGACTGATTTGGCCTCTCAGCGTATCCACCCCCGGATGACCCGACCCAGCCGTTCGTACCACCAGAGTCGGATCAAGGTACGCCCGCATGCTCAGACCGTCTTCCGGTTCGGAAGACAGCCCGATGACCCGACCGCGCCAGTGAACTAATGTACATTACATAGCTCCTCTGCCACGCCCATGGCCGACTGACGCGATGCTCGAAAAGCGAGAACACCTTGAGTCGTGGTTCGATTCTTATCACGAGACTTTGAACATCCTCAGACGCATCCTGAAAGTACCCGAGCCAAGAAATCGCGAGAAGTTCGGTATTGGAAAACGTCCGGAGCCAATGTCATTCATCGAGTATTTTGCGGCCAAGCAATTGCCGCTGGGAATGGCGACGCATCTTGACATACAAGGCAGGTCGCAGATGCTTTCTTTTGTGTTCACTGACGGACCATCCTTGTAATACCTAGCCTGGTTCGACAAGGAGGCCCAGGCTTTTAGGAAGAGTGAGTACAAAGTCAACACATTTGTAGCTTTTGGATGTTGAACCAGGGCTTCGGCAGAGCCGGAGTTCAACTACCCGCAACCGCAGAAGGACTGGATTAGATGTGCTTGGGATCTTTTATTGGCATCTCCGACGAGCTTCGACAACTACAGGCAGTTGCGAAGGGCGGCGAATCTTGAGGCGATCGCGTTGTACGCGCGTCCATGGTGCGCCGACATGAAACCTGAAGACCAAGAGAGGATTCAGACCCCGCTTGCTCGACGCATTTGGGATGCCAGGCTAGTATTCGATGACACTTTGATTGACGTGGGTGTAATTTCCGGCCCCTGGCCCATTTCCAAGGAAGAGGAGGCCAAAATGCGAAAGCGGCGAGAAGAGGACGCCGAAAGGCGAAGGCGGCACGGGAGCAGGGTTGGCGATAACTGAATAGGCAGGGCTGGGTAGCGGAAGTGGAATTGCGTACAGTGTGGGAAGCAGCAAGAGATGCCTGGAGGAAGATGTTGCGACTGCAGAGCAGTTGCGGCGTGAATCATGAATTTCTGGAGAATCATGTATTTCTGTCCCTCCCATACATGCAGGGCTTCATGTGTGTAGGTTCAGTACCCGCTTGTTCCTCGTCGGGACCGGTGCGGTTAACACCATCCTCCTCCTCCTCCTCCACCTCCTCCTGAAATTCTTCCAATATGTCCATTCTGAGACTGTGCGGCATCGAGTGCGAGAAGTTCACTCTATTTTCAAAGTCTGCAGCGCAAGGATCAACGTCGAGACTTCGCTCCAGTCGGCGCTCGAAATTTCGAGATGTCCCGATCCAAAGTAACCGTCTCTCGAGTCTCGAACAGACATAACCGGCGGGATGAGGCATGCCTCTGGAGGATTGAGCAGCTGGTCTCAGAGCTTCCATTACCTCCAGATATCTTCAGGGAGTTGCGGTAGTCCGACTGACTGAGCCTCCGTGCTGACGGTAATCAGTTGCTGGAATTGCTGGTTCCATTTTCACAAGAATCGGAGCGGAGGTGTTGGACGCGTCGATGAATTGTTCAAGTTGCGTCGCGTCGATCCATTCATGGTCTAAATTCTTTTGCGGCGCTAAGGGTGATGACGATAGGAGTAAAGACTTGTTTGAGCGCGTCAGTACACGCGTCGGGAAGACGTGAAGTCGTCGACCCTGGTACGTAGTTCCCGACTTGGACATCCATCGAATTACGCGCTGACGGTCGGGTGTTTGGAACTTCAGATGCCGGTGTGGCGCTGGATGCCATATTGACGCGCTTTTGGACGTTTCCGGGCAGCGCTCGGGCGGGGTGGTGGTGGTTTGAGAGAAAGAGCTGAGTGAGGCTGTGCATCAGACGAGACGGCAAAGCTGTAGATCAACGGCACATTCGCGCGTAAAAATATGCCGTGCTTGCTCAAATGTGCTTTGCTTGCCAGAATGTGCAGTGTTTATTGATGTTCCTGCCCTACGGGCTCTGTATATCCGCGATATGCTCGAGGCGCAGATATCGGCGGGAACTAGGTATGTTGAACCACCCTGCAAAAATTATGCCTTGGCGGTGCGTGCGATCAGGGCGAGGGTGGATCCGAAGGAAGTTATGGGACTTGCAGGGGTTTTAAGTTCTAGGGCTGCATATTGTTGCAAACTCAGTGCGCTTCGTACTTCCATCTTTTGTTTTATTCCAAGAGGCCATGTATCTGTATCTGACGGTCCCAATGGTCCCCACGAATGATCGAAAGCTACGATACTGTTGTTTTTTTTTTCGTTCAACTCGGGGGGACGGTTAGCCCCGATCGTGTAGCTAGGCTTCTCAGCTCTTGGATACTCTGGAAGTATCTGGGCTCTTCGGTCATAGACACAAATCAGAATTTTGGGTTTCCTTTTTCTCAACCAAGAAATCCAACAGACGGTGGAATTTTGAGTTCAGATAGCCTAAAGAACTGCCGGAATGAGCGAGCTCCTCGTTGAAATACCTTTGAACCACGCTCGATTACACAACTTGAACCACGCTCTTTTTCAACCACACCACTCGGCTACCTCGGCCGTTACCGATTCCCATCAATGCCTGTGCCAAACACTGACACCCGCCATCGCTCGATCGTGATCCCGCTGGTCTTCCTTAAACTGCACTGCGCTTCCCTTGTGGCACCTCTTACCAGCACACGACACGACGAGCGCAACACAATGTCCACGACGAGCACGCCCGACGTCGAGGCCGGCGACCCGAACAACGCCAACAACAACGACGAGAGTGGGCAAGACGATATCGTCGTCTTGACACCCGATGCCGCCACCCTCGAGAAGGCGCTCGCGGAGCGCGCAGCGAAGCGGCTCGCCATCGCCACCCGCAAGCAGGACGAGGCGGGGGAGAAGCTCGCTTTTGTATGTCTTGCTTGCTCTGAATTGACTTTTTTATTTACTTTTTTTGCAGGGGGTAACGCAGATGCAGGCGAAAAACTACGAGGCGGCGGCGGCTGCCTTTGCGGAGGCGTCTGCCCTGTGGCGCGCGAATCCCGTCGCGCACTGTGACCTCGCCACGGCGTATCTGCATCTCGGGAGGTCTGTGGCACTTCCCTTTCTCTTCCTTATTAAACTTACTCGATGCTAACGATCCTACGGTTCACAGATTCGACAACGCCGAGACCTCGGCCTCCACCGCGCTCGGGCTGGACCCGAAGCTCGTCGAGGCGCGGTATACCCGTGCCATGGCGCGCAAGGGGCGCGGAAGCGTACGAGGCGCGATTGTCGGTGAGCCTGCTCCCTTCCTTCCCTCATCGCTTCCTTCCTTTCTCCTCGTTTCTGCATCTGCGCCTACTGCGGTCCTCCTCCGTTTGTCCCGGGCGTTCATCTACGACCCCCGTGTTTCGTCGCCATCTCGCATTGCCAATGGCGGATCGGTCCTATTTTCGGCGTCGACCCCAATGGTGCTGGAATCGGGGCGGCGATGAATGTACCGCCATGCTTTGGTGGCGCACCACACTACTCGGGCGCTGATACTCGTATCTGCGTATCGGCATGGACGCCAATACGATAGACGCCGAGGCGATATCGGGCGCTTCCCCCTTGCACTTTGTTCGTGCGGAGCGGATGTCGCTGTCTTTCTCGCCCGTGCTGTCCGCGTGCGGACTGGGCTTGGGGACCGGAGCAGTATGCAGTATCGGATGCTCCACCGCCCGAGGCCAGGCCCCGTACCTGCGATACTTCCGCATATTCTCTGTGTAGGCCGTCGGTGGTGTCTTTGCGCGGCCTATGTGCGCTCATGGCGGTGCCCGGCGTGTATCAGGCCACGGGCGCATGTGTGTGCTGCTTGGCGGCGTGTTCGCGCGGTACTTCGTACAGCGCCCGGCGTGTATCGAGTATGAAGCGCCGCTGCGGACTGCGTGGAGAACGCTGGGTCGCAGGTTCTACCGCTATAGTTGTCCTCGTCCTCGTCCTTTGTTTCCCGGCGCCGTCACCACCTCCCCGCATCGACCTCGTTACTGACCTACACACTTCTCACTCACGCAGACTTGAGCACCGTATTAGACCTCGCCCCGGATAACGAAGCCGCGCAGGCCGCGCTCCGTGAGCTCCGCGCAGAGCAGGCAGCTGCCACCGCCGCTTCGTCGTCCGCCCCGCCCGTCGAGCCGCCAGCGGACGCGGACGCATCCGCCGCGCCCCCCGCCGCCCCAGAAGGTGCTGCAGAGGGTGCTACTGAAGCAGCAGCACCTCCAACCTCCGACGCCGACGCCGACGCCCCCGTCCCACCCACCGCCCCCGTCCTACCCACCGCCCCCGCCCCCCTCGACCCCCTCGACCCCGAAGCCGAAGCCGCCATCGACGCCGCCCTCGCCCACCCGCGCCCCTCCTCCCCCACCGCCTCCCTCCCCGACACCTCCTCCGACACCTCCGACGCCCGCCACCGCCCCTCCTCCACCCCCTGCCTCTTCTACAACACCTCCCACTGCGCGCGCGGGCCCGCCTGCGCCTTCTCGCACGCGCCTGATCGGCGCTCGGTAAGGGATGGGCTGGGGAAGAACGTGTGTCTGTATTGGTTGGTGGGGTTGTGTAAGTTTGGGGAGAGGAAGTGTATATATAAGCATGGGAGGGAGGCGCTCCCGGAGGGGGGGTGGTGGGGGAGTGAGGAGGGGGTGGGGGGGATGAGGGAGCGGGTGGAGAGGGAGAGGGAGGGGAGGAGGAGGGGGAGGGAGGCGAGGGAGAAGAGGGGGGGTGGTGGGGGAGGTGGGAAGGACGGGAAGGGGAAGGGGAAGGCTGGGGGGAAGGGCAAGGGCCGCGCCGCGGGGGGCGAGGGGGGTGATGCGGAGGGTGCGGGTGCGCCCAACGGGCGTAACGCCAAGGGCGGCAGCAAGGGCCAGGGCTCCAAGCGCAACAACAACAACAGCAACAACAAAAACGCCTCCATCCACGCCGCGCACGCCCAGCACCGCTCGGCGCAGCTCGCGTACGCGCAGCAGCAGCAGGAGGCGCTCACGGTGGAGCTCACGCGCCGGATGGCGCTCTATGACTTGAGCGTTGCGGCTGTGGCGCGCGGGGCGGTGCTGAGCCCGAGGTCGCCGGGGAGCTTTGTGTTTCCGCTGTCGCCGCGGTTTGATAATCCGGGGTTTCAGGTCCAGGGAGGCGGGGCGGGGGCGGGTGCGGGTGTGGGTGCGGGTGGGGAGGGCCAGGGGCTGGGTGGGTTCACGGAGTACGTGCCGCCAAGGGGGGTTGATGGTGTGGAGGTGCGTTTCCTTCTTTTTATTCTTTGGCGCTGTAGAGCTGATTGGTGCATCTCGCAGGCACCGGCCCCGCAGGGAGACGCGGAGGGGAGTGGGGGACTGACGTATTGATGCGGGCGCTAGACATGGATATCTATCTACTTACTTACAAGGCTGGAATGGAGAGAGGGTGGGAAGGTGGAATATAGGCTAACGGGAGAGGATTATATACCGAAATTTACTTACATTCTTACTCTACTTCAAATATTTATGTTGTGTATTTAAGGTGTATGTGGTGCGCGACTTGGGGTCCGGGACGGTTGGGAGATTTCTCCGTGGCTATTGCGGCTCGAGACATTATTTGGAGAGGAGAGGTGATCGAAGATTTCGAGCGCCGACTGGAATCGGAGTTTGATTTTCAAATCCCGACTCCCCCCGTCTTTCGCAGCCACTCTTGTAGTTCCATCGGACCTGTGCAACTAAGCTTTGGTGACGAGGTAATAGTCATAACACCTCAATGGGTTTGAAAGACACAATGATTCTAACGAAGTACTACTAGCTTCTGGCAGTTCAAATGATATTGCTCATTAATTGTGCTCCTGGTGAGTGCAGACGGTCCATCGAGGCCACGATCTGTCGGAGGTGCGCAACCAATTTGCCACCGGGTGGGAGTGTTTCCATGTACTTCTTCAACGTGCCCTGTACAACCTCACGAGCTGGAGTGTCGTCGAGCCACGGCTCGGCAGCGTATACCGTTTCAGTCCGGTAGGCTTCCCATATCCTCAGTCTCGAGAACTCTGGCAGAAGGGTTTTCGGGCCCTTTGTGAACAAGTTCGTTACCGCCGTGGCAAACCGAACCTGGTGTGCCGCGTGCACCCCAGAGCAAGGTGTGAAGGCTCCAATCGTCCGCATGGTCTCGACCGGGTTGAGCAGCAAGTCGTTTGACGAACACTGCTGCAGAAACTCGGTCAGGTTGTCGAGTCCTGCCTGCCCATATCTGCGCCGTAACATCGTCCGCATCTCCCCTTCCAAAGTTCCGTCTGAAATGATACCTTCTGGCGCCAAATGGACCGAGGGTGTGAGTCGGAGAGGCTGATTGAATTGTAGAAGCAGATCTTGGCCGCCGAGCTTGTTGACCGTCAGTTCCAGCTGGTGCAGAATGACCCGTTTGACCATCGCGACCACAGATGGCACGGAGGACCTCTGCTCAACCTCCCACAGCGCTGCAAGGGTCGCCTCCCAGGTCGATTTCTCCACCATTCTCAATATGCCAGGAAATTCTGAATTGAGCCGTACCGTGCAGAGCCGCCAAACGGCGCTCAAGCTTATGGCCAAAGCATCGTCGCTCCCGTCCTCAGGGTGGGCACCAGCAGGTCCGTGGATAATGGTTTCTGGAAGTCGCTTCCAGACGCGGTCCGGGACAGCCAAGAGGGCCATCTGCACTGCACTGTCGCATTTGCGGATTGCCAGATATTCAACAACAGCCCAAGGCAAGGCACCCTCGCGCGGCTCCCAATAGGAGAACACTTTGGCAAATACTTCGTCTGACCAGACAAAGCCTTCTTCCTCTTTAATTCTTTTGAGGTTTGTGTAGACAATGTCGTACAAGGCTTTTTCCACGCGCTGGAGCATGTCCGCGGAAAGTGTTGTTCCGCGTGAGGGAGATAGTAGTCGTTGTGTCACGTCGAATCGGTATGAGATCTTACTGGATCCATTGGCATCGGCCAAATATTGCAGCAGAGTCCGAAGTGGCAGATCGGCAATCTCATCTGCGATGCTTTGTGCGGCCCAGGACGGTGCTTCGATCGATGACCCATTATAGTAGGGGCCGAACGACAAGCTGTCTACAAAGGTGAAATTGTGCACTGAATGCAGCTCCTGCAGACACATTTTAATTTGTTGCATGAGTCCAAGGTCCACGGGGTGATTAGCGGCAGTTGCGTGAATGTAGGTTGTCAGGAGCGCCAAAGTCCTGTCGAGCAGCTTTTTTGCTCCACACAAGTGAGCCCACGCCTGGATGGCCCGCGCAGAGCTGTAGTATGGGGCAACCTCCGGATCGACTTGGAAGACATAAGGGACGGGAATGTGGACGGCGTCGCCAGGGCTCGATAGACTGCCAAGGGCCCATATCACCTTGTAGCACAAGATCTGACGCCGCTTTGCCACGTCCACGGGCGAAACACCGCTGTAGCAGCTGTCTCGGAAATCCCGGACTCGGCCAAGGAGGTCAGAGTCAGGATCGTCTATGATACGACGAATGGGGGCGTCGTAAAGCCGGCGCCTGTTGTCTCTGCCCCACAAGACATCCGGGAGGGCCTCGAGCAGGGGTTCCAACTCTGTATCATCCGTTAGGGATTTGACAGTCCAGACAAGGGCCTTTTCATCGCGCAGGTCTCGCTCGACCGACGGTGTGGTGGCTCCACGAAACACACTGTCAACCATAGTCTCGGTGCTGCCTCCATCCCAATGGAAAAATTGTTGCAGAGACCTTCGCAGGTTCCAAAAACCGCCAGAGAGTGGGGTTCGATAGGGACAGTCCGGATGGGATAGCGGGAGGAGAGTGAGGATGGTGTAGACAATGGTTACAGTGCCCAGGATGACAGCGGCAACAGCGGTGACGACAGTATTAATTGGCAGTAGGAATGCGACGAGTCCAGCGAAGAAGAACAGGAGTGACGTGTGAAGGAGCAGCGGGATAATCTCCACCACCGCGTGCATTCCGAATTTCTTCAGCCCGTAGTATAGATAGGAAAAGACGCGCGCGCGGATGACGGGGGCGGAGCGAATCTCGGTCTTGTGTAGGACATCACGCGCCCATTGCTCGAGGAGGGTCGCCACCAGGGCGCAAGTCAGACTTAGTCCAAGACTGAAGAACCACAGGATATTGCAGACCAGAGAGCTGGCGAGGGGCGTAAACGGCACGGGTGCAACGAAATTGTACACAGTTCCGTTTGCCGAGGCTGCCAGCTGCTGGGATATCTGGGCGAGTAGGAGCACAGTGGTGTTGCCAGAGTCAGGGACCAGTGTCTTGTAACTCTCCATCAAGAACGCTGTCAGGCTGACGGAGAAAAGACCGGCCTACAACAAGTCAGGGCTGTACCGTATGAGATCCAAACTGAACCTACAAATATCAGCATGCCCTCCATATCGCTCTTCCAACTCTCCACTAGGCTCTTGTCGTATTTCTCCGCCTCCGACACGTAGACCGCCCACAGCTTCGCTGCAGCGTTTTCATTCGCCGGATCATCTGCGGGGGTTAGAAAGGACAGACACTGGGTAGAATAAACTGACCAGGCCTATCCTGGCCAAACGAGACCTTCTCGGTCTGGCGCGACATCGTACTCAGTGCAGGACAGTGAGCGTAGGAACGGAGAAGCGGTGTTGCCGGCATAGCTCCTGCTGGCGTCGGCAGCCAATCAGCGGCATGATATATCCGGAGATATCCGTGAGCCTTCCGTTTCATCTTCTGCTTTCTATGCAAGTTTCTAGGTATTTTTAGCTTCTGTGTCGGACTTTCGCTGTATTACCATTTCCTTCGAATTGACTTACCCTCCTTTCGCTTCTATGTTGGTGTGCACCTTGTGTGTAGACTCTTTTACCCAACATAATTCCCGCGGCTGGAGACGACACAAATATTGTGGTTGTTTTACTTCGTAACTGTAATCCAAGGGTTTTGCAGACAACTCGGGAGATTAAAGAGCTGCACCGTGGCTCTGCAAGGTAACCAGAGTAGCTCCGTGGTCCCCGATGACGTCCGGTCCAGTGTTCCCACGGTTCAACTCTTGTACACGTGGACAGGTTGAACTTGGAGCTGCTGAGCATAGCACGGCGCACATCCGGAGTGTTATTTTATTGGAATTACCCATGCTACAAGTTAGGTAAGAAGTTCCAATCCGGCTTCCATCCTTCCCTTCAAGAAGTCATTCATAATTGCTTAATTATAGCAACTTCTTTCCTGCAGTTCACAATAGTCACCCTGAGTAGCAATTACAGAACGCGAGCATCGTTGATACCTCATGATGGACTCCCTCGGAGCTCAAGGGAGCGAAATTTGGATCATGGATGGAACTTGAGTCCAAGATTGAATTCAAGTGGAAGTATTGGCTCTGTTGACGGGGTCATATCATCCTACGCTGTATTCGCGCTCCTTCTGTTTGGGAAGGCGAAGCTGCTACAGCTCAACCAAGCATCTATATAAGTGGTGCTCAATGATCAGTCTGCAGCCAGAACCAATGAGTACATTCCCGGCCACGATTCATCTGCCAGACACTCTGGGTAAATGGCCATGGTCTCGACAAATCAACCCCCATTACTCGGAGGTTTCAGCGGCGTCCAGCGCTTGGCTGCACAGTTTGAAGCCGTTTACTGCCCAATCTCAAAGAGCCTTTGACAAGGGCGAGTTCGGTATTTGACGAAACTTCATTGTGCTAGGTGGTTTTGTTATTCACCTCCAACCAGGGCTCCTCGCAGCACTGACATATCCCAACGTGTCAAAAGGTATTCCATCTCGTGTTGGCACCGGTGTCAGTCCACTCATATTTGGCCAGAGCATCTGCGGACCTGCTGCGATCTCATGAATCTTTTTTTTGTTATTGATGAATACACCGATGTCGAAGATGCGGCCACTGTGCGCGAGATGGTCGATGTGGTGATCGATGCCTTGAATAATCCACACCAACCACGTCTGGTGGGCGAGATCATTCTGGGGGAGGCTACACGCCAGTGAGTTGATTCGGTGAAACCTCTTGCTATCTGTTGACCATGTGCTACTTTCAGGTTCTGGTCGTTGGCCCTTAAAACCGCATCTACAACCTCTGCAAGGCATTTTGTGGAAACTTTCACAGTTTATCTCGAATCCGTCGTACAGTGCAACGCGGCACTTCTCCAACACGTGGTTTTGACCGGGAAGATTTTTTTTTATAGACTTTCTGTGATTTTCTGCGGAAGGAAACCCACCAAAAGAATGCGATTTACACAATTTTGGACCGTGGGAAAAAGTGTTTCACTTTTTTCGCGACTTCGAAAATGAAAATTGTGTATATCTTCCCTCTAAGCACATTACCGTCCTTCTAAACACTACAGAACATCATTAGGCCACTTCCCTTAGGCCTCTTGGAGTTGCACGACCTTGTCTGAGCTCAATTAGTTTTCAACCCATCTGGGCTCGGTGATCGCCGACAATGCACGTGATGTTTAGGGTTCCGTATAAGGCATAATGATGGCATCACTAGGGTTTGTTTCACTTTCTCTCTGTCGAAAAAGTGAGATCTTACCTGAGCAACTAGTGAAGCACACCAGATCTTCTCCACCATCTTTATGAGTGTTTCCAGATGTTTTTGACCCCACACATGTGTTGGTCATAATACAATAATGATTTGAAGTTTTGATCTGTTTACGGCCAAAAGCGGAACCGTGATGTGATGGCTTGCACTGTAACACAGGCAGAGCATCGTGGATCCGACACCGTGCTCAGGGTGGAAACCTATCTCGAAACACGGCGACACAACATTGGGATTTCCCCGAGTCTTGTGCCTCTGGAGTTTGACTTGGATTTCCCTGACGAGGTTTTCTATCATCCCAGTGTTAGGAAACTCCAGGATTGTATTGCCGAACTCGTATTCCTCGATAATGTGAGCGAGAAAACCAAGTCTTACTTTGGCGCTGATTCACCTTCAGGACATATTCTCGTACAATAAAGAGCAGGCTGTCGGTGATGACCGCCATAACATCCTCACAATTATAATGAGAGAGTTCGACATGGACCTTCAGGCTGCGATCGGCTGGACTTGCAACTATCACGCCCAAGTGCAAGCCAAGTTTCTAGATGGACTTCAGCATATACCATCATTCGGCATAGACATCGACAAGCAGTTGCACCAATACCTCTCAGCTCTGGGACACTGGCCTCGAGGTCACGCATGCTGGTCGTTCGAGTGCGGACGCTACTTCGGAGGCAAGGCGGGAGAAGTCGAGAAAAGCCGCGAGGTGGTGTTGCTTCCGAAAAGTACAATCGACCGTACACTGAGGAAGGGAAATGTCGTCGTACAGCTCGTTGAGCTTTGACTATAACGGATATTCGTTGGTAGAGAATAAAGGGTCTAGAGAAGAGAAGACGTGATCAAACGCCCCATCGAGTTTCAGTCGTCCACGATCCGAGCAGGGTGGCCGCATAGATGCCCGACGACCGCGCGCACATGGCTGTCCGACGCGCGATAGGAAAACGCACATGGGTCATAATACGCATCGGATTTTCTTCTCGTCTTCCCTTCCCTCCACTCTGCCGCCACATCTTGGGTGAGCGAGTTGCGCACCCACGCGGGGCCAGCCTTGAGGCCAGGAAATCCGTTGGCCCACAGCGTCCGCGGCCGCACCACTCGCCCACTACAGACTTGCGTCGCAAGAAACTGCACCGTATCCCCGCCACATCACCTGGCGCCATTTCAGAACATGCACATAACGATAGAATCAGAGTAGAAGCAGTAGCGCAACCACGTCGCGTCACGCCTCTCGCCAGCGAGCATCTCCGTCGCAGCACTGACGGCCTTAAGCCGCGAAGACTTGCTGCGTTACGCGCCGCATCGCTCACAGCTGCCCGGAGCAACCCGGTTTGCGAATTATCCACATCTCGTCGCACAAGTGCACCCCAGAAGCATGAGCGATAGGGCCCCCGGCCTTTTCACGCCCCACCACGTCCCGACCCCCGCGCTTCGGACGAAGGCCATCGGGGAGCAAGGTGTGCCCAGTCCACCCCAGGGCAGGCCAGTGCACCCGGCATGTCCGGGTTGGGACGCCCTAATCGTTCCTCCTCATCCGCGAAGACACTGGGTGCACGGTGGCGGGACGACTTGTGGTCCCGACCAGACGTCGTCGACGCAGGCCCACGCCCTGCTTTTCGCAGCTCTGCCCAGGCCACTCCTTCGGGCCACAATGCACACTTCCGCCGCTGCCCTTCTGGACATCCCGGGCCGTCAGTCGTCGCGATAATGTGAGGAGGAGGGAATAAGGAGGGCAGAAGAAAGACGCGGGGATAGGTGGAAGGAGAAGCCATACACTTGCGTCCTAGGCACCGCGTACAAATGCGTCGTAGGGCGCTCGCACAGGGTGGACCGAGAGCCAATCCGTGAAGAGCAGGGCAGGAAATAATTTCGACATCGAAGGTCCAGGACTCCTGGCCGGCTTGCCGCTCTAAGACTTCGAATTGGATGGGTTTCCGTGGACGAGCAAGCCCCAAGGGAATCGAGGGTCTGAAATTCACGAGGAGAGCCTACAGGAGCTTTCGCTGAATTTCGCCGTGAAGGTTTGGGAAGGACTGTAGGGCTTTGTTTGGATTCGAGGCCGACGGCGTTGACGCGTCTTTGCCTTCGACGACGACGTTCGCGCCGCCTTTTGAACGCCCTCTACCACCCAGCGAGGCTGAATCTGCCTCATGGCAGCATCTCCTTGCCCACTTGGCCGAGCATCCGGGTTATCCATGATTCAGACTGAAGAGCCAAAGGCCCCCAAAAAAATATTCGAAATTCTTTAGCGCTGTATCCAATGGGGCAGCTTCATGAACTCAATGAATCGGCAGCAACAGCTTCAAACGGAATCCTATCAAGGCGGCCGGATTCACTTCTCTTTCTACTGCCCACATCTCTCAAGAGTCAAGACGACCGCAGTCTATTTCCCTGCTCTTCCAAGCCCAGATCTAGGAGTTCGGCGACTATCTTCGCCCACTTCGAGCACATCCAGTATTCCTATCCTCACCGTCGGTTCAAGAACGCTCTTTTCTGACTAGGCTCTCGAACTCCAATCTTCATCGGCGTGTTTCAAAGATCGGGACGACCACCATTGCAACCCACACTATTAGTGAATCCACGGGGCGTCAAACTCACGCACAGATTATCAAGTCGTCTTTGGGTCTTCAAATCCAAGAGCGGAAGGAAATCACACCGGAAACTTGACGGACGACGAAGTGCGACAGGGGCTCCTTCGACCTGCTACGTATAACGTCTCAGCTTCTTGCCTTGAAACTCGAGGCCCTTAAATCGCATCCCCTGATGGCGACACTTGCCAACAACCTTCAAAGGAAATCCTCTTGAGCAGGAATTCCAACCTGCTGGCGCGAATTGGATGCAGTTTGAGACGGCCATCGGCGGATGTATTCGGAAAGCGGCAGGAAGGGTTGTCCCGAGCGGATCCACTCTCAGACCCGGCGCGGATAGTTCAGTTCCACCACACAAAAGCTATGCGCACCGTCGGGAATCTCGGGGGTCCTGTCTCATTCCAATGGTATAAAACCTCGGGCCATTCTGGACAATTCTCTAGTCAACTCGATTTCACTCCACTTCACGACCTCCAACGCCCTCCTCACGACCCTCATACGAAAATGTTCACTTCATTCGTCTACCTCGCCATCGTGGCCAGCGCGCCCCTCCTCTCTGACGCCAAACCCCAATACGGCGTCGTCGCCGTAACGGTCACCGCGACGGTCACCCAAACACGCACGATCCTACGCTGCCCTACTGCGTCCACCGACTCCCTCAACCTCGCCGGCCTGCCCATCCCGACCGCGTCGCCGTCCGGGAACATCGTTGCCGACGTTCTCACCAGCGCCTTCAGCGTCACGTCGGCAGTTGTGGACCCGCCGGTCAGCACTGCGAGCAGCCTCGTGCGGGATCCTCTTACGCTTCCCAGCGGTGTGCTTAGCGGCGGGTCGGACATCATCCCGACTAGCACTCTGAGCTCTGCACTCGCAGCCCCCACTGACGCGACCGCCACCGCCCTCGGTTTCATTGACCGGGTCGCCACCCAGTTGAGCGCGGCAACCACCGCGGTGTCGAGCCTTAGTGCTACTCTGACGCGCCCGACGTTCGGGCTCCCGCACAAATTTGTCCGCCAACTGTATCGGTCCGTGGTTATTCCCAAAATGGAGTACGGGCTATGCGTGTGGTACTCACCGGTCTTCTCTGATGGCGGCAAGCGGCGCAAGGGTTCAGTCGGTTTCCTCACGCGACTCGGAAAGGTCCAGAATATTGCGTGCCGACTCATCACCGGCGCTTTCAAGTCCACCCCAGTCGAAGCGCTTAGCTTCCTCGCCCACATCCCGCCCATTGAACTCCGACTCAACCAGGCATCCCATAACGCCGCCCTACGCCTCGCCTCCCTCCCCACCCGCCATCCCCTCCACCCACTCGTCCAACGGTGCATGCGCATGTACCCGCGCGCACATCGCTCCGTACTCCATGATATGTTCTTTGCTTTCCCTGAGATCCACTCCCTCGAAACGGTCGACCCCACTCCACTAGATACGACGTGGGGAGCGCCTCTCACTTACCGGATTGCAGACGACAAGGATATGGCCATTACGGAGTTGGCGCAGTACACAAACGGCACCTGTGTGTACGGAGACGGGTCCGGCTTTGAAGGGGGCGTTGGAGGAGCGGCAGTCGTCAAGAGAGCGGACGGCGAGTTTGAGACGCGTCGTGTCCACCTCGGGTCGATGAAGCAACACACGGTGTTTGAAGCTGAGCTCGTCGGCTTGATACTGTGTTTACTTCTGATTGCTAACATCCCCCGACTTACCTCTGCCACCGCGCTCATCGACAACCAAGCTGCGATCCGAGCAGTCGCTAAGCCTCGCCCCCAACCCGGCCAACACCTCGTCCAGCTCTTTCACAAGACCCTCCGCGACCTCAAACGGAAGCGGCGCACCTTCAAGCTCCACATCGCGTGGATCCCCGGCCACAAGGACGTTGAGGGGAACGAGGCGGTAGACGCAGAGGCTAAGAGGGCTGCACAAGGCGAGTCGTCGGTGCTTCCCCATACCCTCCGCGTTTTGCACGACCTTCCTGTTAGCATCGCCGCCCTAAAAGCCGCACGCAAGAAACGAATTGCAAGTGAATGGCGCACAGCGTGGTCCAAGTCCCGCGTCGGCACCCGCTTCGCGGACTTCGACAACACCCCACCGGGCCAGCGCACCCTCCGCTGGTACGACGGCATGCATCGAGGCCAGTGCAGCATCATCACACAGCTGCGTACCGGCCACATCGGCCTCAACGGGTATCTGGCACGCTTCGGGATCGTGGACTCGGCCTTGTGCCAAACGTGCCGCGAGCCCGAGACTGTCAACCACTTTCTGTTGACCTGCCGACGCTTCACGCAGCCGCGCGACGTCCTGCGACGCGCCCTTCTCGCAGCCGGACACCAGCCCCTGACCAAGAAAACTCTCCTCGGTAAACCCAAAAACAAGACAGCATTGCTGGCGTATGTCGCGGCGACCGGCCGCTTCCCTCGTTACACACCGACACCCCCATGAAGGCGGAAACCCCGCCCCCTCCCCTCGCCGCTGTGCGGCCGTATGTTCCCTCTGCCCCATATGCCCCATATGCCCTATGTCCTTTATATCCTTTCCTCCCTCTTTCCTGCCCTGGCTCCCGCCTCGGCCTCATCATCGGGACCCACCACCGTCCCTTCCCGGCACCCTTTCCGGAGCACGCCGCCCCTCACCCCTCTCCACGTACATATTCTACTTACACACAGATCCTCACATACCAAGCATCGTTCTCATTGCTACATTCTACTTACCTTTACCTACTTAGATACCTTCGGGCGTACATAGACGTAGATACCGTAGCTAACTAGTCACATAGGCCATAAATGGCCTGAGCACTAGTATAAATATAATGATTTCATCAGTGCTACTCTTGCTGGCGTTAGCAATGCTGTCGGTACAGTGCTCGCACAGGTGCGTTCTTCGTTTCGCCCATCAAGCCCATCTTAACCACGTCCTCTCAGATCACAAACTCCATTGTTAGCCTCACCGCGACTGTTCAGTCTGTGTCAAGCGCACTTGAAACGCTCACTGCTGGCCTGGTAAGTAGCTCATTATGGACTTGACCGTCTCTGACTGACGACTTTGCCAACAGTCGTCGCTCCCAGACGCCGCCGGTGCCATTGACAACCGAATTCACGATGCCAGCGTCGACATGGCGAACAAAATCACAGCGCTCGTCAAGAAGGCACGTAAACTTCCACCCCGTTTCCGGGCTGCATCGCTTACCTCGAATTTTGTAGATCGAAACGACCGCCTCTACCATGCCCAAGGGCACCGACCGCACGCAATTGGGCGACGCCCTTCGGACGATGCAAATCGACTTCCCTGTCAGTCGTCCACCGTTGTCCTTCCTATCTGTCAACTGAACACAATTTCCATGCAGAACGCCATCTCCGCGCTCAAACTCCAGTGTCCGAACGCTTCAAAGCGTCAGATACTCGCCGCTGCTGCTACGGCCGCGGATAAAGCTATGAGCACCTGTCTCCTCAACCTTTGATCAACTGCGGGGGGATCTTATTCCCTGTGCCTAGTTCCTTGAATCCTTCAGTTTATACTCTTCTGGGGATATGTACATGTATTACCAGCAGATTCGAACTCATTGGCCTGCCCTCTGTTACTGTAGGACCCGCAACTCGCTGGACAATGCCACAGTTGTAGTTCACTTCAGTATTCAGGCGTACCATTCCGGTTCATGAGGGTGGTGATTCTTGCGGGCACGACTGATGTCTTCAACAAGTTCCTGGTGTAAGACATGCAATCTCGCGATTCCGGCTTGATTCTTCGCCCGAAATTTTCGGCGCGCCCAGTGCATCATACCTTCGAATTCATTTGCTACGCTTCTGTCAGTGCTTTATTTTTTCTAGGACGGCTTTGTTCATCGGGCAGGTTCCACATTCATATCCTAAGACAATGTCCAACAAATCACCATCTTTTCGACCATGGTTGAGCGGGAGCCGAGAGGCGGAGCTGGCGGAGTTTGAACCGCGACGTTTGACTGGATCAAAAGCCAAATGTTTGCCGTAACCATCTTTACTCTCTCCTCCACGGCCGCCCCAGTTTGCCACGAATCCAGAGACAGAAGGCGAACCGGAGGCCTGCAGCTGATTCCTAAGTTAGCTGGATGTGCAATCTAGGTTTCCTGTCGTCACCCGGGGAATTATTTTTGTCGAGTGTTCGGTGAGCGAGTCCGCTCACGACGCATTTTGCCTCAACGTCTAACCAAAATACTGCGCGGTGTATCACATCCGCAGACTTGGAGGAGCCGTCTTTCACGGACCTGTTACTCTGGACCGCAACAACTCCGTCAAGACTCTTCTACAGTCTTCTACGCTGCGCCGCGGTTTGACCTCGCGGTTCGCGATTCAGGTACAGGTCCCCATTGGCAGGCGTCAGACCTTCTGCCGCAATCCATGAGAGTTTTATCGCCGAAAGGGCAGCGATCCGCAGACGATGAGGACATGCGCAGCATGTCATGGGCACCCGATCCGGCAAGAATCTCCGTGAACAGCCGTTAACATATGGACTTACCCAACCAACTCGTCTTAAAAACACACACGTCGGTCTATATTGAATCTCTGTCCCCTATCCCCCAATGCTCCTCAAACTCGCTCTCTCGGTCGTCGGAACTCTCACCGCATATACGGTGTACTGGGCCCTCAAAGCCATTTATGATGAATACACATCGCCCCTCCGCTTCCTCCCGGGTCCCAAGTCCGCGCATTGGTTCTGGGGGAACATGAAGCAGGCCATGGACGACGTGTGTTTGTTTTGAGTCAGATCATCCGCGTTTAAGTTAATAATTCGTGCCCCAGGAAGACGGCGGTCTCATCGAGGAGTGGATCAAGGAATATGGCAAGACGATGCGGATAAACCGGTTTTTCGTGCGTCTCATCCTTGCAACCGAGTTTTCGCTCCTTCATCGTTATGGGCCCAGGGTCAATCGGGGTTCCACACTACAGATCTCAAGGCGACCCAGCACTTCCTCTCCAACCCTCAGATCTACGGGAAATCGGAGCTGTCGCGGTTCAGCCTCAGTCGCATCGTCGGGCCTGGCACGTATCGGCGTGTTTAGTGCTCTCGTATCACATCTGAACGAATTTTTTTTGTAGGCATTCTGGTGGTGGAAGGCGATGTGCATAAGCAGCAGGTTTGCTTTGTCCTCGTATATGGATGATGAGATTAACATCGAATTCCAGCGCAAAATCATGGTACCTCCATCCATTTCCACTTCCTTCAATTGCCGATTTCCGGCCCTTTGCAGAACCCCGCATTCGGTGCCCCGCAAGTCAGGGAACTCACGGAGATATTTACTGCGACTTCTATCCAGGTATGTGCAGATCTATGCCCGACAAGTCTTCTCAGTCACACCGAACCAGCTCCGGGACATTTGGGCCGCCGAAGCGGCCAAGAACGGCGGTGTCGCGCGTGTGGAAATCCTCTCGTGGTTGAGCAAAGCGACGCTGGACATCATCGGGCTTGCAGGTATGTAATCTTCCACCATACTGGGGTCCTGCCTTGACCGAGCCGATAGGGTTCAACTACAAGATTAACGCACTCGGTGCGGAAGAGCACGACGCGCCGGACGAGCTCGCGGAGGCGTTCGAGCGGCTGTTCACCGCAGGGACGAGCTTCAGCTGGGCGCGCTTCCTACAGCTCCGGTTCCCTCTTTTGCGGCGCATTGTACGTCGCCACCGCCCTCCACAGTCAATTTACTCAACTATGGCATTCAGCCGACGAAGCAAGACGCTGTCCTCGTCGCCTCGCAAGCTACCATGATGCGCATCGGCCGGCAGCTGCTCGCCGACGCCCAGCGCGAGCTGCGAGAGAATGGGACCTTCGAGACGGGGCACGGCGCGCGGGACCTGTTCACGCTCCTTGTGCGCGCGAACACGAGCAAGGACGTCCCCGCGCACCAGCGCCTCTCCGACGAAGACGTCATCGCCCGTGCGTGCCTCCACCCCACCTCTTCTCCTCTTCCCACTAAACCGATCCACCATCCCTGGACACAGAGGTGCCCACGTTCCTCGTCGCAGGCCACGAAACGACAAGCACGGCAGTCACCTGGGCGCTCTTCGCGCTCACGCAGAACCCCGCTGCGCAAGCGCGCCTGCGGGCGGAGGTGCGCGCCGTCCCGACAGACACCCCGGGGATGGAGGCGCTGAATGCGCTCCCGTACCTCGAGTGCGTGGTGCGCGAGACGCTGCGGCTGTATGCGCCCGTGCCGGCGACGAGCCGCATGGCAGTGCGCGACGACGTCGTGCATCTGGCCACGCCGTATACGGATACGAAGGGGACGGTGCATGAGACGCTCAGGTGCGTTTGCCTCCCCCTCCCTCTTTATTGCGCAAATAATCAATGGGCATGCATATGCATGGCGCTGTAGGATCCGCAAAGGCACCGTGGTCATCATCGGCATCCTCGCACTCAACCGCGACGTGGATATTTGGGGGCCGGACGTGATGGAGTTCATGTGCGCTGAGTTCCTAATTGGGATTCACTTAGTCAGTCAGTGCTAACTGGTATTCTATCTATCTGCCTTTCAGCCCCGAACGCTGGGAATCCCCCCCTTCCGCCGCAAGCGCCATCCCCGGCGTATGGGGACAGATGCTCACCTTCCTCGGCGGCCCGCGTAGCTGTATTGGATTCCGTTTCTCCCTCGTCGAGTGCGTCCTGTTTTCCTTTTCCTCTGGCTTTATTCAACCCTTCTCTGCCCTTCTCAATCCTTCTCTGCCCTTCTCAACCCTTCCTTGCCCTTCCTCCCCTTTCCCGACCCCCCCCCCCCCCCCTAACACCTTCAATCTCCTGACGCACCTTTCCTAGAATGAAAGCCCTCCTCTTCACCCTCATCCGCGACCTCGAGTTCGAGCTGGCCGTCCCGATCGAGCAGGTGGGCAAGAAGGGAACAGCGATCGTGCAGCGGCCCATCTTGCTGACTGACATGGATGCCGGGAACCAGATGCCGTTGCTCGTGCGGCCGGTGCAGGGGCGATGACTGGCATGTCTTATTTCTTTGGTGACCTGTTTCTCGACACAACATGTTTGCAATGCTACTTGTCTTGAAGTTGAAAGGATTTTACTTTTTTTTTTTCACGCAAGGTTGAATTCCGGTGATCTCGGTGATCTCGGCTGTCTCGGGGATGTTGGTTTTGTCAAGTCGAGGTCTTTCTGGGCCGCATCGCAGGGGAAGACAGGTAGTTGAATACCACAGCCAAACTACTTCGTGATTGTCCCGGCGGCGACGAAGAACATCGATTAGGACATCTAAATATGCTATCGAGACCTTACACTAGCTTACACTCAATGTCCCTCTTGACTAGCGGTTGTGAATTTGCTCATCCCGTGTGACGTGAGTCCTACTCCATTATATATATTTTGAGTTGTCATCAAAACGAGCGAGCCTAATTCTGGTGCCTGGCAGTGCCTGGTCTTTGGTACCGATCGACGCGGGTCGCCGGAACGGTATTGTTTCCACTCGAACCCTCACAGAAACTGAATATTACGTGGTGGATTGAAGTACTACTAGGCGTACAGGTAAGTGACCCGGATAAGCTTACCCTGATCCCGGACGAACCCGCTCACAAGACGAACACCTTCCCACGGTTCGACTTTGTCATCAGAGCGCGAGCGCCCGTCCAAAATTGACGGTTCCCCGGGGACGATAATAGGGGCGGGAATGGGTGCGGTTCATGTTCAAATCCCGCCCCAAGATACCCGTCGTAGCGATGGGATGGATGGATGAATATGTGCCATATCCGGGGCACCTAAACCCATTGCGGCCAGCGTACCGAAGAGTGCCGCACTCTGCGGCACCACATTTGGTCTAGCCGGTTCCTTAGCGGCGGGAAGCGTTTAAGCAAGCGCGCATCCTAACGCGCTCCTATACATCCGGAGGAGGCTTATAGATGAAGCCGGCGTTGAGCGGTGGCAGATCAAAAGATGGTTGTCTTCTTCGACCAGTGAGCGTTCAATGCAGCGAGCACTAGCACCACGCAGTGGGCTCAAGCAGCGAGCGCAAGCACCACGCGGTGGGCTTCAGTGGCGAGCGTAAGCGCAGCCGATTCTTGCGTGCGCAACTTCTCATATGGGGTTTTCTTAATAAATTTCTATCCAACATAGCCATACTCGGGATCCCCGTTGCGTCCCCAAATCGGGTGTTTTCTCCCACCGACAATGCCTGATGCAAAGATGCCCGTCTTTGAACACAAACGCGGGTTTCACATATATCAACAATGCGATTCGAGTGATAAAAGCCTTCAGCCGACATACTTATAAGCGGGATCGTTCTGCCTCAAGTCCCCGCTTTACTCAGTGCTCAAGTATGACCATCCCACTCACGACGAACGGAAACTCGCACAAGATTGCACCTCTTGCACCTCTCGATGTCAGTTACTATGAAACTTTACTGCAGCGTTCCCCACTTCCTGAACTCCAACTTGCAGGCATCGCTCCTCAAAATCCGACGCGCAAAGGCGTTGAAACCAATTCCAGCACCGGGGTCTGTACCTTTTGGCGAAGTAGGCACCCTTTCAAGTGTTTCTTGTTGAGTTGACGAGTGAAGCGCAGGTTAAAACTGACCATATGCTCATCATGACCTACGATCCAACGACGGGCTGGTCAGCGCCGGAAATCAAACCATACGAACCTCTGTCTCTCGATCCCGCCAGGTACGGAATGTGGCTTGATCTCCGGAGTACTCATCTCATGGTGCCTTGACAGCAATTGCTTCCAGTATTGCGCCAGTGTCTTTGAGGGGATGAAGGTCCCTACCAGTGATTATTTTTTGTGCTCAATGACTCACGCGCAATCCAGGCTGTCTTGAATCCAGATGGAATCCCCTGTATGTTCCGACCTGCGGAGAACATGGCCCGTCTTGTCACTTCGGCCGCCCGAATGGCTTTACCGGTGCGTTCACTGACCTTTGATTGCCTGGATTCGAACCATACCTGAGACCATACAGCCATTCGACGCGGACGCTCTCTTAACCTGCATTAACAAATTAGTCCTCCTGGAAACCCGCTGGATTCCCGAAATACCTGGCCACAGCTTGTACATCCGGCCCACCTTTATCGGCACCAAGCCGTGTATGACATTTTCTCCGTTCCCCGCTCGTGTTTGAGATTCACATCATTGTTTCCGTTACATAGCTATTCAAGTGGGCGCGTCCGACCACGCCGTCCTTTACACCATCGTGACCCCGGTGGGACAGTACTTCTCAAAGACGACCGGCGCGGCGCTCCTCACCGTCAGCGAGCACGTTCGTTCGTGGCCTGGGGGCACAGGCGCGTTCAAGTTGGGATTGAACTACTCCCCGGGCTTCGTGCCGCAGCAGGCAGCTGCGGCGCTGGGGTATAACCTCGTCCTGTGGCTCCTTGGGGCGGACAAGCAGATCACTGAGGCTGGCGCGATGAATTTCTTCGCTGTCGCGGAGCGCGAGGACGGCGGTTCGTTTAATCTCCCTTCTCTCCACTTACCAACAACTGAATGAGCATTCAGGCCTGAACATCGTCACCCCGCCGCTGGACGGCACCATCCTCCCTGGCATCACCCGCGACTCGGCGCTCACTCTACTACGCGCGCACGCCGCCGACCCCGCCCGCCAGATCCTCGCCCTCCCCGCGCACAAGCCGCTCTACGTCGAGGAGCGTGTCCTCACCATGCCCGAGCTCGCCGCGTGGGCGAAAGCGGGGACGCTGCTCGAGTGCTTCGGGACGGGAACGGCGGTCCTCGTTGCGGGCATTGGGCGCATCGGAGAAGTTGATGTGACAGTGGGCGGAGATGCGACGAAGACCGTGAAGGATATTGTGACCAAGACGGGGCAGGGTTTGGGGCCCGTTGGGGAGGCGTTGTGGGATAAGTTGCTGGCACTCAAGGAGGGGAAGGATGCATTTGGGGGGTGGAGTGTCAATTGCGAGTAGATGAGAGAAGAATTTAAATAGATTAAATGTAGTAACTCCCTAGCCTCAGTAATTTAATGGTAGATGCACGTTTCATTTGGAAACCTTGGAGTGCGCTTTGGTGGATGAAGGTGCCCATTGCGACTTACGATGCGGAAAAGTTCCCCCACAAGTTGCAGTGAAAATTTGCCCAGCTTTTAGCCGTTAACAAACTCTTCTCAAGTAGCTGAATCGGTGCCGAATGCGCGACGAGTGGCAAAATTCACCGTTCAAGACTCAGAGTCAAACGGAGAAAAATGGGCCCTGGGGTGGCTCAGTACTGATGGCAACTTCAACCGTGGGAAAATAAATATCCTAAGTTGTCGCACAAACATACGACGAAAAGCAAAGATAACAGATTCGAATATGATAGTAGTACATGTCCAAGCTATAAACGGTTTGGTCAGTCACAAGAGCAGTTGAGGTTTTGGTACAGGGAGCTCATGATCAGTGTGGTGGATTACATATTGAGGAAGGCACCGATCGAGGGGGAAACTTTAGAGCTGAAGATGTTGCGCGAGCACAAAATGAGAAGCAAGGATAATGAATTCTGATGTGATAGTAGTAGTACATGTCCAAACCATAATCCGAATGATCAGTCAAAAAAGCAACTGGGGATTTTGTACCGGACGCTCAGGGTGGAGGATTACATATTCAAGTTGAGAAGACACCGATCGAGGGCAGCATTCGCAGTTGCGGCAGCCGTGGCAAACACCTGCCGCTTCATAGCGTCAGGGCACTGTACTTTGAGAGCGGTGGAAGCATTCTGTGTGGAATTTTACTTGAGTGAGTGGAAGGGAAGGAAAAAGAAAGGTGACTGACAGTCCAATCGCTCTTCATTGCCTGGACGGCGCCGCGCAACTGCGACGAATCGGCGCCCTTAGGGATAGTAGAGGCAGTCGTTTCCAACTGCGAGATATGAGGTAAGTCGTGGTCGTAACACAAAATGGGTGGTACTCCCATACCTGTTTAGCCAACGCTTCAATTTTCTTCGCTACCTTCAAGCTGGCATCGTGGATACGGTTGGCATTAGCACCGGAGCTGGGTGAGAGCGGTGACTATTGGGCGGATCGTGGTTAGCAGCGGTAAGGGGGTGCATACTGAACTGCTTACCACGCCAGCAGTGAGCGTTCCAAGTGCGTCCGACACAGACTCAAAAGTCGAGGTAAGGCTGTCAACGGAGGTCGCAAGCTGAGAAAAAGCGTGATCAAGACGGGCTGAATCGGTAAGACGGGGGACGAACCTGTTCGAGCACGTTCCCGACAGGGTTGGTAACGCTGGCAAGCGTGGTACTCAGACGCAAGACCGCGGTGTTCGCTGCGCCGAGTTTGGTGTCGACCCCGTTGATAAAATCGAGGACAGAGGCGGTCGCGTCCGTCGGCGCCGCCAGTGCGGAGCTCAGGCTGAGAGAACCGGTCGGGAGGATTTGCGACCCGCCGACGCTGGTGCTGGAAAGCGCAAAGACATCCCCAACGAGGCTGTTGGCACCGGAAAGAACGTCGGCGACGACGTTCCCAGTTGGCGACGGAGTCGGGAGAACAGCGATAGCGGGGATGGGGAGGCCAACAACGGAGTCGGCCGATGCGCTCGGGCAACGGACGATTGTGCGTGTCTGAGTGACGGTCGCGGTGAGCGTTACGGTGATCCCGTTAAAGACAGGTTTGGCGCCCGAGAGGAGAGGCGCGCTGCCCACGACGGCGAGGTAGACGAAGAAGGAGGTCAACATTTCGTGTGAGGGCCGTGAGGTGGGAGTTGGTGGTCGTGAATTGAAGTCGAGATGACTGGAGAATTAGCCAGAATAGTGCGAGATTTTATACCTTTGGATGAGACAGGGTCCCGCGATTCCCGTGGCTGTCTGTGGTGCGAGTGAACTATCCGCGCCGGGTCTGAGAGCGGACCGCTGGGCCTCGCTCGGAATATCGCTTCCCGCCGCGTTCCGCGATGGCGGTAGAGTCCCACAAATGAGACCGCCCGTTCGAGGCAGTCGGTACTTTTCTTGACTTGTTTTTTCAAACTTGTTCTTCTTGAAAATTCGAATCCTGCCAGGTGGAAAAGATATGGAGGAGGGCAATGAATACTGGTCCCGTGAGCATCGAGGTCCATTGCAAGGATTCGACAGACTGGAGACGACGACGTGAAGGTAAAAGAAAAAGGAGGGCTGTACATGTCAATCAATCATCAATGATAATCAATCAATCATATCACCCCGAATTGGGATGCCGCCCCTGTTCATATTTGGCCTTCAGTCAAGAAGCCCTCCTCTGTAGCTTGTGTGAATAATAGCTATCATATCACCGGAAAGTCGCTGAAAACTATGTGCTCCTACAGATCACACCGTTTGCCAAGTCGAGAAGGTGAACAAACAGGTTGAACTTCACACTACACATAGTCCACTCGACCGCTCCCAAAAGCACGAAAACTCGAGAGTAGAATATACAAAGATCAAAACTTCCAGCCCCCAGTAAGACCCATGACATTCTGCGGATCGACCCGCGCCTTTATCGCCTTCAGCTTCGGGAGATTGCTCCCATAAATATCTGTCAACGGCGTGCCGACCAGCGCATAGTTGGGGTACACTGGGGCATGAGCGACGGTCTGGCCATCCAGCAACGCTACCTTGGTGAGATGCGCCGCGCTCTGAACCATGGCATCGTAGACAATCGCATTTGACCTCGCGTCGGGCCAGGTGAATTGGAAGTTGAGCGGCATTGTGCGCGGGCTGCGGAAGGGTGGGAAGGCGGTCGGGTTGTCGTTGTGCGTGTAGATGCTTTCAAGGAAGGGCTCGACGTGATATCCGACGGATACGTTGGCAGAGTTGAGCCGTGCGCCCCAGAACTGCATTGAGGCAAGTAAGTAAGCTTCAGTCCGCGCAGGGTTAGTGACGAAGACCAACCGTGGTTTCGTTTGCAATTTGTGATGGATACTAGCTCTTTTCGGCTCAATTACCCTCCATGAACTCTCGGTAGCGCAGTGGAGCCCCGGCACAGCATTTTCCCACGGTTCAACCTCGGGCTCGGGGTTGAACTCGGGCATGGCTCGGGCTCGGGCACACTGCCTTCTGATTCTGAATGACTCACCCCTTATTCTACGTATATAAACGAGAGTCTCCCTCGTTGTGGAGACACCCCACTTACTGCTCAATCAATCTCCATACCATCCGGTAGACTCTTTGTCCCCAATTCTTTGTGTGAACCTCAGTGAAGCCGCGCGCTCATTCAGTATTAGCATTTTGACTAACCCTCGGTAACGTCTCGCACTTACGGTGTGTTAGACCGCGGCCTGCAATTGGTGAATATTCCTATTTTGCTGCACTGAAGACCCGCTCTCAGTGTGAAGGCCGCCCGGTGACATAAGATTATAGCTGGTTTATATAGGGATTTTGGCCCCAATACAACGCTATCCTCATATCCTTGGTTGCTCTGAGAGCAACACTGTTTTATTACCCTCATCCTCGCGTGCGTTGATAGCACCCGTGCCCGCTGCCGGATACGCGGCCAAACACCAGTATCCATTACACAATTGCGTCAATCAGCTTGGTCGAGTATCCAGTTAGAGTGACGCCGTGGAAGTATCCTCTAGGGGGCAACAAACAGTTCAGGAAACGCCGTTGCCGGATGCACGAGTCCACGTACCTAGTTCCCGCCGGGACATCAGTGGGCACAGCCTTGACAAGAGCCCCCAGGGTCCTTGGCCCGACATCTTTAGCCAGGTGCGGAATCGAGAGGAAGTCGTCGAAGATATCCTTCGGCTGCGCAGGTCCGTCGTAGAACAAGAAGGTCCCAAGCTCAAGCTGCGGTCGTATGTCAGTGTCCATTCAAGCAGTCACTGAATAGTCGACAGCGACAAACCTGACCCGCGTTGTAGGTGTACCCTGGGATGATCTGTGCCTTGGGATCGGAGCAGTTGTCTGAGAACCGCTGGGTGGCCGCGTTGAGCGCAGAAAGCTGAGATCCCGCATAGCTGATCGTTCCACCCTATAATTTATCGGAGTGTAAACACCGCGGATTCCAGGGTGATAAAACACATACCCAGACGTTACCCTGCACCACTGTCAACCAGCGGATTCCCTGCAACTTTCAGACACAGCTCACCCGAGGGTATACTTTCATGGTAAACTTGGTTACGATTCCCTGCACGCACGATTTGCGTTGGGCGATGTACGCATGGCGGGGCGCCACAACATACAAAGTTATTCATCCCGCCCTAGAGACGCCGTCAATGAATAGAACACCAATCAATCCGTGGCGCCGGTAATAAATTACCCACCTTCAACGCGAAGAACAAATCCATGTCAGAGGAAGCGGTCACGGTGTAGATTTTCCCATTCGGCGGCACGAGTTCGTATGCGGTGACGGTATCGACGGTCAGCCCAACCTGATTTGTGAGCCAACTGTATCCTGGTTGAATGAATAATAAAATAAGCATCAATATAAAACTAAGTGCTACTACCGCGACGTTACATACCTCCTCCGAGGGTAAACCCCGCCACGCCGACTCCCGCGACGCGACCACCCGCGACGACCACCCCATAGGGTTCGAGGGTGGCATACACCTGCGACGCTGGTGAGTTTTCTTCTACGCATTGGCAATCTCGGTTGAGTTGAAGCGCCGAACCCACCTCGTCCCAGATCAGTCCAGGTCCGATCTCAACGGTCTCGCTTTCCTTGTCGTATATGACGGTCGAGAAACGGGCCATGGATATCTGCACCCCGTGTGCCGTCGTTGAGGAGAACCCAGGGTTTCCGGTGTGTCCCCCACCTTTGACCTATTCGAATACAGATTCGGCCTGTGAGAGAGGACGGTATGAACATACTGCGAACGGTACCTTGGTCTGTCCGAGGATCTGAAGCTGTGGCGGAGGTCAGAAGAAAGGAACATGAGGGAAGTGCGGAAAACAGACGATGATGGAAACATCGTTGGCGGTTCCTGGTTCAACCGAGCATGCAGAGCCTGACGAGCTGCTGCTCGACTGAACCCAGTGCGAGAGATCGCTCTGAAAATTGTCCGCGGGTGAGCCTAATTAGCTTGGCGTCAGTTTCCGATGCCACGGGGTGTGGAATTGGGGAGAGGGATGCTAACCCGGAAACAAAACCTGGGATGCAGAGGACACTGCACGCTGAATGTGCGTGCAGACCTCAAGGGACTGCCCCAGAGCCGACGAGGAGAGACTGGCAACAATGAGCGCCGTGGATAGATTCCTGGCGGAAATCATGGGGGGGACTGCAAGATGAGAAACGAGAGAGGGAACGCTTACGCTCCTGGGATTTTATATGGCGAGATCGAGCCGTGAGTCAGTCTTGTGAATGTTTTTGTTTCCGGACGTTTTTCGATTTCGTCAATGCCTACGCCGGTTTTGAGAAGGGAAAATCAAGACTTAAATGGCGGGGCTCGTCCGGGAGCGCAAGGATGCATGAAACCTCAATACGCGTGGCAGTTAAGATCTTGTTGAGTAAATAGTGCGAATGGTTGAATTGATTGGAGGACCGTAATTGACAGACAAGTTTGATGAAGCGAGTCAGTGCTGTGGCTTGAGGAAGAGCTGAGGGGGGTGTAACAGTGGTCTTGTGGCAGTCTCTCCCGACATCTTGCACCGAGTCACTGACCGAAAAGTTCGAAGGGCAAGCGAGATTTTTGAAGCAAGGAAAAAGAACCCCGAGGGAAGTAAGTCCTGGGTTTGATGTCGCCCTATGTTTAGGTTTAGCGGCAAGACCAATGTTTTTCGGCGTAGAACTTCAGACTGGATTTCACTGTTTGAAGAACGAGTTGGCAACGACCGCGACTCGGGATAGGTACCTAGGCGTGTCGGCATCGGGGGCGGCATCCAGAGGGAAGAAAGGTGGTGGCAAGACCGAGCAGCCATGGTACCGAAGATTGGACGTTTTATGGATGGAGGTCGAGAGCAAGTCGCGTCTTTGTTGTGCCTTGTTCTTTATTGTGCTTTGTTGTCCATTGGCCTCAACACTCCTTCTCCTCCGCCCGTCTTGCTCCCGTCGCGACAATAGTGCTGGCAAAGTTCGGTTCGGTTCAGGTTCGGGGTACTTTTTCCCGAACGCCGAACGCGAACGCCGCGTTCGGTTCAGGCATCCACTGAACCCCGAACCTGAACCCGCGTTCACGTTCGGTTCGGCGTCCGAACGCGTTCGAACCTTGGCGGAAATCGGCCTTCTCGGGGACTCAAATTCCGGCGAGAAGGTCACATATATAAGTGTTTTGCCTCGCTGATGCCTTCAGCAAGGTTCAGGACAATTCAGGATGCTATTCTCATCCCTTGGATTGACTCTAACTCAAAAAGGTCAGTGGTTGAGAAAGAATGATTGTTGAACATTGACTCATAATATTGACCACACCGATTGAATCCACATCCAGACTGTCAAGTACAGTACCTAGTGTCGAGAGAGCCGAGGTGCTGAGATTGGGCCTCAAAATCGATACCAAAAACCCTGAAATCTCCCTGAAATCCGCTCACTATGAGGGATTTCGGTTCAAGGTTCGGTTCAGGTTCGGACGCGCCTTCCAACGCGCGAACGCCGAACCCGAACGTGGCGTTCGGTTCAGGCAGCGCCCGAACGTCGAACCTGAACGCGGCGTTCAGTTCGGTCCGGTTCAGGTTCGAACCGATATCCGAACCGAACCTTGCCAGCACTACGCGACAATTGTCGTCTATCGGTGGGTTTGGCCTCATATGTAAGCATAGTGCGAATCTCATACACTATACTAGGGGCAGTCAGAGTAGGCGATTCACGCCCGATTCACGACGCCGATTCACGAACGATTCTCGAATTTCCAAACCGTGGGAGAATCGGTATAAATCGTGAATCGCCGTGAATCGTCGAATCGCCTCTGGAGATGATTTAAAGATGATTTACGATTCACGCACCCTTCAAATCGTTAACGAAGACAACACTTCAGCTAGAGTGTGCATATAAATTTGTTTATTTTACTGTATTTATCCCCTGATTATTCAGTGTGCGCCGCCTCCTTTCCTACATACTCAGCTATGAGCAGCAAGTCGACCTCGCGTCGCCCACCGCGGGCAGCCACGGGTACCAAGAAGTCGAAGGCCCTAGCAGCAATTGCAAAGGCAGAGGCTAAAGAAACGGAGGAGGAGAGCCCGCCGCCGGCACGCAAGCGTGGAAGACCCCCGAAGGACAAGGCCGTACCAGAGGTCACCGGGGCCGATGTCAAAGTCAAGGACGAAGAGGGAGCGGTGGAAATCGAGTGAGTTCTTCATGATTTTGTTGTCGCAGTGCGCGCACTACACTCGCTGTCATGCTGATGCACTTACTCTCTCACTCAAGTTGGAGCGGCGACCCAGCACTTACATGGAGCCTAGTCACAGCGATAGGCGACGACGACGACGTTCGTCGTGGCCTCTTCCCGCCGCCTGGGTCTGGAAAGCGCAATGGCGAACTACCCAAGAAGCACTTCCATGCGATCCTTGCGAAGACCCTCTTCGAGTCGCATCCGGTGTACAAGGACGCATTTGCGATGGCGAAGACGCCCAAGCAGCAGGACGTGTGGACGGGCAAGATAAAGAACCGAATAACAAAGTATGTCTTGTGCTTTCGTCGTTATTCTGAATAGATATTAAGAACAAACTTTTGTCGACGATAGTGTAACCAGCGCGGTGAAGGAGGGCATGGAGGAAATGGGCCAGACGGGTGCTGGACTAGAGGCAGCTGAGGACATTGAGCCGGGCACCGCGCTTATGACAAAGTGGGGTACGCACCGGGTTTTTTTGTCGCACACCACACGGTGCAGAGCTGACCTTCCCCTGGCAGATGTGATTAAACAGACTTCACCGTGGTTCTGGGAGGTCCGTTCCCTCATCGGCGAGCGCCCGAACCTTCGCCCAGTCGGTATTGGCAACAACAGCGACGACATGGACGTCACGCTGCTGCTGCCAGGATCGGATGTCGATGTGCGGACCAGTTCGCCGGATCTATTCCCCGAGGTGCTGTCTGGTGTTTTTGACGAGTCGGATGAGGAGGGTACCACCGGCCGCGACACAATTGAGGTCGACGATGATAGCGATGAGGAGCCGGAGCAGGCAAAAGGGAAGGCGAAGAAGCGCCGAGCTGTCAGCGAGCCGGCGTCTCCCCTCAAACCTCCCACGAAGAAGACCAAGCCAAAGCCGGCGACCTCTCTTCCCACCACCTCGACTCAGGCAAAGCTCGCAAAGCCCGCTACCGCGAAGGACAAGTTCACGGCGGCCATTCTGGCGGAGGAGGAGACCACGCGCCAACAGATGGCGTTGGTTAAGGACAAGAATCGCGCGCGGAAGGAGATAGAGTTGGCGAAGATTCAGACGCTTGGGAAGGTCAAGGTGGAGAGGTCGAAGATGAAGACGGAGGAGATGCGCATGAAGATGGACCTCGCTCGTCTCAAGATGCAGCAGGAGCACGAGCTTCGCATGGCCCAATTTGGTCAATTCTCGCACCACGGTCAATCATCCACGCCGCGCGGAGGTTCCAGCTCCCTGTTCTCGCACAACGACGACCCATTCCAGCTGCCAATGCTGCCCCCCTTTGACTCCTCCGACGTCGGCAGCTCATCCTCCTCTTACGGATTCAATTCCGAAATTCACCGCGGTCACGAATGAAGTATCATCCTGCAGGTCTCTGTCCCGTATCCCCGACTTCCTTGCTTTACTTACACCTTCCCCTCCCTCTCCTCCTTCCCCCCCTCCTCTTCCCTACGATACCTTATATCTACCGTCGCGCTACATACATGACAGCTCATGGACGGCCTTCATTATTTATTGCCCTTGATACGTACCGTGCACATGCATGTCTCGTAACCACACTCCTTTGAATCTACGCTCTCTGCATCTGCATTACTATATAAGGCAGCGCCATTACTATATACGGTTAGAAGTTGCGAGCATCTGCACGTCGAGCTACTCTCCGTTCCTTGCGCCGCTCCAGCGCACGGAAGAGGCGACACTTCAACGACTCCCGAAATGCCTTCCCCGCATTCAAGCGCTGACGACCTCCTCCGTTCTGCGCAGTAGACGCTACCGGGGCATCGTCATCCGACTGGTCCCTCTCCGATAACCCTTCCAAGATAAATGGATCCTCATCATCAGACTCCGCGTCGTCACCCCTTTCCTCCTGCTCACAACGCATGGCAAATGCATGGATCGCAATGCACGCCGACACCCAGTATGTGGCAATCTTGTGTGAAGCCTCGTCCTTGATGTGTACACGGAGGTGCTTCAACGAATGGAACCGGCCCTTGAGGAATCCGATCGCATGCTCGGATCGAATACGAAGCATCGAGAGGTGGTTATTGAATTTCTCGTTGTCGGCGAGGTCGCGTAGCGGCTTCTTGTATGGCGCAGTGACCCACGTATCAATCTGAATAAGACTCGTAAGTGCTTGTAAAGGCAGAATACAGGAAAATCTACCGGGTATTGCCGAGTCTGCCCAGATCCATTCACCGGCCTCAAACAGCTCGTCGTGGTTCTTTGCGATCAAGGTATCTCGCCACGCTGTGGCGTCGTGGGTGCTGCCGACATGACCGTACCCAAAGTCGATAATTTGAAGGTTGGGCAAGTTTATGATCTAGATCAAGGTCAATGCGACGAGCGAGGAGCCAGTGTACGACAGAACAACAAACCTGGAAGTTTAAGGAGTAGTTACATTTCCTGTCGAAGTAACTCTCGCCGTACCAGGTTGGGCGCTGGTCCAGAGGGATCAAGGTACCGTCAACGAAGCACCATCCATGCCGCCAAGCGTGGCAAGAGTGCTTCTCGACCCAAGCTTTCGCCTTCGCTTTCTCCTCTGGGGTCGGCATCCGGACAGCGGATTGCATGAACCCGGGACGCAGGACAGCCGTCAGAACTCGGCGGGTGATGAGATGCACAGTTCCCTTCCCAAGTCCCGCCCAGTTCGCAACGGCCTGGATGCTCGCCGCGTTTCCATCGTGACCGAATCGGTATAGCGCGACCGCAAGCTGCTGTTCAACGGGTAGCTGAGGGTGGTTTGAGTCGTTGAAGAAGACGGGGTCATTTTCGAGCTCCTTGACCAGTTTATCGAAGGTGGAAGGGCTGACGCGAAGGTTCTGTCGGAAATGGTCTGGCCGCCCGAGTTTAAGCGCAACAAGGACGTGGTGAAGATATGATGGTCCGCGGGGGAGGGTGTTGCGTGGCTGCTCGTATCGACTGCCATGCATGCTGTTAATCTCGTCCAGGACCCAGCGACGCAGGAATGACGGGCGAGGCCCGGGATCCATTTCACCATCAGAGAGACTTTCTTCGTCGTCTCCATCCATCCCGGACTCCGACAGATGCACATCGCTGAGGCCACCACCCAGTCCCGAGGCCCAGTCCTCGTCGGACTCCGAGTCCAAGTCAGAATCAAAGCCCACGGAGCGAAGTTCGGGCAAATCTTCCGAGCTGGTCGAGCTCCCATCAGTCTCTGCATCCAATGAGAGCCCGAGTGTATTTGTGTCGCCAAGAAAGCGCCAATCGGGCCCGAGGATATCACTCCAGCTATCGCTGTCTGAGCTGTCTGAGTCGCTGGTACTGCTGAAGTCTGAGGAGTCCGAGAGCAACGCAGCAAGATCTATGCCTTGGCTCTGCTCTTGCCGGGTCTCGCGCCGGATTCGGGAGGCGGCACGCCTGCGCAAGATGGCGCGACGCTCCCGCCCCTTGTTGTTTCGAATGTAGGCCTTGAGGAGAGCCTCAGTGCGGCCAGTGCGTCGATTAGATGGCGGCATAAATGAAGAGGCGGGCTTATGTCATCCTGCATTATTTTATTTTCTAGCAGAATCGTACATGAGAATCGTTTGTGAATCGGTGGAGAATCGGGGCGGTCAAAATTGAGGACGATTCTCCCACGATTCTGGGTCATTTTTAATTCCAGAATCGTGGTTGAATCGTTGTGTGAATCGGGCGTGAATCGGGCGTGAATCGCCTACTCTGACTGCCCCTAGTGCTTCCACTCCACGAAATTTTGCCACGACACTGGCTGAGGCAAGTGAGCCCTCAGAGCAGAGCAACAGTTGACAAGTCGAGCAGTTTGTAGCAGGTATAATTTAGCGTTCATCCCCTCATACCCGTTCAGCATGCTCATCCTGGCTCTCAGTATCATGGGACCCTCCTGCTGGAAATGTGGAGAGAATCCAAACACGCCCGACTTCCCGCCAGAACCTGAAGCAGCGGCGGTCACTCCCCCTGGATTGGCCCGCCTCCTGACAAGCAACGACGCACCTTTGGACTCGGAGATCCCATCCATCCACGACATAATCTCCACTGAAGAAGATCGGATCGACGCGCTCGACATGCAGATCGCGGACATGGAGGCGACAATCTACGAGCTGGAAATAAAGCAAGTCCAATTAGTGCGGCGCCGCGACGAGGCGAAAGAACGCATTCGCAAGCATTCTACCATTCTCTCCCCTATTCGCCGTGTGCCTCCGGAACTTATCTCTGAGATTTTTGCCTTCGCCACCTCGGAGACCCAGACCTCGACGCGTATCTGGCACATCACCCATATATGCCGAACCTGGAGACTTATTGCGCTCTCAGATCGCTCCCTATGGCGTTTCATCATCATTGAGCGGAGCTCTTTCTCGGAGGCAATCGAAGCTCAGCTCGTACGCTCCGCTAATCTCCCGCTCGACATTTGTTGGCGCGGTCATCCCGTCGACCGCCGCTGCATCGACCTCATCATCTCCCACTGCAGTCGGTGGGAAACTGTGACGTTGCGTTTACATGTTCACCATTCGTGGTATTCGACGTTCAAGTCCCTGTCTCCTACAGCGGGTGGTCTTGAGCAGCTGAAGAAATTGAAAATCTCGGATCTAGGTTCCCGCTGGGTTGGTGCTGCGGAGGGTCGTGACCCCAGCATCCTTCCCGATTCTTTCCTGCTGGCACCCAACCTGCGCGAAGTCACCTTTGACGCCGAGGTCGGGACCAACGAAAAGCGGCACACTCGCCCGATCGGGAAGAGCGGCACTTCATTTCAAAAGCGACACATGCGCCGCATCAGCGGCACTTCCTCAGGGCCATTGGCGGCACTTCACACGGCAACAACGGCCCATGTGCCGCCGATGAGGAAGAGCGACTCATGGTTCGATGGTATAACCAAGCTGAAATTCCACACCTGACAAGTCAAATTGCAGCTTCACACACCTGAGATTCAGTGAAGGTGCACACAATGGGGTCCAGGGTTGTGTTGGAGACAGCACGGAACGAACAACGCGATGGTTGAATTTAAACAGGGGCGTGGGAACTAATCCGGCGATCTCGGCGATGTTCGATTTTAAGCCGCGAGGCGCGTCACAATCAAGAAAATACATGCATGCTCAGTACGGGTAATGTGTAGCTATATCGACATGACAGGGCAATTTTAGAGTGTAAAGGGAGGGAGGGAGGGGAGGGAGAGCATGTGCAACTATCAGGGAGGCCTAGTTGACGTGTTGGCGGGCATGCGCAGATTCAATGTAGACGCGCGCGATGGGGACGACTTGAAGTCATTAGAGGAGTGTAAATAGCAGTTCAAGATGGACTCACCACGCTGTAGCGCGTCCATAAACACAAAGCTCTCCCATTCAACCACTTCTCCATCCTTGAAACTTATATCCGAGTCGAAATATGGTGGCCCCGTGGCGTCGTCTGTGAGTCTCAGGGAGGTGGAATCAGGAGGAGGTCGAGAGCCTCGCATGAATTGGGTCGAGACCGCTGGAACTCTAAGGTCAGTACTGTAAATGAGCACAACAAGAAGCCAAGGTCAATCATACCGGGGTCAACCCCCGCCAGCCGAACGAGCCGCCATTGCGAGTTTTGAACTTTGCACGATATTCCGGTCGGTAGCAGGAGCGGATGGGTGCATTTGAGCGGGTGGAAAATTCGTGTCGGTCGATTCTCTGGGACGTGGATGAATGAATAGCCGAGACAGCAAATCAAACTCACCGGGATTGCGTTGTTTGACGCTCTGGCTCAAGGTCAGTTCTACTCGAGCCTCGGAGCGAGAATGTGTTTCCCGTACCTTGGCTACGCCTCGGACCAAAAGACCAGTCTTTCCCTCGGCGGCGGGCTGCATACCCCCTCGGGTATGTACTGCCAGTATATATCTTCGTGGCGGTGCCCATTAACAGGTCTTCGATCGGTTGCTTGTCGTTACGCGAGGGCTCGGCGGCAGTCGCGGCGCGGGTGGAGGCCAGCGTGGATGTCTGGTTGCTCGTGCGCGGGTTAGCCGTCGACGACGCACATGAGGCAGCAGTACTTACCGTCGTGGACACTGGGAATTCTTTCAGCACACCCGACGACAGCCCATCAATCAGCTCGACGTCGGCGTGCGAGTGTGTGGCCATGGCCTCAAACGACGGGGCGGAGTGGGCGCGCGGGGGGGCGGGGGTCGGGGGGAAGTGGGGGAAGAGAAGAGAGAGCGAAAATTGCACAGCCCCATGCCAGCATCATCGGCGATATCCGCCCGATCCGTCGCACAAACAGCAAGAGTCGCTCTTCGCCAAAAGGCGGCGCTCTCGCATATCAAAAGCGGCTCTGAGCCGCGTTTCATCGAATGAGTCGCTCTTCCTAATCGGGCGAGTGTGCCGCTTCTTGTATATCCTCCGCCGAGGTCGACCTCTCTGACGCGCCGGCTGCTGCCTTCGTATGGCATCAACTCGCCGTGTATCGTGCAATATGCACGGTGGAACGTCAGCTCAAAGTCCTCCAGGTTGCATCCAATCTACAGGAATGCGTACTCAGCTTCACCGATTGCGCGTTTGGGCGCGCCACAATCGCCTCCCTCCCTCGCCTTCGCCGCCTCCGCCTTGCCGAATCGCGCTTCCTCCGCAACCTCAACACCCCCGCGCTCGAGGAACTCGTCCTTGAAGTGTCCGACATGAGCGATATCACGCCCTTCCTCCGCCGGACCACCTGCTCACTAACGAACCTCGTCCTGATGGAATGCATCCTCGTGCCCCCCGCCGAACTCACCGTCATCTTCCAACTTCTTCCCTCACTCGCCCACCTCTGCCTCGAGACTTGCCCTCTCGGCACGAAGGACGCGTGGAGCCGTCTATTCGAGACCCTCCTCGTCTCAGGCGCGCCTGGTTCCGACCTCTGCCCCTACCTCACATCGCTCGTGTACGGATTCCGCCAACACCACTTCTTCCCCGATACCTTCTTTGCGATGGTCCAATCGCGCCGTCCGCGGTTGACTCATCTTAGACTCTTTTGTGCTGACTCCAACCTCGCCGCAGCGCCAGTGCAATTACAGAGCTTGCGGGAAGCAGGTCTCGATGCGGGGTTTTTGCGCCTCAGTGAGGTTTCGCTTTTGAAGCGGCGTCTCGGCCGGTAGAACTTCGTTCAGTCTCATGCTTTTTGTAACCACCTCTGGACCGCGTCGAATAGACACTTTTAGTTGCTTTGGAATTTCTTTTCGAACCGAGCATAGTGGGTGACGGAGAGCTGTCACGAGGTCGAGAGCGCAAGACGCGACGGAGGTACAAACAAACGACAATATAGATAAAAATTCACCGACGGACATACGGAGCACGCAGAGTACAGGTCAAATAGCCACTCCACTGCGGTGTCGATTGATATTCTCCACGGTGCAGCAGGCACTGATCGACAGCGGCTCAACAGGATCGTGGAATCGAACGCGCGCGCATGTCCAACCATTAGTAGGTCAATTGATATGTAATGTGCCTGAAGTAGAAATACTGCCCAAGCTACGAAAGCTAAAGAAATTATAGGAGGTGTGGTGGCGGCGGCAAGGGATAGTTGAGTTGTGTGCAGCAGGAGTCCCGTCATAATCAAAACTTGAACCCTCCCGCAAGACCCATCACATTATGAGGGTCCACGCGAGCCTTGATAGCCCTCAACCGCGGAAGATTCGCCCCGTAGATGCGCTTCAGCGGGGTATCATACAGCGCGTAGTTCGTGTACAGCGGCGCCTGCGCGATCGCCTGCCCCTCATTCGTCGCGACCTGAGTAAGGTGCGCGGCACTTGTCAGCAGTGCGTTGTGCATGATCTCGTCAGAGGTCTCGGGTGCCCAGGCGTAGTAGAGATTGAGCGGCAAGTACCCGGGCCCGCGGCTCGGGGGGAAGGCGGACGGGCTGGTGTTGTGCGTGTAGATGTTGGGCAGGAATGGCTCGATGTCGTACGAGATGAACGATGCGCCGGCGAGCGCGAGTTGGGTCCCGTAGAACTAAAGTCGATTGATGTGAGGTGCATGCAAAGGAAAGTGCTGAAGCTACTGACGATAGTCTCGTTCAAAATCGCGTCGATCATCGACGGTGAATATTCGAGCAAGCTGACGGTGTGGAACGCTCCCCTGTATCGATGCTTCAGAAACAGTGGTGTTGCATAGGGAGATCCGACGTACCTAGCCCCAGAAGTCGCATTCGACGGCGGGGATTGGACCAGCGACAGGAAGCTCCTTGTGCTGACATCTTCAGTCAAATGCTTGATCGCCAAAAAGTCGTCGAACAGGCCCGCAGGTGGCGTAGGGCCGTCGTAGAACATTATATGCGAAATTCCGGGCTGTCACGAGAATGAATACAGGATCTCGGCGAATAAAACACCGTCGTGCTCACCTGACCGAGGAGGAAGTTGTAGGCTGGGAGAATCGCCGCCTTGGGATCGGTGACGGTGTTTGCGAACTTCGCCACGGCGGCGTTGACGGCGGGGATCTCGGCAACAGTGTAGGTGAGGTACCCACCCTGAAGATGCACGCTCAGCTAACGGGAACCTGTAAGCGCGGAAGATGCTCACCCAAACTTGGCCCTGTGAACGACTTGGTTAGCTGATGAGTGCATGTTCGTTTACGGGGAGTCAAACCTGGGGAAAGGTCTTCAAGGTGAACTGTGTAACGATACCCTACAGTGCACTGTGTTAAAATCCGGACATGACAATAAGGGAGGGCAACGTGCGAAATTATTCAATCCACCCTAGGGAAGTTTGAGCTGTGAATCGCAAATAATCGACGGTCAAAACGAACCTTCAAGGCGAAGAACAAGTCAGCGTCGGACGCCGATGTCACGGAGACGATGCTGCCATTGGGCTTGACGAGTTCGAACGCAGTGACTGTGTCCACGGTCAGCCCAAGCTGATTCGTCTTCCACGAATATCCTGGTCACTTGTCGTAAGTATCCTTCCCAGGGGCTGAAGATATACGACTGACCTCCGCCGAGGGTGAATCCAGCGACACCGACACCAGAGACGCGTCCTCCCACCACATTCACGCCGAGGGGCTCCAGTGCCTCGTATACCTGCCAACGATGCATCAGTCATTCGCACAACGGACGGCGCGCTCGGATCGTACGCACCTCATCCCAAATCAAACCCGACCCAATGGCAACGGTCCCGCTCGACGCGTCGTATGCGACGTTGGAGAAGCGCGTCATAGAAATCAGAACACCAGGCGTCGAGGAGAATCCCGGATTAGCGCTGTGGCCTCCGCCCTTGACCTACATCGCCCAAAATTAATTGGCGTGCGGGAGAAAAGCTGTGGACGTACCGCAAATGGCGTCCTCGTCGAGCCCAGTAGCCGAATCTACGGGCGAGTTGACAATTAATTGAAAAAGCTCAAAGAGGTTAGATTTCAACACACGATAGTGGAAACATCAGCGGCCGTTCCAGGTTCTACGGAGCACGCCGAGGGCTGGCTGCTCGAAGACGCCCAATGGGCGTTATCCTCTGCGTAGTTGCCCAAAACATCAACTGGACGACGTCAGGTCAGTTCTTGCGCTCAGCTAAAACGAGACACGAACTCGGATAGTACACCGCTGAGGCGGACGATACCGCCTGCTGAATCTGGGTGCACACCTCGAGCGCCAAGGTGGACGAGAGGAAGCTGGCGAGGGCGAATGCGGTTGAGATTTTGCGCAGGGAGGCCATGGTGGAACGGAAAAGAGGGCGGTTACCCACTGTTGATTCTGCCGATCCTTCCCCCTCTCTTAAAACTTACTCCGTGTGGGATGAAATGCCGTCTAAGGCCATGATATCACAGGGGTATCGGTACCGGTCTGGCAGGTCGACATTCGAGCCTTATAGTGACGTGTGCAGATCACCGCGCCGCAGGAAATCCGGAGGTGAGGAAATCTGTTAATCCACTCAGCAAAGTGCAAGATTGGTGCAAGGTGGGTCGGAGGGGAAGAAGAACAAGCATTCTGCATACCCTCACAAAGGCCGAGTTCAATTAATCCGCCAGCCTGAGTGTGTTCGGAATGTCTGGTTGCAATTGCGATGACAATCTCTCGTGTTTCCGTTCTGCGTGGTTAGCGCGGCCAAGAACCTTCAAAAAACCTGCCTAGACCAGCTAGTCTGCGGAAATGAGGCCACGAAAATGACGCCATTTACCTCTCGGGGTACGGTGAAACCACGTCCGTCGACTGCTCGACAGCTGGAATGTTCGCAGACGTTCGGCATGCCCGAGTGGAGCTTTGCCTTTAATTTAAGCCCTAGGGTGTCGAAAATTGATGACGGCGAGATTGCAGGGTCAGAAGGCCATGGAATCTGGGGACGACGAAAGCCAGGAAAGAGGCGGACGGTCCGGCACTTGAACGGAGTCCAGACTCGGACGGGACGAAATCCGAGGTTGATGTCCGATGTGAGGGCGGAGAATAGACCAGGGAGGCGTTATTCTCAAAGAGGCAGAAAGAGTCGGAGGTCCAGGACGTAGTTATGGGTCCACGCTTGGACCATGGTCGAGGACAAGGGCAAGTGTCGGTACCACAACGACATCATGATGCAGCGATCTCACCGTGATGTCGCTTATTTCTTTGTTCTCTCCGCCTTTGTCTTCCTCTTCCGCGCGACGGCGATAATAAGGGCCCAGCAAACTCTTGTTCCAGCTTGACGGTCGTTGCTATTTTCCCCCAAACCGGTGGCCACACCTTGTCCTCCGAACAATGGCCACACTTGACCCGCGGTGTTTATAAACAAGTCGGTCGCTGATCTTGAGGCGATACGACTCTCCCCAGGCCACCACAGACCAAAAGGGCGCGGACAGAAGCAAAGCGGTCCTCGATCTCCCGGAGAACAAGAGTAACCTGCGATTCCTGCGACTTGAATTAGAAATCGACGTTGGCCACACAATTTGATCGATGTGTTGGCCGCGCACCTTTTGCTGTCGCTGCCCCAGACCTGCTTCCATTCCATGGCCGCCATCTCTAACATTCGGTCGGGCACCACGGCGACCTCCAGTTCATCAACCTGGTCCGTCTGCCTCCTTCTCCCACCGGGTGATCGCTAAATCTTTCGTAGTTGTCCCGTCTTGGTGGGCACCCCAGACCGCAGGCCCGCCCCTCGCTCCCGTGATTCCGCCGTTGAATCCTCCAGGCGACCAACATCGTCGGCGTCGTCGGCGTCCTCGCGTGACATTCAACGACGTACCATTATTCATCGACGCCGACGATAGATCATCTTTCGACGACCGATCGCCCTTCCTAGACCCCATCAGACTTGAGCAACCATGGCCCTCCCCGTCCTTCAGCCCCATGCGAGTCGCCGCAGACAAACCGCCCTTCTTCACCCCCGCCCCATTCGCGGGTCCCGCCTGGTCGCACCTCAACCCCGAGCTCTGCAGCCTGCGCGGCGCCTTCCCCTTCCTCGACTGGGACTTCACGCGCTTCCCCTCCACCGCCACGCGCCGCACCTCCCCCCACTCACAGCAGACCCCCCTCAGCCTCGACAGCCCCGCGGTCTACCCCCCCGCGCGCATGCTCACCATTTCCTACGCCGACACCCCCGTCCTCCAACACTGGGAAGCGCGGTGGGGCCCCATCTTCTCGCGCGAGCAGGGCGACTACCCGGTGACGGTGGAGAACGTGCTTGAGGCGATTTACCAGTACTTCAACCAGCCGCTGAGCCACGCCGACCGCGCGGCGCTCTCGGGGCCCGCGTGGAGGTGCGTTTCTGACGCGTATTATCAGCGGTTGGGGTGTTCTCCACATCTGCAGGCGTACGATGTCAGTCGCGGCGCGCTGCGGCTCGACGTACTTGGCGGCGCGACGAAATTCTCCGGGCTCGAGCTCGTTGGGCGCGATTATCTTCGGTTGATGCTCAGTAGATGACGATTTCTTGGTGTATATTTCGATTTCTTGGTCCACGACACCTTACGCTACATACGAATAACCCTACGCAGACACAGATTAACGAATTGTAGATAATGTAATTTTACGAAGGGCTTACAATGCAATATTCAATGGATACTGGCCATCTCCTCCATTCGTTCTTCGGACGCGTGGAAGGCGCGGACGCCCTTGCGGCTGCAGTTTCCGCATGGGAGGGTGAGTCCGTACGTGCATTTGTTGCTTCGCAAAGTCAGCCAAGGAGCAGTGGACAGGAAAAGTACACGTACCACAACTTGCAGTGCCATTCGCGCCAGTCGCGGCACTTGTTACAGACGGTGCAGTGAGACCTGTGAAGGAATTAGGGAGGACGACGAAGAACCACGAAGCACACTTGCGTGCAATCGCCTTGCTCCAGGGAGTCGCGACAGAACGAGTAGAAGAAGCCGTAGCTCTGGGATCCCAGCCAGTGTTTGAAGCCCCGACGTTTCTGCGCACGATAAGTATTTGGTGCCGACCAAGAGGGTAAAATGGACGGACGACGTACCAAGGCGATCTGCTCAGCGGCAGCCAAGCCGCCGTAGCCTTGCGCATTCGCCGCGTCGGCCGCGTCCGCCCAAATGTACTCCTCCCGTCCCCGGCTGCGCAAAATATCCTCCCAGATCGCATCCTTGACACCGTCCCACCAGATCCGCGCCCCGTCCGACCTTTTCGCATTCTCCTTCATGATCTTGGAGATCAAGCACGGGCTGAGCGCCGCTGGGCGGTCGGCGGGGGCGGCGAAGATGTATGTGAGGTCGCGCATGTTGTTGTGGCACGCCCCGCCTGGGCGGGCGCACGCGCAGGTGGCCTTGCAGGCGAAGCCTCCCTTGTGGCACCCACAGCGCGCGGTCTTGCATGCGGTGGCGCTCTTGCAGGTGCAAATCGCGCCTGGGTCGCGATCCTGTTACTGTGTCAGACCTGAATCGGTCGACACGAAAGACAAAGACAAACGTCGATTCTGAGTTCCTGAGGAAGGATGAGCGGAGGAAGACGGACGATAGAGGAGACCGACCGTGTTGTAGACGACATGGGGTCCCTCTTCACCCAGAGCGTACGGACTAAAGATGTCGGAGTCTGAGTCGTCCATGGTGGTTCTGGTGAAGCCGCGTCTGGTCACCAGTCACGAGACCATGTCACACAGGAAACGCGTCGGTTTGCGATTGTCTGGAGTAACTTAGATCCAATGCCATGCTACCATTTCATGTCCAAACACTCGATGGCATCGAATCTCTCCAGTACCAATTCCTTAAGTTTCCCCCAGATTTACGATTGAATGTGCAACAGCGGACAAAATAAGTTTGACGGTCTATTGAAGATCTACAACCGAACCCGCAGTGGGCCAGCAGCGCACTCAGTCTCTGGCAAACCAGCCACAAGCGCCTCCCAGTGCCCAGGAGTGAGGATAGGTACCTCAACATAATCCTCAACGCCAGTGTCCGCGAGCCACTGATCCAGACAAGGTAACGCCGCCTCGAGCGCACCGTCTTCCATGGCCCTCTGGTCAGCGAGCGAGACGCTGGCACCAGATATGTACCACGCCGAATCGAGCTTCACGGCTGCCGCCTCGTAAAGCCCTGTTATCCTCGGATCCAATTTGGCCTCCACCGCGGCGTCGTACGCCATGCGGTGTCCGATCGCCCGAACAACCTCCTCGCATTGGGGTAGGATGAACCGGTTGAAGAGATCCTTCTGGGGGTGATCAGTGCGCTTCATGATTGCCCTGCACTCGCTCAACAACCCTGTCTCGTGCCGCGCGAGAAGGCTCGAGGGATTGGACGAGGTGGGTAGAATGCAGCGTTCGGAAAGCAACTCGGAGACCTGGCCTGTGGAAGGCGAACTGAACGAACCGCAAACCATCGAAACACCACTTACGGATCGAGAGTCCGAGAATATCTCCCTCAGCAATTGCAAATCCGCGAAGCGCATTCTGTTGAATAGTCAGGCGTCGCAGGCATGGGGTTTCACGAGACGCACATGCTGCGGTGTAATGTCGCTGAATTGCCACAGTCCCCGGGCGCCAAGGCGGTCAGAGAGCTCGATATTCGCGCACTGAGCATGGTGAATGAATACGGCCTTTCCGATTGTCGCATATGCATGTCGGATGCGAGGATCTACGTTGAGGTCACTGAACAAGGTCGTGCAGATCTTCCGGAATGGTATAAGGACAGATGCCTGTGCGAGAGCGACTAATATAGGAGTGTACTGGGTTCGGAAGGTGATCATGGTGCTTTGCCCGAATTTGCGAGTTTGAGAGTAGCAACCCGCGATATATGCGGCTCTTCGAAGAGCCGGGATGCCCGTTGAGCCGGCCGCAAGTGAGCCGGCCGCGCCTCTCCAAAGGACGTTCTGAGAGATTCCGGTGGGCGGGCCTTTGAAACCAAGCAGTGCCGTTTCATCCAGGAAGACGTGATCAAAGTAGGTCAGAGAATGATTTACTGGATTAGTGCCTCCACGCATCGGGAGTACCCTCGGAAGAAATGGAGTCATTAGTGCATGAACATGGCGCGGAACGGGGAATGCACACTTTACTTTCACCCCAGGCAGCATTTCCAGACCGTTGTTAATCGGGACGACGAAACGGCGAAGGCCGCAATCGATACTCCCGACGAGGAGCCGAGAGAAGACGATTCCAATGCTTGGGATCCCGCAGGGGCTAGTGGGCGCGAACATTCTTCGCGAGGCGATCAGATGAAACAGGTATGACTGCAATGAGCGAGCCCTTACTTCACTGCAGAGGGTGTTCGGAGTATGCAAGTCAAACCCTCCTCCGGGCAATGCCACCGCCGTGGTTTCTAAACCGACGGTATTAAAACCATGTCCGATCTCAGTGAGACAGATATGAGCGCTGGACAGATTTATGAGCAGGAGCGATGCAAAAATAAGAGAGAAACGCACAGCACATCGAATCAAAGGATTTCCTCGATTTTTGGGAGAAGGTAGGGTTGGTTATCGAGGTACATGCTTAGGGTTCCGGCACCCATGTTGATCTGCGCTAATACGAAAGTCGCGGCAGCAGCGTCAATGAGCATAATGGGGTCGACATGCATGGCCCAGAATTTGGGGCACATGGTCTGGACGTCTTCCACTTTGAACGCTAACACAAGTGAAGATTAGTTTCATCGCATGATTTTTTGAAGACGCCACTGACCGTACGCTGTGACGATAGCTCGCGCCCGCCGCAACGACAGTCTTACGCTCTGCTCGTAGGTCAAATTGGCCTCTCCAGCTCGGGAGGAAGAAAACAGCGGAGAAAGGGGGAGTTGGCGGATAGACATGCAAGATGAGGGATGAGTTGAGGCTTGGTCAAGGCACTCTCTGCCGGTGTATATGCGGAGCTTGCTGGGTACTTTGGTTCATCAATGAAACCTTTGAACGTACAGTATTGAACCGCGGGCGCGAATTGCCTCGGTCAACCTGATGCCGACGTCCGAATTTGGGGCCGCAGAGCAAGAAGAAAAGCGGCGCACCGAATCTTGGCCGCGGACGTTCTATGGTTGGAATGCACGGGGCTCAGATACGTACGTCTAAAGCCAGACTCGTCTTTCTGAACGACAATATAAGGCTAAGGCGAAGCGCATAGCGAGGGGACAGGCCAATAGTGCTTGATCATCGATATGCTGAAGCGGTTGCCGTCTTTACGAGTCCAGGTCCCAGAAGGGCACCTCCATACAGCCCTTGATGCGCATGCAGCCTGTCGAAGCCGCGGGAGAGACGAGAGTTGCGAACTTCGAGTCCCAGTCAGAGCCGAGAAGGCCGTGAAAGGCACGAGAGAAACTAGAGTGGGGCCATCGAGCTAGTCCAGCCTCTCCAGGGAATTGGTTTTAGAAAAAGCAGACGTGGTGGTTCGGGTCAAATCACGAACGTGACATGGTGGCAGTGCTCGAATCACGGAGTATTCCGGTTCTTGCTTCCGCACTTCACCGCCAATTTTCGGCATTTGCTCTAGGACCTCAAATTCGCCATAAAATCCTGTCAAACTGGTCTACACGTTGCCTGCTCCGCCGAGTTTCCGCCTTTCTATGCATGTTTCGCGTCGAGACTCGAGCTTTGCTGCTTTTTCACTACCAGTATTGGAAACCCGGGTACCCAGCTGCCTCCGTTGACAATGCCCGTTGCCCTCGCATTTTCTGCTGGTTTTCTTAGCATCACGCACCCTCCCTCCCTCTCGAATACATCTCGAATCTTCGTCTCACATCTTCAAGCTCCAATTTCGCCCAACTCTCTTCATTCGGTCCAACTAAGTATGTACCTGATCATTACATCCGCAGCCCACGAGACCTGAATTCGACAAGATGATCTTCACGCGGCGGCCGCGCTGTTCCCATCGTCTCAAGCTGGCTCAACCGTGTTGTGATCTCCCTGCCTTCCGACTGTTCAATCCCGCTTGGTGTAAATGTATCGCCCTGGAGTGTTCCTTTGCCATGTCTCGCCGGGTCACCAAAACAAGGTGAATTTACTCGTGGTCGCACTCGCGAAAAAACTTAGAGTATCCCGACACTTCTGGCACATGCGGACGCGGGGAATCGAACCCCAAGACATGGCTTCCTGGTGTCCTCCGAATATGGAGTTCAACTGAGCCGTGCACGATGTCCGCGTAACGTCCCTGTTCTTGGCCTCGATGCGCCACTGACTCTCGCGCAGGTCTAAGCAGCGGAATGTACATGTATCTACTCACCAGTTTAAATTTCCCCGCGCAACCCCCAAGGCGCGTTATTTGTACCGCAAACACTTGAAGAACACGCGTGACCGCGATGTCTCCTTATTCAATGAGTTGTCCATGCGGTGAGTATAAAGCAGACTTTGAGTGTTCCTTCTGGGAATAGTTTCACGACCGGAGGTTTCAGAAAAGCTGGTTCACGACTCAGAATCACGAGATTGAACGAGTTTGAAGATCCCATTCGGGCTGGGCCGCTATGTCGAGGAAGCCTCTGACTTCTGATGTATCCTGCCAGGTTGATACATGAGTCGGCGTGGCTAGTGGAATTGGAAGTGTCGTCAATTTATTTGGTGAACCCTTTCACTTCGATTTTCTGATCGCCCGCTAACGCGTCTTGCGTCGCACCCATGCGATCGTGACAGCGTGACACGACCCTTTTGCTTCCTTCGTTCATGCCCGCCGTTCTCGATGCCGTCTACCTCAATAGCTACGCTTTCAAGCACATCTTCTCACTCTACCTTTACGAGCCTCGTCTCCCTGCCAAGATCCCAGCAATTTGCCCGGGAGTCGCAGGAGTCGATGACGCTGGAAAGCACAGGAATTTCTTCTCCTCCTTTCTCTTGCCACCGGATACAACATTGCCGTAGCCTTCCAGCGACCGAGAAGCTTCAACTGCGCGTCCAATCTGCTGGCTTTCGGTCCCCAGACGTCCCCGTTGCGGTCTCCCACATACAATACAACGAGGTACGAGTGTCCTATTGTATCTGTCTAGGAGAGACTACACAAAAGCATATCTTCCAGTGTGTCCGCTTCTATCTTCAGTCCCGGACGACTGGGCTCTGGGTCGTACACCTCGCGACCGCCTTAGAACTCTCTCCACTCGTTCTGTCCACGAACCCGCAGATGGAGATAAACCAAACGGGATCCTTTCGGACCCCCGTGAATTGGGTGACTGCCGAGATATATTTTATTCTCAGCACTCCTACCTGCATTCACCTTCACATACTCGTGCTTGACCTCGAGCCTCTCGCTCTGTTCTTGCTCACGGTGTTTATCCCCCAGATATCTCCTACAAGTCGTCGGACGCACTTTCCAATTGCCGCGTTTCAGCAATTCCCGCTAGCGATTCTTCGTGACCCTTTCGGCCCTGGCAGAAGCTGCAGCAGCTGGATTATAAATCCAAGATCGAAGGTGCAGCCAAGGTGCAGCACGTCTTGTTGTTCCTCTGTCTTCGTTCCACCGTCTTCGTTTCACAAGGTTTCACAGATGCGCCCGTGTTTTTCAACTGTTTTCGCTACCATCCGTGCTACTCCGTGATTGCCGATTGGGATACGTGCCGATCTTGCAAGTCTCCGTGATGGCGAACCAAGGGGGCTTCCGATAAGTAGGTTCCGCCCCCTGTTCGCGGGGTTCAAACTTCGTTGACACTTCCTTTGTTCTGACCATTATCCTCACTCTGGTGCTGCGATTATCCTTCGGTCCAAGGCAGCTTCCCCGCCTCGACACAAGGTTTACCTTGTTTATGCCTCCCACGCCCTCAAAGGCTCAAACCGACTCATGACCTTGCCGCTCAAGCCCGGTTGATCGAGATCCCGTGCGCTCCATGCCGTACGGTTATATAGGCTGCAACAGTGAGACGCTTCTCACCCACTGCCATGTTTTCCCCACATCTGGCAACGGCGTTGCTCCTCCTCGCCAGCAGCGCCTCTGCAAGGCGTCGCGGCGGCGTGCAGCATGTCCTCCGCGAGCAAGCGGCGCTCACCAACTCGACCTTCTCGTTCGACGTCGCCAGCTGCCCGGGATACTCGCTCAGTTCGCTCACCAACACCAAAAACGGCTTGACCGCCAAGCTCAATCTCGCGGGGGCCGCCTGCAACGCGTTTGGGACCGACGTGGCCAACCTTACGATCCAAGTTACCTACGAAACAGAGTCACGGTGCGACCCGCCGGTCTTCCACGTCGTCCGCCATTCATTCTAACCGATGGACAGACTTCACGTCAACATATTCGACACGGCAAACTCGCAATTCACGATCCCCGAGTCTGTCGTCGCCCGACCCGCCGCCTCTGCTTCCTCGAACGCCCACAATTCGGACCTCGTGTTCAACTACGACGCATCCCCGTTCGCGTTCTGGATTACGCGCCGCGCGTCCCCGAACGCTACGCCGCTGTTCGACACCCGCGCATCGTCTTTGCCCGCGACCCCCATCGCCCCCGTCATCGCGGACGACAACTCGACCGCGCTGGACGGCTTCCCGCTCGTCTTCGAGAACCAGTACCTCCAGGTCAGTTCCATTCTAACTCCTGAGACAGCTCCTTTTAACGCATGCTTAGCTCGCGTCCTCGCTTCCCCTCGGTGCTAACGTTTATGGTCTCGGCGAGGTCGTCGCCAGCAGCGGCATTAGACGCGACGTGGGGACCGATGGTGGTGTCGGCACGATCCAAAACGACTGGGGTGAGCGATCCTTCCTCCTGTGTTTTGAAATGCGGCTGATAGAACTGGACCAGCGCGGGACATTGCCGACCCAATCGACGAGAATATGTAAGCTCCTTCGTGTGGTAGTCGTTCCCCACTAACTCGTATGCAGCTACGGCGTGCACCCCATATACATGGAGCACCGCTTTAACACCACGACCAACACCTCGCAATCGCACGGTGTGTTCCTCCTCAAGTAAGTTTACTTACACCCTTACACCCCTTACCTCGTTTGTACTCATGCGCTTCTCAGTGCGGCCGGCGCGGACATCCTCCTCCTCACCCCGCCTTCCTCCAACGTCTCCCTCATCGAATACCGCCTCATCGGCGGCACCCTCGACTTCTACTTCATCTCCGGCCCGAAGCCGCAGACCGTCATGCAGCAGTACGCCGCGCTCGTCGGCACACCCACCTGGCAGCCGTACTGGGGCTTCGGCTTCCACCTCTGCCGCTGGGGGTACCCGAGCCTCGACGCCGTCAAGGAGGTCGTGGCGAAGATGCGCGCGGCGAAGATCCCGTTGGAGACGATGTGGAATGATATTGATTTGTACCAGGCGTTCCGCGATTTTACGGCGGATCCGGTGAGTTTCCCGCCGGCGGAGATGAAGGCGTGGATTGGGGAGTTGGTGAGTGCCTACGTACCTTGCCCCGTTGGTTGAAGTGCTGATGTCGAAGGGTAGCACGCGAACCACCAACATTGTAAGTTTTTTCTTCGAGTTTTTGCGATCGGGGTCATTGTTGAAGACACTTGCAGACATTCCCATCGTGGACGCTGCCATCGCGAAGGAAGTTAACAGCACGGACTTTGTGCGTGTTTTCGTGTTTTCTCTTGGTCCAATTCGGCGTCCTAGCTCAAGCCCCGGCAGTACGACCCGTACTCTAAAGGCACCGATCTGTAGGTACTTTACCATCGTTGCATTTATCCTACTGACGGTTTTACTCAGCGACGTATTCATCAAGAACCCCGATGGGACGGAGTACGTTGGACAAGTGTGGCCCGGATACACGGTGCGTTCCAGCACTCAGCCAGATATATATCCGACCCTGAGCGCCGTCGTAGGTTTTCCCTGATTGGTTTGCACCGAAAGCGCTCGCTTGGTGGACCGAGGGGTTGAAGAACTGGAGTGCGTCGGGTGTTGAGTTTAGCGGTACGTTCGTTGAGGTTGATTTGTGCTGTGGCTAATTTGAGCGCCGTGTTAGGTATCTGGCTTGACATGAACGAGGCGAGTTCGTTCTGCGACGGGTCTTGGTGAGTCTTCATCCCAAGATATCTCTTACTGCGACAGAAACTGAACCTGAACCGAATCGCAGCGGAACTGGTATCGATATCAGCAACACCTCCAGTATGTTCCCTGCGCTTCCACACCGAGGAGTTCACTGAACAGTCTTGCAGCACCGTTCCTCCTCCCGGGCGAGCCTGGCAACCTACTCACGACGTACCCGGAGGGATACAACGCGACGATCTCGGGGCCCAGCGGTAACATTACGGTCAACGGCACGCTGACGTTCAATGCAAGCGCCTCGGCGCTCGTCACGCGTGGAGTTGGGGCTGCAAACCAGACTGGTGCGGACCTCAACACGCCGCCGTATGCTATCCATAACGGTTTGTTTTCATTTCCATTCGAGTGTATACGGGCGCTGAGATGAATATAGCGAACGGCCGGTTGTCGAACCACGCGCTCGCGACGAACGCGACGCACGCGGGGGGGTATGCGGAGCTCGACACGCACAATCTTTGGGGGTTGATGGAGGCGGAGGCGACGCACAAGGCGCTCAAGTCCATCCTTCCGGGACAGCGGCCCTTCATCATCAGTCGTTCTGCCTTCGCGTCCGCGGGCAAGTGGACCGGCCACTGGGTGCGTTTTGACTGCTCCCTCCTTCCTAATCTTTTGGATGCTGATACGGCGCACGCAGCTCGGCGACAACTTCAGCCAGTGGAAGTACATGTACTTCTCCATTCAAGGCATCCTGCAGCACCAGATGTTCCAGATTCCCTTCGTCGGCGCGGACACGTGTGGGTTCAACGATAATACGGACGAGGAGCTTTGCAACCGCTGGATGCAGCTCGCTGCGTTTACGCCGTTTTACCGGAATCATAACATCAAGGGCGCGATTTCGCAGGAGCCGTTTGTTTGGGATAGCGTTGCGAACGCTTCGCGTACGGCGATTGCGGTGCGGTACGCGTTGTTGCCTTATTGGGTGAGTTTCACGGGTTCCGATTTGTCGCTGGGCTGATGGGGTTGGGGCTAGTACTCGCTATTCGCCAACGCGTCGCTCAAGGGGACGCCGCCTGTGCGCGCGTTGTTCTGGGAGTTCCCGAATGAGCCGGAGCTGTTTGCGGTCGATCGGCAGTTTATGATTGGGCGCGATATCCTGGTGACACCTGTGCTGACGCCGAACGTGTCGAGTGTGGATGGTGAGTCTCCCTTATTTGCACCTGCTGCGGTTGGTTTAAGTTCTGCTCCAGGAATCTTCCCTGGGCGCGGAAAGACGGTGTGGCGGGACTGGTACACGCACGACGTCGTTGAGGCAGTCGCTGGCGCCAACACCACGCTCGCGGCTCCGCTTGGGCACATCAACGTCCACGTCCGCGACGGCGCTGCGCTCCTTCTACACGCGGCGCCCGCGTACACTGTCGAGGAGACGCGACAGGGCGCGTTTGCGCTGCTTGTGACGCAGGCCGCGGACGGGTATGCGTTTGGTACGACGTACCTCGACGACGGGATCTCCGACCCGCCGGGCCCCAGCACGACCGTCACCGTCCATGCGAGCAAGGGCAGCGTGAAGATTTCGAGCGCGGGCAAGTTCCACGTCGCGCAGAAGCTTGCGGAGGTGACGATTTTGGGTGTTGCTAAGAAGCCGGTGGCGGTTACTGTTGGTGGGAAGGCGGTGAAGAGCACGTATGAGAGTGCGCAGCAGAAGGTGGTGCTGAGCGGTTTGAGCGTGGATCTGAACGCGGGGGCTACGATTGCGTGGAAGTAGAGAAGATGAAAATGTATTTGACATGAATTCTATTGGAGTCTTTCACCAACCCGGCCAAAGTTCTTGTAACTCGTCAGGCGGTCCAGTTCGTTGTATGGTTCTCGATTTCTGACACTGCACTCATGCCCAACTCTCAGAGCGGTGCTTTTGAGACGCGATTCGAACGGATCGGGCAGACCATCTCGAAGGAGGCTACATTATTGTTTCGTCGTTTCCGGTGTATAACCAGAGCCCATGTGCTACCTCCCTGCTGACCCAAGACTATGGGAGTAATAGTGTTTCATAATTACACCCAGATTCCGGAGAAAAATACACAGGTTTGCAAGAAATTTACACACCTGGGTGGGTCCAAAATGAAACGTCACTACCTTGAACCTGAAGAAATGTTCACAGGTGGCAGAGATCAGATTAAAAATTCACTGGTGAGATTGCATCCGTTTTTCTACACACCTTTGCATCCACATGGAACATTACACACCTTGCCCTTTCACTTCTTTCACACCTAGCCGGCGCTGGTGGTAAAAGACACGCTGAACATCCGTGCCGTCGTGCTCCGGATCAGGGATCACATCATCATATCAGTTGATATTCCGAGTTAAACAAGACTGCTAAGAGCCGTAGGTTAATTGGGGTGGCAATGAGGGGGCTTGTAATGCATATCACACTGTGCGACCAATTCATAAGGATAGACGGGGAGACCTTAATTCATGAGCAATAGATTGCAGTTGCAGCCGTGCGGCTGAGCACCGAAACTGATGATCCGGAGTCGACACAGCCCCCGTTGCGCGGAGGTGTGTTGTTTTTTCTGCAAACGACCAGGGGTGTGAAAAAAACGAAAGGTCAGAAAAGAGGTGTGTAATAAATCAAAACGGTTCAACCTGTAAACTTTCGTTGACCAAGTGGGGTGTGAATTTTTTTGGCTTGTCGAGGGGGCGTGAATTTGGTTTCGGGGTATGCACTTTGGACGGAAGGATCTGTTAGGATGTGAATTTTCTTGCTGAAAGGTGTGAAAATGTCTCGAGGTGTGTTACAAAATAATTATGAAACACTATTACAGCCATACAAGACACGGTGCGCCGAAGTCTCACCCGTGTACTTGCGTTTGACAAAATCGTTGTATCCTTCAATCGTCCCCAGGTTCAATCGTCCCCAGGTTGAAAGCCACGGAGTATTGACGTGCCTCTGCTCAGCTGTGGACATTGCTTCACCGGCGGTTACACTCCTAGTGCCACTGTCCGGCCTCCAACAAATTGGGCTCTGCTTTTCTCGGCGTTAGCGATTAACCTTTTCAGTTGCCCTTCCCCTTCACCTCATCACACCATGAGGGTCACCAACGTCCTTGCTTCTTGTTCAGGGCTCCCTGTCATGCCAGGTGTGCATGGTCTTGCTCGCAGGACAACTAGTGCGTGGCGGCCATTCTAGTATCTTGAAATCCGACTCAACCTTCTCCAGCCACATCAGCCGCACCACCTGTTCAGACCCTCGGCTTCAATTTCAACCCAGTTTCTGACATGACGAACTGCAAGCCCGCAACTTTCACTTGGTTCTATGTGGGCAACCTGCATTGGCAGCCTGGAGACCTTATATTCATGATAACGAGCGACATGACCGGGAACACGGACCTTGATCAGGTCATTACACCGGTAACGGTCGACCCGATGGCGCGTTCTTATACGTGGCCATCGGTAAGTACCCTCCCCGGCAGTTACCGACTTGAAGCCAAGTCTGGCTTGCTGGCGTTCCAGGTCTTCTCCAATGTATTCAAAGTCAAGCAGGGCAATTGTGACGCTTCGTCCACCTCCACCTCGGGACAGGGTGCCACGAAAAGTACGTGTCCGCGAGATGCCTGTGAGACAAACTGATTCTTAGCTCCGCCAGCCTGGGCGAGCCTCCCCAGCGCTTCTGCAGTTCCGAACCCTGGCCTCAATTTCAATCACACTGCGGACATGAAAAACTGCACCCCCGCGGTGATCAATTGGTTCTACTATCGCACCACCGATCCACAGCCCGACGACCTCACCTTGACCATAAAGAGCGACATTCCCGTCGGCGACATCGAGTTCGAAAAGCGCATCTCTCCCGACCCAATAGACCCATCGGCGCGGAGTTTCACATGGCCGTCCGTGGACCAGGTCCCCGGGGTGTTCCAGATTGCTGCACAATCCGACTCGGCTGGGTGGACGGTCCTCTCAGGTCCGTTCAACGTCGTGAACAACACTGGCCTGTGCCGCGTCCTATCTACCAGCTCGACCTCTACACAAAGTGAAACCCAAACCACCACCGCCGCGGCTATCCCAGAGAACGGAACCCGGTCCAACAGCACCAGGGGTGCAATCGCTGGCGGTGTCGTCGGTGGCTTCATCTTTCTCGTTGTCATTGGGTTTGGAGTCATCCGCCGCCGATTTCACCGTCGATCTGACTTGGAGACCATCCCGGAAGTTTCGCCGTTCCCCGTGAAACCCCAGGATGGTACGAGGGTTCTGGTCGGGGGCGACGGGAAGACAATACTTACATGGAACCCGCCGGCGGTCGACAGGTCGCTGAATGGATCCGGGAAGCGCAGTCATACAGCCGAGACACCGAACACCGATTCCCGGGAGGTTGAAAATGTGGGAGCCGCATCTGAAGGGGGGCAACACAACCAGGTGCCAGCTGGAGGCTCGACGGAGGGCGCGGCACCAGAACCGGGCCCGTTGTGGAGGGCAATAGCGGAGCGGGTCACGGCCGTGGAGCTACAGCTGCAGACACAGGTTCAACTTGGAGGAGAGCAGCCGCCTGGTTATGATGCCGAACCAGCACAGGCAAACGCGGTCGAAGTCCCTCCCATGGCGACTCCATCGAGTTGACTCTCGATGGCGCAGTTTATTGTGAACTGTTATTATAGATATAACTTTACCCAAAAGTACAGGGTCATTCATGAGATAGATGTTGCGTCCACTCCGCGAACTCCGAATCCCCGAATCTCTTGTACTTTTCGAACTTGAACCTTGAACATTGTCCTTGTTTGGCATCAATTCCATCAATGCCGCACCTGGCATCCGTCGGAAGTCGCCAGCTAGTACTTACATTCAACTGGAAGGATGAACGACAAGAATATCCACCGGACGGACTAATCCAGACACGGGGGTCAAAATCCGTTTCTTTTTGCCAAAAGTCTCGGTGCGTGCCATACACCAGCTCCAAAACCAAAAGAGGAAGGTCAAAGCAATTTATTTCAGACACAACTAACTAGGGTTAGGGTTAGCCGCACAAACGAGCCAAAAAAAAATGGCCCGCCCAGCCGAGTGGCCGTGGCGGGACTGGGAAATATTGAGACGGTGCATGCACCTGCATTCTGTCCTCTGACCATCATGTGCACTTTATGAGAAGACTGCCGACGCCGAGCCAAACTCCCGGCCTCCCGCGCAGTGAACTCGGCACTCACAATTCCATCCTCGCGGCCAGGCGCATAGCGCTAGACCTCCACGTCGCCGTCGATATCGACAAATAGGGGCTACGCCTTCTGTGTCGACATTTGGCCAATGAATGGGCAGCAGATGCTCGCGATAACGACTCAACCTGGTCAAGAGGTGCACAGTGCCTTTCCTCCTCTTGTTCCGAGCTCGAACGAACAACTTTGAAGATGCCTTGGCCATCCTCGGGACGTCTCGGACAACGAGCTGAAGGCCCCTAAATATTAAACACATGCGCGGAAGGGCCCCTATCCCTTGTCTCTGCTCGACCTCGGCCCATCGGACAATGCGAACCACAAGCTCTGGCCCCATATTTCCTCCAAAGCTCAGTTATTCCACGGGACACTGTAGCGCACGACATATTCCTTACGTCGAGGTGTCCTAAGGTACGGGCTCCCTGTATTCTCATTCATTTCGACTTCAAGCGTACCCCTCGGCGGCGAGTGGCGCGCTCTCGCTGGGAACCCCAAGGATGCTTCACTACTGTTCAGGACATCCAGTTTTTACCCATCTTCCAAGTTTTGTCGTGAGACGTGTAGGGACTATCATGGCCTTACGCGATCACAGCGACCGAGCCGTTGATGGCTGTAGCATACATAGGACGCGTGTATGTCGGTACAGCACCTGCTTGTTCCTTATCGGGACCTCTGCAGTAATACTATCTCCTCCTCCTCCTCCTCCTCCTCCTAAGCACATACAAGGCGCAAGCGCACTCTGTATGGACAGGGTCGCCGTGTAATGGAGTGATCCTACGCCCCACAGACCGCGGGAGGTGAAGGGGTCTATGCCATCAAGGTAAGTATGAGTTGCACGGATGAGGAGGCGAGCTTTTTGTAGGCGGTGGGTGCGCACGGACCAGGAGGGTGTTTGGTTGTCGGTTCGGGCTTTCGGCCGACTTCCAAGTGTTCGAAGCCCGTTCACCTACTTCCACACCTCAGGCCTCAGTCTGGAATACGATTTCAATGCTCAACGACGCTTGCGCACTGCGGCCGATGTACCCAAACCAAATTTAGCCCTCCAAATCCTCGACGGAAAACAAAGGAGGAACGATTCAACGAACCAGCCCTCAGCTCAAGACTTCCTCTTGAACAAGCATTTGAATAGACCGTACAGCGCGGGTCGCAGTGAATCCACCCCGCGAGGCCTAGAGAAACTACGAGCTACATGCTTAGCTTCAAGAATGTCCTACGTAGGTCTACTCGTTCCGATTCTTTTATCTTCTCGTTGTGGGGCGCAGCCGCGGTACAGGTTCAGTGGATGAGTGCTCTCATTCTGAACTACGTACCCCCATACATTGGGAAGCCTAGTGAGCGCCGTAGGTCAGTTCAATCCAAGTTCAAACTCGCCTACTACTATCAAACTACTACATAGCTCAATTGAAAGAAAGCGGCCAGTTCCGGAGGCGCCAGACTCCGAGACACAGAAACTAAAGTGATTTACCCGTTGCGCGTCTCCAACCCGCTTCTACGCCGCCCTCCTTGGTTTGCATACAGCCAATTTTCTTTCGTCGATTCGCTCCAGGCTGAGAGTCACCTCGGACTCGCTCGCAGCTGAATATCGACATTCGCGCGCACACACACGCGCCATATGCAATTGAATTCCTAGACAAGGGTCCAGTCAACGCGCGCGTCGTACGTGCTTGCGTGTTTGCGTGTTTGCGCTGCGAAATAAAAATGAATGCGCTCCAAAAGAAAAATGAATGAATAAGGATGAAAAAAAAAGAATTGCAGACGGCAGATCCCAGACGCGAGCGAGCCACATAAGGGAGGAAGCGTCGGGCGCAGCGAGGGCGCCGACTTGAATTCTGATACGCGCGCGGGTCATTGCGCATTGCGTTCTTCGAGTCGAGCGTCGAGCGTCGAGTCGGATCCAGCTATGTAGCGGCACGCGTCGAATACAGAACGCTATCAAAGATTCGACGCCGATGAAGGAGGGAGGGCGATGTAATGCAACGAAGGAGTCTGGCAACGAAGGAAGGAGGGCAGGCGCTGCAATGCAACGAAGGAGTGAGTGGTATTGTAAGTCTACAGACAGAAGGGTATTGCGTGGATGCCGCCGCAGCGTCGCGTCGACAGGTGCGCGCTGCACCAAGAACCAAGAACCCCACCAGCGCTCAGTAGCATCGATGTCGAAGCCACCACACGCACACGCACACGCACCCCCACCCTCAGCTCCATCTAAATCGCCCTCGACATATCCCAAAGCGCCGCCAGCGCCGCCGCCCGATTGTGCCTATCCGCAATAGTCCCCCCCTCGAGCGGCCCATCCACATCCACCTCCCACGGGCGCTGCATCCCCTTGCCGTCCTCCTCCCACTGGGCCGCCTGCGCGGCGCTGGCGGGGCCCGTGAGGATGAGCGCGCCGGGCGCGGGGTGCGTGTACGTGTCCGCATCATACCCGGGCAGGAGCACCCCAGGCTCCAGCACGCGCGTGCAGCGCAGGCGCAGGATGCGCTTCCGCGACGCGCGGTGAAACGGGTCCGCGCTGCGCACGAAGTGCGCGTGCGCGACGCCGGAGGCCCAGGGGTAGATGAGCTCGCCCTTCCGCTTCTTGCCCTTCTTGGCGACGAAGGCGCGGAAGGGCGTGCGCAGGCGCGGGGCGCAGACGGTGCTGGTGTCTAGGCCGGCGCGGGGGACGAGGATGCGCAGCTCGCGGAGGGCGTGTGGGTGGCAGCGGAGGGGGAAGTCCTGCAGGGGCGCGGAGAGGACGAAGGCGGGGTCGAGGACGCGGTTGGCGGGGACGGCGGCGGCGAGGGCGGGGAGGAGTTCGTCGTGGACGGGGGAGGAGGGGGAGGGGGGGAGGAGGCCTTCGGCGGTGAGGTGCGCGAAGAGGGGGCGGAAGCGCGGGGGCGGGGTGACGGCGAGGGCCCAGAGGGGGAGACACCAGGGGAGGCCGAGGGGGGTGAGGAGGTCGGTGCCTTCGGGGAAGGAGGCGGGGTCGGGGGTGGGTGTGAGGCGGAAGCGGAGGCCGCTGTGGAGGACGGCGTGCAGCGGGGTCGGTCCCGTGCCTTTGTAGTAGTAGAAAAAGCCGGACGTGTCGGCGGGGAAGGGACCCATGGGGAAGACGGTGCTCTCGTGCGGCGTGCAGGGGATTGAGCAGAGCGTGTCCCCCTCGTCGGCGCGCAGAAAGTTTACGGCCACATTCCGCGCTGCCTTCTTGAGCGAGATGTAGTCGCCCTCGGTGAGGTTTGCGGGGTCCAGATTCGTTACTAGACGCTTGGAGGACGCAGGTTCGGACTTGACTCCCCTCGGCCTGCCCCGCTTCGCCGGCTCGGCGGGGTCGAACACAAACGGTTCTGGCGTACGGAGGCTGCGGGGAGGGAGGACAGCGCAGCCCAGTGGGAGCGCTTTCCGCAGTTGCTCTAGTTTGGTTGAGGGGGAGGGGACGATGGTGTGGAGACGCCTGAACGCGCGAGCTGGAGGGTATGGACATCGGTGGGCGCAGAAAACCGGCCACATCGTGCGGGAGGACATCCAAATTTTCTGCCAAATGCTGTGCAAGGTCACATCACGCGCAGTGACATTCGCGCTGAAGATTCTCGAAAATATCATAATATGGGCGCGGAAGATACGACTAGACAAGGAGAGGCTCGAATAATGAGGTAGGGATGGAGTAGGGTGGGAGATAGGCAATGAAGATTGCGGTATGTGTACTTGTCGGGGAGATGGATTATGTAGGAGACGAAAGAGAACAAGAACCTGCAGTGTCACAGTGTGTGGGCGCGAGCGAGTGCGGAGTGCGCATAGGTATTAAGGTACAGCAGGTATGTCCTGCTCGAGCGCGCACGTAGACGAGCGGCCCGTGCGCACCGCGAGTGTCGTCGTCCTCCGCAGTCTTCGTCGCGAGCTGCGGGTCGAGGGACACGGCGCCGTCGTGCTGCGAGTCGAATTCATCGGAGGTGGGCTGCGCGGGGCCGGCCACGGGGCTGGATGGGCCCGAGAAGGCAAGGGCATCGTGGCGTCTTCAAAGATACAAAACGGAGGTGCTGTCGTTTTCTCGCTCCTGCGAGTCGGCGTCAGAGTCGGCTGGCTGGCGTGCTTGCGTGCCGCGAGGACTCGGAGGAGCGTGTGGGGGGTCGAGTGGCGGCGGCAGTCGTGCTGCGATGCTGTGGATCCTTGCGATGTCGACGTTGCTACTGCGACGATGCTGCCGATGCTGACAACGCTCGAGACGGAGCGCTGCGCATTGTGTCGTCGAATGCGGAGGTGTGGACGCGTCGGGGTCGTACGGACACGGCGAGGAAAAGGAACCGCGGCGGCGATGGTGAGGAGTGCCTTCAAGCTCTTGCCAACGTCACGGAGCGAGGGCCCGGGTATGTACTTGCGTGTCACCGGTACGTTAGCGGCGGTGACAGCTTGAGGCTCGCTGCGGGCGCAACGGGGTACGGGAGTACGGGATGCCAATGTCGGCGACGCAATGACCGCAGGGGTAGCAGGAAGTAGCTTTGACGCGCTTGCTGGCACTGTGTTCGTCAAGTTCTTGTTTTTGGACTTGAAACGAAATCCCGGAGAACGCAGGCAGCACAGAGGGCGGGGAAGCTGAATAAGATGTCGAGTGGATGGGCTTGCGCTTGCGCTTTGTTTGAGAGAGAGAGAATTGCGCGGCCGCGGCAAGGACTTGACGCCAGGAAAAGCCAGTCTGAGGCAAGTCTGAGGAGCTTGAGAGTGAGGAGATGTCAGTCCTTCGCCTCGATTCGGCCTTCTGCTCCAGGGTTCTTCATCGTGGGTGTTCCAGGAATCATAATTGGGATCGTGAGCGCAGCAGGCAAAAGTTAACGCAGGACGACTCAAGAGGAGAAAATAAGCGCCCGCCTTCCACACCATCAATCAATATGCATCGACATCGACACAGCTTGCTCTCAACCACAACTTGGATTCTCAGCGCCGCGGCTCCTGGCATCCTTCTTCCTGAATTTTCTTTCACTTCGTCGTTCTTGGACCGGATTCAAATTCTATCTCGCGCACGCCTCAGCCTTCAAGTTGACTCAGGTTGGAATCCTGGCTCTGTTTTCTCCTGGGCCCGCCAACACACTTGCAGTACCTTAACACAAGCAAGCTACCTAATCCCTCAGCCTACACCATAATATCCGGACGTGGTGTACGGCACACAACGGGCCTTCTTATTTAGGATACTCGTCGGCCAATACTATGAAGCTCGTAGATCGGGGTTCGACTCCCCGCGTCCGAATAGAAGAACGGCGTACCTAGGTTTTTCTTGGACCTTTCTCTAGCGTGAAAGTTCCCTGGTGAAACAGCCTCTCCCACCTCTAGCTCGCTGTTCGCCCGAGTTGATTTTAGGCTGGCCTCGGAGGTTTACCCACACCGTACCCCCCAAAAATGGTGATCCAGCTCTTCCACAATTGAGCTTGTTGATCTACCACACATAGGCTTAGGAAGGGGAAATCAGATGTGGTGTACGGCACACAACGGGCCTTCTTATCTCGATATAATCGTCAATATGAAGTTCGTAGATCGGGGTTCGACTCCCTGCGTCCGAATAGATTCTTTGGTAGCCTGGTTTTTGCTTGGACCTTTCTCTAATGTGGAACCTCTCTGTTTAAAACAGCCTCTCCCACCTCTAGCTCGCTGCTCGCCCGAGTTGATCTTAGGCTGGCCCTGGAGGTTTACCTACCCAGTTAAAGATTTGGTTTGTCCATTGAGCTCATCAGTCTAGCACACATAAGCTTAGGAAGGGAAATCGGATGTGGTGTACGGCACACAACGGGCCTTCTTATCTCGATATAATCGTCAATATGAAGTTCGTAGATCGGGGTTCGACTCCCCGCGTCCGATTGATCATTGGGCAGTATTGCGTTTTTCTTGTACCTTTTTCTAGCGGGGAACCTCCCTGTTTAAAACAGCCTCTCCCACCTCTAGCTCGCTGCTCGCCCGAGTTGATTTCAGGCTGGCCCTACTACCCATTTAAAGATTTGGTTTGTCCAGCTCTTCCAAAATTGAGCTTGTTACAGCCGTTTTGAATGGTTTTGATCGAGTGGTGCAGATCCACTCTTACTTACTCTTGTTTGACCGCGAGTCCTTGTTTGCCCCGCCTTTCCTTCGTTCAACCGCTCTGTCTTTTAGCTATCCAGCAACCCATGCTGCTTTGTTTTGTCGCTTGCACTTCCCCGGTGGTTTGATTCCCCCGCTCGTCGAACGCAGCGAGATTTGGGATGATTTGAGGTGATGGAGCACAGCAAAGTGTAGTGCTGCCGCGAGCTGAGGTCGAGGGAGTTCGAGGTGATGTGGTATCAACCTCGGAGCAGCTCGAGGTGGAGCGAGTTCGCCTCGAGTCGGCTCGAGGTCATTACGTCAGTTACCCTTGAATGGAAATTTACTGTCCCACGCAGGTTCAACATCGTCGAGAAGCCTTGATTTTGGATAATAGAGATAGGCCAGTGACATTATAGGGTGCAGAACATATAACACTACCCCCCTGGCTTTTTTCCGGTCTCAAAAGGCGGAATTCCCGTGGTAGGAGGACCGATTGACTCAAATGGAGAAAAGTTCAACTGCTGCACAGTTCCAACCATTTGAGGCAGGAAATTTCCCTCAAACACTCGAGGCCTTCCTATGGTGCATATATAAACTTCCTCTCATTAATCTGTTGTACTGTTTTTGCCCGCTGTGCCATCCGACCAGCCGCGAAGAGGCGTCACATCGCAACACCACGAAGAGTGTTGATTGGATTTTTTTCTGCGGGAAGCGATAACAGCTTGCTATTGGAACCCAATAGAACTCATAGAACTTTTTTCTATTCATTCTGCAGCGACGGGGAATTATTCCAAGTCTGAGTTGCTTGCGGAGCTTGCTACCTGAAAAGGAAATGCATTTTGATGGAGCTCGAGTCAGCTCGAGCCGAGCTGAGCTGCCATCAGCTCGAGGTGCCTAGTATAGTAACGCATAACTTCCTCCTCTCTTTTGACCGCCATGTCAATTTCGATCACTCTCCCAAATCCTCGCTCCTTTGTCTGGTTATCGTGCTGCTACTGTCTCGTCTGCGGCTACTGCTTCGTGTGCGGCTACTGTTTCGTGTGCGGCTACTTTTCTTCCGGATACTGTTCTTGCGGATACTGCAGATACTGGCTCAACACCCTACCCCAGCTCCTACCCCTGCTCCGGAAACCCATGCATTGCCCGCGGATGCCATCTCAATGGGGAGTACCAGCACTGGGAAGGGTGCCCTGCACCTGTCCCGCCGCCTGTGGGGCATTTCGGGGGCATTGGCGACGGCCCACGTATTCGGCCTCTCCTGGCAATTTTCCCGACCCACGCACGGACCATTGGCGGGGTACGGATCTGGCGCGTTGCTCTCCGCTTTCTCCCGTGCGCTTTGATGAGCCGTTATGGCCGAAAACAACGATTCATGCTCGAATCTCTTGACTGCGTTCTCTGCTGTTTTGTTTTTCTGTGGAGGAGCAGGCATCTCCCCTGCTTTTGCTCCCGCGCTCGCGTTTAACATATTTTCGTTATCGTCTTTTCATGAAGGTTGAACTCAAATTCAAATCCAGGAGGAGGGATCACGCCTCGCCTCACCTGAACTGGTCCAAGACGTGTCTGGAATTTGCATGCTTGCATGTAATTCCGGATGGTGCTCCCATGCTCGGCATGAATTCACCCGTGCATTTGCACGTAAAATCGCATTTGCCGTGCAAAGGGACAGCCATGCATCGACCCGTTGTGTGACTGGTGGACTCTGGGGATTTTTTGCCTGGGAGGGGGGGACCCCTCCCGTACATCGGTTCGATCTCTTGAACCGGTGGTCAGGTCCCACGAGGTTCTAGCCAGATGTCCCGCCATTTTCACGGCCGGCCAGTCCACAACAGGTGGGTGTGTACCCGACCCCCTGGAATCGGTTTGTGTTCGGTTGGGATCCTGTAGCTACATGTAAGAATAACCACTCTTACATTTACTACCTGTATATCTTCCGTAAACTCGTTGTTCAGACACTTGGACCACGCGAGTATAATAAATCCCCCCCCCCCCCCCCCCCCCCCCCCCCCGAGGCGAGCTGGTAATCACCTCGATCTACCTCCACCTCGCGGCAGCACTAGCAAAGTGGAGCTAAATCGTCAACAACGGTAAGCAAAAACGAAGGAGCAACGCTCCATCAAAACCCGTATTCTTTATTCAAAACGGCTGTAATCCGATGCACAAATATGAAGGGGAAGTCGGATGTGGTGTACGGCACACAACGGGCCTTCTTGGAAGGGTGTTGTTTTGCGATCCTATGAAGCCCGATGAACGGGGTTCGACTCCCCGCGTCCGAATAGGCTGTCAACGTCTTCTGGGTCCTTTTTCTAGATCTGCTTCAATCTCATTGCTTTCTGGGTCATTTTTCCCCCGGAAAGTTTACTCTACCTGGTTAATCTGACTCCCAACTTGAAATAGGCAAGGAAATCAATCGGATGTGGCACAGCGAGGTCCTTTCGTTGTGCATGAAGCCTTCCACTGTGTGTATGTAGCTCGCAGATTGGGGTTCGACTCCCCACGTCCGAACAAGGGTGTGCAGAAACTTGTTTTTCCGGGCTTACCTTCACAAGGACGCCTTTTCCTGGCCCGCAATTCAACTTGCACGGGAAGTTCAACCAAAGTTTGGTTTGGCCATTCCTTTACATGAAATCAACCTGGTTGATCCAACTCCTGGATACAGAGGAGAATCACATCAGGAAAAAGCAAAATGCTCTGATAGAACCTGGCCATTTATGGAGGTCTTTTGGGGTCTATCCAAGGTCTATCGGTGTCTATGAGGTAAACCCTGTGTTTATGGATGTCTATGGATGTCTATGAGTGGCTATAGATAAATGTTCATGCCTATTCCCCGAGGGTGCAAAACCTCCGTCTCAAGAGGTTCATTGAATAATGGCTCAGAGGCGGTCATTCTGTGCGAGGCTGAATAGCATCGAAGACGAGAACATTTCCGTGATGTGTACTCGTAGGCGGCTATTTTTTGACGGGCCGGTCGGGGTATCAATTGAGATGGCATTCACTTGGATTGAAGAAGGTAATACGCAAAGAGTAGGTGGGTGGTATACTTATTGCGGCGTGGTCCCCGCGTTCGCAGCGTCGAGTCTGACTTAAACCGGTGAAGGGGTTCATGCAATTAATTTGCGGCACAGCTGATGTGCAACACTTAGAATTTCCACAGGACTTGAGACGATACTGAGCATAGTCGAAATTGTTGAGAAATTGTCGCAGTCGAAATTATGTCGCGAACGCGTTTCAAGTGACGTCAAAATCACGTGTGCGCAATTATGGTTCGGTTTGATGGCGCGCCCACAAACAATCCCTCTCTCTTCCTTCTTCCACCACGGCTCAACGTTATTCTGCTCGGTCATCGCCAACCAGGCGCAGGGTCTCCCGATGCTTGCGGCCCTCCGCCGTCGTTCCAGGGTCGTCTCTGCGCAGTGACAGGGAGCTTAGGAGGATTCCATAGGTGCGTCCCGTTTCGAGCGACTCTCGACTGTCAGTGGTCAGCTTCGACTTCAATGCCCATACTTCCATACCCCCCTCCCTTCCGCTTCCCCACCGGGTCGATGTCCTGGGGCTTCCCTCCCTCCGTGGAGCGCTAGTTGCTCCTTGTCGTGGGTTTCTGCTTCCCGGCAAGGGAGGATACTACTTGCATGCCCGACGCCTCCGAGGCCGTGCGCTGTGCTCCGTACATCGCTCGTTGATGAGGGTGAGGTGCAAGTGAGCGTCCGTACTGCGCGGCTCCGCGCGGGCTTGGACTCCGTGTCCCAGGACATCGGGGAGTGATAGAACCTTATTGGGGCCTGTACATATTCGTTGTCTTCGCGCCCCGATCAACCTCTCATCCTGCTCGAGAAGGCGCACTTCCCGCGGTACCACATCGGCGAGAGCATGCTGCCGTCGTGCCGCCCCTTCATGCGCTTCATCGGCGTCGAGCAGAAGGTCGTTGACCATGGGTTCTGTGTCAAGGTTCGTCTATATTCCAATCGATTCACATGCTACTCGCCGACACTTGACCGAGGTCGTTGCCGCGCTCAAGTTCATCCAAATCTGTCTTGCATCCGCACCACCGCTGACCGTCTCCAAGGTTACACCGATTTTATCAACGTGGAACGTCGTACGTTGATCTCTGCCTCAGCCAGCCGCCCTTGAATGACCCCGATCCAGGGTATTCAGGGCAGGACCAAATTTGACGAGATCCTCCCCAAGAACGTGGGCGAGAACGACGCGCGCGTCGTCGAGGGCGTGTCCGTCGGCTCCATCAACTTCTCCGGAACGACAAGCAGCCCATCTCCGCCGAGTGGACCGCGACCGCCAAGATCGTGGACGAGGTGCGTGCCCTCACTCCCACGAGACCCTCAATTACGTTTAATTCAATGGCTTGCGACTGTCCGTACAACGGGCTTGACTTCTCGTAGGGTCTATTTGGGCACTTTGTCGACGGCGAGCAGAACAACGTCAAGGTGGGTGTCATCGACGGCGCGTCCTCATCGTCTCTATCCATATTCCCTTGTCTCACGCAGGACGTTTGCAGGTGACTGGTCGTTCAGCGACCCTTCGGACGAAACGATGATCATGGAGCAGACGGCAACGACGACCCAGGAAGCTGCGAGGATAAGTGCCACCGCCGCGTGCCATGCCAACTAACTGTCTCGGTCGTCCGGGATCCCTGCTCGGAGAACCTTCACTGTCAGTCTTTACCGTTCATCTGTTCAATCCCTCAAATACCACGAAGCCGCTGGCGACTTCAATTATCAGTTAAACCCTCGACGTGTCCCATCAACACAATGTCTCATCAACGTGAACACCTTCAAAATTGGACTTTCCCTGAATCTTGTTGGGCCCGGCTTCTCCATCGCAAGTCCTGTCATCGTCAAGCCCCTCAAATTGTCTGTCAACGCCTTCAAAATTGGACGAATCTTGTTGCGCCCGGCTTCTCCATCCAAGATACCGCAAGTCCCGCCATCGTCAAGCTCCTCAAGTTGAACTTACCCTGGACCTCATCGCATCCGGCTTCTCCGCTCAGCTGCTGCCCGAGCTTGCTACTCCTCAAGATCTCACATTTTCTCCGTCAATCTACTACGACTTCAAGACGCCCCAAGAGCCCTGCGGGTTTTATTCGATGTTCATTTATGTCGCCCTCCTGTTGTCGGCCCGATGTATTTAGCATTGAACTATATCTCGTTTCCCATTATTGTTGGCATGTTTCAATAAGTTTTGCGGTTCAAAATGTCGTGAAATATGGCGGCTCTCATAGAAAACCCCCCGTTTATGAGTGTCTATGAGTGTCTATGGATTTCGACCCCCCCCCTCCCACCTTTCTATGGGGTTGGTCGATTTCTATGAGATCTATGAGGTCTATGTGGGTCTATGTGGGTCTATGGGGCAGGTTTGGATTTTCCTGATGGCCAGATGTGGTGTGCAGTACACAACGGGCCTTCATCTGTCAGTGCATCGTATTCAGCCCGATGAATGGGTTCGATTCCCCGCATCCGAGTAACTCCTGGTCCGTCTTGTTCTTTTTCTGCTTCAAGTTGCTTTCAGGCTCGAGCTCGCATTTGCCCTGCTCCGCGTGGGATCGCGCAATCGTTGTTGTCAGTTTTTTGTTGTTGTCGATGTCTGCTGGCTTTTTCGCAACACACCAGTGTTCTTTACTTACCACCAGAGGTCGGAGGTGGTCCAAAAGTCAGCTGCGCTAATCCAATCCACAATACAAAAAAAATCGGTTGCAGCACACTTAAGCGGGCCTCAGTTGTGTACGATGGGCGCAATTGTGAACGCCGGCCCGCGTCCGAATTCGTACTTGTAACTTAGCTCGTGAGACTGGGTTGGTCTCTATGTTCTCGCCGTTACTGCAAGCCAATGACCCCGAATATATCTCAGCCAGCAAACAGGCTTTTCAGATGATGTGGTTGATTTTTTTAACCCCAGTTGGGACTCTGATCCATCGGCATTTGGCGGCCAACAATGTCTGCTGCGCTTGACCACCACCTCGAAATCGACGAAAGGCTCGCGGGCTCCGGTTTTCAACAGAACAGACCTTTTTATCAATCCTTGCAGGCTCAATATATGCTCCAACCTTTGGTCCCAAGAAGCTGACAGGTTGTCCAAACACGAAAAAAAGTACAAAAATCACCCTGGACTTCTCACTTGTCCCGCTGGATCGTCCGTCATGTAGCCTATAGCGGCCTCGATGATCTTCTCCACCACCTCAACCTCTGCCTCGTTCCTCGGCGCGTAAATAAAGGTCCACTCCGTCGGCGGCCCCGGAACTCCAGGCCCTGCAAGCGGATGTCTCTGCCCCCACCCCTTCCCAAGTACCTGCTTCCCATCTTGCGCCGCGAGGGCCAAATGCAGCGTGAAGTCATGATAGTCGTGCATGTGCGCAATCTCTCGCTTCGTCCGCCGCGCCGTGTCGTGGCTTGGGATGTTTTTGGGGTCGTCAATAGGGATGGAAGGGCGGAGGAAGATTGCCTCGGCGTGGAACTCAAACTTCGAGAGGCTGAGGTGCGTCTTGTCGGTATGCCGTGCCTGGACCCGTTGTATGACTGTCCCCCTCAAGGCCCTCGCTGCGAAGTCCGGGTCGACGTGCTGATTCAACTACATGCATCTCAATTAGGTGCCGCAACCACGCTATGCAATCTTTGTACTCACCTGCCGCTGGATGATATGACTCGTCGTGCCCGGCCTGGGCCCTTCGCGTGTAGGCAAATCCGGCGGGAGCCAGCATCGTTTCTCGGGTAGGCGGTCATAGATCGCCACGCCCTTACCCTCCTGGCGGAAAAGCGCCAGAACGAGCACGATGATGTATCCACGGATATTTTGCGGGGCATACGACGGGCCACCCTCGAGGAAGGCCTCATAATCTGTGCGGATATACGGGAACGCAGCAGCGGCGGCGAGAGCTGCGCACACGCCTCCCAGTGTGGTCCAGGCGAGTCGCATGTTGTGCGCCACTATGGATGCTCAGTCGTTGGTATATATACTGACTGACATCTTCTTGGAAGGGTTGAATCTGCTCTTGTTCCGGCGACCGGGCTTTTCCTTCTTGCTTCTCTGATAGAGCATCTTCCCCCGTCCCACCGACAATGTGCGACACTCTCCGCCCACTCCACATCATAGTCGTCGGCGCCGGCCTCGTTGGCTTTGCCGCCGCTGTCGCATTGCGCCGCCAGGGGCACCACGTCGAGGTGTGGGTTTATTGCCCTCGAAGTGGAAATATAATTTATCGATTCCCCAGATCCACGAAACCTCCGGCTTCAAAACAGAGCTCGGGGCGGGTCTCGCGATCCCACCAAACACCCTACGCGGCTTAATCGGCTTGGGATGCAGTATCCCCAACCTCGACCCGGTTGAAAACCTCTGTGTTCGTTTTTTCCATCACGAACTTCGTCTACTTATGTACCAACCAGTTCACTTCCATGGCATACGACGGAAGCGTTGGTATGAGGAGCGACAAGACTGACTATGAAGCGAGCTATGGACTGGTGAGTCATGCTTTAACTTCTGTGCCCGTCTCACTTAGGGTTCTACTCTCACTGGAAGCCCTGGCTCATGGTACATCGAGTCGACCTGCACAACGAACTTAGACGCTTAGCACTCGACGTCTATTTAGACGGTCCTCCAGTCTTATTACACCTCAACCACCGTGTTATTTCCTGCGACATCGATGCTTGCTCCGTAACCCTGGAGGACGGAACCACGCACACTGCGGACCTAATCATCGGCGCGGATGGCATTCGGGTGAGTTCACTCACCTTCCTTGGCCTCACTTCAGTAGCTCAGGCATACACAGTCCACCATCCGTCCATTCGTCCTCGGCGAGGACATACCTATTCCCCCGTCGCGTACAGCTGGATTCCGCTGGCTCACGGACGCAAAGGAGCTTGACCCATATCCAGAATTAGATTGGATCGTCAAAGACGCGCCGCTTGGAGCGCGGTTAATTTCTGCTCCAGTGCGCGGGGGATCCCAGAATATCGACCACCGCACGATAATCATCTATGCGTGCCGCGGCGGTACGCTGGTGAATGTTCTCGCGGTTCACGAGGACGTCCGGGACCAGGACTCTGCCGGTGCGTTCAAAAAAAACTAATCTCAACTCCGATAGCATACTGATAATTTATCCACTCAACCCAGCATGGAACGCTCCAATAACTCAACAGCAGCTACTAGACTTCTTCCACGACTACCATCCCCGATTCAAGCGTCTTCTCGGACTCGCCGACGATATTCATATCTGGCAAATGCGCGTCGTCCCGCCGCTGAGGACGTGGGTCAACAAACGTGTTTGTCTACTCGGGGATGCAGCCCACGCCTCGCTTCCGAGTGCGTAACCATTCCTGCATTCATTCATTCATGCTGCATCCCGTCTCACCCAATAATAACAGCTCTGGGGCAGGGCTTTGGCATGGGACTTGAAGACGCAATTGCACTCGCCACCCTGCTCCCGAAATCAACTGACCCAAGGACAATTGAAGCCCGCCTTGTGGCGTACGAGGCCCTCCGTAAGGAGCGCGCTGAATATGTCGCGAGAGAGTCGTTTGAACAGCAGCATGTTCCCGCGAAGCGCGGGTTGTACCTCCGATGTAAGTCCCACTTATGTGTTTTGTGTTCACCATGTTTGATTGCGGTTTCTTGGATAGCCAGTGAGATGCGGGACAAGGTCATGGCGTACGATGTTAAGCATGAGGCCGAGCGCCTTTTGCGAACTTTGGAGGGAAACCCAGAGGGAATCTAAGTAATGTGCAGTGTTTAGAATAGATGTGCTCTTCAATTCCAACTGTCGCTTCTCCGGGTATGGTCAGACACCGGTTGGTTGTAAGTAAAAAGCCTCCGCCATATTCTATGAACATGCGTAGATTGAGTGGATACAAGTATCGTATGGGGTCAAGGAGGTCAATATTCAAGTAACATTCATTTAGCCTTAGAGAGTAATCTTTGCGGTTCTTCAGCAAGGTAAAAGATGGCAGCTGACACCCTGGTGCACTCACCACTTCCGCGGGCGAACCCTAATCCGACATTCCATCGCTCGACGGACGAACCAATCCTCGACGTGCAGCTGATTGAATTATAAGTTAGCCCTCGGCCACCGGCGGGTGGGAGTTGAATTAAGAACACTTACCGGCCTCGTTGGATCTTCCAGACTCACGTCGAACCGTTTGAAGATAGCCGCAATAATCACCCGCAACTGCGCCAGTGCGAGGAGCTTCCCGATACAACCTCTTGAAAGATGAAAGAGAAAGTTAGCCCGGCAATGAATGAAGACTGGTCAAACAATCATACGTAGACCCGTCTGAAAAGGGTTTGAACGCCTCCGTAAATTTCCCGACGGAAGCGTCCGAGTCGCTCGTGAGCCAACGCCCTGGTCTGAATTCCTCGGCATCGGCGCCCCATGCGGCCGCATCGCGATGAATGGTATATATCGGCGCACCAACCGTCGTTCCGCCATTGAAGTGTTCGCCGGAGATTGAGAGACCCGACTCGGGGACAGTGCGGGGAAGGCCTATCGCAACCGGCGAAAATAGTCGGAGGGTTTCGTGAAGGCAGGCGCCGAGGAAGGGGAGGTCTTCGATCTCGGAGAATACCGGGGTTGTGCCGCTCATGTGGAGATCCAGCTCGTCTTGAAGACAGGACTGGACATCACTGGAACTGGTGATATAGTAAATCGCTGCGATAACAGAACTTCGAAGTCATGAGCGGAGCTAGATGCACTGGTGGATAGAAGACAAACTTCTTGGTCGTGTCTGAACCGGCAACAAGAATTGTGATGAGTTCTGCGATGAGAGATTCCATTGGGAAGGATTCGTCCTGGAAACTAGTGAGTTACAGAACAGCTTCAGCCACAGTGCAATAGTGACAATACCTGACTCGCTGCTTTGTGAAGAAAGCGACCAACGAGGTCATTGGCATCCGCAGAATTCGATTGCACGCGTTCAATGACTCTGTCAGCAACAAAGCTCGAGAATGCTCGAGACGCTTCAGCTTGGCGCCGTAAAATGAACCGTCCAAAAGCCTTGAGCCAGGGTGGAAGGAGTCCAACGAAGTAATTGTATTCTTCTCGCTGGAATACGACGTCGTGCAAGGCGATGGTCCGCATGGTGTTGCGCTCCCGCAGGCCCTGCAGAGTCAAGGCAGATCTCCAGTCGCGGGGTACCGGGACAGAATCCGACGCGGACTGGATCATGCCAAAGGTTTCCCCGAAGATGAAATCGGCCATTTCATCGAAGGCCAGCAATGAAATCCCTGCAAATAAAATTAACGCACATTCCACCGTACATATGACCGCAACAGAACGAACATGGGACACAGTCGAACCAGGTGTTTTCCGAGGCGTACCGGGTCTCCCATTGGTCAAGTAGAGTCGCCATTATTTCAGCCGTCCGCAAGGTGAATTCGCGAGAAATGTGGGGCGTAAACAGGTGGTGAAGTAGCTTGCGCTTCTGGCCATGTTCAGTCTTCGATCTTGTCGTGAAGACATTTTTCAACCCGATCGAAGCAAATGAATCGTAAAAGCCGGATTTGGTGACTTTGGTGTTGAATGAATAAATGTCGGAGTGCGCCGTGGGCTGACTGAAGGAGATTTCACTTGGTGATATCCGAACGATGGGCCCTGGTCGTGGATCAGCAAAAATCCCAAGGTCGATATGAGATCTTTCTTCGGTATTTATTCCAACTCTCATGGTCTAGTCTGTAGAATTGTGGTAGTCTCTTGTTCCTAGTCCACAGGTTTGACCTCGTTGCAGGTCCGTGACTCAAGTCTCAAGTCTCTAGTCCCAGGTCAATTTTGATCCCCGTTATATCGCCGTGTGTCGGCACTACAAGCCGGCATTCCCACGGGTAGGAATGGAAGGCGAGCTGAGCGGCCGAAGGCATGAATCACTGCATTCAAGGGCCGACTAGCCGCAGCGGCGAATAGCCCGACGACGGGGTAGCTGAGCCAGCCGGTAGCAGCTCGGGGGCTACCCAAGGCTAGCGTGAGGACTCGCCGCAGCTAGCCCCAGCTCGCCGAACGGCCTAGCCAGAGGGATCGCCACAGCGGGCCACCGGCTTTGGCTAGGCCTCGGCTAGGTGGCTAGCCGGAGAGGTAGCCACAGCTCCCTTCGCCTACCCGTAGCCTCGGCTATGCCACGGCTGAATGCAGTGAATATGCCTGGATTGCCACCATAAATTATTCTAGAACACTTTGGTATCAATTTCATTCTGGTATGATTTTTTTCACCCTCCAACTGGAAGAAAATGGCATCAATGGGGGTGACTTTGGGGATTGGAGAGCTGTGAGTGTCAAGAAATAAGTACAGGAGGACCATAAACATTCAATGAGGTGGAATGGATGCATGCATCCATGCCCTCTTGTTTTGCTGGGCATTTTGGACCCTTTTACATTGGTATGTCGAGTCAGATAGGGACCACTTCCCTTTTTGAGCGGTCGGCATGGCTCGGCCCGATATAAAATTGTGATCGGGAGTTGAGACTAAGGACTGAGACTTGCATCAAAACTTGAACATGCGACCGGGAATAAAGAACGATAAATAATGTCATAGGTCGACGGGTTGGCGCGCATACCATATTTCCTGTGCACCTCGTGGATAATTTCTGATCTCCGGCGAGTAATTCCAACCCAGAGGAGCCAAGCATAGGTGAATTTGGCCAAAAGTGGTCCAGGATACTTTCGGATCCCGTACGGATCCCATAGATACGACAGGAGGGGATAGATACAGCAGGCAAGGAGGGAGAAGGCAGTCAGCATCTTGCAAAGGTCGCGAGGACAGCCAGAGCCTGAGTTCAAGGAGGAGGAAAACTTGTGGTTATAACGGTCACTGATCCGGGGTTGCTGGAAATATTACTGACAGCTATAATGGTCAGGCGTCAGCTTCCCCGGCTGCCGCGGGTGCGGTTGAAAGTATGTCGGACCATGGATGTGGATGGAATAGCGGCCACATACTGATGAGAATCCCTGACTCGGATAAAGGAGACTCGGGATGTACTAGGGGCGAGTAGTTTACGCAAGGTTCACTGAACCTATTGCAAGAATATGACTATGAGGAGAAGAATCGGCAGTATGAAATGGCCTGTCTTAACCGACGCCATCGCAAGAATCGAGCGAGAACCGCGCCAGGGCATTGTGTTTGTGACGGTTAGAACGAAGGCCGGCGACGGCAATGGAAATCACCGGACAATCTGGCAACCGTGTGAAAGTTGGCAAAACCTTCTTAACGCAAACGTCCACCAGGGAAATGGACATCTTTCTCCTCGCATGGCCAACCTCAATGAGGCTTCTTTGCTTGAAGTATTCACGGCGACCGCTAGAAATTCAGATACTGCCAGTCGGAGTGTCTTGGAGTGCGGCCAGGACGCTTGGACTTACGCCGAGTTGGACACAATTTCGACCAGCCTTGCAGCCGAACTCACAGGATGCCTCCCGCGGGTTGCAGTGGTCAGCGAAAACCACCCTTACATTTTTGCGCTCATGCTTGCGGTCTGGAAACTGGGCGGCATTTTCATCCCCATCGATGCTCACGTTCCTACCACGCTTCTCGAAGGAATGATCAATCTCGTGCAGCCCACCTCTTTGTTTCTATCGCTCTCTGACGTCTCTAATCTTTCGCGCTCCAACGGTGAGTGTTATATTCTATATTCGGCTTTCGGTGAACTTGCCTGCATCCGCGCAATCAGACTGGAGTGGCGTGCGGGTCGTCAAATTCGCTCCGGAGGACTGCACCATCCCCGCGCTGAACGAGAGATATGGGTCCGGTATTGACCTTCGGATTGCACCTTCGTTACCCGACCCCGAGAGACATTGTCTGTATCTCTTCACATCGTCAGCATCCTCGCCGAAAAATCTCAAGGTAGGGCATCGCGGCATCTTCTTTCCTTTCCTTTCTAAGCCATCCCAGCCGGTCCCCTTTACCCACAGAACTATTCTGAGTGGCTGCCGTTCGAAGCTCGAGTGGTGGCGCCACAAACATTCCAACAGAAACATGGACGGCATTCGAATCCTCGGATGGTCTCCTTGGTCTCATGTCCTGGCGTACATGCAGGTCTGCTCCATTTTAGTTCTCTTCTCTACCATTCTAACAGCTGCTTCCAGGATATAGGCACCGGCACGTTCCTCAATGCGGGCTGCTACGTATTTGTCCCCGTACCGGCTTCCTATGAACCGAAGGCAGCCCCTTCCGACCTAATAGCGGCGGCTGCGGCTGCCATATTGAATCGGAACGTTACCGCGTTCGCATGCTTGCCATTCATCATTAGTGGGCTGAAGGCTCTCTGCGAAGGGACCTTTTCTGACAAAGAGCGCCTCTTGCGCGCCTTGCGTGGCATGACGATGTTCGAATGCGGCGGGGCAGCGTTGAGCCGTGAAACCGCTGACTGGATAACCGCCAACGATATCCAGCTCATGGTGGGGGTTGGCATGACGGAAACCGCTGGCGCAGTCTTTGCCGGGCGAGCGCAAGACGCGCTTACCGGGCTCTTGCCTCAAGGTCACCTCTCAGACGCCGAATATTCGCTCATTGGATCTGAACGTGACACGGATGGTGAGTAGTCAAAATACTCTCGAGCGGCCACTCATTCGTGTTTAGAGGGGGAACTTGTGATCAAGAGCAAACTACTCCCGCATGGCTATATTAACTTTGAGAACGGTTCCTTTTCTATCGACGAGCAAGGATGGGTTACGTTCAGGACAGGTGATCGGTATCGCCGCACCGCCGACTCCAAATTTGTGTGGCTTGGACGAACCACCGATTTTATACAAGTGAGTCTTTCATTACGCGCGATACGCCGAGGTTGACCGCAGGAATAATAGATGGATAGCGGCGAATATTTCGATCCACGACCTATTGAGGAGGCGCTCCGGTCTTCCAATCTCATCCGCCACGCGTGTGTCATTGGTGATAAATTCCTCACAGGTGCTTCCACTGCTGTGTGGGCTATCATCGAGCTCCAAGACACCCAGCCAACTCTCGACATGGCTGGGGCCAAGATCCAGATTGCGCAAACATTGGCGCCAATCAACCGGGATCTTCCCCCTGCCCTTCGAATAGCCCCGTCGTCCGTCTTGATTCTGGATCATTCAGAGAAGATACCACACACAAAGAAGGGGGAGGTCTCCCGGAAGGAAATTGAAGACTTGTTCGGACCAGCGCTTCAACGCACGCAAGATCTTGTGCAGCATCCTGTCCACCATGCCACCCTCGAGCAAGGTTTTCTTCTTTGACTACTTTTCAAGGCCGCGTCTAAATCCTTTTCCAGTGAAGACTCCCGTGATAGCGCGTATCGTCGGCGGCATCCTCGGGGTTTCCGACGATGATATGCTAGCATCTATGTCTTTTGCAGAGGTATGTTGTGTGACCTCAATTTCAGGGTCGTTTCTCCTCATTGTCGTGTATCCAGCTCGGCATGACCTCGCTCCTGGCCATCAGGATTGCGAAGTCTTTGAACGAATATTTGAAGGGTCAGGTCACGCTTCCGTCCAACATCTGCTACATCCACCTCGACGTCCCGGCCTTGACAAGCGCACTCCAAGAGTTACTTGACACATCCCCAGTATTTTCCGAGTCCAAACCAAGCCCCGATCGCGTGCGTACTGCCCCCCATTCTACCGAAGAAATTGTTATTATTGGACGGGCATTCCGACTGCCTGGTTCCGTCGACAACGATGCCGCCTTGTGGGATGCCTTGACGGGCAAGAACCACTCAATCATCGCCCCAATACCTCCCGACCGCTGGGACCACGGGAGCTTCTTCCCGGCCGATATCTGTTTCGACAAAGCAGGACTCGTCGACGCCACCAGCTACGACTTCGGGTTCTTCGGGCTCACGTCAACAGAAGCTTACTACGTGTCCCCCACCATGCGGCTCCCGCTGGAGGTTGCGTTCCAGGCGTTGGAAAACGCGAATGTGCCTGTCTCGAGCGTCAAGGGATCGAAGATGGCGGTTTATGTGGCGACGAAGGACGATGGGTTCGAGACGCTGCTGAATGCGGCTCACGGATACGATGGTTGTGTTCTGGTGTATTCTCTTTCCGTTTCACCCGACTTATTATCTGCCAGGATATACAAGATTTTATGGGACGGGTCGGGCGCCCAGCACAGCAAGCGGACGGATCAGCTAGTTGAGTTTACCTGTTGAATTTTTGTGCGAAAACTCAAAATTTTGTCAAGCCTTCTCGATATTCACGGACCCTCTCTCACGATCGACACGGCCTGTAGCGGAGGCTTGGTATGTATTGATCAAGGTGAGGCATCCTAGCTACTCTGCAACACCCGCTAATTCCTCTTCAGCGGTCAATTATCTACAAAGTGGAGCTGCCGAAATGGCGCTCGTTTGCTCAAGTAACACCCACTGCTGGCCCGGGTCTTTCATGTGCGGTGATACTTCTACGTGAATTTTTCTGAAACTCAGACCCAATCAGGTTTTTGACCGCGCAGGGCATGGTTTCACCCAATAGTCGTTGTGCGGCATTTTCCTCGGAGGCCGATGGGTATGTGCGCTTGGACTTTGCTGCAGCATTATCTATTTCATCTACTTTGTCATTCAGATACGTCCCATCGGAAGGCGCAGTGGCCTTTGTCCTGAAGACTCGCAGTGCGGCTGAACGAGACCACGACCGGATTCTCGCCACGATCAAAGCGACCGAAGTTTCGCACAATGGGAGGTCCCAGGGACTCGCGGCTCCAAACGTCAAATCTCAGGCCGCGTTACATCGATCGATCTTACAAAAGGCGGGACTTGATCCGGCTCAGATACAGTGCGTAGTCTTCAGACGCGTCTGAGGTCCGTTAATTCTGACCGAGTTGATTTCTAGTTTCATTGAGGCTCACGGAACTGGTGCGTTCTCTGGTTGAAATACACACCGATATCCCTTATTCATTGGCAGGCACCTCTCTGGGAGACCTTTCCGAAATACAAGGCATCAACGACGCCTTCACCTCCACTATTCGACCGAGACCCACCGGGCCGCTGATCGTTAGCGCATCCAAAAGTGCTTTGGGTCATACCGAGCCCTCGGCTGGTCTGGTTGGAGTTCTGTCGACGTTGTTGGCGTTCGAGAAGCGACTCGTTCCTGGAGTCGTCCATCTGCACGACGATAATCCCAACCATCTGCTTGACCGCAGCGCAATTCCACTTATCATCCCTTCAAGACCTTCCAAAATTCAAGGGGATAGACCGCACCGCGCTGTCGTACTGTGTGTCTTAAGTTTAAACTGCGGTGTGCTTTGTTCTGACTCGATTAACTTGTTCAGGTCGTACGGATTTTCTGGCACCCTCGCGGATGTCATTCTGGAGAGTCCACTCGATACGGAACCGCCGACGTACTCAGGCCACACTCGACCGATGGTCTTCACCGTCAGCGCCAAGACATCCGGGGCGCTCACAGCCTACATCGAACGCTACCTGTCCTTCCTGCGGCGCGCAGACAGCGAAAAGTTCCACGCGATTTGCTATACTTCGTGCGTGGGACGAGAGCATTATAAACACCGCTTCGCCTGTGTGGCCACGGACCTATCCGACCTCATCCGACAGCTGGAGCTTTTCTCAGCGCCTACTATGGCTCGGAAAAAACCTCGCGGTTCGGTGGTGTTTGCCTTTGCGGGGCAGGGTACACAATTTCCTGGGATGGCTGCTCAGCTGGGCGCGAGCTACTCTGGATTCCGAACGCTTGTTGAGAAGTTTGGGCGGCAGGCTCAAGCGTTGTGCGACGCTCCTATTCACCAGATACTGCTCGGCCACATTGGTGCGGTCGACGGGCCTGTCGAGGTTCGCAGCGATATCGACCAGATCTGCATCTTCGTTTATCAATATTCGATGTGCCGGTGGCTGAACGAACTCGGGATTGAAGCCGGTGCGGCTCTTGGCCACAGCTTGGGAGAGATAACTGCAGCAGGTCAGTATTCGGTCAACTCGGCATATAGAATTCCTTTCGCTGACTCTTTGGTGTAGTGGTTGCTGGGGCAATGTCATTCGAAACCGGTCTGAGCCTGGTTATCACTCGTGCGCATCTCCTACGTCCCTCTCCGCAGAATCCTGCCGGGATGGCGGCCCTGGCCTGCTCAGAGGCAAAAGTCTCAACCCTCCTGAAGAAGTTTGATCCCAATTGCGGCCTTTGCGTTTCTGTCTTCAACGGCCCTCAGAGTTGCTGTGTCTCCGGTCCCTCCCACGAGATAGACAGAGTGGTTGCCGCTGCAAAACAAGAAAATATCAAAGCAACTCGATTGCGGGTCGATCAAGGATTCCACAGCCCGTGTGTCGATTCTGCTGTTCCCGGACTGCGGTCGTGGGCGGAGACCAATTCGAAATTATTCCGGCCCTTGCGCACGACTCTGTATTCAACCTTCCTCGGCGCCCCCGTTTTTCCGGGGGGAATGTTGGACGTGGAGCACTGGGTATGGATTTCAACCACTGTACCGTATTCTGGCGCTGAACATTGCTTAGGTTGATCATGCCCGGAAGCTCGTCCTGTTCTCAAAGGCGGCTGCCACTATGAGGGAGGATCGTACCATCACCACCATTGTCGATGTCGGACCCCAGACGGTCATTTCCTCCCTTCTACTTTTGAACGACCACAGTGGCAGTTCCATCGCTGCAGTCAGTGGCCGGAAGGAGGATAATCAAGAAATCAGCTTCCTCCGTGCGCTTGCGACGCTCTACCAAGACCACCACCTCACGCCCGACTTCCGTCGACTCCTCTCCCAACGAAACACAGACATCCCGTTCACGACGACCGATATTCCGACTTACCCTTTCCAACGCGTGCGGTGCTACCCGACATATGTACCATCCCGCCATGGCGGAAACCGGGAAAATACACAGATACCTCGCGAACCCACTGAGAATGCTCGTCAAGATCCAGTGGAGTCATCTTTGAATCTTGACGTCGACGAACTGAGGGCATCCCTAATAAAGTGCATACGGGATGTGTTAGGGATTTCTGCGGATGAGGAATTCGGTCAGAAAAGCGCTCTTTGTAACTCTTACCATTACTGACCAGCACACAGACGACTCTGAACCTCTTCCATCGTATGGTGTCGACTCGATCATGTTCGCGAGCCTGCGGCAGAAAATCGAACTCAACTATGGGCTTAACCTCTCTGTTTTCTTCTGGTCAGACGCGTTCTCCATTGCCACAATGATTGAGAATCTCGTGGAGCAGTATACAGAGAAACAATGATATGGGCGTCACTCATAGTGTACTATACGCAGTTCTATTGTCTTATTGTTCAACTTTGGTTCAATTTCGATTCCCACGCTCTGGTCTGAAACGCGACCCAATTGGTACGGGTACTTCCGAATCCTCCCATTGTTGCGGCCCAGGCCAACCGAGGCGTTCATTGTCTTACCGCTGTTTCGGGCCCCGCATTGTTCTTGGACAGTATAAATAGGGCTCCCCAGAATGAATCTTCCCTAATCTTCCCCTCTCTATTGATATTTCCCCGGAGGTTAGTTATTTACATATCAAACTTGACAACACAAATTACGAATTCGCCCCTCTCGTAGAGTCGTTACCCTCTCCCTTCCCCTGCTCACTCGCCGTTCATATCTGCCCTTCCCGTCGAGCAGCCATATCGCAGGGCGCGAGGACCCTTGCCTTTCACTACCTCTCCTCTCCGCATGGAGCGAATTCAACTTGCGTTTGGAGCTGCCATGAAGGCTTCTCTCTACTCTGACGATATCCTCATCGCGACCTACGTCCACGACCGCTCTACAAGAGCTGCGGCGCTGCAATATTTCTTCACCGAAGTGTCTAAAGCCTTCGATGATGACTGGGCTCGCCACAAGACGCTCAGTCACGCAGAGGCCTCCCGACTCGCAGAAGAGTATCACCTAGCGCTCTTCAAGCGTGTCCTTCTCCGCGTCGAGGTCGAAGTGGCCTTGAAAGTGAGTTCGGTGCCGTCAACAATCCTCACGCTAATGTTGCCATCCAAAGCTGAAGCGGCAGCGGTTGATTGAGTTCAATCCCAAGGAAGCACCTCACCAAATCTCCCTGCCCACGCCCGAGTCAAACGACGGGGATTGCTCTCCCCCGATACTCCCACCGACTTCAAAGTCGTCGTTCCCCAAGCCCACCCCCTATTCCGAGAAAGCAACTCTGCCCCCTGTCGTCCTTAATGAACGCCGCGGCCCCAAAGTCAAGACGCGCGGTTCATCCCGCGTCGAGCTGCCCCTAGCGGTCGCACTTCCCATCGATGCCCCTCCGCCCACACCCGTCATTTACGTGCGCAAGAAGATATACCACCTCCTTGAGCGCATCTTCCTCCCTCGGAAAGGCGGGATGACATTCGACGCTGTGTGCACCGTACGCCCCCCAAGCCTGCTTTACTTTGTGATGACCATACTCCTTTAGGTCTTGACATGCAAGGAGATTGGATTTTCGTACAGACACGGTGATGGCTCCTGCGTCCACTTCGACCCGCCACCTGGACACGGACCTGGTAAGACTTCGCTCGCCTCCTTTAGCGGCAAGACCCGCTCACGGCACACAACAGCTCTAAACAGGTTCACCCTTCACGAGTGCGTACTCAAACAAGCTAATAGATTATGGCTGATATGTGGTCACCTCAGGCCCCATGGGCGTAAGGGAAACGAGGTGATCGTTCACGACGTGCGCGAAACTTTGTGGAACGCGTGTGGGTGGACGATGGAAAGCTTCCGTCTCAAGACTGGTAAATGAGAAGGGGCAGTTGTAGATAATCAATCGAGTAAACATGCACAGTTGAGATCAGTAACTCTACATCCCATAAATCTCGAGAACATCCCCCAACGCCCTCTTCGCCGGCCTCGCATAGTTCTTCGCAACCTTCTCGAGGTCGGGATATCCAACAGACATGCTGCACGCAACCAGTTCGTTCTCCGGGATAGGCAGGTGTTTCCGGATGATTTAATCGTATTTCGCAACCGAGAGCTGGGGAACGCCACGAAGAATTAGGACCACTGAACACAGCGAATGAGACTGAGACTATTCCCACGTGAGTGACTGATTCCAAGCCGTGCGCCCGCACGCCGATGGTGACGCTCTGCATGAAATGGCTGGTGCATAATGAATGACATTTTCAGCGCTCAAGCCTCCTGGTTGGTTGCGCACAATTACAAACCACAAACTTACCCCAGATCCATCCACGATCCTTGGCGCAGCTCGCTACTGATCGTAAATATCAGCGCCACGGGCGCGTCGAAGAATTCGCTTCGAAAGAGAGTCAGCTTGGCTCCAAATCCAAACCCGAATGGCGGGCGGTACCACGACGAAGTACGTACTAGTTGCGCGAGACTTCAAGCGCCCTGCCCGCCACATCGTCGTGCGCAATCCCGAGCGCGCCGTAGAAGGTCTTCCCAAACTCGAAATGCCGAAGGGCGTCGACGGCGGGGGGGACGGGCGGGTAGTACGTGTACCGCGGGGCGTACAGGGCATTGCTCCTGCACGCGTCCAGCATGGCGGCGGACAGCGCGTCCTTGACGGTGCCGGAGATGCAGTAGACCTTCCACGGTCTGGATTGAATGCGGTTCATTGGGTATGTAGTGTCGATTTTCGCAAGGGAGGGGGAAGGGGGCGTACGTACTGCATGTTGCGGCCGGACGGCGCGTGGTTCGCCGCATCGATGATATCTACGATCGCGGCCTTCATCAGCCTTTTGACATTTTGATTGCGGGTTGTTCGGCGTTGTCAGGTTGCCGCAACCTGACAATCTCAAAAACCTCCAAATTGGTGGTTGAAAACTGAATGAAGTACCTCCCAGGGAGCGGGAAAACGTGCTAGATGCCTTTTAAGGACTGCTGAAAAACTGATCTGTGCAAGGGATGTTTAAGAAAAGTAAAATTATGCCCTGCCAGTGGCTCGAACCGGTGAGGTTGTCCGGAGAATTACATAGGGTTGCGAGGTTGTGGGCTTGCGCAAGGTTGCGGACATTTTGGCGGAGGTTGTGAGGTTGTACAACCCGGCAACCTAGTTAAGTTAAGTTAAGTTAAAGCCTATGGTCCCACGCGGGGTACAGCAAGATCAGCCAGAGACGACCTGACCCTCAAGGAGCCGTCCATCTCTGGCTGAAATACACTAGAGTTAGTATCGTTAAAATGCTAAAAGTCAATATCCATAGTCGCATCCATCTCGTCGTCGCCCGATCCATCCTCCGTCCCCGTCTCAAAATTCCAAATCCCATCGTCCCCATCGTCCGTGTCCGGCGCCAACTCACAAACCATCGTGGGTAGACGCCGCCCAAACCATTTCCAGCTCCTCACGACCTTGAATATAAACCGAGCCATGGGGATAACCGCCTCCCAGTCGAAAATGAAACTACGCATGACGGCCTCCGCAGCTTGTGCAGTGTACGCGCGAGCGAGGGTGCGATGCATACTGGCCAACTAATTGTCAAAAGTCTGATGTTGTCGATTGGCGTCGTGAGGAAATAGCGCGCGGAGTATCGCTCCTTGAGGAGACGGTTTACCAGCGCTGTTAACTGGCTCGTCGCGTTTGTGTCTGATTGAAATTGGGTTGGCGTGAGTCGTTGGCCACCAAGAATGCGGGGGAGACGGACCTGTGGCACCGTCGAGAGGTTCAACGACGGGAGGCTTGGTCTGCTGTTCGATTGCTGTCATTGGATGAGACTGCGAGCTGCTGGCGAAGAAAATGAGGTCCAGAGTTCACATTAAATACTAAACGCACTCTACGATGTTCGGCCGAATTGCGGAATACCAAACTATTGGAGAATAGTATCAGTCAGCCTCACCGTAGCTCACCGAGATGTACAAGTCCCCGGAGAGGGCTGGAAGGAACACGGGAGCAGGGGCGTCTTGCATAAGGTCCCGAGTGTGTCCGATGATAACCTATTTCTGTGCGTCTTCCCACAAGAAAAAAAAACAGTATTTGGCGGAGTGAGCCACACATCAGCACGTAGAGGATGAGTAAGTATACCTTGCTCTCCGATAAGTCCGTGTTCGAGGCTTGGGTCCTCTCGGGTTAACCAGGAGACAACAAGTGGCCGCGACGAGACCTGAATATAGCGAAGAGAGCCACCAGCACGTAGAGGATGAGTAAGTATACCTTGCTCTCCGATAAGTCCGTGTTCGAGGCTTGAGTTCTCGCGGATTAGACATTTGCCACTCCGAGTCGCTGACACAAAATCGGCCGATTTCACGAGAACGACCGCCGAAACAGTCGCGGAGTCTCGAATCGCGTGCTGGCGTGGATAGTTTTCCCTCTGCTATCTTCCCGTACGTTGCAGTTGGATTTCCAAGTTTTCAGGTTGGTGGCAAGACGGAAGAGGGAACTGTCTAAGGCTCCAACCATTTCCGTTTTAAAACTGTTTCAAACGGTTATAACCGTTTTTATTTCCATTTAGTTTGCTGGGTGGGTCAAATGGTAAACAAAACCGTTTCAAATGGTTCAAATAGATATTTTTTGCCGCGCACTGGAGCAGTGCACGCATGCGAGAACAAGGTCTGAAGATTCAACTCCGGGTTGAAAATGTACCCTCTGGCATCGGAAAATTTCAATGAAGTTGAGGATTGAACCTTGAACGTAAAGATTCGGGGCCGGCCAACACTTCTGACGCATTCCCGATTGGGAGTGTGGGCTGTGGAACCGAGCAGCACCCCGGATTGGGGTTTTCAGCGGGTACAAGGCCTCGGGAGACGATAATGTACGGGTTTGACACATCTGTATCACCCAAATCTCACCCACTTTTTCAGGCACCCAAAATTACCATTTCAAACTGTTTTAAACGATTTCAAACTGTTTTATAACCATTTCCATTTCCATTTGCCCCGACCTTCAAACGGAAATGAAATGGTTGGAGCCTTAGAACTGTCAAACAAAGCCAAAGCCGGGTGCATCGCATCTCTCTCATCTCACCAGTTCTGGACACGCCCTTCACTGCAGCTTGCCTCCGGGCTCTCCCTCATGCGAGGCTAGTAGTGGAATGCTTGCCGATTCGTTCTCTTTTTCTTCTTGCCCAGTTGCTAGACTCAAGACGCGTGTTGACCGGCCGTCGAGGTTTCAAACGCTCCTTGCTTCCTACCACCACCACGCCCCCGCCCTGTTCGCTTCTCGTCGTGCTCCCTCGTCCTCGGTAGCATCTTGTACCCTCCGGCCCTGTACATCCAGCGGCACGACCAGTCGACGAGCGGGAGACGCGACGATGGACAGATTTGACACCAACCATCGCGTGTCTTTTCTGGCGGAGTTTTCGCGTTTTTGACGCGCCTGCTGACCCCTCTATGGTGGGCTCCATAGTACGCTCGACGCTGCTCGTCGTCGGGAACATCAAGGAGGACCGGCAAGTGTACATAGTACATCCATGTCTGAATCCGAGTGTGTCACTGACTGACCGCATTCCTTGTCTCCACCCCACGCTCCGGGCTCTGAGATATCGTTCCAATGCGGACGCGCCGCGCGCTTCTCCGGGTGCGTCGCCGCTCCCTCTCCTCTTCGTCGCCGACCCGACATCCTCTAGGTCTCCGCGCTCCAAAATTGCAGAAAGTTCAGCGACACGGACTTCGACGAACCGGTCATCCAGCACCGACTCCGCCCGCTGCGAGGCTTCTCCTCTCTCCGCTTCTCCGCCAAGAACTTGATCGACGACGACTTGAACTCGATCGACGACGTGGAGGAACGCCCTCGGCGCACCGCGACCCTAACTTTGCAGACAAACCCACGGCGCTCGGTGAGGGGTTCAAAGACAACGACTGGCAGGCAGCACATTTGGTCGCCCTACGTCAGGTCCTTCGAGGCGCTGCAGTCGCAATTCTGGAGCCAGGTGTCTTTCTTTCTTTCTTCTCTCCTCCCATTCTCATTATGCTGAGTCTTATTTGGTGATACATATGGGCCTCATGGGCGACGGCGGCATTCTCCTGCAGAAGATCGTTTACCGGGGTGCTCGAGATCAAGGTGTGTCCCAAATCACGAGAACTCTCTCGCGACTTACATATCATACGCACCCTCGTCGCCCCCGTCGCCCGTACCTGCGTTGCCTGAACTGGTATGTACGTGCCAATTCCTCGGCAACGTGCCCTAAACGTTTCAGTTGACTCTAACCACACACCTTGGCTATGCATCCCGATGAAACGATTCTCTATCGCCAGGTTCGTGTCCCTTTCATCTGCCTTAGCCGAGTTTTGCTAACCGTTTCTTTTCCTATTCTGTAGTGCATGCCCATTACTTGTGCGTGATCCTCCGTGTCAGTGTTTTTTTGCGCTCTTTCCAACATTGAACAACGCCATGCTGACCCCTTGTAATTCGTCAGTGTCTTGATCCGAGTCTCAGAGGCTCATTCACCACAAAGATATGTCCCCGACCCACACTTTGTCCCAACATAAGCGCATCATTTTGCGGGATTAACGCGCGGAGGACGACGGCCTAACCCAACCCTTGTCCGGAAATAACCAGTTTCTGTCCGAAAATAGGTTAACTGCGGCTCCGTGCTGGCTGTCGAGGGCTCTCCACATCTCGTCTTCGGTGCTCCGTCGCCGTTCCCGCTTGGTTCCCGCCGCTTGAAAGGTACATAATCGAAAAGTTTAAACGCCATGATCCTCGTCAATCGCCGTCGGTCCAAATCCAGTGGAAACTCGCAGGTCTGTGCCACTCTCCGCTGTTTGAACAGCCGCTCAAGTTCCAACGGGCTCCAGCATTTAGCCAATCGGCGGTACCTGTCGAAACATATAATGAACCAATAGAGTCCGACGGTGACGGTTACCATTTCCATGGCTGTGGACCAACCACGATCAGCCCGTTGTAATGGACCAATCGCGCGAGCCTGATCGTGCCGGACGGCTGAACGATCTTCACCTACAGTTTTCCGAGCACTCGAGCTCATACTGGTCTCAAACTACTGTCGATGGAGAGAGATCTTCTCTGGCTTGGATTACACACGACTTTCACCATCCCTCAAGAGCACAAGAACCCCCGTCGAGGAATGCTCCAATGAAAGGGGATACCCGTAGCTAGGGAGCCCATCTTTTACCACGTCTCAGGATCTTGTCATCGCAGACTCAGCTGATGCGGATGGAGCCGACCTCCATATAAAAGCACTCGTGGCCCTGAATGACGATCTTTTAGGTCTCCTCCCCCCGTTCTTTCTTCAACTCACTTGCACTTTACCCAGGACCGGTTCCTCCATCCATTCATTCCCGCACATTCAACCAACCACCTGTCTTTATAACAACAAGATGTTCACCGTTGGAAAATCCGTTTTGGCCTGTGCCTCCGTCTTCCTTGCGCTAGCCGCACAAACCTCGGGCCATGCGATCCCCAGGTGCGCTTGTCTCCCACTTTTCTGTACCACAATGGTGGCTCATCAGACTGGCTAGCCCTGCGCTCGGTGTCAAGGGTGCGCCCGCGCGGAGCGACGTGCAGCGTCCGTCGACCGCGAAGCCGTGTGGGAACATCGACCCGGCGACGACGCTCGACACCTCCACCGCCATCCCCGTCGCTGCCGACGGCACCGTCACCATGGACGTCACGAACTTCAACGCGTGCGCACTCCACTTCATCGATCTCTTATATTTATTTATTTTTCTCTCAGCGGCGCCGATGGATCGACCTCCGTCGCGGTCCAGGTCGACGCGTCCGGGAAGGGTACGGCCTTTGTCGCCGGCACCGTCGCCACCAACGGAAACCCTGTGCGTCTCGTCTCTCCCCCCTGTCCTCGCAGCTTACTCACCGATGTTTCTCCTGGTAGGCCCCGAAGGCAGTCGAGACCGACAAGGTCACCTTCTCCCTCCCCGCCGGCACCAAGTGCGCTGGTGGCGCCGCTGGCAACCTTTGCCTCGTCGTACGTCCTTCCCCCTTGCTCCACATGGCCACGTATTCACTCACATGCGATGCAGAGCGTGAAGACCACCGCTGGCTTCGGCGCGTGCACCGTTGTCAGCCAAGGCGCCGTACGTTCCGTTCCCTCGCGCTCTCCCCCCTCCCTTGCCCAGCTGACATATGTGACACGATACAGGCCGCCGCTGCTGCGCCCCCTGCCGCCGGTGCTGCTGGTGCCGCTGCCGCTGGTACCGCCGCTGCTGCTCCCCCCGCCGCTGCGCCCCCCGCCGCTGCCGGGACCGCCTCCACCGGCTCCCCCGCCGCCGCCGCCGCCGGCAAGAAGGCTGCCGGCAAGAAGGGCAAGGGCGCGAAGGCCGCCGCAGCCAAAGCCGCTAAGGCCAAGGCCGCTGCTGGTGCCGTCGCCGCTGCCCCCGTCGCTGCTGCTGGTGCCGCCCCCGCCGCTGGTGCTGCCCCCGTCGTCGCCGCTGGCAAGGGAGGCAAGGCGAAGGCCAACAAGAAAGCCGCTGGTACCCGCGCCGCCCGTTTCTTCGCGCTCCGGCGCGATCTTGAGCTTAACCTCGACTGAGCGTTGAGTGTATTGCGGTGCGACTGGGGTCGTGGTTTGCTAGGCAAATTTGAATGTGTATTATGTACTGGAGTGCAAGACCCGCCTAGTAGCGGGAACGAAATGAATTGAATTTGAATGGCCTCACCTATAACACGATGTGCGATTTGAGCGGTGTGCGCGGGCAACACGCCGACGGTACGAACATTTGCATCAAGGGCGTACTTGGTTTCAGGGATGTACTTATACAGAAGGCTCAAACGTGGAGTAAGCTGATAGCTATCCGCGAGGCGTACATATGTGGGCGGTGACGTCGTGGTGTAACATAGATTTCTGTTTTAGAGCTTTTGGAACCCTCGGTTGAGTTCAGACGCCCGGAGGGTTAAAAGTCTGATGCAGCCAAATTCAACACAGACAGAACGAGCAACGAACCAGATATACGTACATAGGAACGCGGTTGAACCTCCCTGGCAGTGCCAGTTCAGTCGTCCTTCCCCCCCCCCTCGTCTCCCACCCCGACCTGGGGCAAAAAAGCGAAAGCTTCATGGACCACATTGACATTCGGATGCGGGGAGTCGAACCCCCGGGCTACGCGGGAGGCGTTATTGTAAAGGAGCTGGCTAGCCGCGAGCCGCACACTACTTACACCCGGTTTCCTGTAGTATCTGTTTGTTACTAAGATAGATGAGGTTGGTTGATTTTCGGAAGATCTAGAGCGATGATTCAACTTTAACACAGCGACGAGTCTTGACGCCTTGTTGGTTCGAAAGAGGACCCGATGTTGAATCACCAGGAGCCACTTGAAGACCTGCTAAGAGGCGATTCGGAGGCAGAGGCAAAGAGCAATAGTAACCAGAGGTAAGGAAAAATGTCAGAACAAGAGACTTAGGACTATTCGCTACATCCCTGGATCGTTTCTCAAGAAAGCCCACTGTGTGCCGTACACCACACCCGATTCCTCTTCGTATGTGTGACTCCCACCGTCGGATTCCGCGCTACTCGATGCCTCAGTGTTGAATTCACGACAAAAAAAAAACCGCGGCGAGAATCAACTAGTACCACGGGACCTTATGTGAGCGGAGGTAAAGAGTACACAAAGAAAAAGGAACAAAAACTTCGAGGCGATGATTTTGCTGAGACTCCCAAGCGAAGCGACCCTGAAAGCAACTTGAAGCAGAAAAAGAACACAGGTGTTTATTCGGACGCGGGGAGTCGAACCCCGATCTGCAGGCTACATCCCTCAGCGTTGCGAAAGGAAGCCCACGCGCCACTGTGTACCGTACACCACATCCGAGTTACCTTGGTATTTCGTGCGTTGGATTAACGAGGTTGATTTTCAAGGAAGACGCAACTTCAACAGAGCGATGAGTCTTGACGCCTTGTTGAACACCTCCGGACGGGATGTTGAACCACCAGAAGCCCTGCTGCAAGACGAGCCTATCCAGAGGTAAAGAGTAACCAGAAGTAAGGAAGGAAAGAGCTGACTGTGAAAACAACTTGAAGCAGAAAAAGAATGGAGACCTCATCTATTCGGACGCGGGGAGTCGAACCCCGATTTGCGGGCTACATCTGAAGATTCCCTGAAAGCACGCCCGCGATGTACCGTACACCACATTCGAATTCCCCTTAAGCTTTCTGGGTGCCATGTGTTAAATGAACGATGTTGATTTTAAATCGAGGAGCGGCGAATTAACTTCAACAGAGCAATGAGTCTTGACGCCTTTCAGGTTGAATTCGAAAAAGGATATATTGAACGAAAACCTGCCGCGAGGGGAGCCGATCCAGAAGCATAGAGTGATAGTTACCAACAGTAAGGAAAACGGTGGCCCAGCAGAAAATATGCGGGCCGGGGAGCTACTGAGCTATTCGGACTCGTCGAACCCCGATCCGCGGGCTACGACTCCACCATCTGCTCAAGGAGACCCGCTGTGTACCGTACACCACATCCGATTCCCCCCTGTGGATGTGTGTTGGATTAATGAGGTTCGTTCTCGGGGAGCGGCGAACCCTGCCTTTCAATCCTGACTCCAACCGCGCGAGGAGGTCTGATTCCGCGCCACTCGATGCCCCAGTGTTGAATTCGCGTCAAAAAGAAAAGAAACGGGGGCGAGAATCAACTTACCGCGGGACCTTATCCTGGGGGGATGTTGAGAGTCGGAAGACAGGCCTCGAGACCTGCCTGCTGCGAGAGATATGAGCGGAGGTAAAGAGTACACAAAGAAGAAGAAACAAAAACTTCGGGGCGATATTTTTGCAGAGACTCCCAAGCGAAGCAAGACCCTGAAAGCAACTTGAAGCAGAAAAAGAACGTAGTGGACATAGTACCTATTTATTCGGACGCGGGGAGTCGAACCCCAATCTGCGGGGTACATTTTTCAACATCCTCTGACAGCAAGGCCCGCTGTGTATCGTACACCACATCCGATTCCCCTCTGTGGATTTGTGTTAGATAAATGAGGTTGGTTTTGGAGGAGCCGAAGGACTCACTTTCCGAGAAGGCAACTTCAACAGAGGGAGAGGGTTGAACAACTGCCAGGGTCGTGTGAATCCTCTTGGTGGGATGCGACCAAAGAGCAAACACAAAAGGCCGTGCTCGCATCTTTCGAATTCGAACCCAGGGAGTCGAACCCTGATCTGCGAGCTACATACATTCGTCAAATATATACCCAAAGTAGCCCATACACGTCCGATTACCGTGCGTGAGATTAACAACCTAGTGGGATGTTGAATCACGAAACACCCGAGAGAACTTGAACCCTGCCGCGAGAGACATAAGTAAGCGGAGCTAAAGAGTAGACAAAAAAGAAAACTTCGAGGTGATATTTCTGCGGATAATCGGCAAACCAAGGAAAAAGGTGAACTTGAAGCAGAAAAAGAACACCCAGCCAGTTATAGATGATTCAGACGCGGGGAGTCGAACCCCGATCTGCGAGTTACACCCTCGGGGGCCTCATGAATAAAAAGAGCTCGCTGTGTGCTGCACACCACATCCCAGTTACCTTGGATCTGTGCGTCAGATAGATGAGGTTGATTTTGGAGGAGTGTCGAAGCACTACTCACTTTCGACCGGTAGCAGGAAGGCTTTGAACTTCAACAGAAGGTTGGCTGAATCAAATAAACTGGGTAGTGTGAACCCCTTTGTGGCATGTTGAATCCCAGGAACCACTGCAGTAAATTGGCCTGATGTAAGAAACACGAATCCTCAACCGAGAGCCTAGAGGTGAAGAGCAAAATTTCGAACTCGTCAATCGGATCAGGACGCGGGGAGTCGAACCCCGACCTGCGAGTTACACCCTCGGGGGTCTCATGAATGAAAATAGCTCGCTGTGTGCCGCACACCACATCCGAGTTACCTTGGATCTGTGCGTTAGATTGATGAGGTTGTTTTCGGAGGAGCGTCGAAGAACAACTCACTTTCGCTCAGCAGCAAAGGCAACAGAGCGGGAAAGTGAAGAAACTGACTGGTGAGCTGTCTTGGTGGGATCATGTTGGATCACAGGAACCACTGCGGGGAATTGGATTGAGGACCCTGATCGGCAAAGTTCGGACGCGGGGAGTCGAACCCCGATCTGCGAGCTAAATCCTCGGGGCCCTAATGAATGAAAGAAGCTCGCTGTGTGCCGCACACCACGTCCGACTTCTGGTAGCTGCGTCGAGACGAGGTTAATGGGGGGTCGATTTTTGAACTGGAGGACGAACCAGATATTGGGTGAGCCTCCGGTGGCAGTTCGATTGCACGATCTCGATTTTTGAGCGGAGTAAAGAAAAAACTCATCCCCAAGAAATTTCATTCGGACACGGGCGTCGAACCCCGTTCATCGGGCTGCATACGCATAAACTGCACCAGATACTTGTGAAGACCCACTGGGTCACGTCCGGATATCAGGGTTACTTGTCGGAGGGAATAGAAGGGTTGCGCTTGGGACCGTGACGGAGTAAGGTAGTCCAGGAATTCAGTCAAGACCAGCGTGAAAAATTCAGAACAACAGCAAGATCAAGTGGGGAAGAAACGTAGGGAGTAAATTGCCAAAAGACCTTCCGTGGTGTAAGGCGACTCAAACGTCGGACCAGCAGCAATCCGCATTCGATGGTTGTGGTTGAGAGCAAGCCGCGTTGATGTATTGAATCATAATTGATGGGCGAGCGCTTATCTTCCCTCTCTCTCTCCCAAGTCCCCTGCGCGATGCCGCTCAGAAGCTGGGCTCGCCCCGGCCAAAATCACCTCCACTCTACCTCCTGGGATTGTGGCAACCGAAATGCAAGTTGGGACGAAGAAGGAAGAGCCGGGACGCAGGAGTGCAAGTGGCAACGACTCTATCAATGCCGGGGACATTGCTGCGGGCTATCCACCAGCCTTTCCTACGAACTTATACGGCGCTTCTGTCGTGCCATCCGCGGGGACTGTGCCACGAGTGAGAGAACGGTATTGACGTCATGGTGAGCTTTTTGTATATGCCAATCGTTATTAGTTTTCTAAGAAAGATCCCCAGACGCGGGCGGGGTATAAGATGAACGCCTCGCATGCTGAATGCTGGAAGCGCGCGCATGTTCTCGGCCGCCCCTCCGCTTCCGCCTTGCAAGCCAGGGTCGGCGCGTGCGGTGCTTGTGCTTCGAGTACGGGACTGTCTCTCATCTCTCATGTCGCGCGCCAAGATTGCAGAGAACGGCGGCGCCGTATCGACGCCACGGTGAGCCCCCCCCTTTTTTTTTGGCATCCACTCATTATTCTGAATAAAAAGCACAGACGGTCGACCTTCTCGAGCGCATACACGATGAGCATCCTCACATGCGCATCGTCTCACTACTGCCGTCGATGACATGGATGCTGGATGGCACATCTCCTCTGCCTCCTCTCCGTCCCGCTCGCCCATCGTCTCCGCTTCTGCTTGGCCAGTCCTTCGGCCCACTCCGAGTGCTGCGTTCAAGAGCCCTCTGGATACGATGGGGGTAGTCGGAAGAGACGGTCGTGTGGGTAGAGAACTGCAGATGTGTAACGCGCGAGCACCGCCGATCTGCTCGGGGTGTCGCAGCGCGAGAAGGTCCATCCGTCGTGTTCTCCGCCGCCGCCCGCACACCACACGCTCCTCCTCACTCATCGGGCCCCGAATCGCCGTCGCCGCCGCCCGAATCGATTCGATCCCCCACACAGCTATGGTATGTACTTCCCCCCTTGCCCTCCTTGCTCATACTAATTGATATCCCTTGCGCAGACCCCCACCGCGCCGGTGTATTCGTTCCAGCCGCGCCACGGTCCTCTCCATTTCGCATCTCAGGCTCCGCACCATTGCCGGCGCTGCACCTCCACGTACTCCTCTGATCTCCCCGACGCACTCCAAGCCAGTCCGGACGGCACCCCTGACTCCCGACTCCCGCCTGACGCGCGCATGAGGGACCCGCCTCCGCCCATGTACGTATGTAAAGCGCTCGTGATACCTTTGCGGACAGGCGACCGTAGTGCCGCGGGCGTTCTGTCTTTGGGCGCGTCGGACTTGAGGGCGGGGGAGGAGGGCGCGGACGGTGTAGAGATTGGAGTGGGACGCGGGTGGGGATGCGTGCAGGCTGGTAGCCGTATCGGCGGTTCGTCACCCGCGTAGGGGAGGTAGAGAGGGACGAGATGGAGGCCCGCACGGGCCGTACCGCCTCGTCGACAGCGTGCGCCGGGAGGGTAAATCGAGGTTGGGTGGAGCCACAGTAACGAGCAAGGACATCGTTCGGGACGGGGACAATGTATATGCGCATGGACATCGGCCCTCCGTCGCACTTGCGCTTTCTGCCGCCACTACTCGCATTGCGCTTCCCGACGCGCTCCATGCGATCACATCGGCCCTCCGTCGCACTTGCGCTTTCTGCCGCCACTACTCGCATTGCGCTTCCCGACGCGCTCCATGCGATCCATTCCGACGATCGTGAAACGCCTGCCTGCTCGGGGGCTCGGGGCTGAGCGAGATTCGGTTTTCTGTCGTGCGTATGTACTCCCTCATCCTCCAGGTATTCCGCTCATACTCATCCACATCCATCGTGCAGACTGCCCGCGCCCCCGTCGGTGTATTGGATTCGCCTCGCAGCGCCACCTGCCATCGGCCTATTGCCGCATCGCCCGCGTTTCGTCCTTCCTGCACCCCGGCTCTCCAGCCACTCAAGGGGTTCCGTGCGCTCCCGCCTTGCTCATCGTCCGCGTCCGCGCTTCCACACCATGTACCTCAGTAGCGCCTCGCCGCGGCGGGCTTCGCCTGTAACCCAGTCGAGGCGGCGCACCCGCTCGTCCCTCCGCGGGCGTGCGAGGACGCTGCCTCCAGCCCGTGTACGACGAAGGCCCTGTGTCTGCGGTGCCCTTGGGTGGGAGTATGTAACCCACACTCGCCACCATGGTGTCTGCGGCGGCTGGTTTCTCTCTTCGTGATTAGCAGGGGGAGCATGCGTACGAAGCGGTGGAACGCGAGGGCGGGCCCACCGCGCGTCGGGAGGATGCGGGTGTGTACTCGGGAAGGGAAGTCGCTCGGGACAGGACGGGGCAGTATGAGCCTCCCGATGACGCGCACTGGTGTCTCCGTTACCCCATACGCCGCGCCCGCTCGCGTGCCGCCCTGTCCCGTATGGTGTCGCGGTGGATATCGGAGGCGCAGCTTCGGCGAGGAGGGGATGGGCTGGGGAACGTCGAGGCGGCGCTGGTGAAGAGCGGGGATGGCGTGGTCTAGTCCGACGCGTTACACCAGGCCGTCGGTACTCCACTTGCGCGCGCTCCACTTGCGCACGCACTCCATGTCGAGCTCAATGTCGATCCTTTTGCGATTTCACGACTGGCGATCACGGAGGGGAAGGCTGGGTGGATGGCGAGTCGACGCTGGGGAAGGGACGCGCTCGGAGTGTAAATATGGCGCGCCTCGTTTGCGCGGGATGCGGATGTGGGGACGCGTCGCATCCGGCCTCTGTCGTTGGCGTCACGATGGGGCGGAATCTTCATTTCATCTTCCGTTGTGCTTCCCCGACGATGGCCCCTTGTTCTTCTGGCGAGGAGGGCGTGCAGAGGGTAGTCCCCGGACCAGCCTGCTCTGCGGCGGGAGCTGGGACTTATTTCTCATTCGCCGGGGGCTCTACGACCGCCGTCGCCTGAGCTGCGGGCAGAGGTCCACATCGGATCGATGCCGCGGGGTCGAGCCGGCCGTGTGGATGAACGCAGACGCGGTGGTGGTGGTGCGCCAGACAAGCGCCATACTTATGTATGCTTCTTTCTGAGGTTAACGTTGGCGGTGAGGCGGACGATGGGAGGACCAGACTCTTTGAGGACGCCATCGTCCCGATGTGGTACAGGAGCGAGGGAGGGGGGTGGAAGAGACGCTGCGGCACCTGAGATACGGACGGTGGATCTCTTGCGGTGGTGGACGAGCGATCTGCTCGTCGGAGGTACGAACTCGAGGCGCGCTCGCGCGTCGGGCAGCCACCTTATACCTGCTTTCCGCCCTCAGTGTGGCGTCTCTTGCTCCGTTTCCCCGTGTCCTTCTCTCTGAGAGTCTTATATTCGCCGCAGCAAAATCAATACACATCCACCCCTTTCTCGAGTGTACAACAATCAGCGGAAGGTTCGTCCTCTTTAGTCCTTACACAAACTCTCAAAGATGTCCATTTCGCTAGGATGCGTTACGCAAAAAAGTTCGCGAGAGTTACACCGTACTACCTGCAGTTCTTCAGTACCCTTGACTGATCAAGTCCAGAGCCTGTCTCGCAGCACGCTCTCGAGCGGAAACAATTGTCGATCCAGTTCCGCGGCCATACTCGTAATTATTGACTGTTCACAATGAGTGCAACCAACTAAAGTAAAAACTCGGTGCTCACAATATACAACGGATGACCAAATAGGCTCGGACAAGCGACCAGTTTGACTGTCTTCGTATTGAATGACTGCGCCGCGCCTTTGAGCATTCTTATTCAACTCGGTCCGGTTAAACTGCCATGCGAATCAATGTTTCCTCTCGGGGACAAGTGAAAGAAAGGTACGTCGCGCGCGGGTGGACTGATACCCACGACCGGGTATGACATCTCAGGCTGTTGGCGGTCCTGTCAGGCTAATCAATCTGTTTTCTTGGGACAAAAGGAAAGAGGTACATTGTGGTGCGTCGATATTGGCGAGGTCAGCTCATCGGCCAGAATTGGGCCTAAAAAGTCCGAAGGGGCTGGGCTCCTAGTTGATGTGCTTGTGGATCCAAGAGGATCTTCCGCGTCCCAATAGACTGCACCTGCAGGGGACAGGCGTGAAATTGACAATCAAATCGAAAATATGATGTACCTTCGCCCTCAACCACACTTCGCACTTGCAACACTGAAACGAACAAATCCTGGGTCTCGGGAAACTCGATGGGATTCACCCCCATAGCTGCAATCCAGTCGCGATCATGCGTGACAGCGATCGTCGCGGTGACTCCAGGCCTGTCGAGGAGACAAGTGTTGATGACTGCCGATGGGTGGTATGCCTGGCTATACTGAGTTCTGGGTCAAATCGAGCAAACCAGCACCCACTTGTGAGACTTCGGAGCTATATTCCAGCGAAATCATCCCTTCCGGGGCAACAACGGTTCGAGATTTGGGGGATTTCCCAGAGCTGGAGCTGAGCGATCCCGTGGATTGGGGACTTGGTTGTGACGGTAATCTCGAGGTACGCTCCGACAAACTGGCTTGAATGGGTGAGTTGGAGGACCCTTTGATTGCGTCCACTTTGACTTGTCCAGTGAAAACGGATTTCAACTTGTTTCGCATGGAGACGGTGTAGCCTCTGAGAAAGACACACTGGTTTTCCCCCCATGACTCTTCGCCCGGTTTTCGATGAGGTCCTGCTTGAGCAAAGCCATGATTGTAGGACGAGTTATCCCATGAGTACTCGGCGTGGCCAGCAATACCAGTTGGCCCCAATTTCATTGTGGCCTCCCCGTTATTGGAAGTCCTCGAGAAGACAGCCGTCCCCCACGAGGAGGATTTATCGCAGCCGGTGACAAGGTATATATCCTGCACCGGCCGGTTCAGGGCGGCCAGAAACTCAAACCAATGTTTGGCGTGGGCCAGGATATATTTCCGGAAAATGTGGAGAGGAAGGAGGTCCGAAGAAGATGCCCCGTTGAGTAAGATCAAGGCGGCCCCTTCATTTGCGGAACAGGAGAGTTCAATTCCCACTCCGACGTCGATGGGTGCCGCACTGAAAGAGATATCGATCCTGAGCTTCACGGTAACTTGGTTGATTCAGACCTACCTGTTGATTTCCATTCCTAGGGAGACCCGGCGAGATGTCACCGTCTCAGTTGAGATATCAGACTGTGGCTGAAAAGCCACATCCATCCGTTCCACAGAGTGTGTATCGAGTTGCAAAGGTTGAAAATTGTCGGGAACTCCAAACTGGCGATTTATAGCATCTTCTGCCTTCTTGCAGATGTTGAAGAGGAAGGAAAAACCCCCCCGCGGAGTGATACACCCGACATCGCCAATCTGGACGCCGTCCCTCCGATATGCCTCGGGTAGATTGTCCATGGGTGATGGGTACCATAGCGGATAGCCGAGTCCTTTGCAGAGAAGCTGTTTGGTGTATAGTTGACCGTCCGCCATGAGCTACTGCCATTCGCCGGGTGCGAGGTCTTTATATATGAGTGCACTGTGAGGCGGTGTGAATTTGCTGCGGACGACAGTGCTTCTGACAGTCCGCTTCCTCCTTTATAAAATTATGCTTGTCACAAGCTTTCAAGGTCCGCCAACTCAGCCGTTCGGCTTCACTGGCCATACTGATCCGAACTCTGTCTCTTTATTTTCTGATTCGGCCAGCTGTTCTTTTTTTCTGAAGACCTAGATGAAGATTTACCAAGCTCACTTCAGTGTGTCAGACAACATTCCTAGCTGCAATTGAATTAGTTGAAAGTTCGGCAGTCACGCTTGACCTGACTCGGCGTGAGTGCCGCAAGCGTGCCGCGCCCACACAATCACCCAATACCCAATCACGCCACAGTTCAAAATGCTGTCAACTGCTGTGAAGCAGAACAGCCGCCGAACTGAGTGCTCTGGTTATTTTCGTCGGCTTCCCAGTCCCTCACGGGTGTCAGTGGTTGGGTGTGATCTTGTCCACGAGGATGGGACTAGCCGCTGCGAATAGTTTTGACGAGATTACAGTGACGGAACTAAACTGGGCGTGTACCAGGTGGTCTGTCTATGAGGCGAGCCTGTCGCGACGGGTTTACCCTCGGAGATAGGCTGGTATCGAGCCTGAACTAGTACTGGGGGGGGGGGGGGGGGGTATATTATACTCGCGTGGTCCACAAGCTGAACGACGAGTTTACAGAAGACAAACAAGTAGTACTGTTACGGGTGTTTATCCTCACAGAATTCCACAAGATGCCGACCGAGCACAACATTATTCCAGGGGATCGATCATACAAGACGCTTACTTTTGCTTACGATTGTTACAGCCCTTTCCCGCGTCGTCTCTGCACTACCGTTTTATAGCCCAATTCTACGAATAGGCACATTACACACCGTCCTTCGTGGGGAATGGAATTTTCCAGACCATTATTGGCTTGCAAGTCTGTTTATGATTCGTCGTACAACTTGAAGCCCGGGCCCACCAGGGGTTCGTTTCAAGTTCTAACACTCAGGAACGCGAAAGAACCCCACCGACCATTACCGAACACTTTCCATGAGGCCTAGAATGCGATATCAAGGGAGGGCATCGCAGATAGGCTCTCTCCAACCAGGTTACATTGTCTATCATCATTTACGGTGAACCTAACTCCATCCAGGTGCTACCCCCTGCTTACCCGAGGCCCGCCTTACTCTGTCCATCGTCTGTCAAACATTTATGGAGTATTCATCGGCGGTTGAACTCCCAGTGCCACTGTCCAGCCTCCAATGAGACGGATAGTGGGAGTTGGAGCTCAATGGTTTGCTCGGGGTTATGATTGTGAACGGCGATTCAATTATTATAAAATGCCCTGAGGGTCTTGGCTCTGCTATCGCATCCCACATCCTTATTCTCAGCAGGTCATGAGGGCCGTCACCGAATTTTGGACTGTCTTTTTCTCTGCATGCCTCCTTGCCGCCCCAGGTGTGCATGCTCATACTCGCAGAGCAACCGGTACGTCGCAACCTCTCCAGTATTTCGAACCCCGACTTATTGGCTTGTTTTCAGCCTCATCGAGCGCACCAACCTCCGCTGCCAGTCCCGGCTTCAATTTCGAACCAGTTTCCGACATGACGAACTGCACCCCCGCGACATTCAGTTGGTTCTACGGGGCGGACACTATGCCGCAGCCTGGGGATCTCATATTCATCATAACGAGCGACATTCCAGGGAACACGGACCTCGATCAGGTCATTACACCTGCGCCGTTGGACCCGATGGCGCGTAATTATACGTGGCCATCGGTGAATGCGACTCCCGGCGGTTACCAGTGGGAAGCAAAATCCGACTCGACGTCGCTCCTTGTCCTATCCAATGCGTTCAAGGTCAAGCAGGGTCGTTGTAATTTTACATCTGCCTCCCTATCGGCACTGGAGGGTGCTACGAAAAGTAGTACGTGACTGCTAAATGCCTGCGAACCTAAGCTGATTTATTTCACTAGCCTCAGCGAGCGTCCCTACTAGTAGCATTTCCGCTGATGTGAATGCTACGTCCGCCTCCCTCTCTGCAGACGGTGTTACGCAAGGTATCAAGCTTCTGCCAGATGCCTGGCGGTCCCAGACTAATTTATTCCACCAGCCTCCGAGCCTGCGAGCGTCCCTAGTGTTTCTGCGGTTCCGAATGCTGCACTCGATCTCAACCATACGAAAAACTTCATCCCGGTGACCATCATCGGCGCTGTGATATTGGGGCTCATCTTCCCTTCTGCTACGCCGTTGTTCATCGTCCGTCGTGCTCACCGCTAGTCTGTAGGTCTGCTGACTTTCAAATCCCTCTTAGGGAGTGGGTGCCCTTTTGGTCGGACATGTAAAAGGCTCTTGATGATGGTTCCATGATATACGAGGCGATGGTGTATGTTTGAGAGGTAATGCGAGCGGTATGAGAGTACCACGAAGACCTGAATGTTGAATATCAGCGAATATAAGTGCTAGAATCCGTTTGAGTGATTTCAACATTGGACTTCAACCGTGGGAATTAATTTTACCCCACCGATCTTGAGAGCTTTGTGGAAGCGATTTGTGACTCCGAGAGAACCACAAGTACAAGCCTGTGCTGAACCATTGCGGTGTCAGCACACTAATTCGACTGAGCGCTGAAGTGCCACAGAAAAAAATAATAGCCCGAGGTAATACAAGGAGTCGTCACAATTCAACCCAAATAAGTATACGCCCTCTAGAGACCAACCGCAGTCAAGAGCTTGTTGAAGTCAGGGATACCCAATCCGGTAATCGGGTCCCATCCTATTTTCGCCGAGAAACCACTACGACGGCGTGTTAGCACGGTGTCCCAAATGTGGAACCAAAACGTACTTGGTGTTGCAGCCCGGGTTAGTACCTGCGGCAATGAGACCCAAGTTAAAGGGGAAGTGAGACATGGAAAGGAAGGAATGCGCACCAGAGGTGATGTCAGTGAATGCTGCGCGGCCAGTGTCGCTGTAGAGGAAGGGGTTGAGGAAGCCCAGGACGGGCTTCCCGGCCGCGATCAGGCGGTCGTTCAGGAGAGCGAAAATGCTCGCTACGATGGGGGTCGCGCAACTGGTGCCGTCGACGAGCCAGAACTGCATCTCAGTTAGCTCTCGGCGGGATTGAGGTTAATGAACTTGTAGTTACGCTGCCATCTGCAATTCCATTAGCGCGCGCACGAGTGGGAAAGACTTGTACTGCGTACCCCATGCGATTTCGACGTTCTCGGCCTGGGCGGAAATATCCGGGAAGCCTCGCCCTGTGGCATTGTACAGACCAGCGTACTGGGTGCCGATCGACGAGATGTAGGAGGCGACGTCAGCGGCCTGGTAGGACGGAATGTCGAAGTAGTTGCTGAACCCGCCGCCGCTCAGGCCGGCGGCGACTTGCGGGACACCGGTTGTACCACCGACGGAGGTGATGCTGTCCAAAACCGTCAGGGACATGAATTTTGGACAGTGAGAATCGACGCACAAGGGGCAGCCGGACGGCGCGGTGGGGACGAACGCGGTGCAAGTGGTTGATTGGATGCCGCCGACTCCGCCGTCACCGCTAGGGATTATCAGTGGTTTGTTTCGGGAGAAGCGCGTTCGTTGCAAACTGACCTGGCGAAGAACACAGACGTACCGACGGCGCCGAGCTGCATGTACGCGTTACAGATGTTACTGTTTCAACCATAAGAAATGATGTTTACATCAAGCAATTCAGAGAACTCACATAGCCAGCGACGCGGGCAGGTCTTGCTCGTTGAACCCGTAACTGGTGGTCAAGACGGTCGGGCGAACGTCGTCGGCTTCAGCAAGGAAGAAGTTCACGATGTCCTGGCCAAAAATAGATAGGTCAGCAGTGTTCACGCTATGTAACTGGATGCATAAACACTACTCACGACGAAACCATCGACATCGTCGTTGCTGTCCTCTCCGACAGAGACGAATGTCGTCGGGATACCTCCCGCGAGCCCAACAGTCATTTCGACGTCCAAGTCCGCCTCGATACCCGAGTTACTGTCAGTAGATGTCAGTCGCAAGTAGGTAGATGCGGAGGGCTACGAACGAAAGTGTTTGGTCGTTGATTCCACCATCGAGCGTCTGGAGTGTGAATGTGGCGTTCGCGAGGTCCGGGCGCAGGGCGTTCAAGAACCTCTGAGCACCAGGTTAGGAGCCAAGTTTGTTCGTTAAGAAGGAACACGAACCTGGAGATCTGCGTGGTTCGCGTATTGCTGATAGCGTTCGAGTCAGAGACCAGTCTCACTCAGAGAAAATACACACCTCGATATAACCAGCGACGGCGAGGTTGTTGCTTGCTGAGCTGGTGGCCTTCGCGGTCGGGATGTTGTATTGCGCAATCAAACACGACTAGACAAAAAAGCATCAGGATCGTATACTTGTGTTTACCAAGATATTATCAACACACCGGATTGGCGACCGAGGCGCAGGATGCAGGGACCGCGTCCGCGGCCCGTTTCCGAGCATTGATGGCGGTGACCCCGGGAACGCCGTTAAGAGGCGGGATAAACGCGATGGTCGGGTGGAAGAACTGGATGTCCGCCTTGAGGGACGCGGGGACGGAGTAGGAGAGGGTGCGGATGGACTCCTTGCCGGTCGCGACGTGCTTGAAGGTGGCGAATTGCGCGGAGAGGAGGTCGTTGGCTTTGCTGATGGGGAGGGAGATTTGGAGGAGGTCGCCTGCGGGGGAGACGGAGGTTGCGACGAGGTCGTTCTCCTTCAGCCATTCGGTGACGGCGGCGAGAGTGTCTGCTGTGGGTTTGATGTAGTCGGCGACCTATGTACGATTTGAGCGTTAAATAACGAGCAGAGAGCTAATACAAACCTCTTCGACGGTGAGGTGCTGACCGTAGAGGGCGTTGGAAGGATCAGAGACGGCGTAAGTCTTTGCCTCCAGTCCCTTGATGTCCGTGTGGGCGAGGGCGATACGGAGGGTAATCTCCTTCGAGAGGGGAGCAGACCCGGCGTGGGCGAAGCCAGATGGAACGGCGGCGCGGCTCTCGTGTACGGCCATGGTCCGCCGACTGAGGGGGTTTGCGGCGGCGAGCGCCAGCAGAGTTGCAAGGTGCAGGAGGGAGAGGGAGATCATGACTGGTGGAGGGACCGGGGGATGTCCTGGAGAGCTTCGCGTCCCATCTTGCCGAGTATTTAACGAGCCCGGTGGTTAGCGCTGAGTGCGCAGTGTTGATATCGAGGAAGCAAAATACGCGTGTGCTGATGGGCGGCGATGTCGCCTTTTTCTGATCGAGGTTGCCAGTCGTCCCGATAAGGTCCAGACAGACATTAAACCAAAGGCTGGGGTAGCGAGAGGCGGTAAGCAGCGCTCGAAGCACGGATACGCACGCTCACCAATGGATCGACGTCGCGACTACCCTATGAGGCAGCTTCAAGCACCTTCAAGGGCGCAACCCAGAAATCGAAATTCTTGGCCCATATGCACGGTTCTTCCAAGTAATCAGAAACGGGGCGCCAATCAGCTCGAGAACACTGGGCACTGAGCAGTCGAGTCTGAGTCCTGCGATATGTCTATCGGTCGAGGCTATCGGAGGTAAGGAGGCATGTGGTGGCCCATTCAATCGGACCCGCGTTGTCTCGGGGTCTTCTGAAATGTGAATTCAATCTTTAGTAGGGATCCGACAGTTCAGTGCTGGGCGGGATTACGATGTGGAAGTTGAGCCACGAACCTTCCACGGATAGAATCCAAATTGCACCGCTGAACGTCAAGTTAAGATACCAAAGTACAATTGAACCGTCGGACCAGGTATGGCCAGTTGGCATTGAGTTTGTGAAACTGCAATCTGGTCCGCCAGGATGCGCCAAAGATTACCCTCAAGAGAGAGTTTAACATCCGCCAGAGGGGGGGCTCATCTGGAATTCAAGCAATATATCCCATATTCACGCAGAGATTTGACGCGCGAGGTCAACCGATAGTACATACATAGTCGTTCGGATTACGTGGACCGACCGTCGGTTGCTGAGTGTGCAGAGAAGAGGTGGCGTCGAGCACAGTCGCAGGGGAACGTCATCTGGACGAGGTACAGGAGCGGAGCAAGAGGGCCAGGCAGAGAATGATCGCCGGCGCCAAAGAGGAAGTCGATACCCACGGTCTTTCCTTCGACCTTCACCGTCTTGCCACCATCACGCTAAAATCGAGGCTTTGTAACGCCGTCTCGGAGTCTCAGTTGGTCCCTTCAAACTATTCCCTCTTCCCGTGCGAACTACCATTGGCATGGTAGACGGAGCCGCAGCGCTCGTCACATTTAATCAATGCGGCCTTGATCTTGAATTGCGTAGGTGATCGATAATGGCTTAAGGCGGGATGTGAATTTTTCTCTTGGTCACCACGCCCGGATTCATGACGTTCTCTCTCGAAGTCGCCGGTAGGTATTGCCTCTATGGCGTGAACTTTCTAATAGTGACAACGTCAAGGTGATGAGGCTCCTCGGGCCGTCTTTCACTGCGTCCTGCCACATTTATTTCGACATCCGAGGTTCCAACCGAATGTCTGTATTTTAGCTCCGTTTTTGGACGCGTTGGGCAGGTTCCAGGACTCCATATCGCCGATTTCTATGTCGGGTAAATGAAGGATGTCTTCATACCGAAGCCTTTTGCGACGCAGACTACACAGGAACGAAGCGCAAGCCCGGCGTGAAGTCCCGTCGATAAATGCCATATTGAACACGGCCTCGCTGTCAACTGGGAAGACATGGAGAGGATAGTGGCATCACACCTTCGTCAAGGAGCTCCGCGTCGCCCCAGAAGAGCACCCCGTCCGCCTCACCGAAGCGCCCTTGAACCCGAACCCAGCCAGAGAAAAAACGGTCTCGATCATGTTCGAGACGTTTTACGTCCCCGCGTCCTGCACGCAGCTCCCTTCCGTCCTGGTGCTTTACTACTCCTCTCCATCGACTCGGGGGACGGCGTATCGCATGCGGTACCTGTCTACGAGGGGTGCGCGCTGCGCCTCGCGACGCGCGCCCTTGGTGTTATTGGGCGTGATCTCACAGACTCCCTAAGCGAAGATACGCGATCACAACCGCCGCTGCGCGCGATGTTGTCCGCGACCTCAAGGAGAACCGGTGTTACGTCGCGCTTGATTTTACGCGCGAGTGTCGCATGCAGGGGGACGTGCGTAAACTGAAGCTGAGTTACGAGCTACCCGAGGGGCGCGTGGTCGAGGTTGAAGATGACCGGTGTGTGGTTGGAAATTTCATTTGTGCGCTGCAGTCTTGGGGCTCGTGTTCCCTTCTGCTACGCCATTGATCATCGTCCGTGATGTTCACCGCTAGTGTATATGTATGCTGACCTTCAAATTCCTCCTAGGGAGTGAGTGCCCTTTTGGTCGGACACGCGAAAGGCTCTTGATGATGGTTCCATGATATACGAGGCGATGGTGTATGTTTAAGAGGTAATGCGAGCGGTATGCAAGTGTACCATGAAGACCTGAGTGTTGAATATCAGCGAATAATATAAGTGCTAGAATTCGTTTGAGTAATTCAACATTGACTTCAACCGTGGGAATCATTCGCGCCACCGATCTTGAGAGCTTTGTGGAAACAAGACGACTACAAGGTAAGCCTGTGTTGAGCGTTGAGCCATTGCGGTGTCGGCACTCCTAAGTCGACTGATAACCTCCGAAAGGAGTGCTGAGGTACCACAGAAAAAAATTATGGTCTGAGGTTATACAAGGAATCGTCACAATACAACCGTCATCTAGAGGCCGACCGCAGTCAAAAGCTTGTTGAAGTCAGGGACACCCAGTCCGGTGATGGGATCCCATCCCACTTTCGCTGAGAACCCACTACGACGGCGTATCAGTACGGTGTCTCAAGCTCTCAAGTCCAAGCGAAGTGAAGCTAAAACGTACGTGGTGTTGCAGCCCGGGTTAGTACCTACGGCAATGACACCTATGTTAAAGGGGAAGTGACATAGGAAAGGAAGGAATGCGCACCAGAGGTAATGTCAGTGAATGCTGCGCGGCCAGTGTCGCTGTAGAGGAAAGGGTTGAGGAAGCCCAGCACGGGCTTCCCTGCCGCGATCAGGCGATCGTTCAGGAGCGCGAAAATGCTCGCTAAAATGGGTGTCGAGGCGCTGGTGCCTTCGACGAGGAAGAACTGCATCTCGGTTAGCTCTCCGTAGCGTTGATATGAGCAAGCTTGTAGTTACATGGCCATCTGCAATTCTATTAGCGCATGAGTGTAAAAGACTTGTACTGCGTACTCCATGCGATTTCGACGTTCTTGGCCTGAGCGGAAATATCCGGGAACCCACGCCCTGTGGTATTGTACAGACCAGCGTATTGGGTGCCGATCGACGAGATGTAGGAGGCGACGTCAGCGGCCTGGTAGGACGGGACGTCGAAGTAGTTGCTGAACCCGCCGCTGCTGAAGCCGGCGGCGACTTGCGGGACACCGGTTGTACCACCAACGGAGGTGATGCTGTCCAAAACCGTGAGGGGAAATGAATTTTGGACTGTGAGAATCGACGCACAAGGGACAGCCGGACGGTGCGGTTGGGACGAACGCGGTGCAAGTGGTTGTTTGGTTGGAGCCCAGTCCACCGTCACCAATGCCGCCGACTCCACCGTCACCGCTAGGGATCATCAGTGCTCTGTCTCGGGAGAAGCGCGTCTGCTGCAAACTGACCTGGCGAAGAATACGGATGTACCTAGAGAATGTTAGCTTGGTTGGATTCCGTGAGAGGAAGCACGTACCGACGGCGCCGAGCTGCATGTACGCATTGCAGATGTTACTGTTTCAACCAGTGAGAATCTATTTACTTCAAACAATTCAAAAACTCACATGGCCAGCGACGCGGGCATGTCTTCTTCGTTAAACCCGTAGCTGGTGGTCAAGACCGTGGGGCGAACGCCGTCGGCTTCAGCAAGGAAGAAGTTCACGATGTCCTGATCGAAAAGAAATAGGTCAGTAGTGTTCACGCTGACTGAAGGCATAAACACTGCTCACGACGAATCCATCGACGTCGTCGTTGTTGTCCTCTCCGACAGAGACAAAAGTCGTCGGAATACCTCCCGCGAGGCCAACGGTCATTTCGACGTCCAAGTCTGCCTCAATACCCGAGTTCCTGTAGAATAAATGTCAGTCGCAAGTAGGGAGATGTGCAGGGCGACTAACGAAAGGGTTTGGTCGTTGATCCCACCGTCGAGCGTCTGGAGCGCGAATGTGGCGTTCGCAAGGTCCGGACGCAAGGCGGTCAAGTATCTCTGAGCGCCAGGTCAGGGGCCAAGTTTGCTCGTTCAACAAGGAACACGAACCTGAAGATCGGCGTGGTTGGCGTATTGCTGAGAGCGTTTGAGTCAGAGATCAGTGTAACTCAGAGAGAACACACACCTTACGATAAGCAGCGACGGCGAGGTTGTTGTTTGCTGAGTTGGTGGCCAACGCGGTCGGGATGTTATATAGTTCAATCAAGCACGACTACGCGAAAAAGCATCAGGATCGCATACTTGGCGGGCTCCAAGATATCATCAACACACCGCATTGGCGACCGTGGCGCACAACGCAGGGGCCGCCTCCGCAGCCCGTTTCTGTGGTTTGACGGCAGTGACCCTGGGAACGCCGTTAAGAGGCGGGATAAACGCGATGGTCGGGTGGAAGAACTGGATGTCCGCCTTGAGGGACTCGGGGACGGAGTAGGAGAGGGTGCGGATGGACTCCTTGCCGGTCGCAACGTGCCTGAAGGTGGCGAATTGCGCGGAGAGGAGGTCGTTGGCTTTGCTGATGGGGAGTGAGATTTGGAGGAGGTCGCCTGCGGGGGAGACGGAGGTCGCGACGAGGTCGTTCTCCTTCAGCCACTCGGTGACGGTGGCGAGAGTGTCTGCTGTGGGCTTGACGTACTCGGCGACCTATGTACAATTTAAGCATTGAATAGAATAACGAGCAGAGGATTATTACAACCTCTTCGGTGGTGAGGTGCTGGCCGTAGAGGGCGTTGGAAGGATCAGATACGGCGTAGGTCTTCGCCTCAAGTCCTTTGATGTCCGTGTGGGCGAGGGCGATACGGAGAGTGATCTCCTTCGAGAGGGGAGCAGACCCGGCGTGTGCGAAGCCAGACGGGACGGCGGCGCGGCTCTCGTGCACGGCCATGGTCCGCCGACTGAGGGGGGTCGCGGCGGCCAGCGCCAACAGGGTTGCAAGGTGCAGGAGGGAAAGGGAGATCATGACTGGTGGAGGGATCGGGCTATGTCCTGGAGAGCCTCGCGTCCCATATTTAACGAGCCCGGTTAACGCTAAGTGAAACAAAATACGCGTCGGCGATGTCGGCCAGTCGTCCCAATAAGACATTAAACAAAAGCAAAACAAAAGGCTCCGCACTCGGAGCACGGATATGCATGCTCACCAATGGATGTCGCGACTAGCTTATGAGGCAGCTTCAAGCACCTTCAACTTCATGGGCCCAACCTAGAAATCGAAATCCTCGGCGCATATGCACGGTGCTTCAAAGTAATCCCAGTCCGGTCTACATAGCCCGGTGTGGTTTTTTGCGAATGTTTATCGGTCGAGGCTATCGGAGGTAAGGCAAGCATTCAATCGGACCCGCGTTGTTTCGGGACGGTCCAGAAGGTTGAATCCGCCGGTCTTCTGAGCTGTAAATACAATCGTCATCCAAGCGTTGGATGCATCCCATATTCACGCATAGACTTGAGAGACGCGGAAGCTCAACCGATAGTACATAGTCGTTGAACGTTCGGATTACGTGGACCGACCGTCGGTTGTTGAGTAGAAGAGGTGGCGTGCAGAGTCGCAGGAGAACGCCATCCGGGCGACAAGGAGCGGAGCAAGGCGGAGAATGATCGATGATCGCCGGCGCCAAAGAGGAAGTCGGTACCCACGATCTTTCCTCCACCATCAAGTTGCCACTATCATGGGCTCAGATTTCCACTCGTCAGGCAAGCTACTGCGGCTTGGAACAGAGGACTTTTGTCTTAGTCCTGCTCCGAGTCGTTGTAGACTGGTGCTGTTCGACTGCAAAAAATTGCATTATTTGCCCCTTCAACAGGCTCTTCTCTCTTCCAGCTAGCTACCATGGCAAGCGAAGCCGCAGCGCTTGTAGGTCATATTCAATCAACTCGGTCTTGACCCTTCTTACGTTGGTTTGCATAGGGTATCGACAGGCTCCAGGATGTGCAAGGCCAAATTTATCACGTTCTCCCTTACAGTCGCGGGTAGGTATTGCCTCTATGGAATTTCTAATGGTGACAACGTCAAGCCGATGAGCTCCTCGCGCCGTCTTCCAGCGCGTTCTGATCTATCTCGACATCGTTTCCGGCTGGATGTCATAACTCACATTAATTCAATCCACGGTTTTCCGGCTTTGACGCTGTGACACCCACCGATTTCCCTGCACTGGCGGACGATTCACCCTCGAATTGGACTTTGACGCAGGTGAGACAAAATATCACCCACAGGACTGAAATGAACCGGCCCGAAAATTATTATAGTGTGTTGACATGGAGAGTGGTAAGCTTGCTCAATCCTACATCCTGTTGAGGAGCGGCTGATAGACCCTTTCACCTTTACGAAGTATAAAACCTGGTTTACCCTCATGAAGGAGCTGAGCCGCTAGTTCTGTTGCCTCAAAAGGACCAGCCGCTGGCCACGCAGGTTACCAATTATTTTCACGATGAGCTTCAGCACTGCGTAGAAAAATACCCTTACGATACTGTAATCCATTTCTTTGTTCTGTTCGCTCATGAAAGTACTTGGAAATGGCACAATTTCGACTTGAGAACGAACTTGAACCACAATTGATGAACCGTGGGAGCAACTGGAGCGTGGGATATCAGGCTACGGCATCCCGATTGGGACTTTCACCCAACTCTCACTGCGATGTCGAACCTGCTCCGCTCAACAATGTCCGCCCGCCTCGCAAAGCTACCCCCAGACCTCCCGCCACATCCTTCCGATTTGCTCTCACTTCCAGACCAGCTGCAGGAGGAGGAGGAGGAAGACGACGAATTCCTCGACGCGGAAAACGGCGATGCACCAGGATCTCTCGGGCACGGTGGCTACAGCGGGCTCGGACCCCCGGCCATGTGCGTGCGCCCTCCCCTCTCAAATCTCGATAAAATACTGACTCACTGACGCAGGCCATTCCTCACACCCCGCCCCCGTACGAAGAAACCACCCAACGCCGACTTTGCGCCCATCTCCGCGGAGGGGTACTTTGCGGACGCGCTGCAGGTACTGGTGCCCGAGCGGGCGCTGGATTGTCGGGTGTACTATACGCCGCCGGGTGGCCTGGACGCAGGAGGTAGCGGGAAGGACGCGACGGTTCTGGTGTGCCACCACGGCGGCGGATACTCCGCGCTCAGCTTCGCCGTGCTGGCGCGCGAGGTACGCGCGCAAGGACGGGGCGCGGTGGGCGTGCTGGCGGCGGATGCCAGACGACATGGTGCGTTGCCTCTAATTGACATCTTACTTGTGTTGCTCTAATGCCGCGCCGCCCCGCAGGAAAGACGAAGAGCACGAGCCCCGGCGAAGAAGACCCCGACCTCTCCATCGCCGTTCTCGTAGCCGACTTTGTCGCCACCCTGCGTGCGGTGTTTCCCGACCCAGCGGTGGCGCCGACGTTGTTGGTACGCTCCTCGCTCATTTTCTTACCTCGCAAACTTATATCGCGTCTGCACAGCTGGTCGGCCACTCAATGGGCGGCTCCGTCGTCACCCGCGCGTGTCCCCTCCTCCTCGAGGCGCGCTACCGCGTCTCGGGCGTCGCTGTGTTGGACGTCGTCGAGGGTAAGTGCCATTTCTCATATCCATTCCCTCCACTATCTCGTCCCGTACCGTCGTTATTGCTGCTAACGACGACGACCCACCAGGCTCCGCCGTCGAAGCCCTGCCGCACATGCACGCACTCCTGAACGCACGGCCGGACGGATTCGACTCGGTGGAGAGCGCGGTGGAGTGGCAGTGAGTTTCCCCTGCTACTTTTGTCCTCCTTGTCTTTGTATTCCGCCGCCTTGTTGTTGCTGCGTCTGGTGTTTCGGCGCCCCGTCATTGTGGTGATCTGGCCCCTGGCCTTCCTTCTCCGCTTCTGGGGTGGGATGTGCAGGCGACGACGCAGCTTAAAACGTGCGCGGCGTCGGGGGATGGTGCGCGTGCATCGCGGGGGAGGCGCGTCCACCATGGGCAATGCGCGAAAGGAGAGAAAGCGAGCGGATATGGCCTCTCGTCGCGGCGCGTGCAGAGGCGACGAGGCATACGAGAGGGTTCCTGCTTCCTGCGGGGTCACAGGCGTTGAGCGCTTGGGGCAAGATCGTGCTGGAGGTTGTTGTGGTGGAGGCACGGATCGCCTGAGGAAGAAGCGGAAGCGCCTGCTTCTCTGGTGGTCCTCTGATCGCCCGCCCTTCCGACGCTCTCCTTGCTTTCACTTCCTGCCGAGGAGCTGCGGGTAGTGCTGTGCGTGCGTGCGGTGGGCATGGCTCATAATGCCCAGAGAGCGCATGCGACTTCATCCTTATTCGGCCCACCCTCGAGACTCCTAGCGTCCGTCGTACCCTCCATCTCACCTTATCTACTCTGCCCATCTTCCTCTTCTCCTCATCCTACAGCTGACGCCCACCCCCACAGCGTAAAGACCAAAACCATCCGCAGCGCCCAATCCGCACGCGTCTCGGTACCGTCGATCGTCGTGCCTGCGCCCGTTGCTGCTGACGGTGCGGAGCCCCCACATGCGTACGTGTGGCGCACGCCGCTGCGGTCGACGGCGGGGTATTGGCAGGGTGAGTGAGGGTCGTGTTCTGGGGTTGTTTTGTGTCCTGTTCTGTGCGGCGGGTGCGGGGATGTCGGTGTGCTATCGGCCGCCCGGGGTACATACCACGCGGACGGGGAGCGCGAGCGAGCACGACGGGTCGTCGATTTCTCGGCGCGCAACGCCGCCCTGGCGCTGGAATGTGTTGTCAGCGCGCGGTCTTGGTGGGGACGATTACATCGCTGTGTGCTAATTTTCGCACTTCGACCTCCTCATCTTGTCTTTCTCTACACATACACGTACCCGACTGACAATCACGCTACCCTCAGGTTGGTTCACCGGCCTCTCGGCCGCGTTCCTCGACGCGCGCGCTGCGCGGCTGCTTCTCCTCGCGGGCACGGATCGGCTGGATAAGCCGCTGATGATTGCGCAGATGCAGGTGCGTTTTCTTCCTTACTTTTGCTTTACTTTCTCCTTTCTGCGTTTGTTGCTTCGGTGCTCTCTATGCCCATGTGTGTCCTATTCGGGCACCCCGCTCCTCTTTCATTGTACTCAAAGAGATCATTGCGCTGATCTTTCGACAGGGCAAATTCCAGATGGTCGTCGTAGCTGGGGTGGGGCATATGATGCATGAGGTGCGTTGGGTCATTCATGCTTGCTTGCTGCCCTCCATTCCCCGCGTCCTTCTCCTTCGTCTTATGGCGCGTGCTATGCTGACAGTGAATGCTCGCAGGACGACCCGATGCACGTCACGGAGCTGCTACTCGAGTTTTGGCGCCGGAATGACCGGGCGAGGATACCCGTGCGCGTTAAGGGTGTCGGGGAGGGGTAGTGGATGCGTATCGATTGGGCTATTCGAAGAGCGAGAGTACTTAGATGGGTAGATGTGGAATGTGTAGTATCTGTCTTGTATTTTGTATGGTACGGCGTCGAGGACAGATACAAGGGCTCTTTCTAGCGTTAATTGGTGGATTGCAGAGGAGGACTAGGAGCGCGACGATTATATTTCAGTACCCAGAGACGCGCGGGGTTGTGTTTGGTTTGGAGGGCTATGGCCTGACTGTCCTTTGCTCTCAGCGTTCACGAGCTCTCCTCGTCTCCTTGTCGTCTCCTACTCATATCAAGCCATTTTGGAACGAGACACATTGGCTACTGACGCGGCTTCGTTTCTTTCCCGCCAACCGGACTCCAGCGGACGGCCGACTCGCCAGCCCTTTCTCGAATCTTACACTAAACCATATCTTGGGACACGCTCTCTGTGCTACTCGTGGCGGCTACGGCTTTCAGTCTCTGTATGAACCTCAGGACTTTCGGAATTAGCACGAGGCGCTACGTGAGTCGTACGACGTGCCCGGTGTGTTCTTAGCCTCTGCGTGGCTAGCCCTTATACCTGCACAGGCCCCGCCTCAAGTAGCCTCAGCGCGGCTTCCGAGTCGCATCAGTAGTATGCGACCCCTCCCGCGCACCCCACGGCGATGCTTCCGCACTGGGCGCCTAAAGTGGGAAGCTGTGGAACTCATGGACGACGATGAAACGGAATGGACGAGTTTCGAGGTTGCGGAGCCCACAGCCACGGCCACGAGCGACGGGTCTCGGGAAACACAGGTGCGCGGGTTGCCCCCCACGCGTGTTGCTGTCGCTGCGGACGAGGGCGGTGTGCCTCAAAAGCCGACGACTGACGGTGCCGCCGCTGGCGCGGGCGGCCGAAGCGTGTTGCGGACGAGGGCGGTGGGGCTCCCGAGCGCGCGACTGACGGTTCCGCCGCTGGAAAGAAACGGGCACGGGGGCGGCCAAAGCGTGCTACTGTGGAAGACGACGACGCTGTCCCTGCGCCTGTTCCGCCCAGACCCCGGGTACACTCGAAACGGAATGCACCTGCGACATCAGCTGTACTTTCCTCGCCTCCGCCGCCGCGCGCTCGAGATGTCGATGAGTCCGATTCGGATTCGGATCGTCCTCGGGATGTTGATGAGTCGGATTCAGACTCGGACTCGGACTCGGACTCGGATTTACCCTCGCATTCAGATTCGGACTCGGATGATGTGATCCATATCGACTGGAGCAAATTTCATTCTCAGCCTCGCAGTGCTTTCTCGACGGACGAGCCTAGGGATCCAGCGCTGGACTTACTTGTTGGGATCTGGTTGCAAAACGGTCGACGTGATTCCCACTGGTATCACAGGACTGAGGCGGATAGGGCTGCAGAGCTTCTAGCACTTGCCGAGGGCAAGTTACGCGCCGCCGAGTTGGAGGCGAGCGGACCAACGAGCAGCACGTCGAGTGGGAATGGGGAAGGGGAGGAGGATGGGAAGGCTGAGGATTCCGAGGAAGCGCCTCCATCGCGACCTTGATGTTTAGCCAGAGGCGCGCGAGCTGCTTAAGCGTGCTGCTGCGCATCCACGTCGACGCGTCTTCAAGTCGCGGTGAGGCCAGCAGCACGTCGAATGGAGAGCCTGAGGTGGCCCAGGAGGCTGGGGATCCTGTATCATGGATTATTTGGTAGAATGTACTGTACTTATATGTTGTACTGTATATATTTTGTTCTTCTTTGCTCTTTTATGGCATTATGCTTGCAGGAGAGGACTGGATCTCGACGATTAAAAGTAGAGGCAAGTACTTATTCCAGTTAGACGCGTACGCGTAGGGTTGTGTTTGGTTTGGAGGGCTATGGCCTGCACTGTCCTTGCTCTCACCTTGCTCTCACCGTTCACGGACTCTCCTTGTCGTCTCCTGCTCATATCAAACCATTCTGGAACGCGACACATTGGCCACTGACACGAACTCGTTTCTTTCCCGCCAACCGGACTCCAACGACTCGGCGGCCCTTTCTCGAATCTTGACCTAAACCATATCTCGGCACACTCTCTCTCCGCTGCGACGCGGCTATAGCCATGACTTTGAGAATTCCTCGCTGCGTGACTCGTGCGATGTTGCTGGTGTGTGCTTAGCCTTTACATGGCTCGCCCTTACTTATGCCTGCGCAGGTCCCGCCCAAAGTAGCTTCAGTGCGGTTTCGCATCGGTAGCACCCGACCCCTCAACCACACCGTACGGAGATCCTTCAGCTCGCGCGCGGACGACACCGACTCAGCGAAGTCGAAACTTGCAGATGAGGCGGAGCGGAGGCGTCTCGCTGCCACTGGTGCGGAGTCTCCGGCCGTGGCCACGAGTGGCGGTCCCGCAGGTCCCGGCGCTGGGGAGGAGCGTGCGCGTGGGCGGCCGCCCAAGCGTGCTGCTGCTGCTGCGGGAGACAATGATGTGCCTCCAAAGCGCGCGGGAGCGGGCAAGCCAGCGCGGGGGGTGGCCACAGGAGCGTCCTACCGCGTATCCCGCTCTCATGGAAGCTCTTGTTGCCGACCTCTTGCTACTAGGCCCTCACGGTGATGGCATTCGAGAGCCTGACGAGCGGGAGTCTTGGATAGATGCCGAGGGGCGGAAGTGCTGGTATAACCCGGGCGAGGCATACTACTACTACCGGGAGGAGGATCCACCTCGGGAAGAGATGTCGGTGCCGGTGTCGGTGCCGGTGGATGAAATGGAGGCCGGGGAGGATGATGCACTCGGATACGACCCGATGTCGCCAGAGAATTTGGATGACACTTGGCGGGCCCTCGCGAGTGACCCGGAATTTGGGATAACGGGTGAGCCTGGTCCCGACCCGATGGCGAACCGCTTGCGGTTGTGGATGGGGCTTAGCCCCGGGGACGAGTTCCTACCGGTGTACTACGAGAATTATGTGTCTGTTGCTGCGGCTGCGGCTGAGGCGCATCCATCTGCCTTCCCGCGATTGGAGGCGGGTCGGGAGGTGCTCACAGTTACTATGTAGGGATTCTGAAGCAGCGCATACACCGCGACTTTGACGTATTTTAGTCAGTTGCCAAATTGAGACGCGATGGGTTGTTTGCGCGTGTCTTGTTTCCTTCTCACCATCCTTGACGCTCGCGCTTTGATCTTATACACACTGGTCACTGACTCAGGAATCCTGAGCTTGTTCCCGCCGACTGAACTACAGCGGACAGTAAGCTGCGGACTCGGCGGCCCTTTCTCGAATCTTGACCTCAGGCTAGGCTCCAAGCATCTGGCGCACACACATCCCCGCTCTCTAAGTACTTGGCGGCTATGAATCCCACAATGAGCGCGATGCGCTCTATGACTCGCACGGCGCTGCTGGTGTGTGTTTAACCCCTTGTGTGGCCAGCATCAGGTGGTCCTCATTCATGCCTGCGCAGGCCGGGCCTCAAGGAGCTTCAGTGCGGTTTCGCAGAGTCGGTGGTGTGCGACCCGTCACATGCACCGCGCGGAGATGCTTCAGCGTGGACATCTCGGACGTCTCGGGTTTGAAGTGGGCGCGTGAGCGTGCTGCTGTCGCTGCGGACGAGCCTGAGAGGGGTGTACCTTCAAAGCTCACGAGTGCCGATCCCAAGTGTGCTGCTCTCGCTGCGGACGAGCCTGTGCCTGCTTCATCCAAAAACCGTGGCCGCCCGAAGATAGTAGCTGTGCTTCCTCCGCGTCTACTGCTCCGCGCTCGAGATGTTGATGAGTCGGATTCGGAAGAAGATGAAGATTCGAAGGATGAGGATGAGGATGAGTACGAGGACGACGAGGAGTATGCTTCGGATTCAGACTGGGATTCGGATTCAACGCCAAAACCGAAATCTAAATGCCCGGTGGAACAGTTCGCACTATCCAAAATGTCTTTTAGCCAGTTTCCAAATTGAGACGCGATGGGTTGTTTGTGTGTGTGTTGCCCGAGTCTGTGTCTCTTGCCTCTTCGCCAGGCTAATCTCCTTCTCGCCGCATCTGTACGCGGGCTAGCCTGACCTCGCCCGCCTCCTTCTCGTGTTGTGCTGCTACTGCAGAGGTTTCTCCGACTTCACGTGACTCCCTGACACGTATTCTCCTTCCCCTTCTCTCCGACTACTGCCTCTTTGGCTCGCCTCCGCCGCCGCGTCCCCGCCATGTCCTCCTACGAAGAGCCCAGCATCCTCGAAAAGCTGGATGCCGCCGTCCCCGCCCCGCTGGCCCAGTTCGACGCCTTCCCCAAGCTCCCCTCGACCTACCGCGCCCGGTCCCAGTCCCGCGGCATCCTCACCCTCCTCGTCTGCCTCGTCACCTTCACCCTGATGCTCAACGACATCGGCGAGTGGCTCTTTGGGTGGCCGGACCACGAGTTCAGCGTCGACGGCAAGACCGGGAGCTTCATGACCATTAATGTCGACTTGGTCGTTGCTATGCCGTGTAGTTGTGAGTTGTTGTGCTCGCTCGTCGTTTCAGCGCTGGTGCTCATGGTGCGCGGTGTAGTTATCAGCGTGGACCTGCGCGACGCGGTCGGCGACCGCATGTTCCTCTCCAACGCCCGCCTCGGCATCCGCCGCGACGGCGTCAAGTTCGACGTCGGGCAGGCTACTGCGCTCAAGTGCGTTGCCTTCTCTCCTTCCCTCCTCCACTCCTCACTAAACAATGCACTATAGGGCCCACAGCGAAGCCCTCTCCGTCCGCCAGGCCGTCGCCCAGTCGCGCAAGTCCCGCGGGCTCTTCTCCTCGCTCCTCCAGTGGGACTCGACCCCGTATATGCCGCGCTACAAGCACGAGCCGGACGCCAAGGGGTGTAGGGTTAGCGGGCAGCTGGATGTTAAGAAGGTTACCGGTGCGTGTTTTTTTGCGTCTTATATCTTCGGAGGGATTTTTTTCGGAGGCGAAAGGAGACGTCTTAATGCTACCGATAGTTCTACTCGAATAGGCGTCCGTGCACTTCTTTGTCCTGCGCCCGGCTCTGACGCTGGTCATACACCCCTTCCCTTTCGTGTCTCCTTGCTTCCTCCTGCACTTGCACCATATATGCATATTTCTTATTTCTTACGCTTTTTATTACAGCCAACCTGCACATAACGACCCTCGGACACGGATACGCGAGCCACGAGCATGTGGATCATACGTGTGCGTCTGTTTTTTTTTTTTCTGGTTTCTTGGGCGCCTGGAGAGCCTTCTTCGGCTGGAGCGTTGGAGGCAGAGGCAGCGCGGCGCTGGCCTCGCTTTGTTTGTTGTTAGTGCGCAGGGGCGGCGGACGGACGATATGGCCCACGTACCCCCGCTCCTCTGCGAGAGGACGTGCTCCCTTCCTGCTGGGCGACGTCGTCCTTGCACGCGTCCGTCAAGCTCCTCTCCGCGAGTCTATCTACGCATACCCCCCACATACCCCCACCCTCCCCTCCTCTCCTCCCCTCCTCTCCCCACCCTCTCCTCTCCCCCCAAAAATCTCGCTAACCTCACTTTGCGCACAGTGATGAACCTCTCGCACGTCATCACCGAGTTTTCGTTTGGGCCGTTCTTTCCCGACATTACGCAGCCGCTGGATAATAGCTTTGAGTTGACGGCGGAACGTGAGTCGCTTTGTCTACCGTTCTTGTTTTTTGTTGCGGGAAAATATTTGGGGAGGGGTTGGGATGGTATGTGTCGGGCTCTGGGGAGGTGCGGATGCCCGCCCGTCTGCGCGTACGAGGGGGATGCCGATGGCGGCCGTGGGTGCGTGGCGTGGCGCAGAGCCGAGTGGTCGTGTCCGTGTTCTCGCGCGGCCCGGTACAAGCGACGGGTCTGCGAGCGTTCTGGTTGCTCTACTCGTACGAGGCTCGGTATGCGCTGGATAGGCTGTGAGCCGGTCGGAGTCTGCGGCTCGACCAACCTTCAATGCGGGGGGTGCTGCTGGCAGGACTTGCTACAGCCCCGTGAATCGTCGTCTCTTCGCGCCTGTCGCGGTCGTTGCAGAGAGCGAAGAGGTCGCGGGCGAGAGCGAAGCTCGCTCGATCATGCTCACGGCGATGCGTCTCGCTCCGTTACACTGCATCGCCGTCCTCTGTATGTATATGTGTGCTGCGCGCCTGTCGTCGTCGACGGCGCTGCCGCGGACCAGCTCGACGCGAATGTCTGCGATGGTGTTCATGTCCTCCGTCGCTCTCCTTTTTGTATCTCGTCGCTCGTCATCCCGTTCCTTGCTGACGGTTCTTGCCCCTTCTTGTAGCCTTTATCGCCTACCAGTATTTCCTCCACGTCGTTCCCACCACCTACATCGCCCCCCGCTCCAACCCTCTGCACACCAACCAGTATTCCGTCACGCACTACACGCGTGTGCTGTCCAGCCACAGCGGGACGCCCGGGATCTTCTTCAAGTTCGACTTGGATCCGATGAGTCTGACTATACACCAGAGGGTGCCGAGTTTCATCCAGCTGATCATTCGGTATGTGCAGTTGTCGTGTCAAATGCGCAAATACTGACATCCTCCTTCAGCTGTGTCGGTGTCATCGGCGGCGTCTTCACCTGCATGGGCTACGCTATCCGCATCACCACCTTCGCCATCGAGTCCGTCGCCGGCCCGTCCGAAGGGGAGATCACGCCCGCCGCCGTCTCCTCCTCCTCCGCCCTGCGCACCAAGTTCTCTGGCGCCAGCCTCCGATCGCGTCCCAAGAGCGGGCGCCTCGTGCCGCAAGGGAACGGATGGGTCATGGAGGGCGGCCCAGGGAGCCCCGGGACCGGGGGCTACGGCAGTCCAGGCGCGGGGTACGGCAGCCCGTACAGCGGGACGCCCGTGTCCGGGACGTTCCCGCCCCCAAGCCCGTACACGCCCGCGAGCCCGTATACCCCCGGCGCGGCGTCGCCCGGGCTGAACCCCGGCGTGTACGCGAGCCAGCCGGGGACGCCGAGCGGGGTGGGGCTCGGGTTTGGGGGCCCGCCGCCGATGAGCGCGAGGAACTCGAGTGGTGGGAGCGGGAATGGGGGGCTGCATGCGGGGCATGCGGCTGTGGGGAGCCCGAGGGCGTTGAGTGTTGGGAGTGCGGGGTTGGGTGGGTTTGGGTCGCCTAGCTTGGGTGCGTTGCGTCTCCTTTCTCTCCGCTCTCGCTCTTTTGGTACCGGCTTTGAGACTGACCGTGTTTCCTCGCAGGTGGTACTCACGGCGGGCTCAGCGCGCCCGGTACGCCGCAGTATGGCGTCTTCCCGCCGACCCCAGGCCCGGGCGCCGGGTTTAACTTGGGGAGTGTGCCTGCGCCTGGTGCGGGCGGGCCGCCGCAGGGGAAGCGGATGAGCATGAACGGGGGGAAGAAGGATGATTGAGTGATTGATTTATGAGGGGCGGTAAAATTATTTTCGAGGAGGGTAGGATAGCGAGGATAGGATACACGTTAGTGTTCCGGGTGTTAAAATTGCCTTCTACTTTTGCAATCTGCTGACAGACTATTGTGCGCGTAATTCTCTGCCCACGGGACTGGCAAGATATCCGCTATGGGCGCCGCCTCCTGCTCTTCCCTACATTCACTCGGTCAGTAGGGGTCCTTCTAACATGTGCATGGCCCTTATACATTCCAATAACCTCTTGAAGCCAAGACCCGGTAAACTGGCTAACTTCCGGGCCAGGCGTACCTCACTCAATGTGACGGGGTACCAGTGAGACCCGTAGGTCTACCACTCCGGAAAAGCATGTCAGTTTTGTGCAGGGCCATGCGAATCTTGTTTTATGATTTTTCGCCACTCAAATAATTCAAAGTTGCCATTTCACCCTTATTTCGGATTGCGATCACATTCGAGTTTCTCCAGGTTGGGCTGGTTGTACATCCGAGTAAGGCTCCCACCGTTTGAAAACCGTTTCAAACAGTAAATTTGGGGATTCTTTTGACATACATACAAGCAGCAAGGCTACATGACTCGGGAAGTACATGCTGAATGATTGAAGGAGCCCTCGCCCCGCTCCCTAGCATGCACACTCGATGTACTGACTGGTTCCCTGAGTGTTATGAGGCAAGACTCCACTCGGATTCAGAGTCCAGACTGTCCAGTTCATCGGGCAAAATTTGGAAGCAGTAAGGAATTTGAGCACTGCCAAACACTCAGGTTGGGAATTAAAGCTGCGATCGGGTGCCGGTTACTGCCGGAGACAAATTCATCTCCGAGATCTACCAAAAGTCACCTTCACGGGCAGCATTCTGTTAAACTGGAGCGGCATGCCCAGCTTTGAGTGGAGACCCTGCTCGAAGCCAGCATAAAACTTGGAAATCAGTACTGAGTGGATTGGTAGATCCTACAAGCTCACTGTGCAGGGGGAGATGGCATGTAGTTGATCGGACGATTGAAGTTTGATTGAAGTGAGAATTTAACTTTGATTGTGCTAGAGGTTCCCACGGTTCAACTCTTCACCAGTATCGATACAATTGTGCAGAACATGGAGTTCAGAACTGACACATGAAGGGGTGCAAGTGATTTTGGAAGATGGCCCCCAGAAACTATCTTAGAGGTGTCATCTTGTTTGTTGCTGCCACCCAGACATTTGTGGAGGACGGCACCAAAAAATACCCAAGATCAAGGCAAAGCTGAGCCAGGCCTGGCAAGCACAAGCTGCCAGCTACGGGTCAAATACCAGGCTTTATTATTCCTAGCCCTCCCAAAAGGAGATATATTTATGAAACCGGTCTCCCGAACAAGGTACATGACTCTTCTCATCATCCCCCAAGTTAAACACATCTCTTTGACCCCTTCGGGGTGTCATACGAAAAATTGGAACGATACAGAGAAGTGAATCTGACCGTACCGTCGCAATTTTGGCTTTGATTCACGTCTGATGGCTATTAAACCACACTTTTGGCATCCAACAGCTCTTGTCGCCCTGTTTTCAAGGTCAGTCGCCCTTGCGAACGGGACTTTGGTGGTAGGCAGAATGTGGGTTCGGATTCCGATCACAAAACAGATTCGGATTCCGAATGCAGAACAGGTTCGGATTCCGAACACGAGAAGAACTCGAAAGCAATGCATATTGTGCTGGGGGATAATTCGGTACCCGAACACAGAACAGATTCGGGAATGGGTTCGGATTCCGAACACAAAACAGATTCGGATTCCGAATGCAGAACAGATTCGGATTCCGAACACTAGAAGAATTTGAAAACAATGGAACCCAAAAAATTGCTTTTGCCTCAAATTTGAAAGGATCATCTAAAGCAAGTAGGCTAAGCAGAGATATCAAGTAGGGCCAAAATTTCTTAGAGTGTTGCAGAACTTGAGGAGGGAGACTGAGTAGAGAGAGAGCTCTACTTGTGCTAGGTACAGAACATTTCAATAATCTGAGTCTCCTTCCCATTGGTTGGGTGAACCTAAACATCAGCTGAGTTTTTTTTTGGTGTTCGGATTCCGAACTAGCAGCCAATTCCCGGGATATTCCGGCGGCCATCATTGTTCCGTCTTGTCATCAAATTCATCCGAATTTTGGTCAAGTTCGGATTCCGAACATCACTTCAAGTCTTCAAGGTCCTAAGTTAAACTTGCTGGTGTTTGGACTGCTGCAAGCTGCTTAGTTGATATTTATTCACTGCATATGGGTTAAAGCTGAACAGCTTTAACCCCAATTCATGCAAATGGCCCCTGCACAAGGATGACACGCTTTTCCGGAGTGGTAGACCTACGGGTCTCAATATTTATGCTCATTTTACCTAGCAGAAGTCGTGAAAAGGCTCCAAAAGCCCTTTTTAAACCTCCAGCAATTATTTCAAGATTTTTGCTTACTTTTCAGAACATCCACTAAGTATTATGAGCATAAATATTGAGACCCGTAGGTCTACCACTCCGGAAAAGTGTGTCATCCTTGTGCAGGGGCCATGCTAATCTTCTCTGTATTGTTCCAATTTTCCGTATATTGTTTGACCAGAAGGATGATGTTTGACAACAGACCAGAGCAGCACCCAGGCATAATTGCCACATCACCTCCGGAACACGGCCCCCCACAATTGGATGCCAGTTGGCAACTGTAATATATAAAACAGCAGCTGAATTGGATATAAATACATAAATACAGATAGCAGAAGTTGTGAAACAAGGGATAATCATATAGCACATATTCGCGCGGTACACAAACAGGCATTAGATCAGCATCCCTTTGGGTCCATCTGTCTCTTGGGGACCATTGTCTTCTTCCTGTGTTTCAGAGTCCCCTTGAGTTGCCTGGTCTGACAAAAGTGTCCTTGAAGCATGGAGTCTTGTGAGTTTTGCAAAGGGTTCTTGTTCAAGGGTCCTGAACCTGTCATCAATGCGGGCAATGTCTTTGGCCTGCAATGATCGCTCAAACAGTGGCCTAGCAGTTTTCCACAGTTCTGCTGCCTCTGTAGTCTTGCCCTTCTTCTGTGCCAGATCACCAAGTCGTACCATGCACTGTGCTCTACTGCGGTGAACATCCATGAACGTGAATTCTTCCAATGCAACAGTGAGCAGGCTCTGTGCTGTGACTGCATCATGCTCAATGAAGAGATCTGCAGTGAAGAGTAGTGCCTTGGAAAGTCCCAGCCTGTCTTTGATTTTGTGTGCCTGGCATAGGTATAACACTGGCCATTCAGTCTGCCGATGAAAATTGGGAGGCCATTGTGCAAAGTCAGCTAGTCGTTCAAGGCAATACATCATAATTTCCATCTGGTCAACAAACAATTTTGCAAAATTCTGGAACAGTGCTCTTGCTGAGGTTGGATTCTCCTCTCTCATATCCAGTGCAGCTGATATCATGCTCCAGCCGCGGAATGCGTAGGGATATTCTTGCTGGGTACATATCTTGCCAGCTCTGTCCAAGCCTTCATGCACAACCTCCTTTTCTGCCCCAATGATTATATCAATGTCCGCAATGTTCAGGAGGGTCATGGCATAGGAGGTAGAGTTTTGGTCGAGTGCAGACTCCTGCAAATTTGTAGCATGAATTTTTCTGGCCTCTGCATATTCAGATTTGTACAGATGAATCTCTGCCTGGGAGTTCAAGAACACATAATTGAGTTCACTGCTTGCCATGCCACAAAGAACAAGCAACTCTTTCCCCTTGCGTAACTCATTCATGGCACCTGAGTAGTCGCCAAGAGAAGTCAGAGCTATGGTACACAAGTATAGTGCTCTTGATGCAGCAATGAGATTGGTTGTTTGATAGGCAAGTTTTGTGGCATCTCTTCCCAATGCTAATGCAGTTGCATAATCTCCACTTTTCCAGTGGCCAACACCTATTTCTTTAAGGCAATCACACTGTACAAGACTACCATTGCCAGTAGACTTCGAAAGTGCAAGTGCTTTTTCAAGAAATGGAGGCTCTTGCAACCTTTCGAACCTTGCATTACACAGCCCGGCTGCATAATACACTCTGGCTATTAGATATAATCAGCATCATCACAGATCATTTTTGTAGTGATTTACCTTCAAGTATTGGATCCTGGAAGTGGTAAAATTGCGATATTCCTTCTGCAACCAATGTTTGAGTCTCAATTTTGCCAGGAAAACCCCTCAAACATTCAAGAATGTGGAGTACCCTCTGTCGAGGACCACAGAGATGAATGGGAATCTTGTTCAACAGATGTGTTCCTCTACCCCGAGTTATTCGGTAAAAGGAATTCAGAGAGGTTGTGGATTCAATAGTTTCTGCAAGATCAAGAGACTTGGGTTGCAACCCCCATTGAAGAACCTCATCAAGGTTTGCAAGGTTAGAAGCGATCTGGGCAAGAACACTGCTCAGACGTGAGTCACTATACTTCTCATATAGAGCTAAGAGGGCATGGAACGACTTCCGAAGTGATTGTACAAGAGCATCCGAAGGAGGGGAGAACTTTCGAACATGTTCTCTGATTGGCAACAGTGACCGAAGTCGACCTTTGCTGTCTCTATATGCCAGAGAGGTAGCAATAAGGACAGATCTGCAAGTGAGAATATCATTGATCGGAAGATTGCTTTGAACAAGTTCAGCATCAGAGAGCCCATCCGGTAGAATTGAGAGGAGGCTAAGTAACTCTCGGGACCAAGGGGTGATGTGTGGGCTGGAAAGGGATAATGCAATTGAGGCATTCATGTTTGAGCCCCGATCATAACCAATGGATAGCAGACTTGTCTTTTCTGTCTTCCAACGAGTCAGCACATTGGAAAGGCCCTCATATTCTACAAGATGGGCCATGAGATCCAGCGCTAGAGGGATGTTTTCGGTAAAGTGCAAAAGCTGGGTCTTCTCATGACTAAGATGAGGATCATCTGTTATCTCCTCGAAGATTTGTAGAGCAGCCTCGTTGGGCAAAGGTTTCAATGGTAGCAGGAATGGACGGGTCCATTGAACTTTGGCGGGTCTTTCGGCACCCCGCATGGTGATCTGTCTAGTGGTTAATACCCTGTTTAATATAACAAAGAAAAGACCCACAATCAGGGCAAGATGGTGTACATCGGCAAGAAGTGAGATAAACTCTTCCACTGCACTACGGGACTGCACAGATTCCCATGGTGTCTCCAGGTTGTCTAGAACCAAGAGGCAGGGACTTGTTTGTCCTGCAAAATACTGAACAACAGGCTTGATTGGGTTCGCTCCGGGCTCCAATCCCAAGTGAAGGCCAATTAGTGCTGCTAGCTCAATAGCTGTTGTGGCTGGCTCTGCACTAACAAACACTCTGCACTGGAATTTGCTGCAGGTTTCACTCTGATGAAGGACTGCTCTGGCAAGTGATGTCTTTCCCATTCCACCACCCCCAAGAATGGCTATCCTTGGTGTGTCTTGGGCCAGAACCTCTAGAATATGCTTCAATTCTGGTTCACGGCCATGAAAGATCTTGGGTTTTGGTGGTAGCAATGAAAATGAGTTTGAGCTTTATGTGAACATCAGTAAAGAATACCCACAACCAGAATTGTCTTACCTCTTTTGAGAGCCATTGGACATCCTGTAGAGTACCTAGTTTGGAATCATCCTCTGCTGTCAATGAAAGTGTTAGATTTCTCACCAATGAGGACCGGTCTGACATTGTGCTATCAGAAAGTGTTGAGATGAGCTCCAGTAGTTCCTTGTGCATATTATCTGCCTCAGTTTGGAGTTGCATAAGATCACTCAAGAGTGTGACTCCTGTCTGGCTCTGGTGGGTTGTTTACGTTCTTGCTGAAGTCTCTTGACAAAATCTTCCTCACCTTGAAAACCTCCATGGCCTGCTCCAATCCAGCCCAGCACTCTTTGAGCAGTTTGTTGGTTTCAGTCTGGCGGAAGAAGTGTTTAATTTTGTTCCCATCCTGCTGTATCTGAATGAACATGTATATCTTGTGTAGTGTTCTAGAAGAAGTTGCTGTCAGTAGAATTCCTGAGCATAGTGTGCAGTACATACTGGGTGAATTCACCAATAGTCTCAAGAACAGAGAAGGGAAGGGTCCCAAGAGTCTCGGATTTCAGATGCAGTTGAATGATTGGGTAGAGCACTTGGTGAATACTTTCAACCAGTTGAAAGCATTCATCTTTGTTTTGCTTTGCAGTCTGTACCTCTTTGTCAGATGCAGGATATATTTGTGCTGCAAACAATTATACCTGCATTCCCGCAAGGAGAGCCTGTGTGGTCTTGACAATAGGCTGCACATATGATAGGCCAAGAGCATCATCGAGCTCGGCCAGTAAGGTTAATGCAGGAGTCAAATAAGCTGTGATGTTGTCAACACGAAGGTTGGCAGCAGTATGTGGGTGGGGCATTTTGGAAAGAGATGCCAGCACACTCCTCTCAGGTCTCTTATAAAGTTTTTGGGGCGGTGTCTTCTTTTCATCACATCTCTGTTGAACATCCCAATGATCGGGATCTCATCTTTTCTGGTTCCCAGCATCACGAAAACTCCATTCATCAGATATGTCCACAACAGCCCTGAGGTCAGCCTGACCATGACTATCATTCCAGTGCAGGTGTTGGGTCAGAATAGGGGGAGTCAAAGCTGGGTCGGACAACCAATTCTCGACGTGATTCTGTGCCGATTCTCCTACAATTCTGTTGCGAGAATCAGACAAGAATCGAAATCAACTTTGACCACCACATTCAAGCCCCATTCTAGATGTGATTCTCAAGGTTGATTGCCCAGCTACTTTGACCTTTTGTAAAGCACAAATTCCTCCTGTAATGCACCTGATGCCCCGCCGATCGTCACGCCAACATCACCCGATGTGCTCGGGGCCTCTCCGTGAGTTCCAAATGCTACCTTTTTCCTTTCTTATTTGCTCGCCTGGCAGTTTTTTTTCTTGGTCTTGCTCAACTTACAGGCCGTGGGTGCTGCCCATGTTGCAACCTCTGTCTGGGTGTTGGGATCAGAGTAAGAAACAACTGACTCACGACGTTCACAGTGACGGGGCAAGAAGAGCTTTACGGCAGACACCAATTCTCAAACCGATTCCGCACCGATTCTCATTGAGTTGCTACTCCGGAGCAGCAACACCGATTATTGATTTTGATCAATTCTGGACCGATTCTGACTTCCAAAATTGGTGCCAGAATTGGTCGCAGAATCGGGTCGAGAATCAGTGGTTTTTCCAGCTTTGACTCCCCCTAATATCCCACCGAGTTGGGAGTGACCACCAGCCGGGTGAGTTGAGGCAGAAGTCGGATAGTGGGAACCCAGTGGATTAACCCAGTCATTCTACAGACTGAATGTGCTCAGGATGGTCATAATCTTGATAAAAATTTACCGGAGGTTCAAAATGACTTTTGGGAGCATCCGCCAGGGGTACAAAGCCCATAAATAGTGAGACACATAGATCTCCTGCAACAGAAAAGCTTGTCATCCTTGTAGGGTCATGTCAATATTCAATTGACAGACTCTTTCTATAAACATTCTTGAGTCTTTTCAAAACACACTAGCGGTGGCAAACACCATTTAATGATGGGTGCAAACATGAATCATGATGAGTTTCAATTTCGAGGTCAATGTCAAGGGTCTTTCCCCTCATTAAGACAGCTTAATTTCAGAGACATAATACACCTTGAATACACCGATACAGAGTTGCAGTGTTGGTTTTAAGCGAGCAATCGGAGAGTCGGGAGACACCAGAATTTTCAAAGAAATTCGGTTGGGGGTAAACATGGGCAAAATCATGTCATTCTTGGCCACAGTTCAATTCGAAACAAAGGCCGCCTGATATGGAGAGGCAGAGTCCCCGGAAATATGGTTAATCAAAAAAAAAAATTGAACCCACCTCGGGGACTTGCCGAGGCGCTGACCAAGATTCCCGGCACGGTCGGCTAGATTATCCGATACGAATTTTCCCAGCCGCTTCTTACCAATCCACCCCCACCATGTCCTCCTCGTCCTCCTCATCGAACCTGATCACAGTAACGGATGCGACGCACTTCCAGTCGCTCCTCTCCGAGGACCTCTCCCGCGTCTCGCTCATCAACTTCTGGGCCCCATGGGCCGCTCCATGCGCGCAGATGAACGCCGTCGTTGCCGAGCTCGCGAAGAAGCACCCCGCCATCCTGGCCCTCAACGTCGAGGCGGAGGAGCAGGCTGACATTGCGGAGAGCTTTGACATCGAGGCCGTGCCCTCGTTTATCATCCTGCGGGTGCGTCTTGCTTTATCTCAATATTCCGGAGGACTGACCTCGGTACAGGGCCACACCCTCCTCGCGCGCATCGCAGGCGCCGACGCCCCCGCACTCACGCAGGCCATCACAAAGCACACCTCTGCCCCCGTCCCCGCCCCGGCCGCGACGCCGAAAGCCACCGCCGTACAGTACACGGCCCCGGAGAACGAGACCCCCGAGGCGCTTGACGCGCGGATGCGCGCGCTCATGACGCAGGCCAAGGTCGTGCTGTTCATGAAGGGCAACCCCGCCGAGCCCCGGTGTGGCTTCAGCCGCAAGATCTCGACGCTGCTACGTGAGCAGGGGGTGCCGTTTGCGAGCTTTGATATATTGCTGGATGAGGATGTGCGGCAGGGTGCGTTGCGTCGTCTCCCTTCCGAGAATGCTGGCTGAATCATGTTCTTGTCTTTGCGCACACAGGCCTCAAGAAGCTCAACGACTGGCCGACCTTCCCGCAACTCATCGTCAACGGCGAGCTCGTCGGCGGGCTCGATATCGTACAGGAAATGGTCGAGAGCGGCGAGTTCAAGGAGCTCGTCGCGTAGTAGGCTGGTCGCGTAGTTGGGTGCGGGGTGCGCCAAGGGTGCGCGCGGTGTGTCCGAATACATTTTTTTTTGCTTTGCTTTCCTTTCTTTCCTTGTACGCCGTCCGTTTCTTATTGATTATCATTCATAATTCTTCTTCTGTTATGCGCTGCCATTCGTCTCAGCTTGAGCCCGGAGTCTCGCACGTCTTGATGTTACTGAGTTTTCTGCTAGAGCCGTGTCGTTCATCGCCAGACGAACTCTGCAGAAAATTGACACCCCTCAGGTCAGGGCTCCCGCTCAAATTCCAAATATGTGCCCAGTCTCCCTGCGATCCACAACCACAACCCCGCCCAGCCCGTCCGACCAGGGATCTCTTATTTCATTCGCCCATTGCCGAAACTTTGGTTCGCCCCCGGCCGAAATTTTATACAGTACTACTGTACTGCCCTCGCGCAGCAGGAGCCCTCCGTTTCAAGTGCGACGTCTGTCTGTCTAGCTTGCTGACTGTCGGTTTCCCTGCTGGGGAATTTTTTTCATGGAAAATGAGCACCAAACTACGAGTTCTTTTCCCGCTCTGGGACTGGCAGTTCAATCCAATACAATCCACATCCAAGTGAGTATGAGTATGAGCTGAACGCCGCTCCACGCTGCTTCCTTCTCCTTCTCTTGCCTGTCCATTCATTCCACGCTTGTCGCATCCCGACCTGTCCGTGCGCTCCGATCGATGGTGGGCCGTGAACCGGACATGTTCGGACTTGACGATAGTGCTAGCTGGTTCCCGAGGTACGAGGGGACCAGCGTTAGATAGAGTGTTGAGGGGGCGGTAGAGCCCTTGAGTTAATGAACTGAATTGTTGAGCGGACTTTTGCGGACTTTGATTCCGCGGCTGATCTGCAGCCACGGCTTTGATCTTGACCTCCACCTCGACGCGTCGACTTCGCCTCTTCCCCATTTCGCGCCCAGGATGCAGAACAAGCTCTACAAGGCTGGGGAGCTCCTTCCCAACGCGAAGATCGTCGCCCCGTACCCCCAGAATTTCGACTTTAAAGCCCACACCATAGAGCCGGCACCACTGCAGGAAGAAGATCCTTCCATCGTTATCAGGAACGCGTATAACTTCGCCACCGAGAAAGAGAACATGACCTCGGGCCTGCAGACCTCGATAGCGCAGGCTGCTGCAAAAGCCGGCGACGCGGAAGTTCCTGACGTCGGTCCGCCGATGAAGCAACTGTTTGGTTTCTCGATTGGAGAGGTCGAGAAGTGCGTGGATAACCCCGAGATTTTTGAGGCTCTTAAGCCTTGTTGTTTCGTGCTAACGAACGCCGTTGCGTGGGAGAGGAGCCGTCGCGCAAAAACGGCGGCGCCGTCGATGTCGCTCGCGGGAGGGCTGGAGTCGGTAAAGTCGGGGCTCAAAACGCGCTCGGGCATCACCATCCCCGATCCCATTATAGCTGCCATGAGCCTTCGCAAGACCATCCCCTTCGCGGCGGTCACCACGCCCGTCCTCCGCGCCTTCTCGCTGGGGCACCGCGAGCTGCCGACGAAGTCATCCCCCGTCCAGGCGTTTGGCGGGAAGGCGCGCCCGTATTTCGACGCGGCGGCCTTCCTGGGCCAGCGCACGGAGCCGCTCCCCTCCGACCTCGCGGATGTCCTCGACGCCCACGACAATCTGGTCCTCATTGCCGACTATATCACCCCCGCGACTGCTTCCCCGGGATCGAACTTGGCGGATCACCTCCGCGCCCACGTCGAGTTCGTACGGTCTAACGTATCCCCAGCTATCAAACTAGACCGCTGGATTCACTGGAGCGCGTTGCGGGTCTCCGAGATGATCGGGTCGGGTAAAGCGTACTCGGCTCATGCCCATAACGCCTTCGTGACGAATATGGAGGTGCAGGACCTTCCACGGGTAGGAGAGAAACGGGCGGCGACGGAGGTAGAGCATGACGTCCCCCGTGCCCCGCCGTCTGCACCGCGCGCACAGCGCCCGGACGTGTCGACTTTTCGTCAGCGTCCCGTGCAGGCCGCGCCCATTGACCTCTCTAACGCTCCTTGGCACGGCATCGCCCAGTGGAGCCCCCCCATACAGCAGTGGAACGCCCCGGCCCCATATTGGAGCGCACCCCCTGCTCAGTACGCCCCTGCCCCTCCCTGGAATGCGCCAGCGCCGCCGATGCCGCAGATGGCCCCGCCGCCGCCGCCGACCGCGCAGACGCAGCCATGGCACCAGCAGCAGCAGCAGCAAGCCTACCACCACCAGCAGCAGCAGCAAGTGCACCACCAGCAGCAGCAATTTCAGCACGTCCAGCAGCAGCAGCACCACTACGGGCAGTACCAGCAGCAGCCGGCGTCGGGCCCGAACGCCATCGCCGTTCCCTCCGGGAGCGGCCAGCATTCCTTTCAGGCCAGCGGGGACATCCCGCCGGTCTGCCCTATCTGCTGCGCCCTCCACATCTACCGGAACTGCAACGCCTCGGGCGCCTTCTTCGCGCGCGGCGCCAGAGATGCCGCCGGAAACACCTCGCTCGTCGTCGCCAGTGACCCAACCAAGCGTATCTGCGCTTACTACAACATCTGGGGCGCCTGCAAGGGCCACAAGGGCGACCAGCTGCACGTCTGCAGTATCTGCGGCAGCGCGGAGCCTGGGCACACGCTCCGGGCTAACCACTGGCCGCTCTAGCGCGCCAGTGGAAGATGCGGGCTCGGATATACCCGAACTTTTGTTCAATTTCACTCCTTTGTCGTTCCCAGATCTCTCGCTCACAGTTTCTTCGCCTCCCCAGCCCCTCGACGCGACCCCGGCCGACATCGAGACTTTTGAACGCATTATATCGCCCTACAACATCGACGCATTCGCCAACGCCTTACACACGCTCTCAATCGAACAAGAATTTCCTCATCTCATCCAAAATCTTCGTTTCGGCTTCCCCATTGCTGATATTCCTTTCTTGGCCCGCAACGTCATCTTGCCCAACGCAGCAGGCGTCGACGGCGACCCGCTAGCGATGGAGTACGTTCGCACGGAGCTCGACGCCGGCCGCATCTCAGGACCATTCAAGGAGGCATCGCGCGTCCAGACAATCCTACGCGGCCATTTCGTCTGTTCGCCACTCGTCATCGCGGAGAGCGATCAAGGCCCTGGCATCCCACCCAAACGTCGCGTCTGCCGCCATCTCTCCAAGGCGGACAAGGCGGGATTTCCCTCGGTGAACGCACTCATCGACAAGAAGTCTTTCCCAACGTGTTTCGACGACCCGCGTCGGCTTGCTGAGGTGGTAAGCACCGTCCTCTTCCTTCATTCTCCTCCTACGAGCATTCACGCTCGCGTCGACGGACATTCACGTCTGTCGACATGCATGTTGGGCATTCACGCCCGCATGCATCTCGGGCGTTCACGCTCGCGTCGACGGACATTCACGTCCGTCGACATGCATGTCGGGCATTCACGCCTGCATGCATCTCGGGCATTCGCGCTCGCGCCGGCGGACAATCACGTCCGTCGACATGCATGTTGGGCATTCACGCCCGCATGCTGCTTGAGGCGCTGGTGGACATTCACGTCCGCTGGCCTGCATATCGGGCATTCACGCCCGCAGGCAGTCTGAGCACTCATGCTCACGTTGGTGGACACTCATGTCCACCGGCATGCATGTAGGGCATTCACGCCCTCATGCAGCTTGAGACGCCGGTGGACACTCACGTCCGCTGGCTGGCATGTCGGGCATTCACGCCCGCATGCAGCCTGAGCACTCACGCTCGCGTCGGTGGACATTCACGTCCGCTGGCTGGCATGTCGGGCATTCACGCCCGCATGCAGCCCGAGCACTCACGTTCGCGTCGGTGGACATTCACGTCCGCCGGCTCGCATGCTGGGCATTCACGCCCACATATCTACCTCCCCGGACATTCACGTTCGGTGCTGACTCCCCGTAGATTGCCCACTCGCCGCCGGACTCGACCGCCTGCTCATTCGACCTCAAATCTTTTCACCGCACCATTCCCGTCCACCCTTCCCACAAGCGCCTCCTCGTCTTCAAGATCGGCGACAACTACTACATCGACCATTGTGTCCCGTTCGGGCTGGCGTCGGCGAGTAGCAACGCCGGGCAAGTCGGTGGAGCGATCGCGCGTATCTGGACGCTACGGCTCGAAAGAGACGGGGTCGTGCTGCGCTACGAGGATGATTTCTCAGCGCTCCGTTTTCCATCGTGCAGGCTCACGCACATGGAGATCTTCGGCCTCGTGGGCGACCTCGGGGCACCGTGGCATGAAGGGAAGTGCGGGACGGCGTTCGAGGGCACTTTCACGTCAATCGGGTTCGTCTGGAACGTGAAGGACAAGGTGGTCTGGTCGCCGCAGGAGAAGCTGGTGAAGTACACGTCGCGAATTGAGCGCGCCCTCTCCTCCACGATGGTCTCGCTGCACGACCTCCAGCAGATCCATGGGACGCTGATACATGTCCATTTCGTGCAGCGAGATGGCTCTTCGCGCCTTCCCGGCATTTCTAACGCCTTTCGATTCTTCCGTGACGAGTTCGAGCGCAGGCACCTCGCGACAACGACGCGCGAGGCGCTCACCTGGTGGTGGACGCGCCTATCCAGCCCCACCATTGTGTCACGCCCACTTCGACCGCTCCCGCCGGCGCGCGACCTCGACCTCTTCGTGGACGCCTCAACTTCTTGGGGTGTAGGCGTCCTCATCGACAACAAGTGGTTTGCTATGCGCTTGAAGGAGAGTTGGGATCAAGATGGGACGAGGGAGATCGCCTGGTTGGAGGCGGCCGCGCTGGAGATCCAGCTGCTACTTCTGGCGCAGCTGGGCTTCCGGGACGTGCACTTGCTTGTTCACTCGGACAATACGGTCGCGATCGGGGCGTTGTCGAAGGGACGCAGCCCAAACGCGGACCTGAACCGTATTGCCCGTCGCTACCTCGAGCTTTCTCTACTTCTTTCTATTGAGACTACCATTACCTACGTAGAGTCCGAGCAGAATCCCGCCGACTCAGTTTCCCGAGGCTTCTTACCACCAGACCCCCCTCTTGTTCCTCGCTTCGACCTTCCCTATGACCTATCTCTGTCTTTAAGTCCACTCGAATAAATGTTGTATTTCTTGATCAGTTTTGATGGTCTGTTCCGAGCCCAAGCTCCTCTTCAACAACGTCCATGTCGTTCTCAAGATACGCGTCTAAACGCGACGCGCAGGGCGTTCAGCCGCCTCCAACGTTGCCGTTATCGTCCTCGCTATTCAACAGCCCCTTCACGCGCATACCTCCACCACCCCGGCCCAACTTGCCCCCCAGCCCATCGGCTAATCCTCACGCGTTCCAAACGCTCGTGCCGCCACACGCTGTTGTATCCAGCCATCCACAAGGTTTCCTTCGCGGAGTCTCTGCCCCGCCACTTGTCTCGCCGACAACCAATCTGAGTTTCCCTCCGCGTATCACTCCCCGCGCGTCGGTCGACCCCTCCGCCAACCCCTACGCGTTCCAGGCGGCGGAGCAGCCTCTCCCTCGGCCACGCAGCGCCCCTCGCACCCTCATGCCGCACTTTGAAACGCTACACGTCTCGTCGACTTCGCAAAACCACGACAATGCGGGATTTGCTTCCGACATCGCGGCGGCAGCTTCTGTTATCGCTTTCCCCAAGCCCGGGAAGGCGAGGAGGCCGAGGCAAGGGGAGATTCATCGACCCTCAGCCCTGCGTCCCTCAGTGCCGGCTCGCCTGAGATCGCTAGCCTGGCAGACTCCCCACGGTATAGCGGCTATGGGATCTCGGCGTTACTTGCCGCCGAAGGACCTCGCAATGGTGAAAGCCTCGATTTGCAGGGCGTTGGCGCCGAGCTCCCAATCCAACTACGGCGCTGGCCCTCTGCGGTTCACACAGTATTGCGACAAGAATGGAATTCCCGAGAGTCTTCGCATGCCAGCGGAGCCACTCCTCCTCTGCTGCTTCCTCGTCGACTCTATTGGATCCTCCGGCCTCAAATGTGCGCAGAACTGGCTTAACGGCATCTCATACTGGCACACTCTGAACGACGCGCCATGGCACGGCAACGACACCTCGGTCAAGAAGATCTTGCGCACTATCAGCAAGGATTACGAGCATACCCGCCCGTTGCGAGGCCCCATTTCCGTCGAGCATATGCGCTGCATCCGGATGAGTCTTGACTTGGCGTCTCCACGGGGTGCCGCCCTCTGGGCTCTGGCATGCGCGGCCTTCTGGGGTTGCCGTCGCCTGGGAGAACTTACCCTTCCCTCCTCCTTGGGTTTTGACCGTATCTACCACGCTTCTCGTTCGTCGCACCTCGCGCGCTCGCGCGCAGGCGGCCTCGATGTCGTCTCCATTCACCTTCCCTGGACCAAGACGACGGGTAGAAAAGGGGGCTCCCTCATCCTCACCGCGACGAACGACGACATCTGCCCGGTTTGGGCCGTGGAGAACCACCTCCGAATCAACCACTCCCCCGACGCGGACACGCCTCTGTTCGCTTTCCGCGACGGCGCGAAATGGACGCCCGTCGTGAAGACGCACTTCATGGCCCTCATCGCCAACCTATTCCGCGCAGCGAAACTCGACCAGGTGTTTGGGCACAGCTTCCGCATTGGCGGCTCGGTCTTCCTCCTCTGCTGTGGTGTCGAGCCCGAGGTTGTGATGAAGATCGGTGGGTGGACCTCGACCTGCTTCCTCATCTACTGGAGGAAGCTCGAGTTAGTTATCCCCGTCGCTCTCGCGCGGGCGTGGAGCAAGCACAAGGCGGCCTTTATGGCGCAGCATAGTTTGGTGGACGAGGATGATCTGGAGATTGAATTCGTACGCCTTCATTAATAATATATCACTTTCATCTTTCACTCTGCTCTCTCGCATCTCTCCGCTTGGGTGGTCCGCCACCAGCACTCTGCCGGACGCGCTAGTCGCTTTGGGAGCGATGCTCCGTGTGGGCTGTCCGGCTTCGTCGTCATTTTGGGCGACCGGACTTACATATGCTCAGTTTCGCGTCGCGTCGGACTCGGCCGCGGGCTTTCCTGCGGGTCTCTTGGAGCTTCGCCCGCCCGGTTTAGCATTCCCGGGCTCTCCCGCCCCGCAGCCCGCGGCCAGAGGCCGCGCCAGACACAAACCAATCGGTTTGTGTCCCTTACTTCCTTCCTTCCCTCTTCCCGTCTGTCTCCTTCCATGTGCGTCTGAATTTACACGAGAATACGGACGCGTAGCGTCCGAGATTGAGACGCACAGCGTCATTTCACGCATATTTCCTCCTTCCACCCTTCACCCCGAGACGCGATGCGTCTGTCTGGACACGCATGACGATACGGACGCACAGCGTCCGATACCGAGACGCATAGCGTCGACTTGAGCTGTTACACTAGTCTCTCGTAGACAGACGCTACAACAATCTATCTCGTACCTCGTTATGTTGTAGTCTGTTAATGAAACCCATCACTCGATCGCTCGCCTGCCTATTACCAATCACAGTTTTCCTGGGTGCCAAAACCGTGTCTACGACGTGTTTACCGTGTGTTTCAACGTCTCTACATGTTCAGGAGGCTTTTCTGAGTAATCTTCTCCGCCACTATGTAGTGTAAAACCTCCGTATGAATGAAGCCGAAAATTGATCCCCCGGCATGCCGCAACGGCCGAGCTCTTGGTTCAACTTGAAGTCGGTGCAAAAAAATATTTTGAAGCACTGGATGGCTCGGGATGGACTTGAAATTCACTGTTTTTGTGGAAGCATGAGGTACTGATGTGTTGTGGCTGCTGCAGGAGTTGAGAAGCAAAGTGATTTGGTAAGCCCCCGCCAAAAAGATTGGTCATGATTGGTAATAAGCAGGCGAGCGGTTATGGCCCCGCGTTCAACTACAGACTAGCTGTTACACGCACGCGGACGCGACGCGCCCGCTCTTTCTAGTCACTCTCTGTTTCACATCCCTACTTCGCCTACATACTCCCGGGGCCAGGCTCGTGCCGACCCCGAGGACACTCTATCGCCTAGGTACACTTGGACGCATGGGATTTTGGATTCGCGTCCGTCTCGTTCGTGGTAAGTATTACGACGCGCGTCGTAAATTCTTGGTTAGTTGGTTGTTTGCAGGGTGGGCCCCGTGCTGGTTGCGGACCAAGTAGTATTTCAGGCGCTGATGACTATGTATCTTCTGTGCATAGAATTTCGAATGCGGCTCGCTGCCACTGCTGGGAATTGCTACCAGTTGAAGAATCACCTAGTATTCACTGCGTTTGTTCGAGACTTTACAGCGAAGCCGTGGCCTAAATCGGATCCCTTCCAAGTCGGGTCGATTTTTCCTCCGGTTGAGATCTATTTCAACCAGTTTGCAACCAGTGTCATTTCGTTCAGAGCTCGCTAATCCTTCGTGACTCACCGCGTTCAGCCAACAGAGATTCCCGCGACAGTCTACTCAGCAACGCCCGCCGATCGTCACCTCGAACGAGCCTCGAGGTCGCCCTGGCCAGTCATTTCAAGTCAACTGGAAGCGCACAATCAATTGTAAGGAGATCTCCCACGAATTGTGCGGATTGTACGGATTTTCCGAAAACTGAACAAGGGAGCCCCGTATCAACCAACAAATCGTGATGGACGTGAGTAACATGCCGAGCCCGGCGACATAATTTCAACCCAAACCACGCCGCAAATTGACCGCGACTGCGAGGAATGGGAGCCATAGTGAGAGCACAATTCTGAACCATGTCGCCCTCGTTTGTTTTACAACTTCTAATTCATTAGTACTGTGTCATGAGGCAGAGCAGTCGGACGCGCATCAAACAATTGAACGCAAATCTCACAGCCGCAGAGTCATCCCTTACTCACGTTGCCATCTGTGCACGCCTGTGTACAACATTCAATTTACCCGATGGACAGTTTTAAGGAACCAAAAGCGCATTTGCATTTCCGTGCCCTTGCCCCCATCTCTGAACTCCACCCCACTTCACGCTCCCCTTTGCTTCATCATTTGTCCTCGCCGCGCGATGATTTTCACGTCTTCTTCTTCGACTCGCTTCTTCTTCCTCGGAACGCTCGTCGCGACCCTCGGCAGTCGTTCGTGCCTGCAGTTCCAACTATTGAACCAAATCTGAATCCATTTTTTGTTTAGTTCAAGCCAGTGCGGCGCCGGCTCCAGGACTTGTCACAGTCGCCGCTCCCTTCTTTAACCCAATCAGTGCCACCGACGCCCTGCCCGCCACCATCCTCGGTGTCGACGCCGCCGGCCGCACCACCTATGCGCTCAACCAGGACGAGGTCCAGGATAACATCTCCTACAAAACCACGCTCGCCAAGATCACAGGTGTGTTACCCCTATTCACGACGAGGAGAAGACGACTGATGCGGTTGCACAGGCACGTTGGTAGCAGCCGCAGACTACGCCTCGTACACAATCGCAGCCGACGTCCCCGGCCTCGCCATCACCCTCGGGTTCGACTGCTCCGTCGACGGCAAGAGCGGGAACGCCGTCTGTACCGGCCTCGACGAGAGCTCGCACGCCGCGACCGCGACCGCCTCCCTCCAGACGTTCGCAATCGACGTCCTCGCGACCGCTACCCCCAGTGGTGGCGCGAAGCCGAGCTCGGGGGGGAGGCTGGTTGTGCCGGTCGTCGGGACGCTGGTGGGCGTTGTGCTGGGGTGGCAGTTGGTTTGAGGTTTGTTGGGGGAGTAGAAGATGTTCTGTACGTTTCAAATTGCAACATTGGAGTTTTGAGATTGGATTGGTGGAGTTTTGAGCAGGCGGCGCCGACACGGACCTTTTCTCCTTGACCTTCGGACCGATGTTCTATGTACGACCGGATGCCAAAGCTAACTGTGTTTCAAATAGTGAACAGTGTTGTCCGACTCAAGTCAAGGGCTTGACAAAACGTCAAGAGCGTTGACGTTGTGGCCGTTTGACGCGTCAATCAATCCGATCTGAACCGGTCAAGGGCTGGTTAAGGCTGACGAAATGTGCTGACCCGTGTTTTTAGAAAAATCGGAACGATCGGGAGATTCCGGATGTTAGCGCGGCGACTTCGGACCGCGGCTAGGCTGGCGTCAAGCTAAACGCGTCAAGGCTGAACACTTTTGATAACTCTTCGTCAAACGCCCATCAAACGCCGTTCAGGACAACACTGAATTAGTGAAGACATGATATCGTCGTCCAGCTTTCCGTGTAAGCCTGAATGCCATCGCAGACGGGACACTGTCTTGAGCGGTGTTATCCAAACCACAGACCACAATTTCAGGTACCCTTCACCCCAAGTAGCACCCCAACACGATGGCCAAGACACCCCCAAGTATCGGTACGCTTACCTTCCTTGACGCACTCGGCTTGGCGTCACTGCTACTCGACTGCGGCGCCGCGGCGGCGGTCGACGCCGGGGATATCGACCCTGGTGTGGATGTGGGTGTCGCCGACGCATGCGACCCTGAGGCCGATGTCGTCGCTAGCACATCAACGACGAACGTCTCCACCTCCGCGGTCACAGTCGCGGCGTGCGAGCTCTCGTCGAGGCCGGTGCACACCGCCGCCCCGCGCTGGAGCGCGCACTCGAAGGCCACGGTGATGCGGAGATCGGAGGCGGAGGCGCCGATGGTGTAGGAGACGTAGTCGGAGGCTTCGACGAGGATGCCTGGGCGCGTAAGTTGTTAGTTCGTGGAAGAGGAAGGAAGGAACGGAGATTGATTGGATAGGGGCTATTACTTACCTGTAATCTCAGCAATCGTTTCGGTGCCCAGCATGGCATCCTGGTTGAGCGCGTAAGTCGTCCGCCCGAGGGCGTCGACGCCGAGGATCGTAGCTGGCAAGGCTGTTGAGATTGGGTTAAAGAAGGGCGCGACGAGGGTGACGTCTGCGGGCGCGGCAGTGGCCCCGACTATATAAAAGCTCCACGATGAGCCAACCAGCCCAGAAAGAGAGTTGTTCAAGACGGACTTGTGAGCGTTCCCAGTAGAAGCAGGCTAGTGAGCATTGTGAGCGAGCGAAAGTCGCTTGTTGTGGTTCTGGTCAAGTTTCGCTCGCTTGTTCGGAGTTTGATTTGATGTTTGATTTGGATGACCGTCAATGATCGAGAACGATGAATGTGTGGACGATTGTTACGCCGTAAACGCCGGTTACGGCGGAAATATCCTTCACGAGCTGCGGTGTCGTTCAGGATACCCTCAACCGTGAACGGTCTGCCTCATTGTTCAAGATACACTCGACCGTGAACGATACCCAGATGACCTTCAGGATCTGCCCTATCATTCACAGTCTGCCTTATCGTTCATGATACCTTTGCTCGTGAAGGATATGGATCATACCTCCACGAAACAAATTATCCCACAAGTCTCGGCTATACGTGAAGGTCTGAAAAGTCCCTTCACGAGCCAACAGTTCGTTCACGAGCTACACAAACATTTACAACCTTCAAGGAGGTTCACGATGCACCCAACCGTGAAGATGGCGGATCGACGCGAAGAAGCAGCTATTGGTCGGTGCGCATCAAATTTATGATGGGTCCCACTTTTGTCTCTTCCCACCACCGCCGCCAGCGACCCCGCCTCTCCGCCGGCCCCCAACTTATGGCAGCTCTCAAATGCGATCTGCCATCGGTCCCCGAACATATCTCGATGTCGTTTCTGGCGACGCCCGAGCGCTCCGAGTCCCCAAAACGTCGAAACGCGGGCCAGCGTGGCTTTCAGGGCCGCAGGACTATCCAAGCCCACCAATCACCCAGTGCTGACCATCGGCGTGTAATGTATTGATTTGGGGGTCAGGTATGTGGGCTACGTCGTGCTCTTCAGGCGCAGGTCAGCACCTTCTGACGCGCCAATTCCTCCAGGAACATACTCTGCGTTTATCTGGCTCCATTTGCAGCCATGAGGTGCGTGGTCCTTCTCGAATGAGCTTTTTGTTGTATTGCGCCGTCTGCCGCTATTCTGCGTGCTTGGGGTGGGCAGGCGCGACCCGCCTTCACCGTCCTTTGTGTGGTGAAAAAACCTGGCCCGCGGCCGCCCTCCCTGGCCCCGACGAGGCCGCGCTTGACAGTCCCTGTGCGCTTGGCGACAGACGCCGCAATGCGTCCCCGCGACGGGGCAAATCGGCTGCCAGCGGGTTGGGACTTGGACACAGACTTGGTAAGCACCAGGCCTCGAGAAGCACTAGCTAGACCTGGTCGCGTCTGCGGGGGGAAGCCTTACCGGTAGCCTTCGGTCGATGCGGTGGGGACTCGGACGAGGGAGATCGAGGTAGTGTGTGGTTCTACCCCTGCGTGTGAGCGAGGACATCATCCGCCGCGCGCATCGAATTCAAGGAATCCATACGCGCAGGAGAGGTTCGAAATTCTTTCTTCAACTCCCTCAATTTTTAATTACTAAACAGCTATGTTGCATAGATATCTCCAGTACATGTACTCCGTTCTGCTCGTCGTGAATTCGACATTAACCCACTACTGCGCGTCGATCCGGGCATATAACCCTGAGAATATGCCGAATTGCAGTTCTTTTCGGTCTCCTCAGTCGCTTTGCCTTCATTCTCAACTTCCATGCTGTACCTCAACCTGGCAAGACCTCAGACCGCGTTTGGGCTTCTTTATCAAGTCAAGCCGTGGCTCAAGAAGTCACAAGGACAGTGCCGTTTCGAATCTCCTCAACGTCCTGGGACCTCGAATTCTCCCACTCGCTGTGTGCATATTGTACCTGACTTCATATCTACCATGCATTTGACGCCTTACATCCTCCAAGTGCGTGTTTTGAACCTAATTAAGCCCAACCTCAGTGTCCTCCTCTTTGCGATAACCTGAACCCACTTGTAAACGACGCGACATTGTCAGCATCTCCCAAGTCTTCGCCAAGACGTAAAAGCCACCAGAGCTCCGATGAGCTAAACCCATCCCGAATTTCAACTAACCAAACATCGCCGTCAAGATATTAGTACCCACTGAGTGTGAGGTCATTGGCCATTGGCATTAGGTTCACGGTGAAGCCGGCGACGCAAACCACATCCACCACACCACAATGCGATACCACACACATTGACCGCGTACAGAGATCCCTGGTCGAAAAACACGCTGGACTTCGTAACACCCCACGCCTCTGCGCCGCGTAGGCGGTTGCCAGTCTGCCAACTGCACACCCGATGCAGTGACGCGCGTCGGGAAAATGCGACGCCGCTCACCCTGACACGTCTTCGTCTTTATAGAGCATTTTCTCCCTGAACTTGAGCCCGAAGGAGCACCTGCGCCTATTCGGGCTCCTGCGCCTACTATGAAAAAAACTCAACCGTGGGAACGTGTGTTGAGCGGAGTACGGATACTTCCTCGCAGAGAAGAAGAGGATTAAACTGACCATGAATGCTGATACAGTTGTAGCTCGTTCCTCCGACAAGGCATAGACCCCGCGAACACGAATCCATTCGAGTATGAAAAAATTATCGCGACCCCTGAACGTACTATTGGCCTTCGTGAATGACTGACGGAACCGTTCACCTTGCCCTCCATCTTGAAGGAAAGACTGAAAGCTGGAGGATCAACAGCTTACTGAAGGTGGAGGATGGTACTGAAGGGTTGGGTTTGTCGTGAAGGACAGGTCTTGTAGTGAAGGATGGGCGTTGTCGTGAAGGATACATTGTTCCGTGAATGCCAGACAGATTCCTCAATCTATCAAGCACCCTTGAAGGGATAGTGGTACCGTGAAGGACTGGGGAGCGCCTGTAGGGTTCCCTTGCAAAGTCGTGAAGGGACAGATGTCGGTTGTGAAGGTCAAATTTTCAACTCGTGAACGAACCGGGATTATCGTGAAGGATGTGCACTCGACCCGTGAAGGATGGGGGAGTATCCTTCAGGAGGCCTTACGGCGTAAACGCCGTTTACGCCGTACGGATCAGCCATAGATTGGATCTTCATCAATGATCGGTCCCTTGGGATAATTCTATTCAGAAACCCGGGTCCAAGCAAAAACCCCACCTTATTCGGAAGCCCAATTGTCGCTATATTTTCCGAGGTGGGTTTCTGGGTAAGGATCGCCGGCCGGTGGCCGGGAGGCTATGGTCAAACAGTAGTTAAAATCGAACTTCTGCGCAAATACTGAGGCTACGAGTCCTTGCCGAGTTCTTGAGTTCCTTGAGCAAAAAACCGAGAGCCTTGCGGTTTTCTGAGAACTTGAATCGATGACGTCAACCATCAAACAAGAGACGGAGAACTCGCATAATTTGCTGGGTCAGTACGTCATGCCGATGGACTTGTCGACACACCACAACCAGCCACAACCACCACAACCTGGGTATCGTTCCCTTTGCACCTCGCAAGCCTGAAACAGCCTGAAACACGGTCGTCGGAAGCAAAGCTACATCTACACGTCTCGACACGTCGGGCACAGCACTTGTATCGACACAGCACTCATATGACATCTGGACGACATCCGTCTTTCAAACCGCCACCACAGGGAATCTGTGAAAAGCTGAGGTAGGCGGAATCCTGGTTCTTCTGCTCTGCCAGGCTCTGAATACCTTGTGAGAACATAGCCTATCCACCTCAGAGGGTAGATCTTCGCTAGGTATGGCTCCTTCCCTCCCGACCTCTTGACATTGCCACTCATCTCCTGCTGTCAGTAATTTGAGCTCGGCCTTGTACATAGCGTAGAAAATCAAATCCTTTAACCTCAGAGTGCGCATCGACCCTGAGATGGCTTCCCGGTATTGCCTACGACTCGGACTAGTGGCGACAAGACATGCCTTAACTGCGGCCAGTTCATCGAGAGCGTTTCCCCCCACCCATTTTATCGCTGCCTCTTTCTGCCGATTCTCCCCTCTCACCAAAAACAATGAGGTTCTCGGACTACGCGACGCCGCAGCCGAGCCTCAAATACTCCCTGGAGTACTTCTCGTCATTGACGTTCGATCGTGCAGGCTCCATCGACTATCCGGTCGTTGCGAAGCCAGGTCTTATCAGCCACTGGTGCTTTGACTCCAACGAGCCGGCATCTGCTGCCAGTACGGTGGTGCAGCCGGGCGAAGTCGTGCCCCATGCCGACGATCTTCTCCCCATCTCCCGCTGCATGGAATCTGCATATGCGGAGGGATCACGCTCGGTGGTCGTTACGCTCGGGGAAACTGCGGTGGCCTACCATTTCTCTAAAGTGTGTTGTTCTCTGTTCGGTCTGTCCACAAAACCAATTGACCAATCGCAGATTCGTCTACTTCTGGCGATCAACAACAATCAGCCTGCTGTCCTTGGTGCTCGCTCCCTCTACGCCCATATTACAGCCTCCAACATCCTCTTACCCCTTGACCTCGACCGTTTCCGTGCGATGCGCATCCGGGCGCCTGTGGCCGGGTTCCAAGTTACCCAGTTTCCACTTTGGACCCTCGGTTGTCTTCTCGGCGAAACTTGGCTTGAGGAAGATGTCGTCAATGCTCTCCTCGAGCTTCTCTATCTCAAGAACGCCATCGCGACGACTAACGATCCTTCTTTCATTGCGCTACCCACATCTTTTGCTCGGGACACGCGCTACCTCTTCCAGACGGGGTCAGCCTCTTACAGCTCCAATCTGTCTCTCCTCCGGCGACGTCTTCGAGCGGTGCCCACGGCCAACATCTCTTTCTTCACATGCGAGGATGATCACTTCTCTGCGTATCGCTACTTCCCCAAATTCTCCAGCCTCCGGCTCGGTGACTCTATGGGTCGTCCTTCCAGTGGAGATATCTTACCAGCCTTCAATTGGTTTGTTGAGGGGCTTTCTGATAACGGCTACCCAGCCATTGAAGCTGTCGGTGAAGGCCACATGCCGCGACAAGGTCCGCAGTCCGGTAGTTGCGGCATCGCGTCTGTCAATTTTGTTACCCGTGGCGAGTTACCCAATCCGCCTCTCTGGGATGACATGTCTTCCCCGCTCTTTCGGAACAAGGCCCTTCAAGATATTGTCGTCTACCATCTAACGGCGACTGCAGAAGAGACGGTAAGCTCGGATATCGTCTTGTGATCATTTCTGATCTGCTTGACAGTCAAATGATACCTGGCGCGTCCCATGTGCGCTGGCCCCGTTGGCTGCCTCCGAAGTGCCAGTTGACAACGCAAGTCAGCCTGTTGGCTACGATGATTTCAATCTCTATCGCCCTACGGTATGTATTATTTCGTCTACCCTTTCAATGATCTGACCTTTCTTCAGGCGACACATCCTATTCACAGCTTCTTGGCCAAAATTCGGACTCAGCCTCTTATTGCGTTACCACGAGCAACTTCGAAACGTGATGAGAAAAAGGTTAGGTTTTGGCTGTGAAAATTATCCACAATGTCTAACATCTCCTTATTAGCTGAGCTCCCCGAGCGGCCCTATCCCACCAATTTCGAAACTCCCAGCCTTCTCAGCCTCCGCTCCTATCATAGTCTTACCCGACGACACGGACGACGAGGACATCATCGACCTGTCAAATTCTAGCCCAGTTTTATCGGCACAGTCCATCGCGAAGATTGAGCCGGGGATCATCGACCTCACTGGCACGACTCCGACTCGTCCCCGTCCGTGTCTACTTCCCTCTGGGGTGATTGTCCTTCCGGATTCAGACTCCGAGGACGATGTTGTTGTCACTGCGGACTCTCGACTCGGAGCCGACATCAAAGTCGTTCCTAAACGCAAACCACTGGCCGATCTATCCAACTCCCAGCGTGCCCCTTTGCGCGTTGCTCGTGATATCCATATCGGAATGAGATACGACTCGTTCGATGAGGGCCAGGCGGCGATCTACGCTCTCGAAGCCAGTCGAGGGCACATCTGGCGGAAAGGTCAAACAAAGAAGGTCAATGATGTGCCTCGCAGGATCACTCTCCGGTGCAACCATTATCAGCAGCATGTCCCCACCCACCGACGCACTATTGATCCGTCCGACTATAGGAAGGGGAAGACGGTTAAAACTGACTGTATGGCTCACGCCAATCTCTGCGCTGTCGGGGATGGGTCTTGGCGTGTTTCGATGACCGATTGGAAGCACAATCACCCACCGCAGCTTCCTCCGTCCGGCGTCATCTCCCGCCCTCCGACCCAGGAGCAGCAGGCGCTCGTCGCGGACCTAGTTGCATCTTCCCGATCCAATTTTACCCGCAGCCACATCGCGAAGATACTCTCGGAGCGCTATCCGGATCACGTCCTTGAGCCTCGTCAGATTTCCAACATGATGAACAAGGCTCGTCGTGAAGCGCAGGTCGAGGTCGAGAGCCTCGGTGGTGACATGGCCGCTATTATTGCTGAGGTCATACAGAAGAGTGAGACCGAGCATGGGTGGCGCTACTCTCTTCGTCTTAACGATGAGCAGGTTGTCGTCGGTTTCTGGTGGCAGTCTCCCATACAGGTTCGTCGTCTTTTTGTTCCCACTATCAATATAGTTCTCAGTTATTTGCTAGGTTACTTTGACCAGACGATACGGCGACATACTCCTCAATGACAATACATACAATCGGAACAAATACGGTTATCCTCTCAATATCGGCATTGGAATTGACGGTTATGGCAGCTCCCGTAACCTCTGGTATGCATTCCATGAGCGCGAAGACATCGAGACCCATGTCTGGGTTATGCAACAGCACCTCGAGAGCGCTGGTTATGCCCCAGACGTCTTCGGCTCTGACCGACACCCCACCCTGCTCGCCGCACGCCCCCGTGTAATGCCCACTTCCTTCCACCTCTATTGCCTCCACCATCTTGACGGGAACGTCACCGCCAAGCTTCGCTCAACACTCTCTCACGAATGGCACCAGTTCCGCGCCGACTTCTGGAAGGCATATCATGCTGTTTCTCCCGACGAGTTTGATCGGCTATGGACCCAGCTTGTTACCGCCTACCCTGCCGCACAGACATATCTCGAGGAGGAGCTTTACCCTTGCCGGCAGCATTGGGCTTGGGCGTGGGTCAGCAGCACCTTCACTGCTGGTGTTCGTACCACCGGTCGGGTCGAAACGGAGAATTGTGTCAACAAAATAATCGGTGGTCCAAAGAAAACTTTACTCCAGCTTTTCCGAGGTTTGAACGAGCGCACCAATGACCAAAATGTTGAAGACCTTGTGCGTCACCGACAGGTATGTTTCTGTCTCACTTAGCCCGAGCCAATACTAACATATTTTCAGGCTGCGCGGCGCCAACAGGTTTCGAACCTTGAAACCTTATTCCATCCTATAATCCAGACCCTGCGCGAGCATGCCGGTCCATACGCCAATCAAAAATGTCGTCGCGAAATGGAGGAGAGCATGTTCTATACCGCGGAAGCAGTCCAGCTCCCCTCGGGCAAGCGACACTGGGTGCGTACCGTTTCGGTTCAATTCGATTCAGCACCTGACATATACCTTAGGATGAGTACGCGGTTGAAGTTCAGCAAGAGACCGGGTACACCATCAGCGAAGATGAGGATGTGAGTGCTTTAAATTCTCAAGAGAGATTACTGTACTTACGCGGACCAGCTCGCTAGCGTTCGATGATCAATGTACATGAGAACGACCGTGTATACATCTCCACGAAATGGCTTCTTCGGCAGATTGTCCAACGCGGCCTGCAAGTTAAGCATCTCATCCGCATCGCTCACCGGGCCACAGGCGCTGTACACTATCTCGCGCTCTTGCGGGATGGGCGCTATTTGTGTGATTGCTGCCCCGACCAGAACCTCGGGCTAGTTTGCCGCCATTATTTCCTAGCGTGGGTCACTATCAAGGATCTTCCGTTCCACATTTCGTTCATTCGTTCACGGCGAGTCCTTTGCGTGCTTACTCTTTTACGTTCCTCAAATCAAGCGTAGCTGGCTTCAAAATCCCGACCTGGATGTTGCAAGTCTTTCGGCCATCACTAAAACTCACCAAGTTCGCCCCGAGGAACTCCGGATGGTTACCCAACCGATACCTTCTCTCCTGCACCCAAAGGCATCCTCAAAGACTCTACATGCACCTATAGCCCCGCACCCGACTGAAACCCTTCCTGCGCGCGAAGTGTTCCACGAGATCCAAACAGCGATTCATCCATTAATGGCTCATGTCGAAACCCGGGAACAGGTTGACGATCTCCTTCGTAACCTCGATGGTATCAGGTGAGAATTGTTTCTTGCGGCCTGAAGGAGTCTTCCTCCTCATCGCGCTTTTAGACGCCAGAACGATGACCAGCGGTATCGGGAAACAATTCATGATCCACCTGTCATTCGTCACACTGGCCGGCCTCGCACTCAACGTTTAACCGGTGCCGTCGAGGGTCGCGCCGTCGGTGGAGGAGGTTCCCAGGCCCAGAAGCGGCGCTTGCAAGATCGCGAGAATATCGAGCCGGACAGATCGAACAAAAAAGCATGCCGGCGTTGTGGTTTGTGTCGGAAGGAAGGTCATAACAGAGCGACTTGTCCTCTTCTGTCTCTTTAGATCGTAGTAGTTACATAGACGAGCAATATTCCAGTGATTTCCTCATTTGGGACCCGGAGGCCGTAGCCAAATAGCAGAAATCCGGCCGGCGTCGGGAAGATTGGGAACCGGGTTTCTGAACAGAAGCTAAATTTAAACTGAGGGTTTCTGCTTGGACCCGGGTTTCTGAATAGAATTATCCGGTCCCTTGACTTGAAACTCAAAGTAGATGAATATCGCGTCCACAGCCTGCGGTTGAGGCGACTTGAACGCGACTTGGACAGGACACCACCGTCCCTCAATCCGCCCAGAATGGCTTTCCGATTCAGACGTGCCCGCACGCCCCATTCATTGAAATTCCATCGAACCCTTCAAAAAGTACACGTAACCGGCCCACTCAGCTCGATCCCCTCCGCCTTCGCCGCCGCCTGCTCCTCCGGCGTCGCATTCACAGCCCCCTCAGTGCAATTCCCCGCCGGCTGCGAAACGATCCCATTCGCCGCCTCCGAGTCCGCCTGCTGGTGCGCGATCGACGCCGCCGAGCCCGCCTGCAGCCCGTTCACCGTCCCCGCCACCTCGGCGCAGTTGACGCTTTGGATGTTGAGTTTGGAGAGGTCGAGGGAGTTGTCGGAGAATTGGGGTTGGGGGAGGGCGGGGCCGGTGCAGTCGGAAGTGCTGTGTGAGTAAGGGTGTAAGGGTGGCGTCAATGTGGCTGAATGAGGTTGACGTTGAAATGGGCGGGACGACGTACGTGAAGACGGTGCATTGGGCGTCCTCGGCGAGGGAGAGGGACTGCACGTTGGGCGTGTTGGTGCAGGCTGCGTCCTTGAGCGGGGTGCAGGTTCCACCGAGCTCGGGCTGCGTGCAGAATTGGGGGACGAACGCCGGGAGGGTCTGCGGGTCGAAATTAAATTAGGACCACGGGCGCAAGGTGGGACGAACGAAGGTCAGGCCAGCATCATCGCGAGGGTAGTAGTGCACCGGTGCACTATTGACGCTGAGGAGGAGGACGGAGGCGTATGCGATCAACGCGGTGGTGAACATGGTGGAAGGAGGGAGGGGGAAGGAAGGTAGGAGAGGGAAAGACAGAAAGAGAAAGGATGCTCGTACTGCGGAAGGACCATAGGGTCTTTAAATACAAATGAATGGCCAATTTGGAAGGGTAGGAATCGACACCTGTAGAGCGGCCGTCTACCGTTTCACGTATTACTGCACGAATGCTTATTGTTAACTGCGCCGCTATTAGTACTATTCGAGATGAGCGTACCCGGGAATGGGGGTGCTTGGCTTCGCTATTATGTGCTAGCCGCTGAGTCTTTTGCTTGCATCCTCGACTTCGAGTCGCTTCGACGGATTGCTGCATGCATTCGTTGTGGGTGCGGACATAATGCGGCCGAAAGTATTGCCTTCGACCTGCCAAATAAAAGAGTTGAGATAGAGAACACTTACGTCCTGAAGAGGTTTTCTCTCTACTTGGCGGCAGAACCCTGGCGACGAAGACGGCGGGCGTACAGGTTCGAATTCAGAATATCTCGTCAGTGCTTTGTCAATTTTTACGATACTTATGGCAGCGATTCGCGCATCCTGTAGCCATGGCCAGAATCCCAGCGGGACCCAGAAGATTTTACTACAGCACCGTGGACAAGGACGAAGAAAGTTGGAAGTTTGAACGAGTTTGGTGGGTGTTGGTCGAAGTCAAGGGCAGTTTGATTGCCGGCTCAAGTTTCAAACTCAGCCGAATTTGATCTCCCGACTTTGACTCCGAACCTCTTCATCGTCTTACCGCCATTTTGAACAAAGGCAGAGGGACAGCAGAATTCTAAAGCATGGCTTCCCTGGGTTTCCTTGACCTCTCACCTTACGCGTCTGCTCCTCCTCGATGACTGGTCCAAACGCCACTTGGTCAGGGTCGCCATTGTAGTACTAGCCCGGCGACCGTCTTGGCCTGTTCATCGAATATTGCCAGTCTGGCACTTAGGAACGTTCCAACCAAATGGCTGTGCTCGATCGATTCCGGCTGGAGTATTCCTCAGGGGCTTCCAAAGGAAAGACCTGCTCTCGCTACTATGTCCTCTGGCACAGATACTGGCCCACAAAGCGACTCTGACTTCGCACCCATGTCTCCCGTCAGCGAGGACAACGAACTGACACCCAACACCCACAGTATGTCCCTAGATCGAATCCTGCTCGACTTTTGCCTCACACCTCCCCTCACCGCAGTGGCTCCGGACGGAAAGGCACATCCGTCAGCAGAGAGGAAGCTAACCATCCGCGTCCCCGTGGAATACACTCCCCCGACTCCCCCGCCGTCCGCTGAACTGCCCGCCATCCCCCCTCGTCGAGCTTCACTAACGACCCCTGTCTCTATCGCCCTCAGGAAACGCGCATCTGCCCCGGTGCCCTCATGGTCCGCGGCTGCCCTCCCGCTGCCACCCGCGACGCGCGACGAGGACAAGCTGCACGCACCTCCCCCCGAAGAGCCCGTACCGTCCGAGGACCCTGCCATGCCCATGCCCATGCCCGCTGTCCCAGATTCAGAACCCCACAAGGACACCACCATGCCTGTGCCCACCATCGCCGTGAACACCCCCCAGGGCACGCAGACGCAGCCGAAGATAATCCTCATGGCCACGTCCAGCACTGGCAGCGCCATCCACCTCCCCACCGCCCTCAAGCAGTCGTCATCCCCCGCCGCGCCCCCCAGGTCGGAATTGAAGCCCCCACCCGCAAAATACGGCGGTGCCGCACTGCTCCCCGCGCCGCCGCCGCCGCCTCCATCGCAATCCCACGTCACGAGGACCCGCCCCCGGCGCAAATCCGCCCCGGGCCGCCGCGACACGCTCGACGCCCCCCCGCCGCCGTCGCCCCAGCGCCGCGTGCGCAACTTCCCCTCGCACGTCTCCCTCATCGAGTTTGATAGCAGCAGCTCCGAGGACGAGGAGGTTGACGCGGACGCGGACGGGGAGGGGAGGGACGGGGATGAGAGCGCGGCGCGCTCGGTAGGATCCACGTCCATCTCCATCCCCGAGGAGGAGGAGCCCCGCACCCCGAGAGCCCCAAAACCCCCGCCGGCATCGAGTGACGCGGACGCCGACTGGGCGCCCGCGCCGACGTACTTCCCCACCCACCAGAACATCTCCATCTCCACCTCATACTCAAACTCACACCCCGCCGCCCGTCAGCGTTCGCGCGCCTCTACGACCGCGACTACGACCACGACATCGGGGCGGAGCGCGCGCGGGACAGTCAACTCCAGGCCGCGTGCGCCGACCCCGGGCGCGTTCTCGCCTATGGACGCCGACGTGGCCTACACGACGCAGGCGCTCATGAGTCCCGAGATGCTCGCGCGCATGCTGCGCGATCCCCTCGCGCGCCAGCGGTATGTCTTTTTCCTCCTTCCTTCCTTCCTTCCCTCCTTTCCCCACTCAGTCGCGGATTTCTGATTCAATTACTAAACGGATGTGCCTCCATACAGGTTCCGCGAATTCCTCGCTGTCGACGGGGGTGGCGGCGGCACGGCGGCGCTGGACTTCTGGACCGACGCGCAGTTCCTGGCGCAGGCGATTGAGCGGCTGCGTGCGCAGGGGGAGGCGTTTGATGGTGTGTCCTTCTCCTCTTCCTGATTCAATTCTCCTTCGTATGCTTGTGGTGATGCTGAACTGGATGCCCGCCCGCAGATTTGTATGTCGCGGGCTCGAGCGCGAGCCATGTACCGAGGCTGGCGCCGGACGTGCGGCGCGAGCTGTTGGGGGTGCTGCAGCGCGTGCGGGGGATGGAAGAGGAGGCGAGCCTCGGGCGGACGCAGAGCTGGCTTTTGGAGGGGCTTTATAACGAGCAGTTTCAGGTCCGTCTTATTCTAATCTTCACCTCATTAGCACCTCAACCAAACTAACGACTAACGACGCCCCACCCAGCGCTTCGTGAAACACAAGATCATCCAAGAGGCGCACGTCACGCTCGGGCTCAAGGCCGGCGGCATGCAGGGTTCCGGCAGCGCGACCGAGGGCCTGGGGGATACCTTCGTGCTGACGAACCCGCGCCTAAGGGACCATCCCATCGTGCTTGTGTCGGATGGGTTCGAGGCGGTGACGGGGTATGGGAGGAGGGAGGTGGTGGGGCGGAATTGTCGTGAGTTTTTGCGTTTTTTTTTGCGTCTTCCTTCTTCGTATTTCTTCTTTTCGTGTTCTTTCTTCGTTTCGTTTTTTTGTGTCAAGAACAGAGCTTGGAAACTGATATCGAGTTTTTGGTGGTAGGATTCCTCCAGGGGCCGGGGACGCCGCCTGCGAGCGTGCAGCGGATTCGGGATGGGCTTAATTCGGGGAAAGGTGCGTTGGCCTGCATATCTTTGAAAGCCATGGTATCGGAACTCATGTTTCGTTGGTTCTTAGGGTGTACGGAGCTGTTGCTGAATTATCGGCGAGATGGGGAGCCGTTTTATTGTGTGCGTTCCGGTTCTCATTCCCAGTTTGGCTTTCAAAACTGATTATGATAACGCTAACCTACATACAGCTCCTGTGCATCATCCCCGTGCGCGACGCCTCGGGCGCGATAGTGTATTTCATTGGCGGGCAGACGAACGTGACGGGGCTGCTCGCGACGGATGGGGGGCTCGGGCTCGGACTCGGGTCGGGCGGGGCGCAGTCGACGACGCAGATGATGCAGATGTCGCCCGCGCTCGCGCTGGCGTGTGGCGCATCGTCGGCTTTACCCGCGTCGACGACGACGACTCCGCTCGCTGCGGGGTCTGTCGCGGGTAGTAGTATTAGTCACCCCCCGCCGCAGACGACGAGCGGGGGCCGGTTTTTCCGGGGCCTTTTTGGGCGGACGTCGGATGGGAAGCAGGTTATTGCGGGGGCGGAGGCGATGATGAATGGGAATGGGATGGGGGCGAGGGGGTTGCAGGTGTGTTTTGAGTTATGTTCATTTTGTGTGATGCTGACGGACGACGGCGGGTAGGACCAATACGCGTTGTTCCAGAATACTTACAACAAGGTCTGTATTCCGTCGTGTTTGTGGGTGGGTTGGTTGGTTGATGGAGCCTTGCAGATCCTGATCTTCAAGTTCAAGAAGCGCGAGATCACGTTCGTGTCGCCGCAGATGCTCGGTATGTCGTTGTTCACCTCCTTCCTTCCTCTCATAATACTCAAACGGATGTTTGTTCAAGTCTACCTCGGCCTCCCGACGCGCACCCCGCGCGAGCTGCACGCGTCCCCGCTCATCAGGGCCGATGTCGCCGCGCTACTGACTGCGGGTCCGGGGGAGGACTCCCGCGCCGAGACGCGGCGGCTGCGCGCGGACTTGAAGGACGCTGTTCAGAGGGGTCTACCGTGCTCGCTGTATTGTGGGGTTAAGATCCCCGGTACGGCCAAGGGGCTGCTTGTATGTGTTTTTCACTTTTTTAACTACGCGTTGGCGTGCGCTGACTGGGGTGTGTATAATACAGACGAGAAGCGACAGTACGCGGCACAAGTTTGGGATGATGCATGTGACGCCGATTAAGGTGTGTTCCTGTATCTCCTCACTGCTGTTCATTGGAGTGGGTTTTTGACATATACTTGCGCAGGATGGAGATAATGTTGCTGTTGCGTTTGTTGCGATTTTCGGGTAGACTTTTTGGGGTTGGAGCTCGATAATAGAGGTTTAGACGCCGGTGCTTTAGTTGGAGGATTTACCGTACAATTTGGAATGCCCTTGTTGAATTCGGCTCAACTTTGGTTGGATTTGCCCATTGGGGTTGTCGCGTTTGACAGTGATGCTCTCACGGCCTTGTGGCTCCGCCCTCCACTGGCTCACCTCCTCAAAGCCTACCCATGCCAGTGGCTACGAAGTTTGCGTCTCTTGCCCGTATGTGGGCGCTCCAAATGGCTCCCCGAACCCAGCGGGTGGCCGCCTGGGATACATACCGAGCCATGCTCGCGCGCTTCCGCGCGGACAAGGACATCTTCCTGAACATCGGGTGTGGCACAGGAAATGTGACCTACCGCGCGATCCAGGACGGAATCCCGCCGCTGCGGACCCTCTCCGTCGACAAGGACAAGAATCTCTGGGATTACGGGCGCATCGTGCAGTCCTACGACGAGAGCGCAGCGGTGCCTGAGGAGGTCTTGCAGGACGTGCCCTTCCTTGCGGGGGACTTGCTGGACGAGAAGTTCCTTCCCCGGTTACCCTTCTCTACGTCGGAAATTCTATCCGCCCACGGCTCGGATCTCCCTCCTCTGGATCTGACGACGCTCACGACGCTGGCGCCGCTGCACCACCGTGTCTCCGCGATCTTCGCCGAGCGCTTCTTCCACCTCTTCCCGTTCGAGCAGCAAAAAGACATTGCGCGCCGCTTGGCGCCGCTCTTGATTCGCGAACGAGGTGCGATGGTGTTTGGGCGGCAGCTGGGCGGGAAGGCGTTCGTGGCGACGCAGGATGATGAAGACTTGAGTGTCTTTCTCCATTCGCAAGAGTCCTGGCGCAAGATGTGGGAAGAGGTCTTTCCGGAGGGCGAAGTTCAAGTCGACATGAGCGTGATACCCCGCCCACGGAGCCCGAAGACTTCAAATCTGTGGTGGTCGGTGGTAGGTCCCAGTATCGCTCATCAATTTGAGACCCTCGCTGACGATTTACAGTCATACAAGTAAACCCTGCATATTCCTTTTGGCCTTGATAAAAGCGGTCGAACCAACCGACTGACTGCCCAAACTCAACGGTGCTTGCGTAGGAGGCTGATCGACGCCACTGGTGTTTTTCGTGAGTCACCGCCGCGATGTACGTTGTATTACCGATCTGCATATAAACCAGCAATTCGAATGTGTTTCAACCAAAAGACGCGACAACATCAGAACTGCTCCTGGGTATCATTCGTGGAACAATCGTAAGCGAGCAGAGAATAGCTGACTCTAAACCAACCACGCACGATCAACGCACCCAGTCAGTCCAAATCCACAATCGGATTCGGGGTGCCTGAACGCAAACCCTGATGCACCGCTGTACGGCGGGCCGCCTTGTGGTTGGCGGAGTCCAACAAACGACGGGGAGAGATATGGCTTTCAACAGAATATATCCTCCTTGGGCTAGTACAAGCGGGGTTCGGCGTCCTTATCGCCTTGCAAATGTCGCACGAAAAAAACGTCTTCGCTGCACAGCGAGCGCGCCAGTCTCACCTGGGCCAAGAATACCCAGTCTGGTCGACATGAGCTATACTAACCCGGTCACTCTCATCATCTCACGCCATACTCAAAGGATAGAGCACCATCCCGCGCGCGGCACACCTGCCAAATCGGCAGTCCGGTCCCACCCAAGGTGCGCGAAACGTCTTCCAAATGACGTGCTATGTCTCGTCTTTATATGCAATCTCTCCCAGGAATTCGAAGACCAGGGGCAAGATGTCCCACTCGCCCACCTCCTCGATCTCCAAGGCTCCAGTTGCAGAGGACACGAAATCTGTGGTCACCACTGCAACTGAGACCGACGATCTCGTCGACAAGGAGCCGCCGCCGGTGCGATGGACGAGTTGGCTCTTCCGGCGCCAGGACTCTGAGCCTGCGGATCCAGACGCCGTCGCCACCCGACGGTCTGTGTACGACGATCCCGACCTCGCGCCGCATTACTGGCCAAAGTCCAACTATGAGAACCTCCACCGCTTTGATCCCAAGGCGCGTTGGACGTACAAGGAAGAGCAGGCTAGTTGTGGTTCATTTACCCCTGCGCTGTGATTATTCAAAGCGACGGTATTCAGGCGCTTGTGCGGAAGATCGACTGGAAAGTCATGCTTTGGGCCGCCATCAGCTTTTCTGCGCTCAACTTGGATCGGAGCAACATCAGCCAGGCAAATTCAGATAACTTACTGCCTGATTTGGGCCTTACCACGGATGGTACGCGTTGGCTTCCTTTTCATCTTCTCAGCGCCGACATTTCGACCCTATATTAGATTTCAACTTTGGTAACAGGTATGCCACTCGGAACTCAGCAATTCCAACGACTGCATGCTCATCCACTGCAGCGTCTTCCGCCTCGCATTCTTGTGTGCCGAACTGCCTTCCCAGCTCGTCTCCAAACGCGTGAGTATTGATTCAATTCATGCTTTCGACCGACAAATATTCTGACGCGCTGGAGGAAGGTGGGACCGGATCGCTGGATACCGACGCAGATCGTCTTATGGTCGCTGGTGACGCTATCACAATTTTGGCTCTCCGGTCGGACGTCCTTCCTCGTGTGTCGCGCGCTCCTTGGGTTAGTTCCCATTGATCACACTAAGCACGTCGTCCTGTATAGCTGACGAGACGCTAGATTCCTCCAAGGAGGGTTCATTCCGGACCTGGTTCTCTACCTTTCATGTACGTCCTTTCTTCCTTCCGACCGTCCTAAACTTCGAGCGTCAGCCAACACGATAACAACGCAGATTTCTACACCAAGAACGAGCTCCCCTTCAGGCTCGCGCTGTTCTGGATGTCCGCGAGCGTGTGCAGCATCTTCGCCAGCTTCATGGCGTTCGGGATCCTCCATATGCGCGGTGTCCTTGGGCGCGCTGGATGGCGGTGAGTTTCTCCCACATTCGTGTACTACAACCATTAATAAGTCATCGCGTTTCCCATAGCTGGTTATTCCTGTTCGAGTCGGTAATGTTCCTTCCGCGCGCGCCACTTTTCTGACCAAGTCTTTCTTCGCAGGGGGTTAATTACTTTGGTCATTGGTTTGGTTACGTTCTTCCGGATGCCGCCGTATGGCCTTTATCGTGGTATACGTGATAGACTTGCTCACAGAGTGTACTCCAGATCCCCCACTCAGACCAAGGCGTGGTTCCGTCCCAACGGCTGGTTCACCGAGCGCGAGGAAGTGATCGCCGTGTCGCGCATCTTGAGAGACGATCCTACCAAAGTGCGTGTTTGTTCTCTTCAGCCATGTTACTTGTGTGTTCAAGTGGAGCAGGGCGACATGCACAACCGCGAAGGGCTGACCCTCAGACGCCTGTGGACGGCTGTATGCGACTATGACTTGTGGCCGCTCTACATCGTCGGGCTGCTTTTTGGCATCCCCTCCTCGCCGCCCGCGACGTACCTCACGCTCAGTCTCCGCAACATCGGGTGCGCCTCCCTCTACGATCTTGGTTAAAATTTACACTGAACCGAATGTTGCAGATTCAAGACCTTCCAAACCAACCTCCTCACGATCCCGAGCACGGTCGCGGGGATCGTAACCATGTTCGGGATCACCCTGCTCTCGGAGACGGTCAACGACCGCTCGTGGGTGGCGATGGCGCAGGATTTGTGGACGCTCCCGTTTTTGGTCGCGTTGTATCTGCTGCCCGAGCATCCAAATCAATGGGTGTATTTCGTGAGTCTCGTTGTCACAAATACCAGTGCCGAGTTTTTGTTTAATCAGTAACGCTTTCAGGGTCTGGCATCGGGGCTGCTGTCGTATCCGTACGTGTTTGCTTGATCGCTCCCTGCCTCCAATAGCGCCGGTCTGAATGGCGTTCTGCAGGTACACACATCCCATACAGGTATTGCCACTAAACTAGACTGTTGTTCGATTAATTTAACCATCGTCAGGTCGGATGGTGCTCCCGAAACTCCGGCGCAGTCGCGAGCCGCACCGTCAACGCCTCGCTGTACAACATGCGCGTCGCCCCGCCCCTCTTCCCATTCCCGTGAACTAATATCTTGGTTGCGATCCTTAGGTTCGTCCAAGCTTCCGCCATCGTCTCGGCGCAGATCTACCGCAAGGACGACGCCCCGCGATGTCCGTAATATCCCTCAACCTCCTTCCTCCGTTCCTGGATTCTGATCGTTAATCGTTCAACCAACTGCAGACCGGCGCGGAAACCGCACCCTCATCATCATCAACTGCGTGAACCTCCTCGCCGTGTACCCCGCGACGAAGCTGTACTATATCTGGCGCAACCGCCAGCGGGCGCGCGTCTGGGATGCCATGACCGTCAAGGTGGGTGCACGAAAATTAGTACTTGGTATGAGTGTTGACTGAGAGTGATTAGGAACGCCAACATTATCTGGAGACGACTACGGATGTGGGGAATCGGCGGCTTGACTTTAGATTCGCGCATTAGAGCTGTACCTATTGGTTGTCGGCTCCCTATGTTGTGTTGCTTTCTACTCAAGTTTCCCCACTTACTTAAGTTGAACCATGTTCAACCCGAAACTGAGTCGCGACGGCGGGCCACCCTCGATAGCACCTGCGTCTTGCTCAGAAAAGGTCCGTCACGCCGTGTCAGCGCCGTCTGCTTAGAATCCAACCACGCTCCACCAATTCAATCTCAGAACTCCCATGTTGCAATTCAAAACGTACAGAACAGAACATCTACTTCTCCTCTGTCGAAAAAAACTTAAACCAACTGCCACCCCAGCACAACACCCATCAGCGTCCCGACCACGGGCACAACCAGCCTCCCCGCCGAGCTCGGCTTCGCGCCGCCACTGGGGGTGGCCGTCGCGAGGACGTCGATGGCGAAGGTCTGCAGGGAGGCGGTCGCGGTCGCGGCGTGTGAGCTCTCGTCGAGGCCGGTGCAGATGGCGTTCCCGCTCTTGCCGTCGACGGAGCAGTCGAACCCGAGGGTGATTGCGAGGCCGGGGACGTCTGCTGCGATTGTGTAGGAGGCGTAGTCTGCGGCTGCTACCAGCGTGCCTGTGCAACGGCGTTAGTCGTCGCTCTCCTCGTCGTGGATAGGGGCACTATAACGGACCTGTGATCTTGGCGAGCGTGGTTTTGAAGGAGATGTTATCCTGGACCTCGTCCTGGTTGAGCGCGTAGGTCGTGCGGCCGGCGGCGTCGACGCCGAGGATGGTGGCTGGCAGGGCGTCGGTGGCACTGATTGGGTTGAAGAAGGGAGCGGCGACCGTGACAAGTCCTGGAGCCGGCGCCGCACTGGCTTGGACTAAAAAACAAAGATCTTATTCAGATGGTTGTGTTCGATAGTTATGAATGCAGGCAGGCACGAACGACTACCGAGGGTCGTGAGGAGTGTTCCGAGGAAGAAGAAGCGGGTTGAAGAAGTGAAAATCATCGCGCGGCGAGGAAAAATGAGAACTTAAAGTGGGGGTGGAGTTGAGAGATGGGGGCAAGGGCACGGAATTGCAAACGCGCTTTTGGTTCCTTAAAACTGTCCGTCGGGTAAATTGAATGTTGTGCACAGGTGTGCACAGATGGCAACGTGAGTAAGGGATGACTCTGCGGCTGTGGGATTTGCGTTCAACTGTTTGATGCGCATCCGACTGCTCTGCCTCATGACACAGTACTAATCAATTAGAAATTGTAAGTTCAACGAGGGGGCATGGTTCAGGATTGAGCTCTCACTCTGGAGGTTCTTCCTCGCAGCCACGATCAATTTGCGGCCTGGTCAAGGCGTGGTTTGGGTTGAAATTGATGTCGCCGGGCTCGGCATGTTACTCACATCCATCACGATTTGTTGGTTGATACGGGGCTCCCTTGTTCAGTTTTCGAAAAATCCGTACAATCCGCACAATTTGTGGGAGATCTCCTTGCAATTGATTGTCCGCTTCCAGTTGACTTGAGATGACTGGCCAGTGGGCCCTCGAGGCTCCTTTGAGGTGGCGATCGACGCCAGGCGTTGCTGAGGAGTAGACTGTCGCGGGAATCTCTGTTGGCTAAACGCGGTGAGTCACGGAGGAATCAAATTGAATGCGAACTCACCCCTTGAGACTTGCGACCCCTTGAGGTTCAAATACATTTCAGGAGGAACAAAAAATACCCAGACTTGAACCACACTAGGGATTTGAATTTGGGCCACAACACTATGAAAACAGTCAATTCTCAAACAAACGCAGTAAATACTGTACGATTCTTCGACTGGTAGCATTTATCATTTGCCAGCCGTGTTCAAAATTCTATGCCTAGACGATAGTCATCAGCGCCTTGAATACTTGGTTCGCAACCAACGCGGGACTCACCAAAGGCCTTCAGTAGGGCATCAATCATGCGATGCAGTAACAAATTCCACGAACCGCATTCAACCTTCTAACAGTATGCACAGAATATATCAACGCCTAGAATTGTCAGCAACCAAGGGCGTCTCGGTATTACCCATTCAGTATATGCAGGGAACAGCAAACAAGGCACCACTTTAGAATTCAACCCAGGTAATATACCAGGACAAGTCCCATCAAGACGCCGAACATCGAGCTAGAACGCGTGGATCTCGCCGAAGAGCTCGGAGCCACACTGGGAACAGGCGGGGCACTCGACATAACAGCAGCAGTCGGTGTCGGTGTCGCTGCTATAACGTCGACCACAACCGTCTGCAGAGACGACACCGTCGCGGTCGCCTGGTTCGAACTCGGGTCTAGCCCGCTGCATACCGCGAGTCCATTTTGGAGCCCACAGTCGAAACCGACGGTGGTTGCGTCCGCTGCGAGGGTGTATGCGACGTGGTCCGCGCCCTCGACCCACTTGCCTGCGCGTCGCGTCGCGTCAATGATAAATAAATCAGACTCGCTATAATCCTGTAGCACACCTGTGAACGCCGCAACCGCGGACCCACCCGGCACAGTGAGCGCGTCCTGGTGCAGGGCATAGGTCGTCCGCCCGAGAACATCGACGCCGAGGACGTCGGCGAACAGGGCCGTGGGCATCGGGTCGAGGAACGGGGCGACGAGCGTGGCTTTGGCGGTTGCGTGCGCGGCGTTTGAGGCGGTTGGGGCGGCGGCTCGGCGGGGGCGATGGTGGCGAAGTTGCCCCCGCCGCCGACGCCAACGCCGCCCGGTTCCGCCGGGCTAGAGTCGTCGCCACTGCCGGCGATGGACCCGATGGCATCGGCGGTGTCCCCGATGAGACCACCGATTTCAGCGATGTCGCCGAGGCTGATTCGCGGACCGAGCACGGCGCCGTCGACAGCACCCGTTGGCGCCGTATGGACGACTACTCGCAAGCAAATCGTGAGCTCGAGTTGGGTTGAGACGCGGAAAAAAGACGCACGAGACGCCGCAACTGCAAGGGCGGTGCTCACTAGAACGAGCAGAAATGAAACCATCGCGCAGCGAGGACGGAAAGCAAGAAGGAAGGAAGGAACTGTGAGCTATGCGGGCGTTTAGCGCTTGAATGGGGCATGGGAACGAATTGAATCGTAGGACAGTTTTAGATCTCCTCCCGCTGATGATGATCTGTCTGCTTTCCGAAGGCAGTGAGTTTTCAATGTACCATTTGCGTCCTGTTTAAGAGCGTAGGTCCTCTGCCCGAGTGCGACGCCGAGGACAGTGGCGGCCAGGACCATTCCAATTTCCCACACTGTTGGGCCGAGGTTGAACGAGGCGACCAGGGTGATTTTTGGCGTCGGTGGGTTCAACTGGTTCAGGATTGTATCGGAAAACAAACACTTGAATGCGCGAATCAGTGAGTTTGATGAAGTTGTTTATGATGCGAAATTTTACCTTTTTTTATTGAATACTTCAAAGCCTGCAGAGAGTCCGGAGGTTGGAAATTGTCGAGTTCGGGATGGATAAAGACGTACGAGGCGCGGCTCGTGTGCTTACATAAAATGAGCAATCGAAAGGGGAAGGTTGAGCCATCGCGTGAGTGTACTAGTAACATTCACCCCATCGGACAGGGCACATTGGCGACTGAAGTTGAACCTTGTTTCAACCAAGAGCCACGGAATTGATCCGTCCTCGGCATCTGCGATCGATCAGCCATCATTTCGCTCTTGTCCTGAACCGCCATGTCGCGTCCTCGCGTCGATATCCACAGTCTCACTGGTGCCCGTTTCCTCTCGAGAGTTCCCGATCGTATACAGTCGGTGCTCAAGTAAGACTCAGGCTTGCCCAGCGAGAAAAGACCAGACTGCACAGACGATTCTGACCTCGAGGCAGGACCGTTTTCGATCCCATGACGCCTCTCAGCCCTCCCGAGAAACGGCCTTCGATTACCTACTATACCCACGGCAAGCACCGTCTCGAGAGCTTGACCCCGGGAATAGTGATCGAATAGCTGGATGCATCGACCTACCGCGGACTCAAGGGCTTTCAAGCTCTAGTGCACTAGCATCGGCCGCGGGCTCTCGTCGGGGACGTCAGGAGAATACCAGCCTCGGCACGAAATTGTGCGGGGAATCAAGGTTCTCAAGTCCGACAACTTGCGAAGTGTCGGCGTTTTTCCGGTTTGGTGGCGCGGGTTTACTTTGTGCGCTCATATTATAATTCAGTGCGGCCCGCTGTTATTCAGATACCCTCAATTCAAAACGCGCCTCGGACATCCTCATTTCCAACGGCCCAGGTCTCGATCTCCCGGCGCCCGTCCCAGCAGACCTGATAGCGCCGTCCTCGTGTTCGGTAAAATCCAATCCAACCAATGACGTCGGGGCTTCCAAACTGGGGAAGGGCAATCTTAGCGCAAGGCTCGCGGTAAAGATACACGGTTTGATGATCTCCCTGCACCGTCAGCTGACAGAGCTATTACCTTGTTCACCTTCCTTCAACGCGTCTAATCTTGTTGGCGCCGAATCCTCAAGTTATATGAAGAGCCCCTTTTCTCGATCGCTTGCTCAATGCCCTTACTCCACTTGTAAGTAATTGCAATCCTTGCTTTACTGAGCCGCGAACACGATCAAGCTGTCAGAACCTGATCCCGAAGGCACAGGCGAAGGGCACGTTGCAGGCTTCATAAATATAGCATCGACTCTCACCACGACTATCCACCCTCCTCGCTCTCCCCGCCAGCCCCAAAACCCGAAAACCCGAAAATGCCCGCCCCAGAACCACACGCCCTCGCCGCCTCCACGCGGCGCGTCCTCCTCTTCCTCGACGTCCAAGTCGGCGTCCTCTCCGACCCCCCGCTGGGCGTCCCCTCCGCGCCCACGCTCCGCAAAAACATCGCCCTCATCCTCGCCCGCGCGCGCGCGGCGCAGCACCCCCCGCTCATCGTGCACGTGCGCAACACGGGTGATTTTGGCGAGCTCGACGAGCCGCACACGCCGGGCTGGCAGCTCGCGCACGCGCCCCTCCCGCATGAGCCCATCATCGACAAGCGCAAGAACAACGCGTTCGCGGGGACGCGCCTCGGCGACCTCATCGCGCCCGATGCGGAGGTCGTTATCGTCGGGCTGCAGTCGGATTTCTCTGTCCGGGCAAGTGAGTGCTATGCTCCCCTCCCTACCTTGCTCCTACGAATGCATGCTGATCGAGCGTCTGTCTGGGTTGTTGTTGCAAATTCAAATTTGTTTTCGGGACGGCAGCGTGCAGCGCGGCGCTGGGGCGGGGGAACGAGGTGCTCATGATACGCGGGGCGCATGGGACGTACGACCGTATAGAGGTCCTGTACGGCGGGGGCGTCACGGCCGCCACGCAGATCGAGGGCGAGATCGAGGGCGAGCTCGAGGAGGCGGGCGTGAATCTGCTGGATATGAAGGATCTGGGTTCGATCTTCGATAATCGATGACCGGTTGGCATGGGGTACTTGGGATAGGATGTGGGTTGGTGGATTAAATGCAAGTTAGGCTTCCTTCTGCGACGCTGCACGGAACCGTACCCTTTTGAAGTGTCCTTGCTGTATTTCATCTCGGTATTTCTCTGGGCATGTATTCCATTTGATTCGTTTTGGTTTGGGATTGGGAACATAGCAGTTAGCCTACCTCCGTGCAACCAACTCGACTCATCTATCAACCAGAGGCGGACTTTACAGCTGTGCTATATCCTGCGGAGATTCGACCCACAAGAAAATCTAGGTTCCAGAAGCCTGAAAGGTGCAACGGAACGTACGATCCTGGAATCCCATCCCAATTAGCTATAGCGTGGAGCTCGGACGATTCGCACCCCACCACTGATCGACGAAGGGCCGTTAAACTCAAGGTTACAGTACATATGGGATGTATGACGACGAGGCGACTTAAATTTGCCATTAAGTCGTACTCGAATGAACGTCCCGAGTTCTTCTGCCAGAGTGAGCGGGCGCGAAGAGGTAAATGAGCCTTCGCAATCTGGATCTGATTGGCAGGAACTGTCATCATTGTCAGTGCGGGGAAAGATGATTCGCCCTGGCGGACCTGTAAGTTGAATGTGGATGCGGATTGGAATGTTTAGAACTCATTTCTCAAACTGAACCAGCCCTCTTCGCACACCACCTTACCGAATTCCGGCCAAGGTCCCAGGAGAATCTCGTTGTGGAGCGTTCGTAAGTACTGTAGCCTTCTGAGTGCAGTAGGCTGAGTGAGGGGCGTTATGAAAGCGTTATGAAAGGAGCCCCGCACCGGAAGTGGAAGTTTATCACGACGATCTCGATGTGCGATGATCGATGATCAGCCAGCTGGGGAGGATCGCCCAGTGAGACGCACGTAAATATCATAATATTCAACAAACGAGGTTCTCCCATCCAACAAGCCCCTGCAACAAAGTAGTAAACCCGTAAAAACCCAAACCCCAAGTAACAAACATCCCAGTTCACTTTCCACCACGCCGCGTTGACAGGCCGTCTGCTGGAAGGTGAACGCCACAGCGGGCGGTCCGAGGCGTGTATATCCAGACATGCGCAGCCCAGTGCTCGCGGCAGGGGGCCATACCAAGAAAAAAGAGTCGATCGGAGGGGTGGCCAGGAGGACGTCGTCCGAACGAGTGTGTGTGGCGGGGGGTTACCGACCGTCGAATAGTCCGGGTAGGTAGGACATGTCCAGGACCATCGCACCCGCTTTATCGAGCTCCGTCTCAACTTGCGCCTTGATCTTCTCCGCCGGAATGACTCGCCCTTCCTCCACCAGGTCTGTGTGGTCGTACGTCCCGTGCGCGCCCTGAATCAGCAACACGGTGTTCCCCCGGTTCATGGCGGCCATGCACGCTTATTGCGGGCGCACCATTAGCAGGCGAATGAGCCGCGGGGTGGCCGGGACGTACTTGACTTGATAGAGAACTCGGACAGCAGGCCCACGACGACGATCTCTGCCTCGGGGCTGATGTGCTCGCCCAGCGTCGTCCCCGCGAACGCGTTGCTCTTGCGCTTGTCGAGTACGAGCTCATCGGCGAGCGGCGGGTGCAGGAGCTGCCACGTGTCTGTGCCCTCTTCGTCGGGGTCGCCTGCCTCGCCGCAGTTACGGAGGTGGATGATGCGCGGGGTGTGTTCGGCGCGGCGGGCGTGCTCGAGGACGTTGGCGACGTTGGCGACGATGGTGTCGGCGTCGGGGAGGTCGGGTAGAAGCCCGACCTGGACGTTCACGACGAGGAGGACCCGGCTGGTCATGGTGAGCGGGAGGAAGGCATCGAGTGTCCATCGATTACTGACTCAGCAGTCCCACGGCCAAAAAAGGAAAGCCTTTCAGCCGCTAACCGCCGCTTGGACCGAGGAAACCCCAGATATTAGTGGCATCCACGGAAGGCGAGCAAAATCCTGTGGGGCGATCTCCTCAATTTTCCTGGCTCGTTCTGTCGCTTCCCGCGGTTTATTTTGGTGGAGGAGCAGCCTGAAGCAGCGGCGAATTCCTTCCCCCTTTTAGACACCCACCGTATTTGGTAGTAGGGTATCCCAGATATTCCTGCGCACATATCAGCGTGCTCTGTTGATATAACGTCCGTCTGCGCTAAAGCGGGTTCACTAACTCTCCAGTGGGTACTGCAAAGTCGTCCCAAACTCTTATCATGATATGTAGTACGCTACTTGAATATGAAACCAGAGTGAGTACCATAGTACTCAGCCTATAATGATTTGAAACACCGTCTGTTATGTGGTCCTACGATCAACGAATGGCTTGTATCGTCCAGGGTTATTTGAAGTTGAACATCGTCCGGGATGTGGTTAAATTTCTTGTGCTCACATCTGAACGGTCTGAATGTCTTATTAAATTCCCATTCGCTGAAGTCTAAGCTGGTCTGTCGGCTTTTTCCCTCGATAATCCTTCCAGTGACTCGCGAGCGTCACCAGTTTGGTTGAATTCAAAATCATTTGAGACGATCGGCCGCCACTTCAACGCGATTAAGAGCCGCTTTGCGCCAGTTCGATTTGCATCGAAGGCGGACAATATCTCAAAAGCTTTGTGAATGAATGGAGAAACTCTTATTGAACCATGCCCGGCCAAAACAGTTCCTCGAGTTTTCGCCCGCCGCGAACCACATCGCGCCACATCCTCAGGCGAGGAAAACCGGTGGCCGAAATATAGTCAGAGAATTCGTTTACAGTCCGAGGCCGAAGGACATCTTCCTGTATCTTGCCATGAACGTGTTTCGATTCCAATTTCCAGGCGTTCTCGCTGGTTCCCATTTACGTGGTGGGACATGGGTTCCTCGACGACACTGACGCCATAGTTCCGGACCCGCGTTGAAACCGTAGCACTGCAGTGTACTTCAGCACTCCCAATGTCGTGGCCATTGACCCGTGTGGTCTCCTGGGCAGAGGCCTACTGGAGAGGTTGGAACCATTATTTGTCGGCTAGAGGACATACGAAGGTGATACTCTTGGGAGTAATTCCCGCAGAGCGATTGCGAAGGACAGAGTACCGTGGGATGGTCGCTGCCAGTCTGGCGGTGTGCCAGAGAGCTCTATGTTGCATGAATAAGAGGAGGGGCGGCGCAGGCGCAGGATATGGAGGTAAACTTCAACGTGGACGTTCAAAAGGCTTGGCAGTATATGAAGACAGAGGGCCTGGATCCCAATGAAATGTAGGAGGCGAGGATGGTACGATCTCGTATTAAATAATGGCGCTAAACTTCGAACGTGATCGGCAAGGTTGAGGAAACGCCCCGGTTCAATCGTCCATGTGACGGTGGAGCCCGTGGCGGGTTGAATATTTGTTCCCCGCCGTTCAACACGGAGACACTGGACACCAGCGCTGTTCGGAGTTAATTTGCGACATGAGAATATATATGTTCAACGGTGTTGCGGCAAGTTACCAACGCGTCTATTAAATCCTGGACGTTGACAGACCGATAGATATCTTCCCGCCATTCGACTCGAGTTCAAAATTATTACTGTACTTACCTACTCGTGGTGGCGACGGAGCTTTTAGTGTTTGGAGAATGGCCACCTGACGAGGAATAATTACGGAGTCACTGGCAGGATTTTTTTAGCGCACCGATGAGCAGGGGTGAAGTACGTCTTTTGCGTGCTCACCAGTGCTTAGTCTCCCCCAGCCACAACGTCCCCAGCCACAACAGAACGTCATTTTCTGACGACGGGATCTTGTAACTTTCCCTTCAAGTTCCCACGCAAGCGTTTGCAACAACCGCCCATTCCCGAACTTTGGTAGAATCCTTCAAAAGGCGCGTGAGCTTTCCCATGCAGCAAAATTTTCGCACAGATTTCAATTTGGTTCCGGGAAACGAAACCTTCTTGCCCAACGTGGATGTTTCTTCGCGCGGTCCCCCGCGCGACGTGAGAAGAAGCACCGAGGCTTGACATTCAATACGAAACAGTTAACTCCGTTCTCGCGCTGTCGTGACGTTGGTTTTCTTTGGTATTGAACCGTTCAACCAAGGTATGTACCTGTGCCTCGTTACTAGGTTCTCGGGATATCAGCGGAACTCCGTCCCAAGGCTCACAGGAACTTGCGCCACCACGCAGGTCAGGCACCCCGACAGAGATGCTGCGGAACCGAAAAGCATGGTGGGCCTGATTACCGCCTGATTGCAGGGATGTTGAAAACGCCAGGGTTGATGGATGGCGAGCTCGAACGCGTACGGTTAATTGAATATTGCGACTGTCGGCCGCCGGTTGCGGGCTTGGGCGGGGGGCCAGGGGTTTTAGTTTCATCCGTCGTCCTCGTGCAGCCGGTGTGGAGAGCTCGTGGGATCGCCCCGCGCGTTTTTGAACATGACAGATGTCGGCGCAAGATAATATCCGTCGTGTGCGGTACGTTTTGGGACTGGGGCATCATCCCAATCTTCGCTCCCGACGTTTCGCGGACTTTCGTAGGCCTTCCTTCCGCATGTGGGAGTTTTTTCGATCCTCAGTTGAAAAGATCTCGAGGAGGAGATCTTGAGATCGCCTGGAATAGGAAAGTTTGAGAAACTCTGTTCAAGATACCGCTGCTGCTTGAACCGTCGAAAGTCAGAGCGGCAGAATTGCCTGGTTGAACTGAAGATATTGCGGTGGTCGACTAATGGCCGTCGTGGAACGTTTATGTCCTTTTTCACTTGGGGGAAGCGCACTATCAGAGCGGTTGAATCACCTGGCATAGCAGTTACTCACCCTTACTCACCGTCGTCTGAAGAGAGTTTGAGGACACCCTCTCCGGGGGCGACAGAACGGCGAGAACCAACATCGTCCGGTTTGAAGGCGGGGCGGACTAAATGCAGAAAAGGAAGGAATGGAGAGCTCGGGAGTCGGCGTATAGACGGATGAACGGTATAGCCTTGGGTAACAGGTTCAACTGTATGCGCAGAAATCGGATGTTGCGAGAAGTATCATAACGTCCTTGCCACATCCTCAGATTTCTACCCCGGCTGACGGTTGAAAAGGCGCGTGCCTACCCATGGAGCCCGAGGATGGGTTCGGAACTGCTCGGCGGGCTGCGAACGAAAGGTTACCGGTATAGAGTGGGTTGCATTTTATTTCGATCCAGTCACCAAGTTTAGGCCGAGACAAGCCACCAGTATGCCGATACCAGCCGATACCTCAGCAGGAACCTTTATCTTTATATTCGGCTTGTCTCCGAATCTGTCCTTCAAGGCGGCCGGGGAGTGACGTCAACGTGAGCCATAAATTCGTTGACATTTGAGCATAGGCCGTTCTTGCGAGACGAGTTACTGTGTAGGTAAAGGCCATATCCAGACGAAGGCGAACAGAGTGGCATGGTGGACTTGCGCAAGTTGGTTCGCAGCGAGTTGTTTGGTTTCAAAGCTATATACAAACAGATCAATTTTCCTGCGCTTCCACCTTGCTTCCACATCGACTGCTGCTCCAGCTCCCCATCCTCTGGCGTCGTCACCAGCTGCACGACCTCAGAGCTACACAGCGCCAAGATTACTGACCAGGAAAGAAACAAGGACCTCCGTCTCTTGACCCTTGAGTGCGTACTTTACGTCGCGCGCGCCTCTTCAGTGTAATCTTACGTCAATCTCCATGTATTAGGTGGTCATCCGTTCGAGGTTCGTTGGGTTGAACATATTCGCGAATCTGTACTTACATCGGGGCTCAGGTGAACCTCCCTAACGCGACCCTCTGCACGCGTTTTCCCACAATCAAATCACCATCGTCATCGTCTCCGCCTCCTTGCTCGTCTTCTCGACAAAACCCCCCGCATCGCCCTTCAAGCGAGGAACCCGTATCGCCTACACTTTCTAACCGTCACCACTCCTCCCCGCCCGGTTCCCCGACCGTGGCGGTCGCTCGATAACTAGGGTCAACTCAGCCTCAACAATCACCGTCAGATCCCCACCCATTCTTACCACAAAATAAAATAGCAATGTCACGCGTACAAACGATTCCCGCGAGCTCTCGCGTCCGCCCTGGGCGCTGGGCTTCCAGTCGGCATGACGAAAACCTGATCTTGACCACAACTGAACTCGTCGAGAATCTATCTTCCTCGCCGACGCTTCGCCTGACGGCGGACCAGCTCCCTGGAGCTAACGACGACAATATCTTCCCGTCGCTACCTCCCCTCCTCCACGGACATCCGGAAGTGCATCTCCGAAATGGTGTTATGAACTCATCCCGTCTGGCTGCCAACTGCGACCCTGACGCCGAGCAAGCCTTCTTCGTGGCGGATCTCAGCCAGGTCTACAGGCAGCATCTACGCTGGCAGGCGTGTCTCCCTCAAATTCAACCTTTTTACGGTTAGCATCGAGCATTATGTGTCGCTCATCGCTTGTTGAACTGACGTCACGCCTATGGTAGCCGTTAAATGCAACCCGGACCCATATGTGCTCCGACTACTCGCGGCCCTCGGCACGGGCTTTGACTGCGCCTCCAGTGGCGAGATTTCCCAGATTCTCGACCTTGGCGTGGCGCCCGCGCGCATTATATTCGCCAACCCATGCAAACCCGTCTCGTTCGTGCGCCACGCGGGCCGACTCGGCGTTCACGCCATGACGTTCGACAACGCGGACGAGCTCTACAAAATCGCGCGCGCGCACCCCGCCGCGCAGCTCGTCGTGCGCATCCTCACCGACGACACGAAGAGCCTCTGCGCGCTCGGCATCAAATTTGGGGCGCCGCTCGTGACCGTTCCTGGGCTGCTCGCGAAAGCAAAGGAGCTAAACCTGAACGTCGTGGGAGTGAGCTTCCACGTCGGAAGCGGGTGCTACGACCCCTCCGTGTACACGGATGCCGTGATGCGGGCGAGGACGGCATTCGACATGGCGGCCGAGGCTGGGTATCAATTCACGCTCCTTGATGTTGGCGGCGGCTTTGAGGATGCCCTCTTCGAACAGGCGGCGACGTTCTTGAATGATGCGTTGGCGACCTATTTCCCCGATCGACGCGGCCTCGAGATAATTGCCGAGCCCGGGAGATTCTACGTCTCCAAGGCGTTTAGTCTCGCCGCAAATATTATTGCGCGCAGGGCGCCGTTGATCGAGGGTCCAAGGCCGACCCCGAGTGGAGTGGATGCGCCTGCCGACAGTCCATCCGTCATGTGTCAGTCTCCCTCCCCATCGCCGGCGCGTCTCTCAGTCTGACCTATTTTTTCTGCAGATTACATTAACGACGGAGTATACGGCGCCTTCAACTGCATCCTCTTCGACCATCAGACGGTCCACCCATACGTCCTGTCCATGGGGGGCTCCTTCCATGTCCCGAACTCGGAGGCACTCAGCAACTGCAGTGTGTGGGGCCCGACATGCGACTCGATTGATTGTGTGTGTCCCTCGGCGCGGCTCCCGAGCGCCTTGCGCGTCGGGGATTGGCTGGCGTTTGACAACATGGGGGCGTACACTCTGTGTGCCGCGAGCCAATTCAACGGCTTTGAGCTGAGCAAGGTTATATATACCACGGGAGGGTTGAGCGGGGGCTTTGGGGCGCTGGAAGTGCGGCGTGCGCTGGCCAAATTTGCGGCAGCTGGACATGGTGTTTAACCCAACACGGTATGCCACACTCTCCACAAGGGGAGTTTGAACGAATTTACATAGAAATAGGATGTCGGTATACACGTAGAATGGACGGATGTTTAGCCATGACGAGAATCGAAGACGCGAGCAAGGTTTATCAACGCATTGCTTACCCATTGGGGCCTACACCAACATTCGGCACCGAGGATAAGACCGGTCCGATGGGTGCGCTACGTCGGACCCGGGAGGTCGGTGTCGAAAGACGCGATCGAGGATCAAGCTTCTAGGAACACCGTCCACGATCGAGGACACTTCCCAATTGCGGTAAAGTGTCAAGGAGACAAATTAAAACGTGGAGAACGCGTGGGAGCCCAGATGGTTCAAACTCTTGTATGTTCAGGGCAGGGCCGTGTATGCTTGTGCTTGTCGAGCATTAGGGGCGGGAAGAGAGTGAGGAGGTATGTCTTTCGCGCCATGAACTCGCACCATGAAAATGACCATCTCGTCTGCTAGTTTCCTCGGCGCCCGACGGCACTTATAGTGGTGCCAATAATAATTGTCGTTTTGCAGATCACAGCAAAGCTTGCCCCGGAGCAAATCAGATGGGATCTGCAGGGTCTATAGCTCCTCTTTGGAGAATCTAGACCGCGTCTAAACGGCTTTCTATTTCACAATTTGCGTGAGCTCGTGCACCGGCCGCAGTCTCCCCGGCCTTCTTGTCTCCCCCAACCACTTAAGACCCCGTCTCGAATTGTGTGTGCGCCACCAAGCCGCCACCTTATATTCTTCTTCTCGGAACGAATTCTCAACCGCTGCTCACTCGGTGGTGCCTGATTCTCTATGGGACCAACAGTACTCCAGGTGCGTCTCCGTGAATATCCTTCCTATGACTGTGGATTAAATTCGCCGCGCAGGACACCACTATTCAGGCCGTTCAGCCCCCGGCTGGCCAGGGCCCACGCTTCCGTCCATTCGCCAGTTCTGTGCACCAGGTTACGAAGGGCAGGTATATCACGAGCAATGACCCCCGTGGCTACATGTGCGTGAATATTTAAGTCATGCTCCCATCCTTTCCTAACGCTTCGTGCTCGCCAGTCCGGTGTATGAATATCCACTCAACAGCCAGTGGATAATGATGGATATCGACGATGGTTATATTCTCTGGACCGGAATTTGGAAGGGTTCGTCCTGTTTCATATGTTCTTCGCGTTCTGACACCTGTTTTATTTCACAGCGCTCGGAAATTCCAAAGGTAATTTACCTCCGTAGCCCCCTCGTTCTCCTCCTAAACGAAGTCTTGCCGTTTCAGCCGATATTGTCAAAATGATCGACTCGCAGCCAGAACTGGCGCAAGTTATTCGGCGAGTACGAGGTGGGTACCTCAAAATTCAAGGGACCTGGATGCCATACGAGGTTAGTACACCTACGCTCACTAGGAAGGTCGGTTCTAACCCATTTATCTGCAGATTGCCTTACGTCTGGCTCGGCGGTTAGTCCTTCCTATTTTATTTTGCAGTGACATTGACGCCCTTCCTTCCTTCAGAGTCGCGTGGAATATCCGCGAAGATTTAATCCCCCTCTTCGGGTATGTACGCTCCTTCCTGTCTAGTTCAGCCACCCACTAACCACGACCCAATTCGATAGACCAACATTCCCAGGTACCTGCCTATCCCCCGACCAACCCGGCTACGGCCAGGTCGTCGCCTCCTCCGGCCGGCGGCGAGCCCGACGGAACCCCCAAGCGCCTCTGATACCTAGCGTCCCCCAACACGAGTCCCACTGGCAACTAAACGGCCACCCAATATCACTACACCAGCCCTCGCCCTTCGCCCCCGCGCTGCCGCTCAGCAACCACAACTCGCCGGTCTACAGCACGAACCCAATATACCCCGTCGACGCCCAACTCAAGGGTAGTCAATATCACGGGGAGTGGCCATCATCATCCCAGCAGCCCCGCGAGCGGCATCGTTACGCGCCCTACCCCGTAGCTACTGGCATGCCCCCGCCGCGCCGCCTCTCCGCGTCGTCATCCCGCGGCTCGATATCGCTGGACATCCCCGCCCTGTCCCTGCACGACCGCCCCCGCACCACGCCCTCGCCCATCCACGGCGGCGCCGACTCTCCAGCAGGTCCTATCCGCCTCCCCGCAATCCAACAGGCCGTCCAGACGGGCGCGCCCTCCGTGTACGCGCTCCCCCCGATTTCTGCGCTCGAGGACCTGCGCGGGATGGACACGCACGACTCCGCCGCCGTCCTGCGGCGCCTCCAGTCTGACGATGACAACAACTCGCGCGACGAGCAACATATAATGCCCATGCGACGCGCGATCTCTGTACCGCCCATCCAGTAGGTCTCGTTCGTATACACGCCTCCGCTCCTGCGACTAACGTTTTTACGCAGCTCCCCAGCCCAGCTCGCCCAGAATCGACGCTCGCTCGGGCAAATACCGAGCAGAGCAGCATACGGGCCCAAGCTCCGCGTCTCAGTGCCCTCCTCCGACCGCGACAGCAACAGCAACTCCACCTGCGACCCCTCGCCCATCTCCCCCGCCACCCCGCGCTCCGCCGGCGGGGGCGGGCTGGCGCTCGTCCCGCTCGCAGTCCTCAAGGAGCAAAGCCGCAAAGCCGCAGCACCGTACTCCTTCCCGGTCGCCTTCAGCCACAACGACTGGCTCGGTAGCCGGCACTTGTCCCCACCCAGCGGCGTCGCCGTCTGGTAACCGTCCCCGTCCCCGTTTTCGTTTCTTTTTATCTTCGTCTTCGTCTCCCGCCGCCCACTGCTATGTACTTTACTATTCCACCCATCGCACTTGCCCCATGTATAACACACGTACGTCCCCTGGACAGACAGACAGACAGACATTTATTCGCTCGCACTATACCCTTACCATGCCATACCTTGACTATTAGCGCACATGTATCTTAGCATTAATTGTTCCACCTAGTAGTTACCGCCCATTCGCGATCCCAATAATGAATTGTACAATTTTGATCTCTTCCTTCTCCTCCTCGAGCCGAATTTCAGTCCTGAGTCCACTTGCTCAGTTTTCTGTGCGGCGGCCGCTCGCCGCGGCGCCATAACAAAATCGCAGTCTTGGGCTTGGGCTTGCCCATGCCCTCCGCAAGCCCACCCTCATCCGAGCCCTCCATATCATCATCCGCCGAGCTCCAATCGTCCTCCGACGAGGCCCGCTCGCGCTCGCCCCCCACCTTTGTCTCCTTCTCGTCCTCATCACCATCCTCCTTAGGAACCTGCTCCGCATTAACCTTGCTCCGCGCCAAAAGCTTCTCCACAACCGGCAAAAGGTGGGCCGCTTCCCAGAGGCAAACGCCAAATCTTCACGGGACCAGGTCATGTCGATGCCAAAACCATCCCAAGGAAGGTCTCTCTCTATTAGGGATCCGGATTGGATATAGATACACCAAAAATCCGCTAGATACATTACGCACTCCGGCCCACCCATTATCCACGGTTTCACAATCTGGATGGATGGACTCATGGTCAGCAAATTTCAAAGATCCCACAAAGGTCCGTATACACGCACCCGATAACCTTCATCAGAAGGAACCCAATCGTCGAGACGACCTATTCATTCATTCAGTCATCATGATCAGTTTCCGTGAGCCCGCACGAGTGGCAGGGCAGCAACTCACCAGGGTGGCGATGATGCTCGCCGGGACGCCGTTCTTGAGAAAGTCGACGTTGGAGAGGTACAGCACGCCCAGCTCGTCCTCCTGCGTCGCCCTGCCGCGCCGCGCCATCAGCATGCATGCACTCCTGGGCTTGGGAGGGACGACTTACGCGGTCTGATTGGGGAAACCCGAGACGGGCATGCCCATGCCGGTCGAGCAGATGAGCCCGGTGATGAAGATGAGGAGGTTCTTGTGGTCGCCGGGGAGGTTGGACCCCACCTCCTTCGCTATCGGCACTAGGAGCACGCTCGCGATGGTGTGGCTGATGAATGTCGAGATCACCTAGGCGTAGAAGATGCATCAGTGTTGGCCAGCGGGAGATTGGCGATAGAGGTCCCGACGGGGGGCGCAACGAAATAAGCGCAGGAAGGCGTGACGTCAAGGCCCAACGGAGGCGACGAAGCATGAAGGCCCTCGGAGCACACGCGAGGGAAGCGAAAGTGAAAGAGAGACCCGACGTACCAGCACCACCGGGGAGAGAATGAGGACAACATTGTAGAGCGTAACACCCTCGAGCAAATCCCGAATCAGCGAGTCGAGCACCTCCAGGAGCCCACTCGACTGCACGCCCTTGCCCAGTGCAATCCCGCCCATCGCAAGGAACACAATCGTCCACGCAAACTGCTCGAAGTCGTCCTACACGCAAAACACACATTAGCCCTTCTCCGTGTAGTAGTTAGGATTAGGAGAAAGCCACACCTTCTTGAGCACCCCCGTCGCAAAGAACGCCACGATCGGCACGATCGCGATGACGCCCATATCGCCCACCCACTCCTGCACCTGCCTTGCAACGCACCACAGCGCAATGGTCACGACACACACAAAGGTCACCCACCACTGCTTCAGCGTGAACCGCTCCCGCGTCGGGCGCAGAAGCTTGATCTCGATATCGCGCCCGCCGTCGGGCGCGCGCGCCGGTCGGTACGAGACGAGGAGCAGGCCCCAGATGAGGAGGATGGAGAGCGCAGAGACGGGGAGGGCGACGATGAACCACTGGCCCCAGGAGATGGGTGGGTCCATCGCTTGGAGGGCGATGAGGTTTTGCGGGGAGGAGATGGGGGAAGATTGGCCGCCGATGTTGGCGGCGAGGGCGATAGCGAGCTGCGGAGGGGTGGTTTAGAGGAGGAGAGGCGGACGGGGTGGGCGCTTACGATTAAACAGGGCCCGAATGAAGATTTGGGCGGGAGGGTGCGGAGGATGGGCTGCAGGTCGAGGCGTCAGCAAACAGCTCATTAACAATACAATACGAAGCGTTCGCGTACCCGGATGAGTGTAAAGCACAGCGTCGGCGCTGCGACGTTACTAAATCACCATCCATCATCAGCACCTCTTCACAGAATCCCGTTGATGCGTACATACCTAATCCACATACTCGCGAAACACGACACGCCCATGAAGGCAAGCAACACCGTGCTCGGGCGCGTCCCCGCAAGACTGAGCACACGCGTGATCAGCACACGGTCGATGTTCGTCTTGCTGAGCGCGGAAGAGATGGTGAAGCCGCCAATGAGGAGCATGATCGTCGGCGAGAACATCACGGAGAAAATGTACCTAGTCGAGGTAGTTAGGATTGTATTAAGCTAGGGAGGAGGGGAATGAGACGTACTTGGTGGCATCCGGCGCGGACAAGGCCGTCCCCTCGTCGTCTCGTATGACGGACAAGCACACGAGCAGCAGCGGGACCATCAGCGACGTCACGAACAGCGGTATCGCCTACCAATTCGTCAGCACACATTTCGGAAAGCAAGCAAGCAGAAAAAAAGGAAGGAAGGAGAACGCACCTCCGTCGCCCAAAGCACCGTACAAAACATTAGTACTGCATAACACCGATTCGCCTCCCTCCCCTGAACCGTCTGCGTATTCAGCAGCGCCACAAACACCCCCACCGCCCCCACCATCGCCAGCTTCTTCTTCGTCACCCTCAGCCGCAGCCCTCCCGCCTGTACGACCCACCCGGGCTTCTCGCTCTCCTCCTGCGCGTCCTCCTGCGGGACGAGCGACGCGCCGACGCCCCCGGCGGAGGAGAGGTTGTCCCCGCGCCGCTCGCGCCCGATCATCTGCCGCCAGACGGTGTCGCGCTCCCACGCGATGTTCTCGCGCTGGTGCAGTCGCAGCTGCTGCTTCGCGAGCGGGCGGTCGCCGCGCGTGACGCATTTGGCGTAGAGGTCCACCAGGCGCGCGGTCAGTCCTGTGAGCGCCGTGCGCGCCGCGGCGGTGAAGGGCGGCGCAGCCTCGACGGAGGTGTGCAGGTACGAGTCTTTCAGCTGTTTTTACATTAGTGTAGATCTGGAGGACGAGAAGCGCGCCGTACCTCGCAGTAAGTGACCTTGTCGTATCTGCAGGCGGGGTTAGTGCGGAGATTAAGCCAGCAGCGCAGGGAGGAGGCGCACTTTTTCAAGATCTTGCGGAAGCCAGAGTAGTTGACCTCGACATACGACTTGAGGGAGGTGACGGAGATGTAGAGCGTCGTGATGCGGCGCTTGAAGAGCAGCCGGGTGTCGTATGCGTAGTCGGACTTGGAGGTCCAGACGTTCGTCTCGTTGTGCGTGCTGGAAGTCATGCTGCCACGCATAAAGTCGGGCGTGAGCTTGTTGACCACACGGCCGAGGGTACCTCGGGGCGCGGCCGGGCTTATGGGCGAGGACGGCTCGGGGTGGCCGTCGGAGGAGACGGACGAGATGCTGCGTCGGTGGGGGCGCGCGGACGGTTCCTCGGGTATGCGGTCCTCCGGGATGCGCATTGCTCGAATGGACGTCAGATTGAGCGAAAGGGTAAAGAGCGTCTGTACTCACTACCTGACGCAGACAAGGGCATCCGCGCCGAGCTTGAAACTCTGCGCCGCCGCCGGGGTGGACTATGCGAAATGCTGTCATCGTCGTCCTCGTCGTCGTCTTCATAGTCGCCGTACGGCCCGTCGACATAGTGGTCGCCCGCGAGCCCCGCCTCCTCCTGCTGCCGGACCAACTCCTCCAGCTCCGCGACCTCCTCCACGATCTCCTTCTCCTGCGCCTCATAGAACGCACAAATCTTCTTCAGCTCGCGGTCCAGTAGGGGCACGAATATGGCGTCGGTCGTGGATGCGCGATCCACAAGCGACGTCCGCTCGTTGGTCTCGATGTCGCGGTAGCCAGCAGCCTGCTCGTGCTGGGTGCGCTCAAACTGGTAGATGTACTTCTTGAGGGCGTCGTAAGCGATATAGTCGTCCCACCACTCTGCGACCGCGTTGAATTTAAGGGATGAGCTGGACATTGAATCTTGAGCAAAAAAGCACGTAAGGGGAGCGGCTTAGGCGTACATACCTGAACTTCATGGTGGGCGGGAGGGTAACTCAGCTGCGACCAGAGTGCGCGCGAGGGATATATGAGAGGCCCAAGCAACGTGTGTAGGAGTGGCCAGAAGTGCAAGGTGAAAGCAGGAAGCAAGACGTTGTTCGGTCCTAGGCGCCTATCACTGCATTATGATGCGCATCCGCAAGGAGACGCGTGAAGTCGCCAGAATGGGTTCAATGTTGGGCTTCGTCCGCTCATGTTTCCTTGGGCGGGGAGGTTAGCATACGGGGAGAAAGCAACGTGCGTGGACCCGTAAGGTAAACTCCTGCTTCGAAATCCGACTCCATACAGTTATCGAACCACTCAAAGGCCGTCGAATCGTTGTAGGGCCACACCCAGTTTCCGCCTGGGAGACTAAACGCGGCGGATATAGGTTCGCCCGTCAGATGAGACTTTTGAACGAATGTCAGTCCAATACCTCACTGAAAAAGAAATAACCCATACCGGAGCCGGTCTGTCCATGAGAAGTGTCGATAGTGAAAATTGTGGAAGGGTACATTAGGTTCAGAATAATCTCGCAGGGGTCTTGCCGCCCGAGTCGACAAGTATCATGATATCGCCCCGATCCTTGAGGGCATCGTTCGCTTCCAGTACTGCCTAGGGATAACCTTTCCTTTGCTAGCGAAGTAGACAAGGAAGGATACTCTGAGGGAGTGAAGGCGGTCAATCCATCGATGTATTGTTGGGAATCTTTTCGGCTGGTAGAATGTCCGCGCGAGCGTCAAGCTCAGGAAGGGATTTTTCGCATGTATCTTGCAGTATTTGCTAAACGCAAGAGTATAATGAGTAGTCCCGAGTGTCCATAGGTCAAAAAGGAGGGCATAGACGATGTTGGCGCGTCGCAGATGGCGGTCAAGAAGAAGGGACGCGTTATTTGTTCGTGCTACAAACAGCGGGTGATGTTGATTATCCAATGGCCATAAAAGGAAAACCGCTATTTGAACTCTCGCTCTCCCCTCATGTCCATCCGCGCCAAAGTATTCAAGGCGCCCGAACACGTTACCCTCTCCGGGCGGTCCATCTTCCTCGCTGGCTCCATCGAAATGGGCACCGTCGAGGACTGGCAGACAACGCTCACCGCTGCGCTCGCACACCTCCCCATCACGATCCTCAACCCCCGCCGAGCCGTCTGGGACGGCAGCCTGGAGCAGGACATCTCAAACCCCGTATTCAAGGAGCAGGTCGTCTGGGAGCTCGACTGCCAGGACCGCGCGGACGTCATCGCGATGTTCTTCCACCCGGATACTAAGGCGCCGATCTCGCTGCTCGAGCTCGGGCTGTATGCCGCCAGCGGGAAGATGATCGTGTGCTGTCCGGAGGGCTTCTATAGGCGCGGGAATGTCCAGGTCGTTTGCGAGCGCTTTGGGGTGGAATTGGTGGATACGATGGAGCAGTTGACGGAAGGGGTGATCAAGAGACTGCAGGATTAGTCTAAGCGACGAGATGGAATGAGCGCTGGACGAGGACTATCCAAGCACTCCATCGCCCCGCGACTGGGAACTGTATCATTGGAGCAGGACGCTTTCCATTCGCTCTCCACTTATTCTATCGTAGGAGCAACGCAACGCGATAATTGTAATCTACCCGTCCATCAGGCGGCTTGACTTCGACCTACTCTTTCTTTGCCTTTTTCTGCTTTCGCTCGGTACTGGAAGTCGAGCCAAGCATCCGACCTCTTCCTGTGTCTTTCAAATCCAAGGACACCCTTCAATTTGACGCCAACGTATCAATACTGCATTCTCCCCAGCTTCTACCTCATCTAACCTCTGGCTGTTCTAGAGAGCTCACCCTGGTCTAATATAACTCTGCCTCCACTTTCAGGAGATTTCATTATGGTTAACATTCACTTGCCTTCGTGATGTGCTCCTCCGCTGAGCCGCCGCTCTCGCTATCATCGACACTGGCCTTCGTTTTCACTCATCGATCCTCGACTCGGAATCAGTATCTGATTTGTCTTTCTGCGGAGAGTATTGTCGACATCTGGCTGTGCGCGACTTGATCTGGTTCAAGTTGGCTTGCTACAGTTTCCCAGCCTCATCGGCACTGACCAAGCTTTGACATTCACCCCCATACCATTCGATTCCGATCCTTCGTGCAACCAAAGCTAAGTTCCGAACGGGTCACATTTACTGAAGTCTATATCACTGGAAACTGTTGTTGCTTTGCTCCTTTGCTGTTTCTCTCTGTGTGTGCAAAACAATTCATGTACGTCCTGACCATATGCAATCCCAATCCGTAAAAACGGACTGGCTGTTTTCGAGCAACTCCCGAGTCGGTCTTCGCAGTTTCAGTCCGGTCCACGTTCAGTTGAAACAACCAGCGTCAAGGGTAATTTTCCTCCATTCCCGTTCCTTTTTGGAGATTGTTCTTAAGGCATTGCCTCCGTCCACAGCGCGACCATTCCATATTCTCCTAGCCCAAACAGAGGAATTAGCCCCCAGTCGTAAATATATGACATTAATACTTTCTATCCGAACCATCCGCCCTACCAGCCCATATGCCGAGTGGCTACCCTCTAGTCCCTGCACCCCTGGGACAACTTCCTCGACCTTCCTCAGGCCTGGAGACGGGTATCGTAAAATTCGTCACTATCATAATGTCGCGTTCGCCGATTTGAGTGTGCAGCCTCCGGTCAAGGAAGCAAAACCCATGCACCGAGGACCAGTAAAATCCCCCCAAAGTCGAGGATCTTGATCGGCCTGGCGTTATTCCTCGGTGTCGAGGTCGCGGCCGTCCCAAGGCCCGTGGACGACGCGACGCTGTCGTCCATGGACAGCGGCTTGAACGAGCGCGAGGGGTCCAGCACGTCCGGCGGACGACTATGCCTACACGGAGCGCAACACATATCATCAGAATCCGAGCCGCCTCATACTAAGAAAGAAGGAAGGAAGGAGGCTTGAACGCACCGCGCAGGCGGCCCGCCGTCCAATATATCGCAGTTATTCCCGAAAAGCGTCCCGGGGTCGTAGAGCGCCAACGCGTACATGAAGCCGAGCTGGTTCGACATGCAGTCCGAGCTGAACCCCGGCGGCAGGTTACCGTTGTGGAGGCGCAAGTAGATCATGAGAACTCCGAGCTGGGCAAAGTCCTACGCGCGAACAAAACGTGAGTATATACATGGGTGTGATGCAATTTCCGAGGACGGAAATAATGCATAGCACATAGTAAAACGCACCTCGACCTGATTCGTCTGCGAGTAAGCGTCCGGGACGCATGTGTCTTCGTCTAATGCCGCCTGCCATTCCGGTGCGCTTGTCTGACGCGTCGGGAGCGCAAAGTCAAATGCGTGCGTGATCTAGTTGAACGAAACGAAGGAAGAAAAGAATCAGTCGCGTTCAACGCCGATCTTGATCGCGAAGTAAAAGCCCGACCTCATGCACCCACACATCCATCCCACAATCCCCGAAAAAATGTGTATCGCCCATGGTGAGCGTGTACGCATGGGCGTTGGTGTCGGAGAGGACGACGACCGTGCCCGCATAGCGCCTCAACCCGACGGGTACGCGTCCAAAGCGCTCCAGCACGACGTCCATGCTCATCTCCGCATCCGCGCACCGACACACGAAGAACTCGTCCCCGCAGTCCTCGAACATCACACTCACAGCCAGCATCCCCCTGGACGCGCTGCACTCCTGGCCTGGGCCGGTGTACTCCGCGCAGCCGGGGGGGAGGACGGTGAGCAGGGTGGACTGTGTGGTGTATGCGGGCGGGAGAGTGGGTGTGAGGTCGAAGGAGGTGAGGGAGGGCTGTTGGGGGCGCAGGATTATGGGGGTGAGACCGGGGATGGGGTCGAGGGCTGGCAGATAGACCGTCGAATTGGATGGCCCGGAGAGCGGCGACGCCGAGGAAAGCGGTAGGAGGAGGAGGAGGAGCAGCTCGATCGGGATCATTGGGCTCGGGGTCCGGAATGTATTGGAGGGAGGACGACCGCGTCGAGCTACCACGGACTGCTGGCCAAATAATAACCGCGCTGGCGGGCGGTGCAGAGTCCCCGTTGGCGGAGAATATTAAGGTCGCCATCACAGGACAGGATTACTATTGCGGGAGGATCGTCGATAGGTGAGCTCAGCAGCTGCGGATTCACTCGATGGGGCGGGGAATACGGCGATGTCTCTCATGAGCGAGTTCCGGGATGGTGGCATTGGGGAGGAGGCGTGCCGAATACAATTCACAGCAGTTCTGCCGACCACGAACCTGCACGGCGCCAATATAGTTAGGTTTGATCCGGGCCCATCCACAAAACGGCGTTCATTGCTTTGTGAAGTGGCTGGGCATTTGCGCGGTAGATGTGGGTCGAGGCAGGAAGCAACACGATTGACAATCAAAGAGGGTCTGAAACGGAAGGTTGTGTCCACGGTTCGGCCAGAACGTCCGGTGCGGTAGAATGCTTGGAAGACTGGAAACCTTGTTCCTGAGTGGAGCACGGAGGTCTTCCATATATAGGCCCCAGCAAGAAAGGACGCGCGGCAGAAGCAAGTGGTAGCGACAACAGCGGAGAACTCTACCCGAAGGCGGTTTGTATCACAAGTGCGCGAGACGCCGACGGGGTCTCGAGGCCAACAAGGAGTCAAGCCCGAGTGTAGGCGGCATGGCTTATTGTTGTGGGGATCTGCGACTGCCGTCCACCTTCACTTTGAACGGTTTGCGAACAAAAAATTCCTGAGAAATCGTCCCAGAATAACCCGTACGTTAACCACCGCATCCTGAGAACGAGGCCATGCCACCGATCGCGAGCAGTGCGGGGTGCCAGTTGCCGAGCGGGAGAAGAGCCGATGGAGCATGCAAGTATAGAAAAGCGCGCAGATTTTTGTGGCGCTCTCGAACTCCTGACCATAGCAATTCTGCGGTTCAGGTCAAGGTGACGGCAAGTCTTGACAGAGGAGAGTTCGAGTTTCGGCCCGCGCAGAAGAGTCGTGCAGTCAAGCAGTTGTTCGTGCTGCATTTGCAAGCCGCCTCAGGCGCCGGAGGATTGAATAATTTGAATTAGACCAATCTAGCGTGAGTAGTTTGAAGCCTGAGGGTATGGTGTGGTGCAAGCCACCCCTCCGTGCTGTTTCGGGGACCCAGCTAAGCGAATCTGCGGTTCAAACGTTTTGAAGCAAAGTCAAGGTCAAGTCAAGGTGATGGTAAGAGGGAGCCTGATTCGGCCGAAAGGTGCCGAAAGGCTTCGCTTCACTACTGACTCTGAGTCGCACAGGAAAATTGGGTATGAGTAGATTTTAACGTTTTAACGACCGGTGGGTATCCATGAATTACAAGTTGAAGTCTAAAAACGAACCCCCACTGTCGACCGCCTTCCTCACTTAAGCGCACGCAATTTCTGCGCTACCGCCTGCATCTCGCGATTCCACTCCCCGCTCCATTCCTTCTCCTTCCTGCGCTTCCCCGTCTGCAGCTCTGCCAAGCGGGCTACTGCCTGCGCATGCGCGCGTTCCGACTCGGACTCCTCCTCGGTGAACACGGCGACGCTGCCGCGGCGGCGGTGTACTAGTCTACCTGTGGTGCGCGCGCGGCCGGGCGCAGCCGCGGACGAGGAGGAGCGTACGAGGCGCGCCGAGGAGCGTGGCGCTGGCGAATGTGGGGGCGGGGGCGACGACGGGGACGGGCTGGCAGCGATGGTGCCGTCATCTACAACGACGACCGCCGGCGGGACGAAGATGCTGCGGACGTTAACGTTGACGCGCTCGGACGGGCCGAACGAGGTCGTCGCGGTGCGGCGGAGCGTGGGTATGGGGCGCGCGAGGGGCTCGGGTACGAGCTCAGGCGCGATGTTCTCGCCGAGCGTGCGCGCGAGCTTCGCGAGGTGCCGGCGGCGCAAGTCCTTCATGCTCGGGGTGCGCGAGAGTGTCGGTGGGTTGTTCAGGGTAATGCTGCTCGTCGGGGAGAGCGGCGTTTTAGGGGTTGTGGGCGAGGGGGCGGAGAGTGAATGTTTGTGCTTCAGGCCGGGCGACGGTAGGCGGAGGAGGAGCTGCGGACGGGGGCGGTTGGTTGTGGGTGGGGGTTGGGCGACCGTGGCGGAAGGGAGCGCTGCGTGGTATGCCGCCGCGATAACTTGCGGAGTCTCCCCCAGCAGCGCCTGCAGCTTTCGATTTGAACGCACGAGCCGACTGCGTTCGGAATTGGTGAGCCCGTGAGGAAGGCCGGACATTGGATGGTAGGATGAGGGTGTGAATGGGTGGAGGCTTCGACGATATTCCGGCCTTTAATACGTGCTGGGGCTCCGGTTGCCAGCAAATCGGAAACTGCAAGAAGGACAGGGGGTACGTCGATGACATCCGCCCATTCTAGCCTTTTGATAATATGACCTGCACTCCAAGCGCTCCTCCTCCTCTGGTGGATATAGCTCTTCTTGAATTCGCCCACTAAAGATTATCCGGTGGGGCTGCTCGTACATGGTCAGCTCGAGCAATGTTGAGTCCTAATGCTTTGCAATTACCACCGTCAATCCCCCACGTCCTGCACGGAACACTTTGCGCAAAGCCTCGATTACGATCGATCGGTTGCACCTCCAATCGGGGCCGACGTACAGGACTTAGCTTCCGTTGCGCGTCCGTCCATAATTTGTGTTCAGCTTGTGATTGCTGGATTCTTGCTTGCGCGACTTCGTCCTTTCAGGTTAAGAGAATCTGGATAACGGTCACCGGCAGAGAATCGAAAGACGATAGAAGCACCCACCGGCGCAACGCGCACTAGCTCCCCTTCCCAATCGGCAGAGCTTGCTTCGGCGCTTTGTGTCAATGGTTCGCAGGTGATTTCTGGAGCTCGGTGGGCGTACAATTAATTCACCCTTCAACCAGAATGAGATCGAAAACTCCTTCCATGAGATCGAAAACACCTCCAAGACATCCTGGTTATCTGCCTCTCAACCGTCATTCTGCGATCGGGGAGAAGGACCATCCCCTGTACAGCACTCGATTGGCTCCGACAGGATACAATATGCCGACTCGCCGTTGACCAGTAATATATGCTTGTCGCTGTTCAAGTTCTCAGCAAAAGCGGTCAACGGCTGTCAGTTATGGCCATTTCGAGTTTCTCTGGCAGTCAATCCTTCCGAAAAAATCGGGATGGTACGGTTTTGCACTCTGAATACGTCGTCGAATGACCTTTTAGCGCAGTATCGCGATGTATCCACGCATGGCGGGGTCGAGTGAGAGCCATGTAACCTGCACAAGGACCTCGCCGGCGCCGGGCTTGAGGTTAAGAGGCAGAGTCTCGGTGCGGAAGGTGTCTGGCTCGATGTCCCCGTCGGGGCGAGAGTTCAAGACAATTCGCTTGTAGTCTGGAGTAACACTGGTCATGCAAGGGAACCCTCGAGAAAGAAAAGCAACGCACGCATTGTGGTAGTTGGTCAAGTGCAGAAACCGCTCATTCGGGAATGTTGTGTCCCGAGAGTGATCGGTCCCAAACGGGTATATCAAACGCGGTGTGTATTTCACAGGCCGACTCGCGACGCGACGCGACTTGGGGCGAAAATCGTATATCAAAATATCTTGCACTATATTGCTACAACTCGGGCGCTTCTGAAACCTTCACCACACTGTATGTGCAACGGTAAGTATGGAGAGAGGAGCGAATAACAAGCTCAACGCACAGTTTGCCAATATTTCCACCGCTAAAAAGGATGGGCAGCGCGACGGGGGCCTGGTCCAATCCCTCGACAATGTGAAATTTGGACTTGATAGACCCGTCCACGAGGCTGCGGGCCATTTCCTCTCTAGCGGCAGGGAACTCTGCTGCGTAGTCGAAGCTGGTTCAAGTAAGAAGATCGAGTAATAGTCCTGACGATGAAACTTGCATGAAGAACCCTTGAAGTTTCGCACGTTGCGAAGTGAGGTTGAAATAATTGTATATGCCTGCGGGCTTGGCCGTGTCTATAAATGAGACGTTAGGATCAACGACAATTGAACACAACCGTTAACTTGCTGTACTGGGAGATAGCACCTGTACACAGATGAGGTTATGCTTAGTGCAGTAAAAATCTGGGAAACAAACCGCAGAGAGCAATTCTGGCTCCCTGTAAAGTTCAACCAGTACGAAATGCCAATATGCGAGTGCCGCTTACCCTGTTCAATTGCAAAAGAACCAGATCCAGGATCCGACCTGGACAAAGTCAGCACGAAGCCAGCGCAAACTGCCAAAAGAGACATGCCGCCGACATTGTCGAAGTAAGCATCAATGTATCCCGCTTTCTTGAAATCCTCTTCGAACGTCGGACTTTTGTAGTTGAACGCCTTGTCGACGCCAAGTTCTTGAACAAGCCAGTCGCACTTTTCCTGCGAGCCGGCGATGGCATACACGGTCGCGCCGGCCTTTTTGCCGAGCTGACAAGCCACAGAGCCAACAGAGCCTGCTGCACCCGAGACGACCAATATCTCGCCGGGCTTGACTGCACAGACGTCCCTGAGACCGAAGTATGCCGACAGACCAGACATCCCGATAATATTGAGGAAGTCGAGCACCTGTGTTCCTGCCGGAACACTGCAGCAGCGGTCAATGAGGAGGATTGCAATTCATAGGCACACCTACGTTATTTTCTGGACGTCCTTGTCCTTCATCACAACAAACTCGGTCCATCCTATCAAGTATTCACATAAAGTGGGCACGAAACAAGAAGGATCACGCACCGAAGGTGCCCGTGACGAGTTCGCCTACCGAATGCGCACTCTGGGTGCCAGCGCGGACGACGACGCCGAGCCCCATCGCGCGCATGACTGCCCCGATTTTGACTGGCTCCATGTAGCTGCGCCTGTCGCGGATCCACCCACGCATCGCGGGGTCGAGCGACAGCCAGGTTACCTGGACGAGCACTTCATCGACGGAGGGCTCGAGATTGAAGGGCAGAGTCTCCGTGCGGAAGGTTGTTGGCTCAATGTCACCCTCTGGTCGAGAGTTGAGCACGATTTGCTTGTAGGTAGCGGGGAAGCGCATGGTTCGTTTTTGGTGAAGATAATGGGGCCTTCTTGAGTGAATATATAGTAAAGTAGGGCGCCGCCATAGTTGTGCTTGGTAAACGAGTAGTAAGCGGTGAGCAGTAGTAAGCAGAACCGTTGTCGGGAAATGTGAAAGGAAACGGCGGTTACTTTAGACGCCGAAGAATCACATGTGACCGCGACACGTCCCAGGACGCCGGACGCGACGCGACGCGATATACCACAACTTTGAGCCAGAAACAGACGCGAATAATGATACAGCCTCGCTGGCCCGCTTGTGCGCTGAGGGAAGAGCAGAGGGGTAAGAAAGGGAGAGACAGGCGAGCAGGACACAACACACCATCGTACTTGGCCTTCTCCTTGTCCACGAAGTCAAGACCGTGCGACTCGACCTCCTACAATAGTGAGTGAGTGGGGTTCGCGGGCTTCAAGTGGGCCCGGAGAACAAAGTTGGCCAGTGCGCGAAATTTCATTGCGTTTCCACCAAGATATGTAGATGGGTATTGAGGGGAGGCTATATATGTCTGAGATGAATCTGACTGCGTGTAATTGCGTTGAGACGGGCCCGGGGGTGGAATTGGGGTGGAAGTCGAAAGCAAGAAGATGCGAAGCTAAAGACGTTGATAACAAACACGCCCAAACACTCTCCTCCTCAAACCACGATGGACGCAAAATGGACTTTATCCCAAGGGCCCATGGACAAAACTGCTGGCTACTGCTTCGACCCTACTTCGAGCCCTAAACCCTGGCGGCGAACATGTTGAGGGACTGAGACGGGGGGCGGAAGAAAACTCAAACTGTGTCTGAGACCTGACTGAGACCCGCGGAAGCAAGACTATAAAGTCCCCCTCGCCTCGTCCCCTTTCTTCCTTCTCTCTTGCTTCTACACACCACACCCACAACTTTGTCTTCTCAAAACCTCTTGCTTGCTTGCTTTCTTCAAAATGCAGTCCGGCACTCTTCAGAACCTCACTGGCACCATCGTTGACGAAGGCCGCTTGGAACTCGTTCGCCCTATCGGAGCTGGCGCCTTCGGTAGGCTCTACCAAGCACTCGACACGACCTCCCCCGCTTCCTCCCCCACCTTCTACGCTGTCAAATGCCTCAGACGCCCGGACCTGGGCTCGCACGAGGCGAGGTTCCAGGACCGCGAGCGCGCACTTCACCGCCGCGTCTCAGTCCACCCCAACGTCGTCACCCTCCACCGCCACTTCACCGATGCGACGCATGCCTTCTTCGTCCTCGACCTCTGCGCCAGCGGAGACATGTTCGGTGCAATCATGGACGGGGTCTATCACAGGAAGACCACCCTCATCAAGAACACATTTGCGAGCCTCGTAGATGCCGTTCGATTCTGCCACCGCCGCGGAGTCTTTCACCGCGACCTGAAGCCGGAGAACGTCCTTGTCAACTCCAAGGGTGGGGACGCCCGCATAGCGGACTTCGGCCTCGCCACCGACGTCAAGGTCTCCCGCGACGTCGACTGCGGCAGTGGCTCCTATATGGCTCCTGGTAAGTCTCACCTTTCGCACATCGTCGCCCTCGCTCATTCTTGTCCAGAATCCTTCGGGGCTGTCTCCTCCCAGTACCGCCCGCAGCACAGCGACACCTGGGCGCTCTGCATCATCCTCATCAACCTCGTCACTTCCATGAACCCGTGGCACTCGGCGCAGGCCGCCGACAGCCGCTGGAACGCCTTCACGGCCGACCCGCATAACTTCCTGCGCGAGATTCTCCCCATCTCCCGCTCGCTCAACGCGCTCCTCCAGCGCTGCTTCCACCTCGACCCTGCGCGCCGCCCCAGCCTCACCGAACTGCGCCACGCCGTCCTCAATATGAAGGACCTCTACATGTCCGAGGCGGATCTGCTCAAGGCGTCCCCCGGCGTGCGCCGTGCGGCGGGGCGTGCACCCCTGCCCGTTAACCCCCAATGCCCGAGCGACTGCAGCAGCTTCAGCGGGCTCGCGTCATCGCAGGCGCTCGATGATGCCAGCACCAGCAGCAGCGGATACAGCTCTCTTAGCGGGGAGCCGCGCCGCCCCGTCGATATCGCGCCGCCGGCTGGGCTCGCCCCTCCCCATGCGGCCGCGGCGGCGACCAGCAGTCGCTTCCTCCTCAGCGTCCCCACCCCCGCTCGCTCGACATCCAAGGCTCCCCGCCCCTCCACCGACACAAGTGATGTGTCTGAGGCCGACAGCGAGGGCGTGCTCACTCCCCTCGAGCACCTCATCCAGCTCCCCGCCGCCTCGTCCGACGAGCACGCAGTCGCTGCCGTCAAGTCGTCCGGCAAATTCAGGCGCTTCATGCGTCGTCTCCGTGTGTGGCGGAAGTTGTGGTAAGCGCTCTTTCACTCCTCCTCATCTCCACGCATTCTAACGCCCTCTTTCCAGATCGTCCGTCGCGCATCCTCTCAGAAAACCCGAAAACCACCAAAACAGCATAAAAGGAGGAAAAGACCGCAGAGCTCGATTGCCAAATCAGGAAATCCGATAAAATAAAATCGAGGCGGGCGATATTTGAATGCGCAAATGCGCGGAGGTGCTCGCTGTTCTGACCGGTTGTACTCAGGTGGTGTAGTGTAGTGTACAGTACATGCTTGAATGTGACTTGTTATGCGATGTTTCTTGTGTGCTTGGAGCGAGGACTCGGAAAGGAAACGTGAGAATGCATCTGATTCATTGATTGTGTCTATAGTACATGCGCCAGTAGCCACTGGCGCGGTTAAATGCAAAGTAGCGGATTTACAGCCATAACTGTTCAGGGCCATGTCAGCGGGATTGCAGTGAGAGCAGTAGGAGACAAGCTTACCCTGCCCAAAATAAAATATATGTGCCACATCGATCCCACCCGACACTAAACGGGGCGCGAGTAAGAATGGAGGGCGTAGAGGACGAGGCAAGGTAGGGCGTACGGATGGAGTCGCTACACGTCGGGTCCTCCTGCCCCGTGCACTTTGTCACGCTAAAGGTATCCGAGATGAGGAGGCCGGGGTCGACGAATTGCCAGTACTCCGTGCCGCTGAAGAGGTGAAACCGCATGAGATGCTACGGAAGATAGGATAGACGAGGAATCACATACTGGTGCTGGTACCCGAGGAAGCGGGGGATGATGGTGGGCACACCGTCGAAAGTGTGCACCCCTGCGAGGATATGTGTCAGAGACAAGACGGTCAGGTATACGACGCGGAAAACGCACCTCGGAAAATATTCGCAACGCCAATGGTGGATTCCACGAACGCGGCATATTTCGCGTCTCCCGTTCGTGGTTGGCCTAGAATTGAGCTGGTCAATACTGGAGTTGGAGGAGCGAGATCAGAGAGCATTACCGAATGTGTAGAGTTTCAGCGGGGTGGTAGGGAGCGCGGTCTTGAGGGCGGCTGCGCCCAGGGAAGCAAGAGCGCCGCCCAAGCTATGACCTGCCTCAATGTCAGCTTCATGGAACGAGGAGAGTGATGGTGGGTTATTTTCGACCTGTAACAACGATGGTGTATGTGGGAAATTTCTTGAGCTGAGCCTTGACCGTGGTCTCCACGTCCACCGCGACGTCGTTGTAGGCGTCCAAGAATCCCGAATGCACATTGAATGTTTCGGTGAGTCCGGGCGACACGAATGGAACCAGGAAGAGGTCAACGTCTACACGGATTTGTTGAGAACATAATACTAGTGTTCAGAAAAGATGATGCGTACCCGTGGCCACATCGGCCAGGCTGAAGCTTCCCCGGAACGACACGACGATTTCCTTGCGACTATCATCCCGTGCGACGAAACCCTGGGTAGCATCCGCGGAGAACTGCCCTCGCATGATGAGTCGGGAACGCAGTCGAGAAAAAGTAAATTTAGACGCACAGATTGGACGAGAGTGTTGCCCAGGGGGCTCGGACACAGCAGCTGGTACGCGGCGGACGAGTACTGGGTGTACCGAACGAGGTCGTCGTACAGAGACGACGAGATACTCCGCGGGGTGACTAGAGGCGACGCGACGACCGTCGAGAAGAGTCCGAACAACAGGGAGACGACGGCGAGAGCTTGCATCGTGTACAGAAGCTAAGGTCGAGTCGACGGGGGTGGGCGAGCTAGAGTAGTGCCTGCTGGACATTAGTCGAGGTGGTTCGGTTTTAAGGAACTGGCAGATGAGGACAGATGATCATTTGCAATTTCTTCAAACACTCAGAACGGTCACCGGACTGCTGCACAGGGTCGCACTTGTCCAAGGAGCCAGTAAATAGCGCCGGTTTGTCACGCAATCGAGTGATTCCCCCGTCGCGTCGCGTGCATTTTGACAACGAGTAGAGATGTTCAGGTTCGGCAAGGGCATCCGAGTCGGGATCGTATCATTGCTTTTGATGGCCTCCGTGATTCGGGCTGAATTGGGATGCGGGGAGAGTATGGGGTTTGGGGCTGTTCGGATATGTTCAGATTGTCGCTGAACTGCATAGGCACCATCACTTCATGCAGATTTTATGACCATTACTTGGGAACACCGAGTGTTACGGATGTAAATATAGGTGATTGGATGTCGACTCATGTCGAGTGGTATCTGGAAATCGTTTTGAATGGCCTGCAACGGATAGCAAAAAAAAAAAGACACACGGAATGTAAGCGCGACGTCCATCCACGCCGACATCCACCAGACGATCGGTACTGGCGCAAATGACGGCCAGACGGTCTTCAACCTCCGCATTGAACTGGGGTCCTTGAATGTGAAGATGAATGCGCTGCAAGGATGGGAAAGACACATTGTCTGCGCCTGGATATTGCAAAATTGATTCTGCAAATGCCAACACGTCTGGGGCGTCGAATGTCGTGGGATTATACCCCCCCAACGTCAGTTTTTTTAGGTGTGGGAGGCTGAGGGGAGGTAGACGCCAGATGCACCGGTAGGTGAACATCTTGAGGTAATTCGCGGTGACGTGAGACATCGCGAGGGTTTCGAGTCCGGGTAGCACTCGGAGGAATTCGAGAACATCGTCCTCGAAAAGATCGAAACAATCCCAGTCCAAGTGTCGCAGACTCGAGAGTGGACTGTGGGAATGTAACGCCAGAAGCGCCGAAACCGGGACGACGAATAAGTCAAGGGAAAAAGTTTGAAGCGCGGGGAGGGAAAGCGACTCGAAGAATCCTTCGATCAACCCCTCGGAGGTTCCTTGCAAATCAAGCAAGTGCAGCTCCCGGAGAGTGAGCGGAGGTCGCAAGGGGCTGCACGTCGCCGGACTGTCGATCCATAGCGAACATGATTCTAGTCGCGGGCAGTGCAGGAGGAGACGGCGAGATTCATGATCTCGTGATTCTTGAGGGAGGTTAGCTGGGACCAAGGGAAGCGGGCGTCCAGAAAAGTTGATGAGTCGCGAGCATGGTCCTCCAAATCTAGAACCCGAAGAGACGGAGAATGTTCGAATAACTCGAGGATGCCGGAGAGGACATCCACTGAGTCGACAATCTCCATTGTGAGGGATTGCAAAACTGGAAGAGTGATTTCACCAGGAAATGAATGTGGTATGACGTCGAAAGACGGAATGTGCAGACGGAGATGTCGCACTCTGCTCCGGAGATCCCATAACAGGCGCGATACTGCTGTACTTCGACTGAGGGGCGCCTCCTGCGGTGAATATAGAGCGAGTATTGCTAGATTAAGCTCCCGCTTGCAAGATCGTTCGAGCAGCGTCCGAAGAAGCGACATGGGGCTCTCCCCGATGATGGAGGCTCTCTCGACATAAACAGTGTCCCAGAGGGCGGGGGTGCTGTGTGCGATGGTACGCCAGCGCGATGTTACGTGTGTCAAGACCATCGGGGCCTTCTTGGGGTCAAGAACCGAGGCATAGCCAGCGGTGTTGGCCTCTTCGTCTTCCGAGTCGTACTCGATGCTGTTTAACTTCTCGTCTCGATCACGACTGTTGTTCCGACAGTGTATGAAGATCTCTGAGATAATCTCGGATGGGGCTCGTTCTACGGGGCGCAAAGCCATTTTGTAGTGAGTCAGTACTCGGCTAGTCGCGGAGGAACCTCGCTTATACCTCAGCGCAGACAGGCCATAATTTTCGATCCATGGCAAGTGGACGCCGCCCTCTCTGTCAAGCTCCAGACGCCCAATTTCGAGTTAAAACTTCACGAGCGAATCGGAGCGATATCTGCGAGACATTAGACCGTAAATTGAACGCAGGAGGAGCTGACCTATGTATGAGGGGTTCAGCCGACACACTACCAGCCGCTCTGCGACCGACTCAGCAGAGATAGGTTTTTGCTGGTGGTCGATCGAGCTCAGGAAATGTCCGATAGCTCCGAATGATGGCGTCAGCGTTGCTCCATCAGTGCGTCGGCACCCTTCGGCACAAAAGGGTTGAAGTGGTATCTCGGGCGTAGCGCTGTACTGGTAGGACGAGAGTTCTGGCATTTCACTGCCGAGCTTTCGACATAGTTACAATGGCTCAGAAAGACGAGAAGTCGTGGCCCAAAAAAAAATAGAGGACTGAACCCTGCAACATTTGTAGGACGGAAGGTAGGTATGGGATATAGTACAAGAGCGCGCAAAGAATCTTGAGAGAATCTAGAAGAGCCGTACATGATTTCCGAAATTCAACGGTCGTCGAGGATGCCGTTTCAGCGTCTTCACATGTCTCTGCAGCCATTGCAACGACACTGCGTCGATAAACTGCGGCGAGTCGACCTCCAATATCTCCACAGGGCACCCCATTGCGCCTCGCGATTCTAACAGCACGCATAGCGCACGGTAGTCGGCGTCGTTGACCGCCAGACTACGAAGGTGGGGCCATAAAATGGCGGGTGACTCAGACGCTGAGAGTGCCGAAAAGAAAGAGGGGGAGGTGGTGTGGAGGAGGCTGAGGTGCTCTAGCGCGGGGAATGCAGTCGACAAGGTTTCGTCGAAGCTGCATCGGGCGATGGAGGACAGCCCGAGACTGCGGAGCGCGGGGAATGTGATGCTCTCGTCCCGAAGGGTTCGGGTGAATGTGTCCCAGGAGTTCTGGGTGAGGTCGCTGAGGGTGAGTTCCTCGAGGAGCGGCGTGCTGAGAGAGGAGAGCAGCGCCTGTGAGTTGTAGTCCCTGAAGTTCCCCAGTCGGAGTGTCGTGAGGGAAGACATGTACGATGTGAATGTTGCACGGTGTACGCCGTGAACCGAAGGAATTCCGCAACGAAGGGAGAGATGACGGAGGTGCGGAATCGCCTGGGTGTCCTGTGAAGCGACCTTGAAGTGCTCCGCGAGGTCCATGACCAGTTGAGTGCAGCGGGAGGGGCCAAAGAGGTCCAGACTTTCCAACTGACCAACCAGTTGTGCGAGGTCCGAGATATGCGTCGTAATTCCGTGTACGACAAGCGACCTCAGCCTGGGCATGGAGCCAAAGGAGAGGCTTGGTTCGTCGGCTGCGTCGCTTTCGCTGACTCGGAGCTCCAGGAATTCGAGCGCCGGTGCGTCCCTGCGCCCGACGTTGTTCTCCAAAGTTGAGAAATTTTTGGCCGTAGTAATGATGCGGAGGCTCCGCCAACGAGGTGCAACCGCCCAAATTGCGAGGATAATGGTCCAAAATGCGGCCATCTGGTTCCCCGCAACGTCGTTGGGAAAGTCCAACGAAATATCCACCGGCAAGAGATGAGATCTACGCAAATATTCTGCAAGCATGACTGGAGAGGCCGGACGGCAATGGAGGATACGAATATCGGTCCACAACTCTGGGAGGCCATGCGATAGAGCGCGCCAGAATCCACAGACGCGTGTCAGGGTGTGAACGGGCGCCATTCTCTCTGTCCCGTGCCGCTCGGCGGAAGAGGCATGAATGAAGGAGAAGATAGCGCAGATGAGCTCAGCTGGGAGGGACTCGACGCCTTGCGGTGTAGATTCTGACTGAGAGGATGCCATATTCGCGGTCATGGGCAAGGAGGACTGCGGCAGCAAGCGCCCGGGCCTGGACCGATTGCCGTCACTGGCAGTTCGGCAATCGCTCTTTGCTTCCAACCGTCACCAGGCTTTGACCAGGCTCACCTATATCCTTCGACCTCAGTAGCTGCCTCTAGAATTCCAAGCGGCAAGCATAAATGGACGTTATTGCGAACCCTAGTTTACCCAGGTCTGTAATTTTTGTTTTCGGGGTTCAGCTTCAGGATCAGTTTTTGCAGTTGTCTGGAAGTACAAGTCCCCGAATTACGCTTCTCAGCGCCTTAAAATCGAGGATTTGCCCCTCTGGACGTCTTTGTTCCGCCCATTATTGGCCGGAACGGTCTTGAGCTTGCGCCGTTTCACATCGGATTTTTTTTATCTAAGATCCGGTCATTTCGAATCGTTCTTCGTTTGAACTGGGTCAGTGGGGAGTAGCTTCTCACCAGGTCATCTACAGACCGCTACTGGTGTCTCACCGCGCTCGTCTTGACTTTCCCGAGTTCCGTACTCGCCGCACCTCCAAGTCCACGTGTCTTCTTCCCAAGACTCTTACTATCCATTGAAAGTAATGATATTGACAAAGCTATCAAGATGTCCGCCTCGAGCTTCGGTCAAGTCTCTGGAACGATCACAAAGCCTTCCCTGTCTTCCTCGCTCCAAGGTTGCAGGTGTATCAAGCGAGACGGACGACGCGCTGGGTGGATCACACGACAGCGACGAAACCCGGAGCTCGAAGATGAAGGATCTGACCTGGGTCACTATACTATGAGGCATCGCATCGACTGCCCGGTTCAAAACAGCTCTATAGGTATGATCTGCTGTTCTTTAAAGGCGAGCCAGTTTCGCCCTCGTCCAGCAGCCATATTGCAACCCCCTCCCCCCTCCGGATTTTGCTTACGATGCGAGCTCTCACCTTCGCCTGTCTCTCTCTGGACTTCCTCTTACCCGTCTTTGCGTCGCCTCTTCTTACTTCGCGTGCTGTTTCCTCGTCCGTGTACGATGATCTCGTTCGGTACACGCAATACTCCTCCGCCGCGTACCAACTGCTATGTCCGAGTCCGCTCGGCAACACGCTCGTTCAATCTGTCAGTCTTCACTTATTTCCGCCCCGACTTCCTCAACTGATCGCCTATTTTCAGTTCTCTGGAGGGCGACATGGTTTCATCGCACGGGATGATACACGCAAAGAGATAATAGTATCATTCCGAGGAACCTTTAGTTTAGCTGATGTGGCTACCGGTTTGTATCCTGTGCTTTCATGATTTCTTACGTCCGCTCACGACCTTGACAGATCTCAACATCCTCCTCGTCCCCTTCGTCTCGCCTGGCGTCGCCCAACCATTCAACGTGCACTCGGGATTCTTGGACGCCTACAACGAGGTCGCGCAAGACGTGCTCGGCGCGGTCAAGTCCCAGCTGGCAAAATTCCCCAAGTACAGTGTCGTTGTAACAGGTTGAAATCATTCGCCATGCTGTTAATCCTGACTGATCATCGAGTAGGCCACAGCCTGGGCGGTGCACTCGCTGCCTTGGGCGCCGCCTCCCTCAAAACAGCGCTGCCTAACACCGCGATGAAGCTCTACACCTTTGGTACCCACTGTTCTTCGCCGATCAGCCACACTATTCCTAATGAGCATTCAAGGTCAGCCGAGAACAGGCGACGCCAACTTCGCCGCGTTCGTCGAATCTACGATCGGGTCTGCCAACATTTTCCGCGGTGCGTCGTGCTGCCGTCGCTTTCTCGCCTACTTACACGTGCTTCGGGGCCCTCGCAGCGGTGCACACATGGGGCAAGCACCCGCCCCAACGGGAATTCGACCTCTATTTTTATTTACTGACGTTTCCTTCGCAGACGGCGTGCCCACCATGCTGCCGCGATTCCTCGGATACGAGCACCAGTGCGTGATCCCGTCCCAGGGGCATACACTCCTCCTCCCTCCCTCCTTTGACCGCATACTGAGCGAATGCGTACATCCACAGCTCGACGGAATACTGGCAATTCAAGGACCCCGGCTTGTTCACCTCCAAGCCGTCCACCGTGACGAAGTGCGTTGGCGAGGAGGACCCAACGTGCAGTGCATCCATCTGTGAGCTCCCTCGCCTTCTCGAGACACTTGCTTCTATTCCCTGCAGTGTCCACCGGAATCAATCCACCGCATCTCTTTTACTTTGGGCAGGGTAAGCGACGTGCGCTGATTTCGTCGCGGCCTACGTTGTTGATGACTTGATAGTTATGGCGATAAATCCGCTGCTTTGTATTTAGCACCCTGGCATGGCTAAATTATGAACTTTTGTTAAGACGGAGAGATACTCCGAGTAATACTTCCAGTATTCCTGTTGTGTATCTTAGACTCATACTCGAGGCCAGCCAAACAGTCGCAATGTTCAAGGTTGAAAAGTTCAGTTTTTTTTTTCGAAAAAAAAGAGAGGTTCTAGCGAAATCATGCATCGGAAAGAAGATGGATTTCACAACTGGATCTTGAATGAATGTACTTTTAGGTAGGGATCTGACTGTGCCGACCGTGTTGCATATCGAAAGCCCAACCCGAGTCAAACTCCGAATCGCCCAACCCCGATAGTCAGGTAGGGGCAGGTGCTAGCTCAGCATCATAACCAGGTGGTTGCTCTCCAAGTTGCCCTTGTACCTGCAGCTGAACCTCCATGGCCGCGAGCCGCTGCGCTATTGCCCTCAACTGCTGCTCCGCCAATGGACCGTTTTCCGGCGCTGCCAGTGCGCCCTCCGACGGATTCTCCACCGGCGCCTGAAGGCTGCTCTGGCCCCCGTCAATCTCGGGTCTGACTTCCTCCTCCTGAGATTCGCTAAGCGCCGTCTCGGCCACTGCGCGCCTGCGCTTCCCGGACCCAGCGAGCGACTTATCGACCGCCGGGGGATCCCACGTGAGCATGGTCTTCCCATCCCCTTGCACCAGAACCGTCGTACCGTCCCGGGGTACCACGGGCCCGGGGAACGGCGAGATCTGCTGGGTATCTTCTGGGGGAAGCGGCGACCGTCGGACTCGGTACCGTCGGCGAATGACTCCAAGCACGACGACGGCGACGACCACGAGACCACAGAGACCACCGACGACTCCGCCAGCAATTGCACCCTTTTTACTTTTGGACTGGGTCCCGTCCGCGGGTGTATCAGCGACCGTGGTGGTAGGCCCGTCGGTTCGAGATACACTTTGTTGAGAGGTCGAACTCGCAGATAGCGCGGGACATGGGCCAGTGTTGCTCGTGACGTTGAACGGACCTGAGAGGACGCTCCACCCCATCAAGTCGGATTGCGCCAAAATCTGGAACACCCCTGGGATCTGGTTCACGGAGGGCCACGTAAAACTCCGCGCCGACGGGTCGATGGGCGTGGTGGTGATGCGCCTATTAAATTGCTTGTCGCCGGGAATGTCGCTCGATATGGTCAAGGTGAGGTCGTCGGGTTGTGGATCGGTGGTGTTGTAGTAGAACCAATTGATAACCGCTGCAGTGCAGTTTTTCATGTCCGCAGTGTGGTTGAAATTCAGGCCAGGGTTCGCAACCACCGAAACGACAGGGGGGATGCTCGCCGAGGCTGAGAGAATCAACAATAATTAATTCAGCATCGCAGATATCAGGGAGCCGCGTACTTTTGGTGGCACCCTGTGCTGCCTGGGAAGTAGACGCAGAATGACAACTACCCGGCTTGATTTTGAACGCATCGGATAGGATAAGGAGCGACGTCAAGTCAGATTTTGCTTCCAACTGGTAGCCGCCGGGAGTCGCATTCACTGACGGCCACGTATAACTACGCGCCAGCGGGTCCAGAGTCACAGGCGTAATGACCTGATCCAAGTCCGCGTCCCCGAAAATGTCGCTCGTTATGATTAATATGAGATCCCCAGGCTGCGACGCGGTGTCCGAGCCATAGAACCAACTGAATGTAGCGGGGGTGCAGTTCGTCAGGTCGGAAATCGGGTGGAAATTGAAACCGGGACTAGCAGCAGGAGTTTTTGCGCTCGATGAGGCTGATGATAGCTCCATGTTCAAATCGGTATGTAAAGAAGGCCACGACGCACCAGTTGCTCTGCGAGCATAACCATGTACACCTGGCACGGTAAAGAACCATGTGCAATAGGCGAAGACGATCCAGGATTCGGTGGCCCTCATGGCCGGCGAAGAGAAGGAGGTGGATAACGACAGGGCCAGGCGTCTGGCCTGGGACACCCGCAGGCCAATAAATAAATCATAACCCCGAGTAAACCAACCAACTCCCTCTATTCATCTCATCGGAGCATTGACGACGGAACCGGGAGTTTAAGCGCCAACCAATTATTGACAGACGACCTTTCCTTCCAGAGTTTTAATCAAGGGGGCACGGTGATCATGAGAGGGAACGAGGCGTTTTCAAGACAGAAATTGGTAGGATTTCAGGGGCATACGACGAGAGGGATGGTGCCGAGTAAGCGGGGGGTAGCACATCCAGTGGACACCGTAAGCAATGTAACCTGGTTGGAGAGCCTATCTGCGATGTCCTCCGTTCGCATCGCATCTCAAAGCTCAGTCAGAACGTGTTCCTGAGTGTCAAAATTCGAAGAACACATCCTTGTCGAATTAGGCAAGCCAATGATTGGTGTGAAAGGCTCCAATCTTTATGATGAGAGGAAGGTAGCGCCGAATATACATGCAATATTGGTCGCGTGGAGTGGTATTTCGGGAGTTATATGTAACGGACAACACAAGAGTCCTTGTCCCGCACGGTAGATGTAAATCGAGCGCCAAAAGTCCCAACAAATCGATCACAGTACATCCATTCCACCGACCCGCCGGCATTGAGGAGGTAGGGCGGCGGCGGGAGGCTGACGAGGGATCCCGAATGACTCGGGAAGATTCACGCTCCAGGGCAAAGAGCAGGCCACACTAAAATGCTCGAGGGTGAAGAGCAGGCGGCGCTGAGATGCCGAGAGTACGTCGGCTTCGGGCTGCGAGCAGGATGGAGCCCAAACGACCCCACCCGCTGGCGGCCCTCCCATGCTTGCCATTCAGCGTTGTATTGGTTCGGAGGAAGAGCGCCGCAGGAAGATCCATGGAGAGCCCGACGCAGAGTCGATGGCTTGCGGGTGCGGCCACCGGGTACGGGGGGGCGAGCGTGGGCGGCGCAACGCGGGCGGAGACTGTGCGTAGAAAGACGGCAAGACCGCTCGTCATTTCACGACTCTTTCCCTGTTCATACCGGATACCCCGCCCGTCCTCAGCCCACCCTCCTGGCGCGCGCGCAAATAGACGAGGAGGGTCCCTCCCCGTGCGCACCCTCGCCCGCCATCGCAAGCTCGTCTACATCTCGTACTTGCTGTGGGGACGAGGTACCTCGCAGCAGGCGGGTGCTCATTCACGAGCAGGAGCAGGCGAGCCCAGCCGCAGCTGAAGTAGAGACCCAACCCCCCTTCCCTCCGCTTCACCATTTTCGACGTTGCCTCAACCGTTCCTCCCAGCCTATTCTCTCCTCGCCATGGAGTGACAGCTTGATCTCCACCGGCGCTATCGCACCGACATCCACCGCGACAGATTCGACACGGTGCGGCGTGAGCAGGCGATGTACTGCCGGACTGCCTGGTGTAAGACATGCGTGAGCGGTGGAGGCGAGAGACCGCGCGCCGCCATACAGGATGCGGCAAATCACCATACAGCCCAAACGCACACAATCCGTTATCCCGACGCGCGCTATCGACGAAGCCACCTTTAGCATCGCACCCCTGCTCCCGAATGCGGGAGTGGAGGTCGCCATCCCGCGCGTAAATAGACAAAGGAGCGCCAGCGATAGGACCAGAGAACGAGGCTTTGTGCGTGCGTCGCTCGCAACGGGAGCTCCGGCGCATGGCGCGGTGTGCTCTGGGCGGAGTCTGAAACGTCCTCGTGCATGCTGACAAAGAGACGAGGGAAGCGGGGTCCCAGCACGGACGAGGAAGACGACGGGGTGTGTCGGGTGAGGTGTAGGCAGACGGAGCAAGGGCGCATCGTCCATGCCCGCCACCTGACTACGGCAATACACGGGCGAATCGCAGTAGAGACGCCGAGTCGAATCAATACACCGGCGGGGACGCGGGTAGCCTGGAGGAGCGTGAGCAAGCCCCAAAGGATGAGGGAGAGGAAGTACGTACCATGGTGCGACAGGAAATTGAATCGACCCCTTGCGAAAGCGTGTCGAGGAGGCGATTTATGGTGGTCTTGAAGTACATATCGCGTGGAGCGAGTGGGAGCGCGACGGAAGTGGCGGCAGAAAGCGCGACGGAAGGTCGGCGCATTGTATCATGCGGGTCGTTTCCATGCGCATATTGGCCCCGTTCGAATCCCTTGCTCGTCCGCATTACGGCCCTGTGTCTATCCCCACCCCACCCCGTCCCCCTGTCGCATTGACGAGAAGATGCGACCCGCGCGCGCACCCACGGAGACGAGGTGAATATGGCGGTCTATGCGCGCGAGTCGAGACCGCCTTTCCGCCCGTATTCGCTCTGCATCCAAACCCACGCTGGCAACGTCCATCTCCTCTGATGCGCCAGAAGAAGCGGTGGGAAAACGAAGCGCCGGTCGCTCCTCGCAAATGCGTCACGAGCGTGGGGGCCCTCATCGCATGGGGGATCAGTGTCCGTGCACGCAGGAAGGAAAGGCTTGGAATGCGTCGGCTGCCGAGGGGGGACATGCATCTGCGAGAAAGGGAGGGGTGTGGGGGCAAGACGGGGTCCGCGGTAGGATATATAGACTATTTGCACCGCAGGTGTAGGCGCAGGGGTACATATCGGGAGCGAAAGCAGTTCCGGCGGGATTCCACGGATCGACTCCACAGTGTCCACTGGCTTGAATTGGGCAGGCGCATAGATCTAGCGCTGAGCAAGAGAGGGCGGCGGGTGTGGTGGAAGTGCGCGCTGTGCGAAGCTAGGCTGACTGCGACGCGAAGGTAACAGAGAGTGTCGTGGCATGGCGGGGCAGAGATTGCAATGCCGCGACAGGGGCAGGGTGTCTGTGCAATCGGTCTAGAGATGAGCAAAATATGAAGGGCAAGGAGCGGAAGTAGTTCATACCACAGTGTATTACACGAGAAACGAATCGACTCGAACTCCTGCGAAAACGCGTACAGGGATCGTCGGGATGTGGCGAGGGGGATCAGGAGGAGGCCGTCGGAGACACGAGTCAGAGTAGAGCAGGATGGTGGTGGTGGTGGTGAGCCGTGGCAGAAGACACGGGCGCGTCGTGGTCTCCGGTGCTTCAAAATCCTTGTGTGTACTGCCGCCGTTGGTCTAGGCGACGTTGACGGTTGCTCGAAGCGGCTTCTGTGACCACCTCACCGACTGGCATTGGTGGCAACGGTGGACAACTTGTAATGTGCATGCGACGGTCATGTCAAGGAAGGTCCTATGTGCACTTTTAGCTTCAGAATAGCGATTGTGGCTGTAAACTGGACACTCACCACAACACAGATACTGGACCGCCGCTGTCTTGCTCGTGGCGTAATCTCTGCGCGCGACAAGAGAGAAAGACTCGACCACCAAGAAATTGTGGGGTTATTTTTCTTGCTGCACTCCTTCGTCCCAACTCTTGCTTCTTCGCCCCAGCTTGCAGCAGCCTTGATTCAAGGATGCTACAGCGTCCAGGAAGGACCAGGATAATGACCCTGGTCGGGGAGTGGAAGAGAAAATATGCGCCCGTTGCCCATCAATGCATCAACACGGCTTTGCTCCCGAGTCCCAACCACAACCGTCGATCCGTTCCAACACCGTTCGATGCGGATTCCTTTCTGCTTGGAGGGACCACGGAACGGACTTCTACCATGTCTTCCTCTTGCTGTTGCTCCTCTTGCTGTTGCTTTGTACTTTAACCGGACCCCCTCGAATTTGACTCGGAGACGCACAGGACTCCCAACCCACGCCCGAAATCGCAAGAAGACAAAATGAATGCTCTCTAGCCCACAACAAGTCCCCCTATTCGGACGTGGTGTACGGCACACGGCGGGTCTCTTTGAGTTCTTCGAGAGTCTCGTAGCCTGCAGACCGGGGTTCGACTCCTCGCGTCCGAATGTAATCCTCATCGTTGCTCTTTTCTGTTCTGCTCGCTTTTCCCCCTTGATTCGCCTGGGATCACGCGAATTGGCATCAAAGATTCAACCGAAATTTCGGTCTTCGTGCTTGTGGGTAATTCCGTCGCTCCAACAAATTCAACGTCGTTAATCCAGCGCACAGATACGAGAGGGAAATCGGACATGGTGTATGGTACACAGCGCGTTTATTTAATTTGATGGTCAACTCTACTAATGTAACTCGCAGATCGGGGTTCGACTCCCTGTGTCCGAATCGTCCGGTATGAACATGGTATATTTGTTTTGTTTCTCCCCTGACCTTGGGGCCCTTGCCTCTCCTGCCGTGAATTGACATCGGAAGTTCAATCAGAATTTTGGTTCGTCGTTGGCTCGTCGCTCATTCAAAATCAACCTGATCAGGTTGAACCTAAACCAGGCACCAGAACTCGAACGTGGTGTGCGGCACACAGCGGGATGCTTTATTACTGCCTTTGCTTGTAGCTCGCAGCTCGGGGTTCGACTCCCCGCGTTCAAATAAACATTGAACCAGATTGCTTTTTCCCTGTTTACCCTTTGGTGTAGATTTTTCTCCTCAAGCTTGCTTGAAAATGCGCGATTGGCCTGACACTGGAGGTTCAACCAAAATTCTGGTTCGTCCAAATCCATAAATAATCAACCTGATCAAGTCGAACCTAACCAGGTAACAGAACTCGAACGTGGTGTGCGGCACACATCGGGCCAAGGGTGAACACAGCGCTTGACTCGCAGACCGGGGTTCAACTCCCTGCGTCCGACTTGCAGTTGTAATTTCCTGGATGGCTTTTTTCTTTGCTTGCTTTCAGGCCACCTTTTCCCTCGCCGCTCAGCTTGCCTCCTAGTCGGCCGCGCGGCAATTGAACTGGCATCGGTCCTCCAGCCAAATTTTGGTTCGTCGTCGATCCTACGAATTCAACCTACTTATTCAACAACAAATAGGAAGGGGAATCGGGCGTGGTGTACGCCGTACGCTGCACTGTACGACACCGTCCGCGTCAAAGTCTTGCTAGAAGGAAGATCGGGGTTCGACTCCCTGCGTCCGAATAGTTGGGCAGCGTTATTTTTGGGGTCATCATATTTTTCCTTCCTCCTTTGGAATCTGGAATCGCGTAACTTGAACTGAACTGGGGTACCCGAGCCGCAAGTTCAACCAAAATCTGGTTCGTCGCTCAAGATCAACGTGCCAGTGGCTAATTCAATGCACAAATATGGTACATACACAGCGGGATGCTTTGTTGTTTGCGTCCGCCTCAGATGTAGCTCGCAGACCGAGGTTTGACTTCCTGCATTTGAATTGCTTCCCATTGGTGTGGACTTTTCCCTCAGGCTAAGGCTTGGTTGGAATTGCGCGGTTGGACTGGCACCGGGCCTTGTCAAAATTGGTTCGTTCAAGCTCGTCTGAAAACAAGATTATCAACCTGAACCTAATGCAATACTGGAAGTTGGGCGTGGTGTATGGTACACAGCGAACCTCATTAGTAGACCCCCCGTAAGGACATAGCTCGCCGAACTTCGGGGTTCGACTCCCCGCGTCCGAATAGGTAATCCGAATCAGCTGCCACTTTTTCTGCTGGTCTCATCGAAAGTCTGGCATTCCACGCTCGTCCAAAACTTTACCAGTGTACTCAAATTGATTGATCTCGACCAACTGTCGGAGTCAAGTCGGGGTTTCAATTCTCGAATGTCGAGAGCCGAACGGCCGCGACTGTGACTCAGGAGGAAATGTGACAACTCCGAATCTCCTCGATGACCACAACTCCCTGCACGAATTGCGGCTTCATCCCTGGGCAGTATATCCGGCGAAATACTCTCGCAGATGTTCACGACCTGCGCCGTCAGTTAACGAGTCTGGATGCCACGATCGCCGCGTTAACCACCGAGCGGCAAAAATTGCAGGCCAAATCCGACGCGATCGTCTACCCCATCCTCTCCCTCCCCACAGAAATCACAGCGGAAATATTCCTGCGCTACTGTGACTCTGACGTCCCCATACAACCAGATCCCTCGCAGGGTCCCTTGTTGCTGGCCCAGATCTGCCACCAATGGCGCCAAGTTGCGATTTGCACCCCCGAGATATGGCGGTCTCTCCACCTTGCGGCTTCGTCTAAATCAGTCGAGCTCCTCACGCTATGGCTGGATCGATCCGGAAATCTTCCCCTGGACCTCACGCTGCAGCACTGGGAAACTGGCACGCCTGAGCCGCTAGTTCAGGCGAGCATTTTGCACGCCCACCATTGGCAGGACATTAAATTTGAACTGCCGGCGAACGCCTATTCAACTTTGAACCTCGAAGATGCTTCGCTACCCATGCTTCGCAGCATCTCCCTTGACCTTCTCCAACCCAACCCCGAGCTCGGAGGCGTAGTGAGGCTCGTCAATGCGCCCTCGCTCCGTGAAGTCCTCTTCCGCGAATTCCCGCCAGCCAACGTCGATCTTGTCTGGTCGCAGCTCACATCGCTCCGATTACCAAATCATACCGCTCTCGCAGCGTGCATCTCGACACTTCGCGGATGCCCACAACTGGTCAAGCTCTCGGTCTCCACCGTCGGCGACATGCCCCTGCACACCGACCCCGTCGTCCTCCCTTCCCTGGAATCCCTCGAGTGCAACCTGCAGGAAACGGCGTCCCTCCTGGAGCACCTTACGTCCCCTCACCTCCATTCGCTCGTTTTCCTGCGCATTGTCGAGCCCGAGAATGCCCCCATTCTGAAGGCGTTCATCCGCCGCTCCGCGTGCTCCCTCCGCGCCTTCTCGATCTCATGTTTCGGCCTCACCCACGATACCCTGACCGCATATCTGCGCGCCCTCCCCGCCTCCGTCGCGGATCTCTCCTTGTCGGTAATCGGGCCCGCGCCCCTCATCACAGCGCTGGCGCCGATGGATGTCCTTCCTGAGCTCACCATCCTCCACCTGCGCGGCGCCCACCCGACAGCCGCAGATTACCAGCACATCATCGATATGCTGCACGCGCGGCTGCAGCCGTCGCCCCCCCGCCTCGCGCTCGAGGCGTTCACGCTGCACTTCAACTCGCTGCTGATTCCGCGCTTTATGCCCACGGAGTCTACGCTTGCTCAGTTGCGGGCGTTTGCGGCGGCTGGGTTGAAGGTCAAGTTTACAATGTCGGGGAAACATGTGGGCGTCCGCACAAATGTTCTGTTGGATTCCTGGAGCGAATGATGGTGCGCGCCGTCCCCCCCTCCAACGTTGTTTGGTGTCTGATTCGAGGCACGGTTAGATGGCGTGTATCGACCCACTGCTTCGATATAGATCAACCTGAATGTAATCTCACACAAGCCCCCATGCCTGCGCATCGAGCCCTGGGTGTTAGTTCACACATGTATTGAATCAAAATTATCAAATAGAGAGTCCGGCAACCAGTACAAAAATTCAACCTCATTCAATGCGTGGAGCTCTGGAAACACGAAAGCTCACACAGGTGCTCCCGCACACTTGCGCATCGAGTCCTCGTTGTCAACGTGCTGCAAAGCAAAGATGTTGTCAACTCATGGGGGAACACAAGCGAATGAATGAAGAAGGGAATATACCTGGTGCAAATTAATGTTTACATGGACTTTATTGGGTCGGGGGAGCTCTGTCACGGATTGGAGGGCGAAGTTCCCCTCGGAGGGGATTGTGGTGTTGAGGTTATCGAGGAATGTCGACTGGCCGACGGTTCGGATCGCGTTTCGCGCGTTCAGCCTAGTGGAAGGCTCAGCACAAGGGGAAATGCGACGGAGGGTGGAGTTGTTCACGAGGCAAGCATACTGTTGACATACACTGCTCGGCCGCAGTCAGTGTAAAGAAAATAATCAAGTAACGGCTCAAGCAACATACACCTCAAGAGCTGAATATTGAATGCCGTGATCCACAGGGTTTTGGGGCGATGACTAGCGAGAGTATATTCGCCAGGCCAACTAGACTGTACCAACATGATGTCGAGTCAGCGCGAGCGCGAACCTGGCAAATTTCATCTCACCTGGTAAGCATTCCCGTCGCGATGGTCATGGCGATGATCCTGCCCACCATATCATCGGTTCTACGGCGGCAGCATCGTCAGCTTGTCCTACTTGGCTGGAAACGGGGGCCAACAGCGACCGACTTTGCAAATCCAGTACGCCCGCGCCAAAGACAATAGCACAAGATCCCTGCGATGATACTATCCTCCAGCACACCGACGGCTAACCCCGCAGTGGCGGTAGGCTGTGTTGGTAGAAATTTAATTTTGCTTTGACACGCAAGTTAAACTAACTCGCCTTGATGTACTCTAGTGCGCCGGTGATAGTTGGGCTGTGCAGACTTGTAATAGCGCCTCGGGTTGAGCGCGCTGTGAAAGCTTATTGCGAAACCTGTACTCACCCCAAGATGGGAGACGCGAGATTGGTTCCTGTGCATTCATATTCAGTTGTGTGGCCTGATAGGGTTGGCTTTCGCATTTACCTAGGTGTGCCAGCGCAAAGGGTACCTGTGTGTGTTTTATCAGCGCGCAACGGAGGTGTTCTTCCCTCGACTACTTACTCCAATCACGGTAAGTATTTTGTTCTGGCCGCTGACTGAGGGCAGTTAGATATGAATTCGAGGAAGTAAACCGGGACGTACGGTGCCAGACCCGGTAAATCAGGAAACTAATAAGGCGAAACACAATCAGTAAAAGCCATCACACGCCTGGCTGGAATGGACCTTTCGACGATGAATGCAACCAGAGCCTGCAGGTAACAGGATGCAATCAGCGCCAGAAGGTCTCAAACAGACGATGATTTACAGTGCAAAATATTCCCAGCTGGAACAAGATCGTTAGCTAGGTTGAACGAGAGCCGGTAAACGAGACATACTCCGAGTGTCCTACACCAACCGGGTCAGAACGGCACTGTCGCAAATTGTCTAGACACCCACCAATGATTGATATTGAGTGCAGCTGGGTCACCGAAGGTTGAGATGATATACTGGTAGGTCACCCACGTTGTGGCGACTTGGTGAAGGGTATCCAGCACGCTGGTGGTCACAGCGGGCAGGTTAGTCTCTGCATTTCTTGGTTGTGAGGAACCAATACGAACAGCAGCACAAAAACCTGAATTTCGGCGTCAGCCCACCGAGAACTGGCTAAATGGACAGCGGCCTACCACGAGCTTAGTGCCGCGGGCATCGTTGCCCCAGGTGCGATTGTACATGAACGTTTGGATTACAGTGATCATGCCATATAGGCTGCAGGAGCGAAGGCGAGGTGAAAGAAGTGCTAGAGCATACTGAGGGAAACTTACATTGAAGAATTAGTGCTGCCGATGAAGACAATGCCCCAGGGGTTCGATATCATCTTGTGGGGTAGCGCAGGAGAGTCCGACATCGCAGTCTACAGATACCTGTGAGCGAGGACGAGCGGGGGCAAGCTTAAGAGAAAGGCCGGCTGCTCAATACATAGCACACGTAAGCCGTCCAACCCAGTACACCACCCAGTTCTGGTTGGACCGTTCACCGATATCAAATCTTGTTAAGTCCGCGCTGGGCGCTCCAAAACCAAGAGCCCAGATCGACAGTTCATTCCACCAAGCTGTCGCGGTTCAGCTCACGAGTACTCATTAGTTCATTTCTCGACGCCGCCTCGCTCGTGGACTGCGCAGCACTAATTTTGAACCAAAAAATGCTCACCCAAACATCTGCCGAAATGATTGATGGCCGTCCGCAACCGTGGGAGCTTTAGGGTAGATCTTGCCTCCCGCTTGCTTCCATTTCACCACCCTGGGGCCAACAGAGTACTGCCAGTCGTTCCCTCTCATTTTTAGGCGCTAGTTTCCTGCCTACACCATTTGTTTTCTTGGAACAAAGGACTCCTTGTATTTCTTTTCTGCCAGTAGAATCCTATCTGCTTGCTCTTGTCGAACTTGCGCGTCCAATTGGCGGATATGCCAGCGAACTTGAGCTTCCATCTCGCACGATGCGCCACGTACGCCCGCGCCGTGCTCACACAGCCCTGAGGCATTACTACAGCTTGCGAACAGGGTGTTTGTATTCGGCTCTGTTTCGAATACTTGAACTCCGTCGCGCTATTAGTATTAGAATCCTACGTAGCTCGCATTCAAATCAATCAAAGATGGATTTTAGATCCATACGATGCGGACGCAGTCAAGTACCATTGAAGCACTCACCTTATTTCCAACCTATATCCGCCCGTTCAATTCCACCCGTCAACCAACCACTGGGACCCTGAAAGATATTCAGCTCTTCTCACTGTTCAAAGCCATTATTTCGTGCTGGCGGGCTTGTCCCACAGCTACGGCCCTAAACCCCCTCGTGCCCCGTATCCATCCAAGGACACTGACACCCGCACCATGTAGTATCGGGACCGTTCTTCGAAGAAGTCGTCGTAATCTTGAAATCTCGGGTTGATTTCTTGCTTCCAACAATTTTTCAAGTGGCCTCTGACTTCAACCTTCACAGCGGGCCTCTCTGTGCTCCCGTCTATCGCGTAGCCCGCCCACCGGTCCAGGGGTTTACATAACCATAATTTGCTTCGCCGTTCTCCACAAACCAGCTTAACAGACGCGCTCAAATCAAATGCCATTCGCGACCCCAACCAATTCGCGTTCCACTTGAGGCACCATGCGGAAGACCAGGCGATCGGAAATATGCCCCAAAGAGTCATAAAATGCGGAGTAGCAGCAGTGTGTGTATTAATTCTCCAACCAAGCAGGAGGAACCCAACAGGAAATCGAACGAACAATAAGTACAGTGAAATAAGTAGTATCAAAAAGGGGTGTGGTATGTTGCATGTATATAGCACGGGAGGGCGTCGACGCCGGAGTAGCAGTAAGTGTGAGTAAGTGATTCCAATGCCCCCGCTCGCCGCCGGCGCCAATAATTATAACGTGTTGAACGTGGTCGGTGCTGGATTTGGTGGTACAAATGATAGTGATGCTGATGTTGTATAATTCTGTCGAATACTGGAAGGAAGGAAGGCGCGTTAGCGTGGAGCGAGGATGAGAGAGGAAGGCAAAGAAAGACACGCACATAATGATTATGGCGTATGGGATGGGTTTGACGAGGCGAACATGTCTCATGCAACGACGCACGAGCCGCTCGAGCCGGTCGACTTGTCCTCGTCAACGGGGGGCAGCTCCGGTGCGTCCACCGACTCGGCGACGACAAAGTAGGAGGCGATGAGCGAGGTGAAGGAATCCATTTAATGTGGTGGGCCGGTGGGTGGGGTGGATGAAGCGCGGGTGTGTGAGGATGTGGGTAGCGCAGCGGAGAGTGCGAGGTAGTTCGAGTGCTTGGTGATGAGCGACGAGTGAACTGATACTCTCGCTCCCCCTCCCCCCGCTTATATACCCCCACGACGCAATTGTTCTCCTTCACAATTGCAATTGCTTACATACCTTCGACGCACGCAGGCAGGCGAGCTAAAACACAATTGCGGCCCGTACGCACGACGTCGGTTTCGACGTGCGTTGGTACCTGGCCAACACAATAAGCGCGGGCCCGCGCTCTCACAGCGCACAATAACGATATCTGATGGGATTCGCTGGGTTGCCTTTTTGGGACGCGTATGTGCAAAGACAAAAGCGCGCGGCGTGTAGGTCCCCGCGCGGGGTTATACGTACACCATCTGTGATGGGGGGCGTGGCTGCAGCAATCTCGGAGAAATGGATGCTTCTTCCAGCGGTTTTCAGCCCGAGGGAATTTGCTTGAAGTGGGGATTGGTTGGAGGTAAACTTGGCTGGAGGGAACGCGCTCACGCCAAGTCGTATTGGAGGCACCGATGAATGGGATTGACCGGCCCCCGAACGGGATTATGTGCTGACTGACCGACATGTCCAATACACAATAAAAAATAATCGAACTCCCGATGGAGCCCGCGTCGTTCGGACCAGGCGGGATTAAAATGCCTGCATTTCATGCTAGTTCCTGCGCAATACACAATAAAAAGAATTAGACTCCGCATCGGTCGGAACTGCAACATGCATTACCCCCCGCCTGCGTTTCCATTAGTACCTCAGCACGCCGAAAGAATAAACAAATGACTCGTACGATGCGGAATAAAACCTTGTCCAAAAAAAAAAAATCGAAGTCGACGGGTGATCTTCGAAGAGACAATGCGAGATCCGGCGGCGTGGAATTACACAATTGAGTAGTCGCGGCGGGTCCCGACATGGTGGCGGTCTCGGGATGCATCCCTAATTTGGGACACAAAAGGAAAAAAAGTCGTGTTGAAGTCCGCGAGTCATCTTGGTGGGAAGAATGTTGAGTATTGGCGCGAGAGAGATACCGTGACGGAATTTGCCTTTCACTTGTTCGAGGGAGAGTCGCCGTCGCGTGCGAAGGATGGCTTGTGCAACCTCCTTACGGACCTTACTGTTGGGGTAGAAACAAGGCCTTGGGCTGGACGGTGCAGAAATCGGCAGTGAGAATACATTTGTATTCTTGAGGACGTCGTGGCTTCGACGTATGCAGATCTTCACATCGGTCCAGGACGTGTGACCCGGAACTCCGAGCGCCAATGAAGGGGAAGCCAGCACGCTTTGAAGGCCAGGGAGAATTCGAGTCGAGACACTATTTCGGGACACAAAAGACGAGGGATATCGATGGCTTGGCAGACGCCGTATGCGAAAGTGTAGTATCGCCGTACATAGCTGCATGGCTGAATTTTTTTTTTGTTGCGCGGCTGCGAAGACTCTGGTTCAGAGGGTGAACGGCGTCTCTAGCTCGCAGGCGACGAAGAGCGAGGTACAAGAGTCACGGTTCGAGATTGACAACTTTCTTATTGTCAAGATTGACGCAAGGGATCATGCTGGACGGTACCGAAGCTTAGTGAGAAAGGGTTTTCTTTCCAGGAACACCGAGTGCCAAAGGCAAGCCACGAGCTGGAATCCGATCCGTGGCTCGACAGTCGGTGTCCTCACTATTTCTGGACACAAAAAGAAAGAGACCAGGTCCGAAGGATATCGATGGAGGAGAAGCACAAAACGAGGACGGCGAATTCGAAAGCAATATCGTTATGACGGTGCCGGGTGGGTCGAAACTGCCGTTTTGTTGCGAAGGCAGTAGACCTGTGGAAGTATTTCGCCGTGAGCCCTAGAGGCTCGGAGGTCAACGACACTGTGAAAAGCCGAGTCACCAGAGCAAAAAAAAAGAGGCAAAGATGGGAGGGGGGCACTTGAAATAGCGACGAACATGATTCGTGGAGTCTGAAGACCATGCCGAGCCCAGGCCCCGAGTTTTTGAAAAGGTGGGTATAATGCCACATGCCCGTCACCTCCTCCTCCTCTCCACCAAAACCTGAATCTCATTTGCCAAAAAATTGCAGACTGACCCGGCCCGGAGGTCCCGCTTCCCGAAGGCCAGCCTGAGCCAGTGAAGTAAATCTACCCTCCTCTGCGCCGCCGCGCGTGAGGAGGAGGAGGACCAGCACCATTCGACTGGCACGTCTACCAGCAAAACGGGTCCGAACACCTCCTGCTTCTCGGAATAATATCCACCGGACGGCGATGGAAACATGGTGAAACGAGTACTTTCGAGACAGGCGAATGCGGAGGATGTCGGATGAAATGTGCGCGCGCACTGGCCCGCTCGTGGTCCAGCTCCCGCCGAGGCCGAAATGGTGCTCGAAGACTGATACGACGATGTATGCGATCTACACAATTCGCTCGTCGCCGTGCTGTGGATGTTCGCCAACGCGGCCCTCGGTCGAGCTCTGGGATGTCTGAGCGCGGCGGAAGCGTCGAGAACTTGTCCGGATGTGGAGTTCGGATTCAAATTTAAGGCGCCCGCGGTCGTGGAAGAGGCGTTCTGCATCCGAAATGGTGCGCTCCGCGAGGAGCTTGTCGTTGGAGAGAAGAGGCAGTGGACGGGATAAGAGCGGTGCCCCGCAATGTAGGTATTGTGACGTCGCAGTACCTGTTGCTGCGTATTGATGGGTGGTGGGTCTCGAAGGACATTGGTTGACAATGATGTCGGGGACGAGCGCGCCTTCGACGGGTGCGGAGCGCTGAGCTGCTGCCGGGCGCGCTTGGCCTCATCAGGATCGGGGTGGACCGCGACACAATACAAGGGCGCTCGGTATGTCGAGGTTCTCGTCGGCAGGATCGGGGTGACAGAGGCCGCGCGGTTAGAATGCCGCCGGAGTACTAGTACTGCGCTGCTTGAGGAGCAGGAGCCCAGCCGATAGAAGTTATATTGACGCGGCTCATCCGGGGGTGAAGTCGAGGCGATGGCAAAACTAGTCGCGCCGTCGGCGGATACGTCAGCTTGAGGAGGTAGATATGGGCGAAGATCTGGGAAGAGCCTCGAGGTTGTATGAGTGGCGGGGGTCGCGGTCGTGTCCGAATCCCGTGCAGCTTGTCGATGTCTCGAGGGCCTCTCGCAAGCCACTGTGACCATGCTTCGGGCCCGCGTGAGTTTCAGCACCTGCCACCCGCAGACTTGCTCGTATGGCCGAATGCTCCTCATGCACCACCAGCGAGGATACGATCAGAAGGGTGAGCGTGCACTGCGTAGAAATGGGCGTTAGGGTCGTATTCATGCCAGAGATAGTGTGGTTGGCAGAAGGCTGCCGTTCTGCCATTTGACCCGGCAGAACGGCTGAGAGAAGAAGAAAGTAAATGAGGGGACGCAGTGCATGTGGACGACGATTGAATAACCGCAAGGGCGCTCCTGAAACTGGACATTCCGGGACGAACACCGCAAAGCGCTACCACGGAAGACCACCATCCAGCGGCCCCAGAGCCGTTGGCGCTCGAATAGCGTTACATCCACAGGGTTCGTGCGGAAACAAAGAATGCGGGCCAAAAGAGAAAAAAGGATAAGAGTACTCACGAATTAACCAGATCGTATTGGAAAGATGGAGAGTGATGCCCGGGTTTATCACAAACGTTTCTGTAGGCGGGTGTCAGAGAGCCACCAGCAGTGCAAGTCGCAAAAGGTGGACGAGAGAATGTAATCAACAAGGCGCCAGGAATGGGTGGAGATGCGGACGCAACCGTGCAGGATGCAGTTTCGATAAGAGGATGCGCCAACGAATGAAAGAGGCCAAGTGGATATGGAGCAGGAAGACATTAGGCAACTCACCTCCGCCTCGACGAGATCTCGCTTTCGCGCGCTTCATCGTGGGTATTTTCTGCCGGTGTTGACGGTCGTCGCGCCAGAGTGTAGTCGGTCGACGTTCTTGTCTGCCTTAACATCCATTTCTATGGTCAGTTTGCAAGCCATGGCACTGGGAGTAAAAGGACCTTGAAGAATCTTGCTCCAGCCCACGAACGCCCACGAACGAAGGAATGACATGGTGTCCTCCCAAGAGACACATATATGCGTCCGCGACCGCGTAGAAGCGCTTCAGGCGTTATCCCGTGAGTGTACGTAGTGCTCTTCTTGCTCGCGCCCAGGGTCGACATCTGCACGACCGAGTCAATACGCGGGAAAACGAGAGCGGAGCCCACATGGCGACGAATGTAGACGCACCATCCTGAAGTATCCCATAAGCCTGCCCCACCCGATATCCTATAACATCTGAGATACGACCCCATCGATGACCCCAGGCGCGACCTCGACGAGCTGGAAAGAGTTGGCACAATAGCAGATACTCCGCCCACGATGCGCCGGCTCTGCAAGGACACCGCAAGGGAGGCTTCCAAGCCGAGGAGTTGAGCCTCCTTTGATATTAATGGCCAGTCCAGCCTCGAAGTACATCTGTAGCCTAGGAATCGGCCCAGTAAATCGAGTCTGAGTTTGGTCGGAGGAGATTTCATTGGCAGATCGAATATTGAGCCGCTTTGGTCTTGGAGAGCCAGTCAGGGAGAGGGAATTACAAGCATCGTTTTCGAGTGTCTTTCATCGCGCGCCATGGCGGGAGGGAGAAAGCCGAGAATCACGTGTACTCTGCACCGCTTTCTTCCGCTTCCACTTCCCTCCCGCCACCATGATGTCGACTCGCGCCCTCCATAGCCTGGGCTCGCCACTGCGCAAGACGCTCTACTCCCCCTCGCTCGGTGCGTCTGACCACCTACCCACCCTCGCCCGCCCCGCTAACTCCCCCACAGCCCGTAACCAATCAGTCATCCGCACCACTTTCGCAAAACGGTAAGTACCGCCAGGACAGCGTCAATGGAGGGTCTAATGCTAAGGGGACATCCGCAAAAGGACCGTCCAGACGGAATCCCTCCCCGCCTCCGCCTCGGTCGACATCCTCAACAAGCAGCGCCTCCTGCGCCCGTCGAGCCCGCACTTTACCATCTACCAGCCGCAGCTCACCTGGATCGCATCCATCGCCAACCGCGCGACCGGCGGCGCTCTCAGTGCTCGTGTGTCTCCTCCCTCCCCCTTCTCGCGTCGCTGCTGACATGACACAGTCCTGTACGGCTTCTCCCTCGCGTACCTCGTCGCGCCGGGCACCTTCGACAGCGTGCACGTCGTCGAGTTCGTCGCGGGCCTCCCCGATGCGGCCAAGTACGCCGGCAAGGCGCTCCTCGCCGCGCCCTTTGCCTTCCACAGCCTCAACGGGATCCGTCACTTGTCCTGGGACATGACCAAATGTGCGTGGCCTCCCTCTTGTGTCTGCATCGAGTGTCACAGCGCTGATGTGCGGCAACGCAGTTATGAGCCTGAAGGGGGTGTATCAGACCGGGTACGCTGTCCTGGCGGGGACGGCGGTGTCGACCGTTGTGCTGGTGCTTTTGTAGTGTAATAGAAAGAAAACCTTCGTGAACCTCCCGGGCGACGTTCGTTCATCAGTCCTCGCGCCCATCGACCCCGGCACATGTTGCCTCTTCTTCAGTGGCCAGGCTTGTACAAGATCTGCCGTCGGCTTGCGGCCAGGTGGCGAAAGAAATCAATGTGCCCTGCCTCCTCGACCTTAGTCCGCAAACACCGCCGCTGTTACGAGTCCGCTCCAACATCGTCGAACAATTCCAGGCTTACAGGCTACGGGTTCGTGTACCGTTCTGCGCTCCTCTCTCCTCCATCGCCTTCCAACCTGTCAGAATCAGTCTCCGGAATCGGTGTCCGTCACTATCTGCGCTCGGAACCTCAGTTTTATCCTGCCGCCGTCGCAACGCGTCCCGACCATTTATGGGTATGTGCCTCTTTTGTCTTGTGTGTTTCCCTTCCTCTCTTCTCTGTATGCTCCGTAACGCGGGACTCGATTGCGACTGGGACGGCATTCGGATTGCCTTTTGGCATACTAGGTGGTTCTCTCTTGACCTGAGGAACTACATAACTGCGATTGCAGGTACCGAGATCGCTAGGAAGAAGCCCGGAGAGAAGTCTTCTGCCAGCGTTGAAATGTTTTTTCAAGTTACTTATAAGGCATTCAGACTGGAACTTGACTGGACCCGAGTGTGTATTCGTGTTATGATCGACAAGATCGACGCTCTTTGTTCCTCACCTGGGTCCCTGCGCCTACTTACTTTCTGTTGAAACCGCGCCCGTGTGAGCCTCCCCGCCATAACGCGTGCCATTCTCACAAGAGGACATTTCTTCCGCTATCTCCCGGACCCAGGCTCAGGAATTCGCTCGCAGAACCGCAATCAATCTATCGGTTTCGAGTCCACTCATTCAAGACCCCGAAATGCATCCATGTCTGCGACTCAGCGTCTTGGACCAGTTCCCGTTCTCAACACGGGTGTGTACATACACTATCCGCACGGTCTTGCGGCATACCTCATCGTAACTCTAGCGCATCGCGTTGGCCGCGGCCAAAGGTTCACTCCACGACCTCGAACGTCTGCGCAACATAATGGCCGACGCGGCGTCCACAGTGCTCATGCTGCCCGTCGTCTACGCCGCCTTGGACCCTGCGCGGATCCCGAACCCGGAGCTACTCGACACGCCCGATTTAATCTCGGTGCACACGCAGACTGACATTGCCACTGCAAGTACTAGATCTCGCTTGGGCTACACTCCACGGAATGGAGGTCCCCGACGAAGCCGCCTTGGACCTCTGGGATCCAATTTGGGCGTGGTTCCGATTTCTCGACATCTGCTGCGGTCATCTCAGTGAGATCAGCCACCTGACTGAAGCAACTCTCCTCCTCGACATCGTGATCTTCACCGACCGTTTTGGCCACCGCGACGACATAAAGGACCGCATAAAGTTCACCTCGGGGTTCTACTCTGCTGTTGCGCGAGCGTGGAAGGTGTTGTTGGAAGAGGAGAAAGCGGCCCTGAAGCACGCCGGACTGACCGCGGTGCTGGATCTGATCACGGCAGCGAAAGGCAAAAGATGCGAGCCCGAGATGCTTTCTGAGCTGGCGGAGGGTGCCGATGGCTCCTACGCGGAGCTCGCCGCCCTAGTTCTACGGCAGATCGATGATTCCATCGGTAGTCGCGCAGGAGTTGTCTCCAGTGACAACGTGTTCATTCTTTTTGGGGCCCTCATCTTCGTCGACGATGTCGAGCAGGCTGCACGAAACGATATGCACGGCCCCGCCGCGCGCCTGCTCCAGGAACTTATGCGGCGAAACCTGCTCAAGCACCTTGTTCAGACCGTAATGGCACTGAGCGAAGGCCCGGATGTCGCCCCCGGCCTCGACGCTATTGGCAAATGCTTTCTGATACTCCGCCGTCTCATGAGCGACCGAACCATGCACCTTCTCATAACCTACGCACTGGACCTGGGGTTACTCCGGACCATCGTTCTATGCGCCCGGCGGCCCTCTCTCAGCAAGACGCAGCATCACTTGAAGTTCTTCCTCCGAGAATATCTACCTGGTTCGACGGTATATTGCGATGTCGTCCCCGCACTGGAAGAGGCGCTAGCAGCTGTCGAAAACCTTGTCTCTACCGAGGCCTTCCGCAATTCCGAGACGTTCGTGGACTGGACGCACTTCCTCTCCATCGCACAGGATCGAATCGCCCTGTTGAATTCTTTCGACAGCCGTATTATCGTTGCGCAGAAAGCTTGTGATGACTTTTCCGTGAGTCTTGACCTTTTCTCTGTCGTTCGCTTCCCCACATGTCGCAGTGCAATATCATCCTCGAAAAGGCCAGCTTTCAGCGCTGCTCTGCTTGCCAAGCGTTCTACTACTGCAGTCGGCAGTGTCAGATCGCCGACTGGAAAGAAGGCGGTCACCGGGAATCCTGCTCGCTCTATCGGAACTTCGGTCTCAGTACGCTACTACTTAATTTTCACACCCACCGATCCAACTGCTCACCAACCAACTCTCTCTTAGCTGAGCACAACCACTACCTCCCCCGCGAACGCTCTTTCATGCGCGCCGTCCTACACCAGGAATACATTAAAAATCGACACCAAATCTGCCGCGACACCGTCTTGTGCTTGCAAGCCTTCCCCAACGTAGGCTACGTCGTTGTCTTCGACTACGTTAGCTCCCCCGTCACCGCGACCGTGCACTCGCTCGCGGCACCGAGCTGGGGCACGCGTGACGACATCCTGCGGAGGGGCGGGCCCGAGTGGGCGGCGTACGTCGCGCGCGCGGCGCGCAGCGGAGGGTGCATGACGATCCACACCATGCGCGTCCGGGAGGGCAGTCTCGCGAAGTACTGGGTCGTGCCGCTGCGGGCGAATACGGCAGAGCTGCAGTATGGGTTGAAGAGGATTGCGGGGGAGCTTGGGTCGGGTAGGACGGCACTGGAGAACATGGATGAGACCCTGGCTGAATTACTAACCCGACTCGACGACGAAGATGCGGAGGAGATTCATTGATACGGTCTGTGTGTAGCTTTACATTCGTCAATCGGTGTACAAATTAGAAAACCGCCGAAGAAGTGCAAACCAGTTAAAACCAGTTGAACGGGCATTTCTCAAACACGTATTCAGCACAGACCAGGTCGTCGATTCCATGTATTATACAAATATGGGGGGAGTTGGGTATAAACTACAGTTGGGTGGGTGGATGGATCATTGCCGCAGAAACCAACTACTTGTTGATCTCCTGCTGCGCCTGCCCCTTGTCATGTTGTACATTCCCCTGGGCCTGCTGCGCCTTGTCCCCGGTCAGCGCGCCAACGACGCTATCCTTCTTCCCCTCAACGCGGTCGGCGGTGCCCTCGACGTAGCCCTTCGCCTGCGCAGCTTTGTATTCTGCCTCACCGGCGGCGTGTTCCTCCTAAAATTGGGATTCGATTAGACGGTGCGTGTGAGTGGGGATACGAGGCGAACGAACCTTTCCAGATTGTGTCCAAGAGTCAGCGCCGGTCAGGTTTCCGATGGTCTCGACGATCGTGCCCTTGGTGCTGTGGTACTGGCCGGTGGTCTTACTGCGATGCATTGTGTTAGAATCGCGTTAAAATGAGGGAATCAAAAACGAACTCGGGGCCGTTAGAAGAAGACATTAGGAGATAAAGGTTGGTTGGTTGGGTGGTTGTGTGAGTGGTTTGTGTGTGGGATGGATGTTGAATCTTTCGGTCAGAGTCCGCCGCCTTATATAGTCACGCGGCGGCGGGATTTTCAACCAAACGTCATCGGAGCTCGGGGAATTCAACTAAGGTTGAACTTCGCTTCGCGTCATTGGTGTCGTCATCCATCATGCCGAGGGATGCCGCGTTCAATCTCCGCTTGAACATCTGGTTCAAAATGAGAGTGTATAAGTATGCAGGAAACGACGATTCATGTAATTATTTATCTTCTGCCCTCTAGATCTGGGCATTGTACGGCTTCACGATCAGCGGCAACCCCGAGCCCTCCTTCGAACCTCCGCTAAGGCTGGGCCTCTGCAATATCCCAGCCATCATCGGCTTGATCATATCCCTCGGAACAGCCGGCGTGAACTCGAACGCGCGGATGAGCGTGAAGAGGAGACACTTCAACCTAAGCAATATCATTGTGATGAGCAAACCTGGGATGAAATCAAGTAACGGTGAGGACGGCGTACTCTGTGATCGAGAAGCGGAATCCGATGCAGTTGTGGGGACCGGCGAAGAAGGTCATCAGGTTTCCCCAGACACCAGGAATGGCGGTGGCGCGTTCGGGAATATTTTCCCAACGTTCGGGCCTTCACGGTGCGTCAACGAATGAACGAAGTAAGATAAATGAAACACGCACTTGAACTCATACGCATCCTCGCCCCAGATCTCTTTGTCGGTATTGACAGCCAAGATAGGCACATGAATCATCTGGCCCTTCGAGATCCTGCAGAAGATTGGTTGGTTGAATTCATGAGCTCGTCGCTGAATGGGACCCACGGCAGACTCTCGTGCACGTTTCCCTGACTGTCGACATACGGCTTCGACAGCGGCATGATATCGTCCTCCATCGCCATGCGCTGCGTGAACACCGCCGGCGCATGCACCCGCATCACCTCGCGCACGACGCTCTCGAGGTACGTCAGCGCGTTCAGCTCCTCCATGGTTGGGTTGTCCGTGGGGAGGCTGAGGAGCTCCTCGCGGAGTTTCTGCTGCACGCGTTGGTCGTGCGACAGCGCGTGGAGCGCCCAGGCGGCGGATGCGCTCGTCGTCTCGTGCCCCGCGAGGAAGAACGTGGGGATCTCTGCAATAAATGAGTTGAATTTGAACCGTGGTCTAATGGATGAATAATGTACGTACGCGCGATGACCTCGGCGTCGTCGAGTCCCTGCCCCCCAGGAAGATTCGCAGTTAAGTTCGCCTTGACGATAAGAGAGAGGAGGTCCCGCCCGCCTCGAGCCGTCGTTTTCTCCCCGGCGTTGGAGTCGCTCAGCATATTAGCCTTGCTCTCCGCCACGATCTGACCCCCGACGGCGCTCAGCTTCTCGCGCGCATTGGCCGTAATCCTCCACCCCGGCACAGGCTGCATCCCGCATCAGGTCGAGGTTACTTACCCCAATATTCAAATAGATACGACGTACCACGAGTCTCAAAATCGGAACCATCGCCTGCGAGAGGCGCAACCGCGCCAGCCGGTTCGCCTCGGGCGAATGAAACAGCGCGGCGAACACGCTATGCAGCTCGTTGGGCTTGTGCTCCGGCTCGAGGCCGTGGAATTGGTAGTTGAAACCTGCCATTTTGTGTTAGCGCGCGTTCGATCGTTGTTCAACCTCCGACACATACCTGCTTGGCCGATTACGTCCAGGGTCATGCGCCGCATCCAGGTCAGGACCTCGATACGAGCACCGTTCTTTTCGTCGGTTGCCTGTTGGGCCCAGATATCGCGGAGCTAGTACAGGTTTGGTTTGTTAGTACGCGGATCTAGTTTGCTCAATTCGGATCGGACTCGAAGTTGAACACACCTGAATCGATTTCTCGACGAACACTTCCGTGAGCGCCCGGATTTGCGCAACACCAAAGGCGGGGTTCTGGGAATAGACTCGACATTTAGCATCATGAAGAGGTTGCTGGTTGTAACTTACCAGAATCTTCCTCTGTTCAACGTTGAATCAGCCTACTGAACTGGAGAGAGGGAAGGAGGAAGGGAACTTACGTGACGTTTGTGTTCGCTGGTTTCAACACCGAGCAGCCCTAGCGTTGCGCTAGTTCAACAACGGCGTTTGAATGTCACAGTTGGAGCGTTAGTAGACGAACCTTTCCCGAAGAGGCGGCGACTGTTCACAAGGGCCGCCGGGGCCTTCTGATACCGCGCGCCATTGGTTACGATGTGCGTAACTGCCTTCAAGTCGGAGGCATGCAGCTCGCTGACCTATCGGCGCAGTCAGTCAGTATGTATTCATCGTTGGGCGGAGTCGAAATTGAATTGAATTGAAGGCGTGAATGAATGTACGCACACTAAAAAGTCCCTTGAACCGGAAAATCGAACCAAACTCGTCACGCCACTCCTGCATCACGGCGGGATCGTCCTGCATCTGCTTGACATTGCCGACGAAAATGGACGGGCTTGCGGGGCCGGCGACGAAGCGGATGGGGGAGGTGAGGTTGCGGTAGAGCACCTGGCCCGCGTGGTACAGGATGTAGAAGAGGATCGTCCCCACGACGGGGACGAGGACTTGGAGAGTGGTGCCTATCGTTAACATGGTAAGTAGTGGTGGGATGAGAGGGTACATACAGGGACGCAGCGTTATATACACGGCTGGAGGCGAAGGTCACACGCCACTGAGGATTCTCACAGAAGATTCGTGTCCATCACCCGGGTGTTAGGAAGTATGACAATGTGAACTGTACGGGTGTCATATCGTCTGAAGCCAGACTCGCTGACGCGTACAGGTGCATGCAATGGGAGACCTGGGTTACCAAATACGTTAGATTTTTAATCGTTCTGCGCTCTTTGACGGGTGTAAGTTACCGTCATCCCGGGACCCGTTCGATATCGATGCGCCACTGGGAGAAGCTCCGTATGTTCGCGGTGTCTTGTAGTGGTCGTCGTTGGAGCCTTCCCGAGGCAAAAGCGAATTGCGTCTAGCGGGTGGTGATATGGAGACAACGCTCGTCGCCGAAGATAAAGGTAACCGGTTTCCAAGTTCAGCGTCGCGGGATTAGAGTTAACCGAGTCTGTCGGGGTATATCTTATCCGTTTTGTAGCTTCTGTGCTTGTCAGCTGATACTGTGCATGCGGGAGAAGAGAAGAATAGAATTTTGCTGACTCTCGAGTACATTCAAAACTCAACTTGGGAGCGGAACGTCTCCGAGGGGCACGCAAAACGCGCAAAGGATCTTGCAGGCGATCTGTGAGGGCTCGAGCCTTGAAGGAAATGAGATATAGAGAAATGACCCGTGGAAGACGGTGAGTTCAGCCCGCGAATAATTCAACCACAGGACTTGTATGTCCGATCAACGCGCGAGCTCAAAAGCCAGAAGAGGAAGATCAAAGCGATTTATTTCAGATGTAACTAGGGTTAGGGTTAGCCGTGCGGACCGGCGAAAAAATGGCCCACCCAGCCGAGTGGCCGTGGTGGGACTGGAAAATATTTAGACGGTGCATGCACCTAAGCACATACAAGGCGCAAGCGCACTCTGTATGGACAGGGTCGCCGTGTAATGGAGTGATCCTACGCCCCACAGACCGCGGGAGGTGAAGGGGTCTATGCCATCAAGGTAAGTATGAGTTGCAAGGATGAGGAGCGGAGAGTTTTATAGCGGGTGCGTGCGCACGGACCAGGAAGGTGTTTGGTTGATGCCATCTTTTGGGCTGTTCGGCTCGAGCGACAATTTTTCTGTACCCTGCAGACTCCTCCACTTTCGACCGTTGGAACGCGTCGAAATGCTCATAAAAATCCGCGTACGAGGCACTGACGGCCACACTGAAGTTTCTCATCCAACCAACGACTAATTATAACAGACCGCTGTAAAATCCGCGATTTCCATCGAGATCGTTTCGTTTCAAAGCTACCTCCAAGTACAGATGCCTACAGGCTGAAAACATCGTCGAATGGCGCGTCTAGAGGTCAAAAGCGCACAAGTGAAGAGACGCGTCTGGCAAATGGCAACTAATCCATCAGTTTCATCCCAGGATTCGCCTCGAGGATCTGACCATCTCAACAACGCTCTCAAGCTTGCCGCATTTCCCCCTTGCAAATGAAATGGCCGACTCCTCTTCTCTGGCCCCTCTGCCCTCAATTGAATAGTCTACATGAGGCCGAGCAAGTCGTATCTGCGCTAGTCTTCTTCCCCGCCTCGCGCCGCTTCGAATGGATCGATGAGCCCTCTAGTCGCCTTTTTGAAGGCCAGCACACATGCCAAGAAGAGACGACGGCATATATGCCCCGGATCTCTCCTGAGGGGTAACACCAAACCCCGCACGTGTCAGGAGACCTATAAAGCCCGACGCCGCGACAGTCTGTTTCCCAGCTCTTTGCCTTTAACAGCAAAGTCCTTTCTTGGTCTTTCTCTCCGTCTACCCTCACACTCGTTAATATTACACCCACATTCTTTCAAATGCGTTATCAAACTCAGCTCGCCTCGGTCCTCTCCCTCCTTTTGACCCTCGCCAACGCGCAGACTCCTGCGTACGCCGCCTTTGCATGCTCTCAAACTCGCTTTGGCTGACCGACCTCGCCAGGTACCTTGGCGCGCTCCTCATCGAGCCCGGACTCAACAGCGGTACGCAGCACCCTCGCGTCGTCGTCCCTGGCCCCTAACTTACACTGGCGCAGGAAAATGCCTCACAGCGGCGAGCAACGCTGACGGCGCCATTGTCACCATCCAGCCCTGCACCGGCTCCACCGCCCAGAAATGGACCTTCACCGGCGGCAGCGTCACGCTCTTCGGCACCAAGTGCCTCGACGTCCCCAACGGGTCCACCACCAACGGGAACAAGCTGCAGATTTGGACTTGCTCAACGAACAAGAACCCCAACCAGCAGTTCTATTATACCGTGCGTCGTTGGCTCCTTTCTGCGTATGCAATATATTGACTCGCGTTTTAGGGCGACAACCACCTCTCCTGGACGAACCACGGCAAATGCGTCGATCTCTCCGGCGGGAGTCTCGCTGATGGGAATCGCGTACGTCGCTCGCTACTCCTCGTTATCCGCATACTCACGCGCAATCTCTAGCCGCAAATCTGGGACTGCGCCGGCGGCAACGCGAACCAGATCTGGAACGTCGGCTACTCCGCGAACGCCCTCCCTGCGACCTCCGAGAACGGCCAGAGCGGGACCAACGCGTGCGGGACGGGATCGAGCTCGACGTCCAAGTGCCAGACCGCGTACATCAAGTGCGTTTCCTCCCCTGCTAGTACACCAAGACGCGGCGCTAACTCGCCTCGCCCTACAGCTCCGCAACCGACTTCTGCCTCTGGGCCCCGCCCTCGCCCGGCACCATCGGCGACACGGAGCGCGACGAGGTCGCGTGGTGCTCCAAGTCCGGGCGCGGCACGCGCACCATCCCCAACGGCACCCTCAAGGGCGTGCACTTTGTCAAGACGCCCGACTACGTGCAGGTTACCGGCACCGGCGACTTTACCAAGATCAACATCAAGGGCGGGGACGAGGGCGGGGAGCTCGACCCGCATGGTGCGGATGGGAACGGGAACCCGATTGGGGGGCTGGTGTTTGGGGATTCGTTCGGCGCGGGGCTGCAGTACCATGAGTGGACGTCGTTCATTTCGGATACGGAGTTTTGCTTCCGCGCGTGTGTGGGCCCGAATGCGGCGCGCAATTGCCAGCATATTTATGATGTTATGGGGTGCTACTGGGTGCGTTTCTGGTCTCTTTCTTTTGGAGCGCCCGAGTTGACGAGTTGGCAGAACATGCCGGCGAACTACGATTCGGGCAAGTTTGAGAACTGCGATGCGGATGATGAGTGCGTCTTCTTTCTCTTTCCCTCCGCCTCCTGGGCCCCCTCCTGCGTCACCCTTCCATCCTCATACCACCGTTAACACCGCGCCTCTACCCTGCCCTCGTCCTCCTCCTTTCTGCCCTACCCCGCTCCACTTCATTACCTTCCAACACCGCTAACACACCCTCCCTCAGCCTCCCCATGGGCGTCTACGGCACCTCGACCTGGCACCAAGGCACCAGCCCCACGCCCGCGGCGCACCCCGCCGCGTCGTCGTCGAACTGCGTCAACGTCCCGAGCATTACGGTCGCGCCTGTGCGGCGTCGGCGGGACACGGGGATGGAGGCTGTTGCGCGGGCGGCGGTGCCTACTTAGGGCAGCAGGCAGACGTGGTATACGCATAGTACATGGACAGATTATTAATGTTACGGACTTGGACTCTGGCTACGATAATACGGATTTCGTGTGCCATACATACACTCGAGTCGGTACATTGACAATTTATTCGTCGTGAGTCGGAGATTACAGTTGTCCATGGGAATATTTTTGAGGCCCGACATTTGCATCAATTCTCATGGCTTGCTTCACACCCACAACACAAGCGACGATAACAGGCCTCTGCTCGACGCGTTTCCTGCTGCAGGACGTTTAGGCTTTCCCCCCCTGGACTGCTGGCCGTTCATTCGCCGACGTCAAGCCTCGTGTCGAAGTCGTGCTTCGGTTTCGTGAACCGCTCTTCGAAGTTCTCACTGCTTTGCTGCCCGAGCGCAACTACTCTCCCATGGCACCAAGACAAAGGACTTCAAACTCTGGCTCTTCCTCAGAGGGTGTATTGACGGAAACTGGAAGTCAAGACAGAACTGTGCGCCTTATCGACCGGCTGGAGCACTTTACCTGGGTAAATTTTGGCTCAGTACAGTACGCGAGCTGCTTGCTCACAAGTTTGTTATATTGTCCAGGCATGGTTTACCCTTCCCATGGCCACCGGCGGCATGACGCTGCTTCTCGCGCCTCAGACGCAGCCGCATACTTTTCGAGGCCTGGAAACGATAGGGAAGGTGGTCTACATCTGGGACCTCTTCCTCTTCGCCGCGGTCACCCTCTGCATCACATACCGCTTCCTGCGCTTCCCGGGGACCCTCGTCGGGTCGCTCACGCACCCCACGGAGAGTCTGTTCGCCGCGACGCCGCTCCTCAGCCTCGCGTCCCTCATTGCCGCCATCGCACGCTACGGCATTCCCAGCGCCGGCCTGTGGCTCGTCGTCGCCTACCGCGCGCTGTTCTGGCTCTACTTCGTTGCCAGCTTCGCCGCCGCCGTCGGCCTCTACTTCCTCCTCTTCACGAGCCCCGCGCTCAAGCTCAGCGATATGACCCCCGCGTGGGACCTCCCCATCTTCCCGTTCATGCTCTCCGGCACGATTGCGGCTGCGGGCGCGGCGCTGCAGCCGCCCGCGCAGGGCGTGCCGATGATTGTGGCGGGGCTGACGGCGCAGGGGCTGGGGATGATGATCTCCGTGCTCATGTACTCGAATTACATCCACCGCATGATTCAGTACGGTTTTCCGAGCCCCGAGTCGCGCGCGGGGATGTTCATCGCCGTGGGCCCGCCGAGCTTCACCAGCCTCGCGCTCATCGGGCTCGCGAATGACTTTCCTGTCGGGTACCACGCGTACTTTGGTGAGGCCGAGGCGACGGTGCAGATAATGAAGGTTCTGGCGGCCGCGACGGCGGTGTTTCTGTGGTCGCTCTCGTTGTGGTTTTTCTGCATCTCGGCGCTCGCGTGTCTGGCTGCATGGTGTCATGGCCAGATGCGCACGTTCCGCCTGAATTGGTGGGCGTTTGTGTTCCCCAACGTGGGGTTTACGATCGCGACAATCAGTATTGGGAAGAGCTTCCAGAGCACGGCGGTGGGGTGGGTCGGGAGTGCGATGAGCGTGCTCCTTGTGATCACGTATCTGGCCGTGGGGGTACGGCATGTGCGGGCGTTTGTGGGCCGTGATATTTTGTGGGCGGGGAAAGACGAGGACACCTATTGGGGGGAGAGGGATCACAAGGGGGAGAAGCTGAGCGAGAAGGAGGAGAATGGCGAGGCTGTGATTCGGCAGCCGCGAAGGGTGCTGACGATTTAGACGATTTAGACGTATGATATGCTAATTTAATCGGTGTCCAGCTCTAGGCCCACAGCTTGAAGACCGTCGCGATAAGGTTTCAAGCTCAAGTTTACTCAGCGCGACAGTAGCCCATCTCTACCCTGTTCCGAGGCTTTGTTCTTTGCAGGCCACGGCGCTGTATCTTACGCGGGTCTTCTCGGAGATGAAGCCTGCGTACGAGCGCGCGGTCTGGCGCATTCACTACCGCGGTTATCTGCTCATGAACTCGTTCGTCTGCCTGCATGGATTGCTTGCGGCAATCTAACCCGTCGCGCTCTTTATTTAACCATTTTCAATCATGCGGAGTCGCTGAAAACGACTGTGGCAGACATCCGACTTACCGGCAACAACCTAGAACTGAAAAATACATGTATTTCCTGGCTGCGCGGCTGGTTCGCACTAGGAATATTCAAAGGTGATACGATACGCCTGTTGAGTGAAATTCAGCCCCATAGTTCTGTACTGAACGAATCTGGCTCCAAGGACGTCGTGGACGCGTCTAAAACGCGTTAAAACGCGTCGAACACATGCGCTGCTGTTGGGGGTGTAAACGCTGAGCTTTACGAGGAGAACGCGTCCAAATCGTAGATCTATGTAAACTACATCTAACCCCGCTCAGTACTAGTTGGTGAGCTACCCAGAGCTACTCCCTGTGAGCCGTTTTCCTACCCTCTGGACAACATCCAAAGAGAAAACAAAAACCCCTACGAGATTCACCAATGGGACCCAAGACAAACGGACGCGATCTTTGCGCGCCCGAATCTTGTAAGATCTTGTCGGGATGGACTCATTCGAAGAGCAAAATCAATATATTGAAGAGGTCTAGCTAGAAATACACGGTGACCGAGAACTGGAGGTGAACTAAAAGAGCATAGCACGCGTCTAACACGCACCCACATCCCCGCCATTCTCCGCCTTTTCTCTCAACTTCTCCCCCTTGTGGTCCCTCTCCGTCCAATACGTATCCTCATCTTTCCCTTCCCACAAGATATCCCGCCGTACAAGCGCCCGCACATGCCGCACCCCCAAGGCCAGATACAGGACCACCAACAGTACGCTCATCGCGCTCCCGGCCCACGTCATTGCCGCGCTCTGGAAGCTCTTCCCGATGCTGATTGTCGCGAGCGTAAACGCTGCGTTGGAGAACACAAACGCCCACCAGTTCAGGCGGAACTTGCGCATCTGGCCATGGTACGATGCGGCCAGACACGCGAGCGTGGAGATGCAGAAAAACCAAAGGGAGAGCGACCACAGAAACACCGCCGTCGCGGCCGCCAGAACCTTCATTATCTGCACCGTCGCCTCCGCGTCACCGAAATACGCGTGATACCCGACGGGGAAGTCGTTCGCGAGCCCGATGAGCGCGAGGCTAGTGAAGCTCGGCGGGCCCACGGCGACGAACATCCCCGCCCGCGACTCGGGGCTCGGAAACCCGTACTGTATCATGCGGTGGATGTAGTTCGAGTACATGAGCACGGAGATCATCATTCCCAGCGCCTGCGCCGTCAGGCCTGCAACGAGCATTGGCACACCCTGCGCGGGAGGCTGCAGCGCCGCCCCCGCGGCCGCGATTGTGCCCGAGAGCATGACTGGGAAGATGGGGAGATCCCACGCAGGTGTCATGTCGCTGAGCTTGAGCGCGGGGCTCGTGAAGAGCAGGAAGTAGATACCCACGGCGGCGGCAAAGCTGGCGATGAAGTAGAACCAGAAGAGCGCACGGTAGGCGACGATGAGCCACGGGCCGGCGCTAGGGATGCCGTAGCGCGCGACGGCGGCGATGAGGGAGGCGAGGCCGATGAGCGGGGTCGCGGCGAAAAGGCTCTCCGTTGGGTGCGTGAGCGACCCGACGAAGGTCCCCGGGAAGCGCAGGAAGCGATACGTGATGCAGAAAATGGCCGCGGTGAAGACGAAGAGATCCCAGATGTAGACCATTTTCCCTATGGTTTCCAGGCCACGAAAAGTATGCGGCTGTGTCTGGGGCGCGAGAAGCAGCGTCATGCCGCCAGTGGCCATAGGAAGCGTGAACCATGCCTGGATAGTATAACAAGGTTGTGAATACCTCGCGCGTACTTGTAGTGGACCAATATCTACCCAGGTAAAGTGCTCCAGGCGATCCAGGAAGCGCACTGTTGTGGCTTGAGATTCAGTCTCCATCAACGCGGCCTCTAGGGAAGCATAGGTCTGAGTCCTTTGTCTTGGTGCCATGCGAGGCTACCAGTGCCAGCAGTGGGAACGAATCACTCGAAGCCGGCACGAGTTGGGCACGAGGCTTGACGTCGGCGATGAACGGCCAGCAGCAGTCCTGGGGGTAAAGCCTAAGCTTCCAGCAGGAAACGCGTCGAGCAGAGGCCTGTGCTCGCCGCTTGTGGTGGTGGTGGAAGGCAAGGCATGAGAATTGATGTCGGGCCTTGAAATATTCCTTTCCGCAAACAGGTTGCTCGGACCCCATCCAAATGCTCCCTTCATCCGTTCCAGCTGCTGCGTATGCACCATCGATTCTATGGACTCTATCGTGGCCCGGGAAACTTGAAAGCAAAATCACCCTTTCCAACTTGCCTCGGACCTCGTCCTATCTCTTGCCACCGTTTCGTGAACCTGCCATGCTCTGCCATGCTCAGGATTTGGTGCCCTTACCTGGCAGCTCAGGCTTTAGCGATTAGCCTTCATTTTAGCACCGTGGACCTCAGCTTTCATCACCGGTGCAAGCCTCACGCCTTTGTCGTTTTATCTTGTTCCCCAGGCCCATATAAGCTATCAAATGGATAACTGGTTCTTCCGCTTTCATTCGACCATGGCACTGGAACAGAGGGCTCCAATCGCAAGCGACCGCGACTACGATTCAGAGGCTGGGATTGCTTCGACGACAGTCGACCATGAACCTCAAGTCAGTGAAGTGCGCTTCCTCGACCGCCTGGAGCATTTCACTTGGGTAGATACTCAACTGCGTCGTTCAGCGGCCCTATTAACGTTTTTCTGTAGGCGTGGTTCACTCTACCAATGGCCACTGGGGGCATGGCGCTCCTTCTCTCCCCGGCGACCCAGCCTCATAGCTTCTCTGGTCTCGAAACAATAGGCAAGGTCATCTACATATGGGATCTCTTCCTGTTCACCGCCGTCACCCTTTGCATTACCTACCGCTTCTTGCGCTTCCCGGGAACCTTGGTCGGATCCCTCACCCACCCAACCGAATCTCTCTTCGTCGCGACCCCGCTCCTCAGTTTGGCCTCCATCATCGCCGGCATAGCGCGCTACGGCATTCCAAACAGCGGCCCGTGGCTCATCGTCGCCTTCCGGGCTTTGTTCTGGATCTACTTCGTCGTCAGCTCCATCGCCGCAGTGTGGCTCTACTTCCTGCTGTTCACCAGCCCGGCGCTGAAGCTCAGCGACATGACGCCCGCGTGGGACCTCCCTATCTTCCCGTTCATGCTCTCGGGCACCATCGCCTCCGCCGGCGCGGGGCTCCAGCCTCCCGTCCAAGGCGTCCCCATGATCGCCGCGGGCCTGACGGCGCAGGGGCTGGGGATGATGATCTCCATCCTCATGTACGCCAACTACATCCACCGCATGATCGAGTACGGCTTCCCCAGCCCGCAGTCGCGCGCGGGGATGTTCATCGCCGTGGGCCCCCCGGGTTTCACCAGCCTCGCGCTCATAGGGCTCGCGAACGACTTCCCCACCGTGTGCCGCGCGTACTTTGGCGCCACGGACACGACGGTGCAGATACTGAAGGTCATGGCCACGACGAGCGCGCTCTTCATCTGGTCGCTCTCCGCGTGGTTCTTCGCCGTCACGGTGCTCGCGTGTCTGGCCGCGCGCGCGCAGATGCGCTTCCGTATGAACTGGTGGGCGTTCGTGTTCCCGAATGTGGGGTTCACGATCGCGACGATCAGCATCGGGAAGATGTTCCAGAGCCCCGCCGTCGGGTGGGTTGGCAGCGCCATGACCGTGCTGCTGGTGGGCACGTATCTGGCCGTTGGGTTCCAGCATGCGCGCGCCTTGGTGAGGCGGGATATCCTGTGGGAGGGGAAGGACGAGAACACGTACTGGGGTGAGAGGAACCGCAAGAAGGAGAAGCGGGCGGCGGACGGCACAGAGACGCCTGCGTGTCGGTAGACGTGGGTCGACGTCGATGCTATAATCCTTAGACGTATACTATGCGCATTTAATTGATTTCTTTCGTTTTCAGATTGGTCCGAGGAAACGGAGCCTCAAGGATTGCGCGACCACCAAGGTGGGTGACTGCCCTGCCCGCGCTCCACGGGCTACCTTGTCAGGGCGAATAATGCGGCGAGGTCGTGAGTCAGTGTGAGTGCAAGCGGAACATCCTAGCTCCAGAACTGATCGATTATCTTCTCCAGCATCGTGCGCAGAACGCAGTAAAAGTGACCATGTCGCCACACACTTTCAACTCCCAGTGGTAGAGTCCCGAAAGCTTGAGCGCGAGGTGTAACAGACTGAGCTGCCACCGACATTGTCGGTCCAAGATAAAGAGCTGGGTATTTTTCGCAATTTAACTGACGGCGGCGTTATCAACGGACCTCAAGAGGCTCCCCTGAAAATACACGCGTACTGACGGTTGACCTCCAGGACAATGTAGATATGGCCTCGCCGTGTAGTGAACGCCGCGCGGGCATCACACTGGTTGCTAAACCCGTACCCGCGAGCGCCCCGTTCAAATATGGAACCACTACTTGTGGGTGCGCTAACACCTTCTTGCCCCTTTCTTCTTCCCATCCCTTTTCTTTAACTACCATCTAGCGGACCGGCACTTCTTCTTCACTTTCTCGCCGCGCACCTGCTTTAATTATGTGCGTCGTCGTGTTCTCCCCTGCGGACTGGAGCTGACGGTAATGACCAGGTTCTTCCTCCTACCTTTTATTTTATTACTGCCTTCGGGGTCTTGGGCGCTCAAACTGGGCGCTCCGAAACCGAAGGATACGCTGAGCACGACTATCTTCACCGGCGGCGCCCTATCGCTCTCGTGGATCGCCAACGCCTCGGACCCGCCGCTGTTCGATCTAACGCTTGTCGGGGAGTTGGACGACATGATGCTCTTCCCGGGGGTTCGTTCAGAAGACACCCCCTGGGAGCTGCATGTCACTTATAGAGCGCAGTGAGTCTCGTTTTCTCGGCCGTACCTCGAACCATGTTGAACCAAAGTCTTTTCGACAGGAACTATTTCTTCCGCGCAGTAGACCACTCGTACGTCCGCCATGAATCCCCCAGACTATTTATTGACGTTGCGTCCTCCTCAGGACGGGACGCCCGTTGGCCGAAAGTGGTGTGTTCCAGATTACATCCGTGCCACAGATAGATATGTAAATCGAGGATCTTTATCACTCGGTTGGCCGCTCACGCCTCGTTTGTAGGTCGAACGGCTCACCAACAACTGGTGTTGTGGCGATTCCGCAAATGACAATGTCCGAGACTATGGCTATGGCAACAGTCCACCCAAGGAGCCACCGTCGCATACTTATCGGTGCAATTGTCGGCGGCGTCTTGGGCGCAGTCATACTTGTCGCCGCCGTGGCCGTCTTCGTGTGGCGATGGCGCATTCGCAAGCGCGCCGCCGGGCGTCCAATGATAATAGACGACGACGCCCGGTCGAAGGCCGAGTCAGAGATAACGTCGTTTTTGCCAGTGCACGCCCGTGTGCTGTCGCCCTTCCGGATCCAGCCTGCCCCTGCGACTATGCCGCCGTTGGGCCTTACGAGGCTGGAGCCTGTGCGTCCGACGTCCATAGCCAGCCATAGGCCAATGTCTTCGAATTACAAGTCACCCTCCTCGGGTCACCGTCATTCCAAGACGCCGCCGCAGCTCCCGAGATTGCAACCAGTCCGCCCACCGTCCAGGCAGCGTGCGTCTCCGCGTCCAGACTCGCCCTCGAGCCGCCCCCGGGCTTCCCGTTACGACCCGACAAGTCCCGCGTCGACCTACTCTCCCGTGTCCTCCAGTAAACATACCCGAGTCTCCCATCACCGGAAACTCTCGTATGATATTCCAGCCCAGACTCCCCGCAGCTCCAAGCCGTCCCACAACCGACATTCGTCGTACTTCCCCCACGAGCGGCGTGTGGTGCCCACCCCCCGGCTCCAAGAGATGCAGGTCGAGCTGGAGACGGCGGTCTCGGAGACGCTCTACGATAACGAGAAGCAGGAGGAGGAGTCGGAGATGCCATTGAAGCCGCCGCCGACGCGGCGCCGTCCGCTTCGGACTAGGAGCGAGCCTCGCCCACTTTCGTCGGAGTTCGGGAGCACTGATGGCCATGACCTGAGTACACAACCAAGCGTCGACGGATCGGGAAGTCTGCAAAATGCGGTGTCGACTGAACCCGAAGCGACTGGGGGAGTCACAATACGATGAGCAGTTGGGGATAATCTTGTAGGAGCCCTTCATTGTAAAACCGTTGGTGTCGTTATCGTCGGCGTCTTCAGCACAAACTTGTATTTATAAGTGGCGCGTTGAAAGAAGGCGCACGAAGCGCGGCGGATCATCAAGTAATTGTTCTTCGCTGGGTTGCTGCTTTCTAAATGACAACTGTGCTCGGTGGCATAGCGAAGGTCTTGTCTCGACGCGGAAACAAGAGGAATATCCGCCGTGGCCGTTCGGGTCGGAGATCCAAAGCAGCTTGAGCGTTCGTTAGCCGTCAAGGCTCAAGCGCCTGTGGCCAGAAGTGAGACAAAGGCGGGAATGATTCTGAGACCAGCATTGGTGCATTGAAGAGGGAAGAGAACAGAATACCGGAGAAGCTCCAGGCTGAGGTTACAGGTTTGCGGTGGCCGAGAGTTGCGGCGTCGCGGCGAACACGCTGGCTTGATGCCGAACCCTGCCGCCCAAGCGTTTCAACATGCAACTTCCTAAAGTAAAGTTATGCCAAAAGTCAAAGAGACATGCCTCAAGGCTCGTTATCAAAGCCCATGCCATAACCCCGCTCATCTTTGGACGCTTGGGAGAGCCTTAAAAGCTTGGGTTTGGAACTCGAACTTGACACTGCCCACCCCGTCTAAAGCTTCCTTCTCCACTTCATCCGTCTCCCAATGTCTTCCACCAGCGCAAACACTCCTCACATTCCCCGCCCACCCAACGCATTTATGATCTTTCGATCCCAGTTCATCCAGGACGAACGGGAAGTTTTGCGCCTCCAAGGTCGCAGCGATACCTCTCGGATGCAGGACATCAGCCGCGCCGCCGGGCATCAGTGGCGCGCGATGAACGGCGAGGCGCGGCGCCCTTTCTTCGAGCAGGCGGACGAGGCGAAGAGGATGCACGGTCTGCGGCATCCGGACTATGTGTTTCGTCCGGCCAAAAAGGCGGCGAAGGGCGAGCCCCATGTTCAAACTGCGCCTCGCCCGAGTCGTACGTCGCGTTCTCGGGCGCAGGCATCCGGGAGTCAGCGCCAGACGGGGACGCCTGAGTCGGCGTCGCCTTCCTCCTCGACGTCGAGCCGCCACCCGAGTCTGCGCTCGCAACCGATGCCGGTGCTGAGCTCCTCCTGGACTCCACCACCCAGCAACAGCCCCCATGGCGGCCCCAGCCTCCACTTACCCGCGGACATGTCCGGTGGTGGTCAGTATGGAGTCTATGGACTCTCCAGCTACGTATGTCTGGATCCCTCTTTGTCCCTCGTAAACCATGCCACCGTACTAATTCAGACAATCTTCGACTACAGAATAACGACTGGGCGATCCCTGCGCCAACGGCGAGGGCCCCCCAGGACTTCATGCTATCACCCTATCACTCCTATCCCGGCGTCGACTCGGGCGCGTCTACGCCCGAGAGCTGGGATACGCATACGCCGCGGGCTCACCATGGCCATGGTGGTTTCGCGCCGCAGCCTGGCTTCGGTGAGCTCTGCAAATGGGAGGATGATTTCTCCGAGTCGTCTTCGGGATATCCCTCGGCAGCGCCTGTGTCACCGTATCGTCCTGGGGAGCCGCCGTCGGGCAGCAGCAGGTCTCACTACCGGCCATATTAAGTGGTCGTCGAACGAACGTCAAGTTCCGTTTTCAACTTATATCTCGGATTCCGCAAAGGACAGTTATTGAAGGACAATTTATACATACTTAAGTCCCTGACCCGTCTACTCTATACCGAATTACGACCTGTATGCTTGTATGCCATTCCTATTCATAACCACCATGCTGTATTATTTTCTCGCTCTTGTTTGGCGTTTTCTCGCTTTTGTTTGGCGTTGTGGACATAACAGGACGGAGACGCGACGCGACGCGTTTCTTGGTCAGCGGTGATGGGCATCACCGGCACGATCTGCGCTCTTCTTCTCTTCCTTCATTGAACGACGACGAACGTCCCCGCCGTGGATCTTCATTAATTCATCCGCATGGCGCTGAACCACTTCCCTGGGTTCTGTGATTCTACGTCTCTGTTGGTTCCTGACTCGGCTTTCCGACTCAACAAGTTGCCCCTCTCAAGTCGACCTCGAGCGATTGCCCAATGTCCAAGATTCATGCCGGTTTTCGAGCCCAGGCGGGGGCGTTCGGTATCTATTCTCGTTGGCGAGCATTGTTGAAATGAAATTGCGAGTTCTCTGGACGCCGCATCCTTCCAGGCTTGTGCACGCCGAAACCACCGACGTCGAAGATCCTTCTGCACGCCGGACGCCCCTTCTAGATCAAGAACAAGAGTCGTTTATTCACAATCCAGGCGCGTTCGCATAACTAGTACTATCCAATAAACACAAGTCCAATAACCATTCCTTCGCAGTCGTCCGCTTGCGCGTTGATATTACCAACTTCGTCGCAGTTTATTATTTACGCGCCTTCCCCAAGGTATGTATAATTGCCCCAGCGTCTACGTCCAGAATTCCCCGACGCGGCGGAGCCCTTCACCGACGAGGCGGAAGGATTCTTCGCGATCTGTGGCGCGCCGCCCCCGGTCGGTTGGGCGCTTGTTGGCGGGCTTCGCGGGCTCTGCGATTCGAGCTGGGGATTCGCGCCTGCCGCGTCCTTGACGCCCGGCGATGGTTGAGGCACTTGCCGCCATGCTACGTCAAACTGGGGTTTCCCTGCGGTGTCGAACACCGGTGACTCGTAGAACACGGTCTGCGCCTCGAGGTACGTCGTGCGCCAGCCCATCATTCACCTCTGTGCGCTCGAATAAGATACTTGTTCGATAGTGCTGAGTGCACCGATTGTCGAATCCCGCTCTCCAAGGGTCTCCGAACACGACGGCATTCTCCAGCAAGCTCCAGCACTTGAAGGCGGAGGTCGCCTCGTTACTTCAAGTTCTGATGCGCGCAACCTAGGCGGTGTCTCCATGGATCCACGATCCGCGGTCCATCCCCGCTCGAAACTCGTAACTTCCAAAACCGTTGGCAAAACGCCAAGGGAGCCCAGCAGCGCAACGGGATTCGCTGATTGAAATTCAACTGAATGGCCACTACGTGTCATTTTTCCTGTTGCATGCCTATTTGGAAAAATACCAGCTGGTCGGACTGTCGAGACGCTGATTTAATTCTGAGGCAGATACCCAGCCCTGTGGGTCGGTTATGGTGTAATCAATCGCAACTTGTGAGGAAGGAGCGCGGGAGAACAGTGTCGCGGTCATGTTTTGAAGGCACAGCCACATATTTTTACTCTAGGTAGTGCATTACCTTCCCCGCATCAAAAGACCGGATGCTCGCTCCCAAACAGCCCGTCTGGCGGGGAAAGTTGTGCATTGATATTGGACCCACCTCATACTGATGTAGTACCATCAGAAACGCTGCCATGAATTTACTAGTACTGCCTGCCTCCACCCGCCTTGTGTCGCGTTCAACTACATCCCAGCGCGTCAGATACGTATGAGTTTGGAAGTGTGCTGGAGGGGCCCAACTGCAGGAGATAAATTCTGTGTGGTATAGTGGTATACTTAGTGGAGTAACAGGACCATAGCTGCTATTATAATTATTGATAGATTCTCCAGACTTACAGTGTAACCTCAACTTGCCGGAAAAAATTGGATTGGAATCCCCCACGTATGAAAGGTGCGGAAAATAATGTCCCTTTGCTGTCTTTAAATTCAAAGTGTTCCGAGAGGCGTGTAAGTAATAAGAAACCCATATCTCTTCCCGCAATGTCGACTGAGCCCAGTGGGTTGACCGCCGCCGTAGTACTGTCCCTCTTCAAGTTTCTTGCTTGGGTATTTCTAATTTACGGACCGGCAGCACCTCCTGCCAGTGAGTCTCGCACCGGGAATGCAGGTCTAACCAGTTGCCATAACCTCCCCAGCAATGATCATGAAGCACGCAAGCCCTCGGGACACTAGTACTGGGCTATGTTCAAACCAACCACGGCTTGCCAGTGGTCGCGTTCGCGAACCCGGGCCCCACGACCAAAAGATGTGGGTGGGTCGAGGCCATGAATGCAAAGCAAGGGAAGGCTTTATGTGCTGATCAACTTTTTAGGTCATTTTCAGGCAAGTATGTGGTACTTGCAGCCAAAGCATTCCGATAACCATAATACTCAGACCACACACAGGCGCACCCCGCTATAGCTACTTGTTCGCAATTCGCAAAGGAACTCAGTAATCGAGGCATACCTGGACCCGGACGCGAAAGGAGTGCTGACAACTTAAAATCTGAGACCCGTCTACGCCCGAAAGCGGCTGGGATACGCATACGCCGCGGCGGTTTCAACTTCGGTGAGCTCTGCAAATGGGACTCTCCTGCGTCACCGTATCGTCCTGGGGAGCCGCCGTCGGGCAGCACTGGCAGGTTGAGCTCACTACCGGCCATATTGATGGTCGTCGGACAAATGGCACACGCACGCGAAGTTCAATCTTACTTACTTACATCTCGGATTCCACAACAGAAGGACAAGTTACTTATACATTCCTACTTACTTAACCTCCTGGACCATCTAAATTAACGAGATATTTACGACCTCAGCGTATGCTTGTCTCCCATTCATAACCACCATGCTTCATAAATATATCTCGCTTTCTTTTTATTTGGCGGTGTTGTGGATATTGAACAGGGGACGCGACGCGACGCGTTTCTTGGTCAGCGCACCGCCACGATAACGTTCTTCTCTTCCTTCACGTCCCCGCCGTGGATCTCCTTCATTAAAAACTATCGACGCTGAACCGCATCCCTGGTCCTGGTTCTGTTCTTGTGATTCAAAGTACCTCTCTGTTGGTTCCTGCGACGCGACGCGTTCCTTGGTCAGCCTGCGGCCATCACCGCCACGATCTGCGCTCTTCTTCAATGAAGGAAGAGAATGACGAAGGTCTCCGCCGTGGATCTCCTTTATTAATCCAACCACATCCCTGGTTCCAAGAACTACTTCGCTTGGTTCTTGGTTCCTGAGCTGACCGAATTGGCTGCGGCTCTCGACTCGACGAGGTGCCCCTCAAAAATCAGTGCTGCAATTGTCGAATCCCGGCTCGGGCTCTCCAACGGCTCCCCGAACTCAGCGGTGTCTGCAGCAAGCACTTGCAGACGGAGGTGCCTCGCTGCTTCAGATTCTGATGCGCGCAACCCGCGCAACCCGCGTCTCCCTATGCAGGCCCTGGGAAACTCCACCAAGGCCTGGTCCAGAAAATTCCCAGAAATCGACCTCAAAAAGCTTACGATTTGGGCTGTTTGAAGCTCGAAAAGCTTAAATCGGGCCAGGGTCATCACGTGTCGGAGGGAGAAAAAAATCGATGTCGCGCCTGGAAATTCGAAATTTTGCGCCAGGAGCACTCCCTCGAGCTCCCGCGTACCTAGGTAGCTTTGATATCATCTTACCTGGCTCAGTCCCGATTGCTTTGAACCTGTAACTGACTTGCTTAGTTCAGCTCTCGAGAATTTCGGCTCAAAAAGCTTACAAGCGGCCTAGGTTTTGCGAAATCGGGGCTGAAAAAGCTTACAATTGGACCAGGAAATCCCGAAATTTTGGCCTCAAAAAGCTTAATTTTCGGACCAGGCCTTGGTGGAGTTTCCCGGGGCCTCCCTATGCTCCCTAGGCGATGTCTCCACGATCTCGCGGTGCATATCCATCCGCTCGAAACTCGGAGTCGTTACCCCCAAAACGCCAACGGGATTTGCTGATTGAAACTTAACTGAATGGCCAGTCGGCCTCCCGAAGGTTGTTTCAGGTGCGCGCCTCTTGCCAGCAGCCTGATAGCCACCGATGCGCGACGAAGAGCCGTGTCTTCACGGTCAATCGCCATGGCCACTTCGCAAACCTATCCTCCTCGTCATTGGCTAGTCAGCGAGCAACGCCGATCATACACACATGTTCCAAATCAGACTCGTGAGCGTGGACCAGCATGAGCCCCTCCATAACGACTCCTTTTGGACGAGCGTCCTCCTCATTTCCGCCCTCGAGCTCCAGGTGCAAAACTGCTGGGGACTGGGGCCTGCGCGCTCAGGAGTGTTTTTTCTGTTTCGTTGGCCGCCTTATGTCGGTTACGCCACGGGCCCCGTCTTCGCCAGGGTCGTCTTGGCGATATTTTGCTAAAGATATCAAATTTGCTTAAAATAGACTCGTGCCTTTCGGTGTTGGCATGGTGGATCCCTCAAATAACAGCGATCAGCTTTTGTGGTTCTTCCCCCCCGCTCCTTCCTCCCAGCTCGACGCTACCCCGTTCCTTCCACTCCTTCGCAGTGCGTTGGTTCTCAACTCGGCAGTAAGTATCCTCTCTGCTCCCTCCATCCCTCCTCCCGAGTACACATACTCACATCCTCCCTAGAGTTCCGCACTAGTTTGTTCACCTGTCTACCTTCGACCTCGACCTTCTTTTTACCCCGACATTAAATTCTGAGTACGTCCCTTCCTCTCAATCCCATGTGTCCTCGCTCGGAATTGGACTTACCCCCCGCCCGCACCTAGATACCTCACGATGAAGTTCATTGCCGCCCTCTTCGCCTTGATGGCCGTCACCTCTGTCGCAGCCGCCCCCGCCGGCCCCAAGCAGGTCGCCGGCGCCTCCCAGAAGGGCGTCTACGGCCTCGGCGCCGCAGCGAAAGCCGCTGCAGCCAAGAAGGCTGGGGCCAAGGGCTCCAAATCCGCCGCTGGTGGTGCCGCCGCCGCCGCTGCTGCCCTCGCCGCCGCCAAGGCCGCTAAAGCCGCCGCCGCTGCTTCTGCTGCGAACTCCACCGCGGTGGCGAGTGCGGACAACTCCACCGCCTCGGCGTCGGGTTCGGACAACTCGACCGCAGTTGCCAGTGCGGACAACTCCACCGCGACCGCGTCGGGCTCGGACAACTCGACCGCGACGGCGACCTCGACCGCGGGCTCCGCGACGCGCACGCGCCCCTGCGACCAGGGCGACCAGGCGCTCGCGGCGGGGCTGAACGCCGCCGTCGTCATCGGCATCGGGATGCAGGCCGGCGTGGTCACCCTCCAGGGCGCTAGCGCCGCTGCTGACTTTACCGACGGCGTTACGAGGCTGCAGCAGTTCGTTGACACTATGGACCTCCAGCTCCAAATGGCCACCGCCATCGCCGATGACGGCTCCTTCGCCCAGACGCAGCTCAAGCTCGTGCGTCCCTCCCTCCCTCCCTCCATCTTTTCCATGAATATCTTTACTAACTCGCTGACGTACGTCTAGTTGGCATCCTCCCAAACCGCCCAAGCAGCCCTCGTCAAGGGGCTCGTCGACGCCAAAACCTCCGCCGCCGACCTCACCACGCTCACCGCGTCCTTCCTCGACAGCACGAACAATGCGCAGGACGGCGCGGAGCAGGCGTTGATTGATTGTTTCTTGCCGGTTAACGCGGTGTCTGGCTGATTGTGGGGAGTAACGACGTGTCTGGCTGAGCGCTGATCGGTTGGGGGTGGGGCGGGGAGCGAATCCACGTCTCATCTTCAATTCTCTTCCCGTATTCTTTCGATTTTGTTGTCATATTGTTTGTCAAGGTGAGGTATACCAGAAAGAAATACTATGCTTGCCCGATTCCTCGGGGCGGATAAAAACATCTATATTGGCTTGAGGACTTGCAAAAGTATTCGTGCACTCAGGAGGTATTGGAATAGGTTTCTATTCAAATATCCACTGGATGAGCGAGTCGTGGGCTGCCGGCCAGAAAAGCACAGTGCTTTCAAGTCTACGTTGTTTTGCTTCTACATACTCGTCGGCTCTTTTGCTTGTAATGTCTAGCACCAAGAAGCCTTACAACTCCGGCTTCCAAGTCAAATTATACTTATCCAGACATCGTGAAGCATATTCTCGTGTTATTCTGGGTGCTCAACATACATACAAGACAGACGAAAGGAAGAAGAAATTGCATTTTTTTCCTGGAACCGAAAGAAAGAGCTGCCTGCACCACCATGGCCAGCGCCGGGTGGAGATCACAATGCAATGGCGTCATCTCCATCTCCTTCTCATTCTCCTTGAACTCCTCCTTCGAGACGTTAACGGCGCCGCCTTCGAGCTTGGTTTTGTCTTGTCACCGGCCCCAAACTTCAAACTTGTTGGCTATTACATAGCGAGCTTCTTTCTGGTGGTTGATGACCCGTACGACATGTGGGTGGGCGTTCTTAAGTAGAAGTGTTTGCAGGCGGCGGCGGCTTCCGTTGCTGGTGGTCTTGTCGGAGCGACGGTGAATCGATTTCGAAGGTCACCACCACAACTTGAGGAACGCCGAGGGACGCCGCGGGGCGCGGGGGCCGAGAACTCGAATTCAAATTCAAATTTACCGAAGACGTTGTAGGTTGTTGTCCTTCGTGCGCACGCGCTCACCCCTCGTACATTGTCAGGGTGGGTGGAGAAGGTCAGGTCAGGTCTCGTTTTTTTTTTGGTGGGGACGACGGTGTTGCGCTTGCTTGATGAGCGCCGTCATTTTCATGACACCGCCGGCGGTCGTCTCGATACCGGGGCGACATCGAGGAGGAGGAGGAGGAGGTGCGGTCCTGGGTTCGCTTTGCTCTGAGGTGTCTGTCGGCAGATAAGAGATAAGATGGCAACCGCGGCACCGTATCGTCGGGGTAGATGCTCTTGCTCTTGTTGAGCTCCTCTCCTTGCCGTTAAAGAAGTACTAGTCCGACACGAGCGAGCTTGAATGAAAATACGGGGGATACGGGTGGAGCCGCCGACGCCGACCGGCAATCTCAGACTCGTGGACGTTGGACGTTGGGCCTGGTCGATTTTCACTTTGGAGTCTTGGAGGGAGGGCCTTCTCGACGTGCTGCGGAAGAGGTCCTGGCAGAGCTCCTTGAATCGGGTACTCACAAGTCAGCGAGGTGCAGTAGGTAGAAGTCAATGATGCCCTTGAAAAGGGAGTTGCTCTCAATGGAATGGAGGTCTGCGCGGCGGAGGGGAGGGTGCTCACAGGCGGTACGCACGGAGACGACGAAGGGGCAAGGAGGTTGGGGCGGGGGAGAGAACGAAATCAGCAACATATTCGAGAAACAACCGGTCAGTAGACAGGACAGAGTAATTCCACGCCAACGAGGCACCGGCCAGAGATATCCCCAGACCGAGTCGTACATGAATAGCCAGCAGCAGAGGGGAGAAGTGGAGTATAATTATAACTGAGTCGGGTTTGATCTTGCTCAGCAGGGTGGATTTGGCGACGAGACCCCACCGCAAAGTGCATACAGGCAGTGATTGCGGCGAGATATGACTGCCAATTGATATTTCGACCGCTAACGCAGTAGAATTTGACTGCGCAGCGAGCAGCGCGGCAAGGTTTCGCGGTGGTATTTGACCGCGGTTGCGGGAGAAGCAAGGGAGAAGCGTCGTTGCGCGGCGGGAACCCACTGCAGTCAGCCGGCTGAATGGCTGCACTGGATCTCGTGGTAAAACTTGGGTAAAACCGTACGTGTTACGACAGCGGGACATCGACCACCTAGGCCGTTCCTGAGGAAGTGGGCGAGGAATCTGCGAGGAATTCAAGGCTCGATCGAGATATTTGCCGTGGCCCGTTGCGCGAAGCTGCTGCAAGACATGCGCAAATAACGTTCGCTTAACCAACGCTTGACTCAAACTTGCAACTCAACGGCTCCGACCGAGGCCTATAAAGCTGCGCGTCCCTCGCAGTCTTCCTCATTGCAACCGCCATGACTGTCTCTTTGAAAATCTCTGCTCCCGAAAACCGTGCGCAACTCTCCTCAACTCGAATTCTGCCCAATTGACTCCCCTATGTCCCAGCGATCAAGGCAGTCACCGTCTACAAATCTCGCAAAGCCGAGGTCGTTCGTATCTTCTCGCTGAATTTACAGGTACCTCTATTCCAACCCCTTCCATACCAACCCATGTTAAACGAGAGTTTTACTTTTCACGAATTATCGAGTAGTCGGGGAATACCAAAATCGAGATAACTGAGTTGCCGAGCTGCATTGACACTCAGTCCGTCCGTGTGTCCGGTCTCGAGCGCGACGCGAGGCTGTACGATGTGGTGTGCACCACCCGGCAGGGGTTTACCAAAGCGTCCGAGGCCGTCCGGCGATTGAGGGTGCAGAAAGCGGCGCTGGAGGGCGAGAAGCGCGTGCGGGACCACGAGTCCGACCTGCTCGTCACCTACGCGAGGACGCTCAGTGGCGAGCACGTTTCGCCGGACCAGATGGGCGAGTTTTTGCAGAGCTTTGTGGAGCAGGGGCGTAAGAATCTGCAGGCTGTGGCGGAGCTGGATGAGAAGATCGTTGTGGTTAACCGGCAGATTGAGCGAGAGCTCGAGAAGGAGGTGACCAAGACGGGCGCGTCCAATGCGCAGGTTACCATCGTCGTGGGCACTGACTCGGAGGCTCACGTCAATCTCAAGCTCACCTACCGTTCGTTTCTTTTTTTACGATTAATATTCCTCATTTTATCTTGACGCTCATCATCACTCTGGTATTGGTATTGCAGTTGTAACGAACGCGTCGTGGGAGAGCACCTACGAGCTGCACGCCGCCACAGACAACAACAAGCCCTCCTCGTCCGTCTCTCTCCACTATCGCGCCCGCATCACACAGAGCACGGGCGAGGATTGGACCGACACCGCTCTGACTCTCAGCACCGTCGCCGCATCCACCGTCGCGAAGAACATCCCCTGGCTCAGCGCAATCAAGATTAGACCCCAGACCCATGGCTTGAAAGGGATGTCGACATACAAACCCGCCTCGATATTCCAACAACATATGGCACGCAACAACAACAACGCGCCCGTTTTTGGGCAAAGCGCGTTTGGGCAGCCGCCTCCGGCCCCGGTGGCGTCCGGGTTTGGTGCGTTCGGTGGGGGTGGTGGTGGGCTGTTTGGCGCTCAGGCTGCAGCGACCAATTCTACGTTCGGTAGCGCACAACCGCGGCAGCAGCAGTCCCTCTTCGGGCAACCGCAGCAGCAGCAGCAGCAACTGTCCCTCTTTGCGAGCGCGCCCGTTCAGCAGCAGCAGCAACCCGCCTTTGGGACCGCGCCTGTCCAACAGCAGCAGCAAGCCTCCTCCCTCTTCGGGGCCATGCAACCACAGCAGCAGCAACAACAGCAACAGCAACCTTTGTTCGATCAGGCGGATTCCGTGACGGTGGACGATCTCGCGGAGGACTTTGAGGACATCGACATCCCTGGTGCCCAGGCTGGGCCGACGACCATCGTCACCGAGACCCCGCTCGCCATCTCGTATTCGGTGGAGGGCACCACGACCGTGCCCAGCGACGGCACCGTGCACCAGGTCACGGTCGCCGTGCTGCCCTTCGACGCGAAGATCTCCCACATCTGCACCCCGCGCGTCGACCCGCGCGTTTACCTCCAATGCCACGTCAAGAACACGAGCGAGTACCGCTTGCTCCCCGGCCCAGTCAGCGTCGTGCTCAACGACAGCTTCGTCTCCAAGACCTCCATTAACGTATGTCCTGCCTCCCACTCTCGCCCGACCCCCGCTAACAAAAACCGTGACATCGCAGGAGATCAACACGGGCGACACCTTCACCTGCACGCTCGGCGACGACGTCGCGACCAAGGTCACCTACGCGCGCAGCTCCAACACCGTCACCGCGCAGGGCGGCTCCTTCACCGAGGTGCTCAACACGACGACGTACAACACCAAGATCACGATCCACAACAAGCACCCGTTCGTCCTCGCGGACCTCGTCGTGCGCGACATCATCCCGACGTGCGACGACAAGCGCGCGAAGGTGCTGCTGCGCAAGCCCGCGGGGCTCGCGGACGCCAAGGCCGGCGAGGTCGTCAAGCTCGTGCCTGCTGGGCTGAAGGTGTTGTGGGGCAAGACGACGGACGGGCGCTCGGGGGAGAAGGATGGAAGGTTTGAGTGGGCGTGGAGCGTCGACGCTGGGGCCAAGGTCGTGCTGGAGGCGGAGTGGGAGCTCAAGGCCCCCGCCGACGTTGCGTGGGTCGAGTCGGTCCCCGTCTTTCAATAGTCTCGCGTTTTTCATTTTACATACATCATACTTGATATCCTGCCTATCCCCTGTAACATACACATTGATACTCAATACTTAGCCTCTTCCATGTACATCACACAATCCCATCGCTTCGAATTGCGCATTGGCCAAAGTCCTGTTTTGCGAGATGGATGAAAAAGACTGCTTTCGTTTGACGGTGAAAAAGCACAAACCTGCTTTATGAAGCCCTCGGGCTTGGGCAGGATATCCTGATGGAGACGACAGTGAGCCGAATGAAGCCCGACGCAAGAGAGTTTCGCACGTGAGAGAAGATGCCTGTGGGCACCGCAAGCGTCACGCAGGCGTTCGGGGAGTCCTAAACGAATATCAAGGGCTGTTGGTGAGGCGGAAGAAGAGAGGGCGCACCACCAAGGCGCCGACGTGACTCTCAATTGGAGCCGCAGAGAGGAGGAGGTCTGGTTAAGTGTTAGTGAGCGCAAGAAGGACGATGGTGCTCGTGTACGAACAAGCTTGCTCTCGAGCTGGGCGTACAGGAATCAGGCCGAGTATATAAGAGTATGTGCCGCGATACGTACTGTAGCCAATCTACGATTTGGTGAATGAGAGACTTACGATGAGCAGTCGCGGTAAATGCGTACCTTCATCAAGTACGCGATGGCGTTGAGCGCGGCTTGCTTGTACGCCACCGTGCTGCGAGAGATATACAACTGAGAAAATATTAAACAGAGTCGGTGACGACGTACGCGTCCATGTTATATTGCTTCCCATCTCCATCTGCGCACCGTCAGAACGAGGAAAGGAGGAAAGTCGTGCGCGTACGGTAGTCGACGCTGATTCCTTCGAAGATGACCTGAGAGTGCGATCGTGAGCACAGGAAGCAGGGAGTACGACAGACATGTACCTTGGAGGAATAGAGAGGGTCGATGGGCGAAGGCTGCAAGCGAAGTTGAGTAAGGGGAACACCCACAGCGAAGTCGCGATACCAAGAAGATGGGCTGCTTGAGGGCGAATTTCTCAATGCCGCCCTTGATGATACTCGTACTGAAGGTGATGATCCCAGCCTGTGCGAAGGTCAGGGCCGGTCGTCTGGCGTTCATAACAAACCGACCATTTCGATGGCGCCGCAGAAGGATAGCTGACATATACCGTTTCGGAAAGCAGGAGAGAAAGCGGGCCCAAACGTACCTCGCCCTACGCAAGAATCAGTACAAGTGTCAAGCCGAGAGGTGCCAGACTTACATCGCCTTGAGAGAAGTGAAGGTCCCCAACGGACAGATTCGCGCCCTTGATAAAGACAGGGAAGTAGCACCGCGAGCCGCGCGAAAGGTTCTTGATCTGCGATCCACGATAAGTCCCCTGCGTCGCGCTTCGAGCACCGGCAAACGTACATCACAATTCCCCCCCTGCTCGCGTCCGGGAATCGTGCGCGCGCCTTCCTCGGCAATCTTCTGCCGCACTGCTGGGTCGAGCTCCTGCCCGACGTACGCGCCGACGGCATTCGGCGCAAACGCGACCGCGGGGACCGCGTTGGGGTGCTCCGCGATCAGGGCGCCTTCGCGCTTGTTCCATGTCGCGAGCAGCTCGGCAGATGGCGCGGTACCGATGAGCCCTGGGTGGGAGACGCCGGCGAAGCGGACACCCGGGATGTGGCGGGAGGTAGCGTATATTCCTGAAGGCTCTATGAGCAGAGTAGAGAAGTGTGCGGTGGTGTGTGTCACCTTGGAAGTCCCAGATGGCTTTGGCGGCCTTGCTGTCGAATTCGCGCGCTGCAAGAGGAGTTGGTGTCCCGTACTTGCCCGGAAGGTGTACCAGAAACCTCACCGAACAAACCACCGCCATTGTTAAGCTCGAAGATACCCTTGCGAAGGGTCAGTTATCCGAGCATGCGGAGGAATAAATCGCGGACACATACCGTATATCCCCACGGCATCTTCTCAAACGGGGTCACGTCCAAAATATCGACGACAAGACAGTCGCCGGGCTCCGCACCCTCAACCGCAATCGGCCCGGAAAGGTTGTGCACCTTCGTCAAGTCGACATTCTTGACGTCGTCGCTGGCTGGCGTGTACATTTCAGGGAGACCGTTCTTGCACCTGGGCCGAATGATACTCACTGTCATTATTGCCAATTTGCGCGCCGGTCCAGTCTTTGAAGAGGAATATTCAGGTGGACACTGTAGCTCGGCTGGACTGGACTGACCGACACATTGGATCTTGAAGACCTGAGAAGGGAAGGTAAGTAAAAGGCGGCTGCACGGCCGAGCGAAATTTGCCTCTCCAGGTTTCACGGTCGCAAAGGGCGGGATATCAGGACTGAAAGGGAACTCCTCTGTACCTCGCACGATAATAGGCCCTAGCGGACTTACTGCCAACGATTATGGATTCCCTGAAACGCGTCAATAAATTCCTATTCCCCGCACGGACAACTCCTGTTCACCTTCTGCTGGTCCGCAGGACTCGACCGCTCGCGTTAGATAAGGCTTCCCGTCCACCGCACCCGCATACTCACATAAACGGATCGACCTAGGGAGCTCGAGTATCAAAACAACAGTGAGGCCAGCACATACCTCAACCAAGACAGGATGCGGAACCGAGTTCGCCTGAGTCGCCATTGAGTGAGAGCGCAAGAAAGAATGGGCGATACGGCGCACCCTTGAGCTTATCTATCTTCCCTTTCCCCTTCTTGAAGTTCTCAGGCGTCTTGGAGCCGTCGTCTGAAAGGCTGGGAAAATAAAGGCGTCACGAGTCCGCGGCGTGCGTACACACATCTCAAAAGGATTCACGCGGAGGGGAGGAGTCGTCGGGGAATCGGGACACGATCCACGAAACGCGTGTATGAATGCACGAGTGAGTAAGTAGGGTGTTAGTCAGTACAAGCAGCCGAATGAATGAATATCCATATCCGTATCCATATCCATATCCGCGTCCCCTCCCCCTCCCGCAGCCTAACGCACGCAGGAAGGGAAGGAGCCGCCCACCGCGCGCACATGTGACACGCACTCCTACGCGTCCCCCCGGCGCACGACGTATCGGTCCCAGCTCGCGCGCGTCACAGCGACGCCCATGCCCACGCTGTCCACGCGCATCGCCGCGAGCACCTTGAGCATCTCTGCCTCGAGCGCCTGCTCCCGCTCGCGTCCCATCCCCGCGCCCATCGCCGCCGCCGCCGCGTTCCCGTGCCCGGCCCCCTTGCCCTTGCCCTTGTCCGCCGCACGCGCGTGCCGCTCGCAAGTGTGCGCATGCGAGTGCCGGTGCGTGTCGTGGTGCTCGCACGTATGTCCGTGCCCGTGGTGGTGATGCGCGTCGTGGTCGTGCGTGTGCGCCGCGGCGGGTACGAGCACGACCTGCAGCCTGCGCTCATCCGCGCGGGTGTGCGCGAACGGGAGGGGCTTCGGCGGCTTGGGCTTCGCGATACCGAGGCGCTCGTGGAGCTCCGGACGATTGGAAGGCGCGGCGACGGCGTGTGAGGAGGAGGAGGAGGACGATGGTGCCGCGGAGGCTATGGACTTCGACGGGGAGGGTGGGGGAAGGAGGGCGAGCAGCTCTTGGATCGCGTCCGTGTTCGTGGGCTGCAGTTTGAGAATCGCGCGTAGATCTTGGAGCAATTAATCAAGAAAGTGCAAATGAAGGCGAGGAAGGATTATACCTCGGATGGCTTCGTCTGTGCGGCCGAGCATCTTACGTGCCCGTGCCCGACGCCAGTAGGCCTTTCCGCTACGGTGCTGCGTCAGCGCTTTGCTACACGCAGCCTCCGCCTCCATCCAACTGAGTGAGTCGTGGGTCAGCGAGTGAAGACTTGAAGGAGGAGAGAACGTACTTGCTCAGCTTTAAATGCGCAGCAGCAAGATTGAGCTGGTAATGCGGGAGTTCGGGCTCGATCTGGAAGGCAGCTTCATAGTGCTTGACGGCCAGAGCGTATTCTCCTTTGCGGAACGCGACGTTACCCTGGACCGCGGTCAGTTGGCACTCGGACGAACGGCTTGCTGCCCACCTCCTCCTTCTCCCGCTCTGCCTTGATATAACGCCACTCCATCAGCTCCCCAATGGTCATATCGCTCTCGGGCCCGTCATCACACTCCTCGGGATCCATGCCCCCGAAATCGAGGCCAAGCTCCCAGATGTCTTCCTCCTCCTCCGTCTCCCACCCATACACCCCGCTCCCCCTTCCGTCCCACTCGCGCTGTTTCCCGAGCCGCACCCCGCTCTCCTCCTCGTCCTCGCGCACGGTGCGCTCACACACCTCGCCAAGGTGGTCCGTCGAGCACCCACAGTCGCACCACTTGCTCGTGAGTTTCTCGCGGAGCACCATCCCGTACCCGCGGACGTCAAACTCGCGCGCGACGCGCCACAGCGTCTGCGCGAGCTTCTCGTACCCCAGGCGCACCTTTGCGCGCCAGTCGTCGTCGTGCTCGCGCCCCCACCCCGCAGCGTACTTGAGCGCACAGGCCTCCTCGAGCGCGTCCTGCCCCTCCTGCAGCGAGCCCAGGTGCGGGGGCTTCGCGAACGTCGCTGGGGGCATCGCCTCGAGGAGGTCGAGGTGCGCCTTGAGCGCGGCGTAGTGCGGCAGCAGGCGCAGCGAGTGCAGGCCGCGGCGTTTGCAGATGCCGATGTTGTTGGAGAGGGCAAAGTGGCGGAGTGCGGTGTAGGACCAAAGGACGCTCTTGGTCGCGACGCGCTCGCCTGCTTGGCGCAGGTCCATGCTGATCGCGGCGCGGAAAAAGTCCTTGATCGCGTCGGCGTCGGCGTTGAACGCGACCCAACCGGGGCCGCCGAGGGCGGCGCAGCGCATGACGAGGGTGGGAAGGTGGACGAGGGAGATGCTGTAGAGCCGCGTGGAGAATAGGCGCGCAATGTCCTGCTCGTAGCGCAGGAGCAAGATGCGGGCAATCGCACGCTCGAGCTGCGAGACGGCGGACATGGCCTTGGTGATACCGCGGTCTGCGTGCGGGTTCGGCGAGCGCGCCTGGTGAGAGGATTTCCCGTTTGGAGACTTTTTGAGGGCCCCCGCAGCCGACATCTTTTTAATGTGCGAGTATTTTGCAGGCATTTCGATAAGTTATTAGAACCGGGTACGCCCACACTTTATGTGCAGCGTTTCGGGATGCGCTTCAAGGTATATAGACCACAGAAAGTCGCCCAGGTCGAACGAGTAGGAGAAGCCAATGAAAGCGCTGGAGACCAGTTCTTCGGGGTCAATATTGCGACGCTGCACCCTGTGGTATGGGGGTGAGGACGAGGAGAACACGGGATCCAGTGCCAGCACACGTACTTATAGAAGGAAATGCCCGAGAGCGTTGTGAGAATCGCGGTCAAGGCGGTGAATCGAAGCTCTAGCCAAACAATCAGCCAAATATCATCCTCGACCCGAACGCTCATCTACGCGTTACCCCGTTTTTGCAGGGCCCGGAATCGCCTGGGCTCCACAGATAGTCCTGATTGCCTTATCCAGAGTCTCGCCGACACGAACTAGACTTGATCCCTTGGACTCTTCGACTTGAAGCCTTGAGCGGAGACTGGAGTTGGGTCAGCGCCTGCCGCGCCGTGACGAGTGCTTCGGCTGCGGGGGCAATAAATTACGGGTCTCCGTGTCTATTCTTTAAACTGGCCACACGTCGCGGCGACTTATTGAGGACCCCGCTGGGATCTGGGATGCGCGCCTGCTTATCACCCTCGGGAGCATGATCACCTTGGCAGATTTGCCGACAATGGCCGCAGTGCGATGAGATCCCGTCGGACCGCTTTATGGGACCGCTTTATGTCGGAGCACTCAAATGGCGCTGGAGTGGTTACAGATGCAAGTATTTCTGTTCAGTTTTCGATCCTCATCTCTTCATGTTAGCATATACACCTACAGCGACCTGGCAACACTGAAACGTTTCGCGCTACTCATCAACGGGATATGTATCGACCCCATCGGATTCCCTATAGTTACCTCCCGGTCGGATTCTCCCGACGGTGTCGTGAGAGATGACAGCCTCGACGATGTTTTCCTTCATCAACGGTTTACTGGGATTACAGCGCGCACAAAGGTCGAAATTTTCACAGGCAGACGTGTGGGGATGTGAGAATTCCCCATCTATATCCTCCGAATCGTTACTTTCTACGGTTGACCAGCGGCGTCATGGGTAAGTGGTGGTGCGTCCTGAATCCGCAGGCCCTCGACCCTGGAATGGGCTCAGACCTACGGAGCTCAACTTGGGCGAGATAATCTGGGCGTGCTTTCAAGGATCTCGCACTGGACGCCGTTCGCGAACCTCTCGGGCAACACTGCAACACGGTGTTTATGTTGGACACTCCGTCTTTCCCCAGACTCTAGGTTCACCCGAATACAAACCTTGCCCAGGAACGATTGACTCGCGCTCCGAGTATAACCATTCGTGTTCTGGAGTGGAGTGAAAAAATACCATCCGACAAGTACCTCTCCCGCTGGTCGGCGAGTCAAGTCTCGTTTTGAAACTCGATTGAACCGGATCGACTTGCAAACGCACGAAGAAAACTACAACAGGTGTGGTTTAAGAGAGGAATACATTGGCCTCACCGCCGTTAGAAGAGACTCCAGTCGGCGGCAGACGGCCAACGCCAGTTCCGAATTGGTGCAGGGGTTATGTAAGATTGCCGCTTCATGATCAACCCGAATTGGTGTAGGGGTCAAAATTTCTGAACAATTGGAACCTCGTTTGGGGAACTTTGAGGGACATAGAAGTAGGATACTGGGCAGGTAAGTGATCTTGTCAATGCGGTCTTCAATTGAGTGAATCAGGCCCAGTGAGGAGAGCCAATTGGAACTTAAGCTTGAACACTGACCGGATGAATTGTGGAGTTTTGGCAAATTCTGCGTGGCCACGGTAACACTTGACGCAACTGTTCGAGCACTGGTACAGTAAGCTCACCACCCCAGCCTGTAATCACGGGCGAGGAGTGGAGTCAGTTGAATATTTACCAGTTGTTTGCCCAAGCTTGACCCTGAACAAAGATCGACCAAGCGCGAGTTCTGGGTAAATCCTGCTCAAGGAGACGCTTCCTGGGCATACTATGGAGATATGCGAGCTGTATCTGAACATAGGCTTGGCCACTTGACTCTGATTTCAATAAGATATACCGAGCGGAATGATCGTGTTGAACTTCTCGGTGTAAGAAGTAAAAATATTGCTCCGGGAAGGATCCTGGACTTCGCGGGGAAAATAGACACTTGGCCGGGCTCCTCCGGCTCATTGGTCGCGCGTCTGGGCACAAAATAGGAGACAAGGAAGGGTGCCAACTGCGCTAGAACAAAAGGAACACGGAGCAAAATTCCGAATCGGGGAATCGAACCCCGGGCTGCCGCGGCCCATATTACACTCGCAGCTGCTTACGTAATTGCCATGAGAGGCGGCAATGTTAACCCCTACACCAATTCGGACATGTTCTATGCTGTAGAACAATGGGAGAGGTCAGTAAATGACCAGCGCAGGTGGTTTCCCGAAAAAAATCGAATCTACGGTTGTTGAGTTGGTAAATTGCGTAAAAGTTAGTGAAGATTGATTAGATTCGAAAGGGGTGCTAAATGAGCCTAAAGGCACCTGTGGACGTGCTCCTACACCGACAGGGTCTGAGCATTGTGCCAAGGGTGGAGATTGTGTTGCATCAGTAAAGCGGAACATTTCGCGGCATTTGATGACCCAGATCACTCCGCAAGTGGATTTTTGATGGGTAGAAGTTGTTTCGAGGAAGTGACAAGGTTGCTGAAGGTACCCACGCTCGAGCTTCCGGCGAAAGGTCAAGAATTCGGAATGTAAACCACTTTTGATTGATTCAAGGCAGCAGGGACATGTTTGTCTGGTTGATGACAACAGATATCCTGAAATGCCATTTAAACGCTGCCAAGTCAGTCTTGTTTGACTAATTCGAGACATTGGGAGACTCGAACCTTGCGTTGTTGAACCGAAGCTGATTTGAACCGTGGGATAGCCTACTGATGCCATCACGGAAGTTCAACTGTGGGCGTTTATCCTGCCTTCGGGAGCTAGGGAGTCGGGAGGGGTCATGCAACACCTTTGAGGAGGGTGTTTGCGAGCACCTACGCTATCGAGATACTCTTACAATTACTGCCGGTGAGTTTAGCTATTCCGGTTACCATACGAAGCTCTCCCGATCTGCTCGTGGGTCAGAACAGTCCCTGAAGCGGTACTGCGCACTTGTGCTCACCTCACCAGCAGATGGTTATTCGTCGGGGCTCCAACTCTCCGGGTAGTACTTACGAACATTATGCAAGCCGTGGCGCCTCTGTGGGTCCACCCTTGTGCAGCGGTCACAAAAGGCCCATTAAGTACAATTGAGTATTTCTTGCAATCTCCGAAGTTGTGCCGCAAGAAGATGCTATTCATGCGGCGGTGATTCAAACGACGGAAAGTACATCGCCAATCGCGCTCTCGAGTAAATTCGGAGATAACTTCAAGATAATGGTAGTGAGCTGTGTCCTTTCGGGAGGTTTGTTACGTCTTGAGAACGGCTTTGGGGACTCACGAGGAGGGCCAGAGTCAATGCCCCTTTTTGAGAAATCAGCAAGGAAAGGGAGGGTACTTAAGCGTGAGTTAAGATCACCCGGCACAAATGCCAAACCAGACAGAGCCAGACTCCGGAGTCTGGAGCTTGGAAGCGCGGTAGCGGGCATGCAGGGCTGAAAGCTCGAAGATAGACGCGCGGCGCGGAACAGCGGAGCTCTGAATTGGCTGTGTTATAAGTTTCTTGAATGCCAAACGAGTCGATGAGCGGCGTCGTGTACGGTGTGCCGCAGCTTTTTTTTGACAGAACTTTGAACAGGTACGGTGGTATTCGCCAATCGTGGCCAGTGTCAGGGCAATCGGCAGGATTGAGCGAACGGTCACAGGCAAGGTCACATCAGTTCGGCCCTTCCTCTCGCCAACCATCTTCCGGGTCGGGTGTTCTGTTGGTCTCGTCGCTGGCCAACTCCTGGTCCTCACGTCCGATGCTCTGCTCTCTATCATGTCATGCTAACCTCCAACACTCCAATATCCACCGCGAATGAATCCGAGTCGCTGTTTTTTGGCGGGCACTGAAGCTGGGCCGTAGAACTAAGCGGTGTCTACCATCTGCCCTTAATTGAGTATCGGGGCGGCTTGTGGACAAATCTTGCCGACCTATATGGACGAGGAAAGGCTCAATGATGATAGGGCAGCCTCGCCAAGGGAGCAGTGGGCGCAAGTTTACGCTCGTGAAGGGGCGTATAAGTAGGTATTATGGAGAGCGCCCACACCTTCCAGTCCTCTTACTACTTTCGCTCTGTCCTTCGATTCATCGTCGTCGATGTCTTCCGAAAGCGTGAGTCCCAGGCGTTCTTGGTCGCAGTCTTGTTGGCTCAACAGGCGTTGAACACAGGGCCTCAAAATTCACTTCGTTATCATCGGAGCAGGAGTCACTGGCCTGTCCTCTGCTATTGCCCTCCGACGAAATGGCCACAGAGTAACCATCGTCGAGGAGAAGCCCAGTATGACCAACCCTGCGGTGCGCGGTCCCTCGTCTAAGTAGATCTGCGGTATATTTAACACAAGGATCAGCATCGACGTGGCGTCAGGATGCCGCCAAATCTCACCAAGGTCCTCATCAACTGGGGTTTGAAGGACCGCCTCCATGCAATATCGGTCAAATCAGATACAGTTCACGTAGTCGGTGTGTTTAATTCCCACTCCTTTGTCGTACCCTGACGTCTTTGCTGGAGAAGGTCACGATGGGGAGCTGCTTGGCGTACAAGACTGGGAAGAAGAGCTCCTTGCGGAGACGAGAGGCGAATATCTTTTTGCCCACGTACATACTTCTCTCCCTTCGAACCTATTCTTCTCCGCTGACATTTTCACTCATCTAGCTCTCGGATCTGATCATCTTGTTGTACGACGAGGCGACTAGATTGGGTGTCGACATTATTCTCGGCACGAAAGCGACTGAGATTCTGGGCATAAAGACCGCCGACTCTGCGCGTTGCAAGTGGACGATAAAGACGGATGTCGGTCAAACATGGTACCCCGACGTGATTGTTGGCGCAGACGGATTTGGAGGTCTGACCCATCGAGTTTTACTGGAGGGAGCCGGAGACGAGGACGAAGACGATTCGGACGATTCGGATTCTGACGAAGAATCGGGCGATGAAGAATATGAACTCCAAGACGGTCCAAAGTGGATGTACAGGTGGGCGATGATTGTACTCAGATTCTGAGGATACTTCTGACGTGTTACCTCAGTGCTACCATCCCCAAGGCGGTCATCGTTAAAAATAGGGACGTGCAACAGCTCTACGACGGACCGCATGTGGGTTGTATCCGAGACATCATCGCACCACTACTGAATTTTCTCTCAGAATACTCTATTCTGCTGGCTCGGACATGGCCGCTCCGTCGTAGGATACCCCATCGTAAGTCCCATTCTGTTGCTCCTTGGCCTCTCTCATTCTTCCAAGGGAGGAACCGCGGAATTCGCACTCTGCGCCTACGGTCCTGACACCAAAGGCGATATCATCGGCGGTATAACTGAAATTCTCGAAGGGACTGAGCCAAGGTGAGCTGCAGTTTTATTTCATTATCAAATTATGCTGAACTACCGCTAGGCTCTGCAATCTTCTCTCGCCCCTCCTCTCTTCGAAATCCCTCCAGCGCCATCCGGTGACGAGGTGCAAACCGCTGAAAAATTGGGTACAGCGCGGCGGATTGGTACTCATAGGGACCGGTGCACACCCCCTTCCTGTACGTCGTAATTCCAATCTTACTTCTCCCGATCTTGATGTCCGTGGTTCACGCAGCCGGGCTCTATCCAAGAAAAGGCGATGGACGTGGAAGACGGCGCCCTCCTCGCGAGATTGTTCTCCTACCTGCGCAGCGCCGACCACATCGGCACCCTGCTCTCGGCGTTCGACGAGCTCCGCCGCGGGCGCTGTCTCGCTGTGATGAAGTCCGAGGGGCGCATCATGCGGTACACGTGCATGCCGCTCGGGGGAGACCTCGCCCAAGCGCGGGACAATGCCTTGCGCGCGAAGAAGCTGGCGGGAATTCAGGCGCTCCAGGCGGGGGGCGATCAGGAGGAGACGGAGGAGTGGCGCGAGGTGAAGGAGGTGTTCGGTTACGAGGTGGAGGATATGGCCGACGAGTGGTGGTTGAGTTGGGGGGCGCCGAGGTTTCGGCGGGAGACGGAGGATGGGGAGGAGGTGGTGGCGTAAGGTACGGTAGCCCCTGGTTGGGGCGGACAGATGAAACACGAGGTCGTTGGATAGGCGGCGCGTTCGAAGGTCTTCCATAGATGGGTGAATCATGATTCTGGACCCACAAACTTTTGAATGAGGGTGCGTTGGTGCCTGCTTCAATTTGGAGCGCCTCTCACAATTAGCACAGCCGATGTCTGCCGATGTGTGCGTTCGAACCGAAGTATCTTATCAGTGCACACACAAAGCGCAAGCGCCATGTTCATCACCAATTGGCAAGGCATCTGTGGGCGGGTGTGGGGGCTTTACGACTATGCCAACATCGCGTACGGGGTCCGCCGACGGTATCTGACCTCCTACATGCGCAGCGCTCTTGCTAGCGTCGAGGAATCTGAATGGGAGATGTCGGTGACCGGCATGCCGAACACTTCGTTCAGAAACAACCCAAAGGCACTCGCGATAATTATCATCTGTGCCCACAAAGCTTTGGCCTCGAGGCTTGATTCTGGAACCACTCTGACATCCTTCTGGATGTCGCTTTCTCCCACTATCGGCTCGGGACGCAGGTTAAAATTGCGACATGAAGCCATACATTTTTCACTCCTCGCCCCCCTCCGACAATGGCTTATCTCTACTGGCTGGTTGCCCTGGCTGTGGTCGGCGTCTTGATACTACGACTGTTCATCGTCCCATCCGAACTTCGCCACCTCCCCAGAGTTCCGATCCTCCCGTTGCTGCGGAGCTATCTCGCCATGGAACCGGAGGATACGCGCATTCGTAACCTTATCCTTCCCTTCGCAAACGACCGTCAGCAAGGCGTCGTTCTCGTTTGGGTCCTCGGGAGGTGGATGGTCCACATTCTCGATCCCCAGGTGCGTCACGCATTCCGGATCGAACAACCAGCTTGAGAAACTGAAAACTAATTCAACTTCGTCTTAGATCGCCCGTCAACTCTCCGACGACCTCGCCCTGTACCCCAAGGAGAAGCCTCCGAACGACTCTCTGCTCTGGCACCTCATCGGCTCCTCTAATATTCTCGTGTCCAACGCTACGCAGTGGAAGAAGCAGTCCCGCCTCATCAACGACGCGATAAATCTCCAGATGCCAGTCGAGCAGTTTGTGGCCCTGGCAGAAAACATCAAGACGCTGCTCGGCGAGGGAACCAACACTGTTCGCTGGGACGAGTTCTCGCAGCGGTTCGCCGTCGACGCGCTTGGCTCCACCGTCTTTGGGCACGATTTCGAGGCGATCAAGGAGCAGAGCATGTTTGTGCGCGAGTACAACGGGGTCATGAGCGGCATTGCGGATCCGACGTATCTGATCTGGCCCCTGCTCGAGCGCATAGTGCCGCGGACGGCGCTGCTGAACCGTATTGATACGCTGATCGAGCAGTTTGTGGCGCTTTTGAGGGCGAAGCAAAATTCCCCGGGAGATGATATGATGTCGTACATGTTACGGGACCCGGATATGTCGCAGAAGGAACTCCGCGATAACATGATTCTGCTCTTCATCTCAGGCCACGTACGTTCCCTGATTCCGTTTGGAGTTATCCCTCACTCATTCTTTTCCATCGATAGGACACCAGCGCCGGCGCACTCTCCACTCTGTTTTACTTCCTCGCGACCAACCCCAAAATCCAGCGTCGGGCGCGCGAAGAAATCGCCGCTGTCGTTGGCGCCGCCGACTTCACCGCGGAGAACATCGGCGCAAACTCTCTCCCATTTCTGAACACCTGCATCCGCGAGTCCTTGCGGATCAACACCCCCATCTCATACGTCGTGCCGCGCATGTCCACCGCAGACGCCCAGCTCGGCAAATACGCCATCCCGGCGGGTACGTCGCTCACGGTCGACATATACGCGATCCACCACGCCGAAATGGCCTGGAAGGACCCCCACGTGTTCAACCCGATGCGCTTCGAGGAGGAATCCCTGAAGAGCTGGGTCCCGTTCGCGCTCGGGCCGAGGCAGTGCCCCGCGCGCAACTTTGCAATGTACGAGCAGCGCGCGCTGGCTGCGGTGCTTCTGCGCGACTACGAGTGGGAGCTTCCGGCTGGTTCAAAGCATTCTGAGTCGATCCAGAACGCGTTTTCGCCGTTTGCGCTGACGGTCCCTCACGAACTCCACATCACGTTCCGCAAGCTTTAGTGCGGTATTCTTACGTTCACGCTATGTTGTAAGCTTTATATCTCTACGCCTTGACGGATTTCATAGAGGGAGTCCCATTTTTGTAATGAGTTGAAGTTGTGGTTGAATCTCAACCATTGTCGGAACTCGTGATCCGGTAAATTTCAACCGTGGGAAGTAATTTACTTATGCCGCTTTTGACCGCTTTTCGTGAAAGCCCAGTCCTGTGTGAGCTCCCCAGCCTCATGATTCCCAAATTAAGGCTTCAGACACTCACTAGCGGCTTTAATGGTCGGTTTGTACCGCGAGGACTTGGACTAAGCAACGTTGAGTAACACGGGATCGCATCCGAGTTATCCGAAAGGCGCCCAGATATTACGGGGAAGACTTTACCAAGTCCTACGCACATAAATCGCCTCGAAATTGTGCTTTCTATGCATAAAAAATGGTATGAAGCTCACCCAGTCGACGAGTAGCCTGGGCTAGGGGTAAACCTCTATTTCCTCTCCCTTGTCTTGCGAGCGGTGTCGATTTCAACTCATCTACGACCGTCGTCTAATCACATCACTGAAGTTGAACTTATGACAGTCCTTGATTCAGGTATTTAAGGCTCAGTGATAGGTTCCCGGAAGATACCCACTTCCCCCATGTCCCAAGCTGAAAAATCCGACTCTTCTCAACCTCCTCTGCCAGCGGACTCGGAGACAGTCGACTCCGTCGTCCGGGATGAGAAAGTGGCAGCCCAGGCGTCGGAACCGGAATATCTGACGGGAAAAAAGCTGGCGGTGGTCTTTGTGGCCATGTAAGTTCGGTACACGCACCCTCGGGGTTTCCTCGCCGCTGATTAGGTTAAATTCAGGATACTTGTCATGTTCCTCACCTCGCTGGACCAAACAATTCTGGCGACGGCCCTGCCTCGTATAGCGTCCAACTTTAACTCGTTTTCCCTCCAGGGATGGGTGTCGTCCGCGTTCATCCTCGCACAAGCCGTCTTCCTCTTGTTCTACGGCCAACTCCTCCGTATATTCCCGGCCAAGTGGGTCCTCGTCGCGTCGGTCACGATTTTCGAAGTCGGTAGTCTCCTGTGTGGGGTAGCGCAGAAGATCGGCCAGTTAATCGCAGGGCGGACTGTTTCGGGGTTGGGTGCGGCGGGAATCGGTGCGTCTTCTCCGAGACATTGTGAATTGTTGTCTGAGCATTTTTCAGTGGTCTCGGTTCTTCAGGTTCTCTCACAAACCGCGCGTCTCGAGGATCGTGCCAGACTCTTCGGTCTATTCGGAGCGGTCTATGGACTGGCCTCCATAATCGGACCCCTCATGGGAGGTGCATTCACTGATCATGTCACATGGGTAAGCGGCGGCTTCCTTTTCTCTCGTTTCGTTCTGAATTTTTTCATCCTCTGCAGCGATGGGTATTTTTCCTGAACCTTCCCCTGGGGTTCGTGGCCATCATCGCAATTGTGCTCATTTTAAAGTCGGTACCTCCTCTGGGCTCCGACCCTATGAAGCGCTCGAACCGGGATATCTTCCACCAAGTTCTCCGGGTCGACTACGTCGGTGCAGTGCTTGTAGCCGGCTCTGTAACGACCCTGGAGCTTGCCCTTCAATGGGGCGGGAATACCAAGCCCTGGAGCGACAAAGCTGTGATAATCGTGCGTTATGGCTGCTTCATGTATCCTTTCGTTTATTCAACTCAACCAGTGCTTCGTGTTCGCGGCTGTCCTGACTTGCGTCTTCATCGCATGGGAGGGATACATGGGCGAGCGGGCGATGACGCCGTCGGGTATATTCAAGTCGCGCTCAATGTCTGTCCCATCCATTATCTCAATTACCTTCGTGGTTCAAATTTATCACCCGACAGATATTCACTCCTATTATACGCCTTCTTGACGCGCTTCGCCATGCTCGTCTTCTCATACTACATCCCCATTTTCTACCAGGCCTCCCGCGGACACTCCGCCACCAAATCCGGCCTCGACCTCCTTCCACTCATGCTCAGCGCAGTGGTCAGTGTTGAATCTCGTCGTCCGTTCGTGATCGACCCTGAAGCTCATCGCACCCAGATAAGTGTCATCGCCGCCGGCCAAATCGCCGCAAAAACGGGATATTAGTGCGTCCAGGGCCCCTTGTCCTCCCTAATTTTCCACCCTGAATGTACACATAGCTGGCCCCTCCTCGTCACCTCGCCACTCTTCCTCGCCACCGGCTCCGGCCTCCTGTACACGGTCACCAACACCACCTCCTCGGCCAAACTCATCGGTTTTCAAGTCCTAACGGGCATGGGGATCGGCCTGGGCATGCAGAACACGCTCCTCGCCGTCCAGGTCGAGTTCAAGGACGAGAAGAAGCTCCTCGCGCAGGCCATGTCCATGAACTCATTCGCGGCGTTCCTCGGCGGGTCGATTGGGCTGGCGATCGCGGAGCCGGTGTTTGCGAGCAACCTTGGGAAGAATCTGGGAAAGTACGCGCCCGAGGCGCCGGCGGCGATTGTGAGCGAGAGCCCGACGGCGATCTGGAGCGGGGCGCTGCCGCAGGAGATGATTGCGGGCGTGGCGCGCAGTTATGCGGAGTCGTTGAGGTTGGTGTTCGTCATTGGCGTGCCCTTGGCCGGCCTGGCGCTCCTATCGACGGTGATGATCAAGAATATCAAGATTCAGAAGGGGACGTAGGGATAATCAAGGGAGACGCACTAAATTCCTATGAACGACATTCGTCCACTCGTTTCCAAGACATTTTACACGTCTCATCCACACGTACGTGTATCGAAGCACTCGTGAGGGTGGTCAATATTGCTACGAGTAGACTATAATTCTTGGTTGAAAACTATGGTTCAATTTTGGGAAATGCCGGCCGGCGTGAATCCGACATAACGACAACTTGTGTGGCTACAGCGACGACTCGCTAGCGCCCAGGGTTTGCGCCTCAAACGAGAACAAAGGCTGGGTAATATCCGACAGTTTATTGTCGCCACAGTCGGCGTCTGATCGCAACTGTGGCCACACGAAGATATAAAAAGGCGGCGTTGAAGCTTGCTGTCTCGCATCATTCTCCTCTGAATCTATGAGCTCCCATGGCCACAATGCGCAATCATCATCGAGCCCCCTTGAACCCGTTCGGCGCCCTGCTCCCGAAGGTACTTTTCGCTCAAGCTTGTTGAATATTTCGGAACTCATTCCGGCTCAAGGCAAGAAGATGTCTGTGGAGGAACACGAAGCACAACAGCGCAAAACGACGGAGGTATGGTATGGAATATCCTGACTGCAAACAAACTCAATATCCGGCCAGGAATACTTGCGCTCTTTGGCAAAGGTATGGCTCAGGGGGACACTCGGACCGGATATAGAACAGCAAGGTACTGTTGCAAGGATGAATGTTCGTTCATTGGCGCGGTGGACTCACTCGACCAGGCTGGCTTGATTTCATTCTTCATCACGACATCGAACGCATGTTAGCTTTTTTCATCCCTTCGAAAGATGGTGCGTTACAACTCTGGATGCACTTAGGTACCTTTCAACTGACCTTTCCACACGATTAGATCGAGAGAAGTACGTGGAAAGGGTACTCAAGCAAGAACGCGAAAAGCTTGGTAAGTGATGCGTGGCGGCAGTCATCCACATCTGATCCTCGCTTTAGAGGACGAGCAACAGCGTGAAGAAGCTAAACGGACCAGTGAGCAAAAGCAGCATCCCCCGGCGTAGGAGTCTAATTTTCATCCCGATCTAGAACGGCGTCAAAAGCGAAATTGTGAGTTTTACAGCGCCTTTCTGTCAGACTTGCGCGATTCAAATGTCTCGCCAGTAGTACCGAAGTCACAACACGAGTCTACTATCCCAGAAGAAACAGAACTTGAAGAGTCGGAAGCTCAAAATTCCTTTTCACCGTGAGTGTCTCTGACCGTCTCGTTCAAGAGGCATACTTGGAGTTTCGGGAGAATTGTGGCTGAAGTGACGATGATGTGCGAATGAGAATTTATGTATAATGTCGGTGGCCGTTGCAATCAGACTTTGAGTTGAACCTGGGCGGTCAAAGCGTAAAATAAATTGCACGTGGCAGTCGGCCGAAATGATCCGTCGGAGCTTAGAATACGAGTTCCCTCAATGAGCCAAAACTGAGTCTAGCAGAGGGATAAGACCAGGACAAGCGTGAAGGTATGTGTGGAGGTAGGGATATCGGGTGCTGGCAGCGATCAACCTCGTTCCTCCAGCTCCTCCAGCCTGGCAACTTGCCTGTGGCCAAAACGCGTCAGTGAATGAATGGAGCGACGAAAGGGAGGAAGGGAGAGGGAGGGACATGGAAACAGAAACGCACTTGTCCCGGGTTGCCTCCTGCCACCGCTGAAGCTTCGCTGTCTCGTTCAGCTGGAACCCATAAATGCGCGGTCTGTAGCGCTCCGCCTTGAGCGCCACACTCGCCGTGCTAATCCCCTCCCCAACGCCCTCCGTCCCCGTCACATCCGGCAGCTCCTCCCTCAGCCGTCTCCGCAGCTTCTCCCCACCCGCCGTCCCGCCCGTACTCGTGCTCGGGCCGTCCATGGGCGGGCCGACTTTGGGCGGGATGAGCGTCGGGTACACGAGGTACAGCAGGTGGGGGAAGGTGGTGCCGAAGTACGCGCCGTCGATGGAGCCGTGGCGCGAGGATTTGGGCGAGTAGAGGTCCTCGCAGCGCCCGCAGTAGAGCTTGACGGACTTTTCGTATGGGACGTCGATGAGGCCGACGGGGAGGAGGGATTGCGCCTGGCAGAGGACGCGCGGGCAGCGGCCGAAGTCGCCGCGCTTGTACTTCTCGACCTGCAGGTGATGGTTAGCCTGATGAAGTGCGAGACCGCGCGGGCAAGGTGATGGCCCCTGATATTCGCGCTGGCGCGGGGTCTCAGGGCGCGCGGATGTCCTCACGGGGAGCTCTGGAGTACAGTGGACGCAAGACTCACCATCTTCGCCAGCCCACGAGCCGTCACTATCCACCGCGCATGAATCAGCCCATACAGGAGGCGTGCCTGGACATCGAGTGACCCGCGCAGCTCGTCCTGCACCTCGTCGTCTACAAGCCCATTTCAGAAACATCCCATGCCACAAGCAGACGCTTCCACGCACCCAGCTGGTCGGTAATGAGGTCCAAGGCCTGCGCGTAGTTTGCGACCTCGTTGTTAAGCCCCGTGAGGTTAAAGCGGTCGAGGATAAAGTCCTCGTCGACCTCGCAAAAGTACTCGTTGCCCTTGGACGACAGAAACCACGAGATCCACTGCGCATATTGTCAGAAAATCGCCCGTAAAGCCGGGAAGTTGTGGGTACCGTGCTGTCGCGGGGTGTTAGCGGGAAACGTGGTACTGGGCGAGTCACACTGACCTAGAATAGTCCGAGTCGGAGCCGGTTGAGATGTCCTCCACTGCGCGGTGGAGCATGAGAGTCAGCGAGCGGGCAGGTGAAAGGGAAAGCCACCGACTTGTCGACAATCGCAGAAGGGTGAGTGACGTGACGGGTGACTCGTCACAGGTGCACGAGGTTCTGGCTCAAGCGGAATGTTGTATTATCAGCAGAGGAAAGATATAAGGCTGCAAAATTCGGGGTTGGTTGAGAATTACAAGACATGTACTTATACAGTCTAAGTGGATGAACGGCTCATGAATCGTTGGAAATTTCAACTTTCAACAGAGGCACTGGTTCAACCGTTGAACGTTCAACGCTGGGGCACTATCCTCAGAAGGACCGAATAAGATCAGGCGGGGGGTCACTATGACCCGCTTAATTGTGTCTGATAATGAGTAAATGCGAAGGCGCTTATACCTGACGGAACGGTTGAATATATACAGCCAGAGGAAATTTCCATACGCTTCGTCGTGATACAGTATGTGTATGCTAATATCGTACCTATGTGAAGCACGGTTGTGGTAACACCATCAAGTACTGTGGGTCACCGCCTTCAATCCTGGAGAGGCCATTCGTTACGGACCGGCCTGCCCTTCTTTGCAGGGGGAGGCCATTCATTATGTACAGGCCTGCCATTCCTTGCCGTTTCTGCCTGCTTGTCTTTTGCGTCCTTTTGACGGGTGTGCATGATTTGTTTGCCGTCCAACGGTGGAGTGCTTAGGTTATAGTGCCTGTACGGTTCGAAAGTAACTGGTCGAGTGGATCCACCACCCTGTAGACCGGTGGTTACCGTCGGGTGATCTGGTGACGGCAGTTTAGGTAGAGAGTGGACGAGGAACATAAAATGATGGTGGGTACCTACCTTGGAGTGAGCCGGAGTTGGTATTATTGTGCTCAGGCCGCGTGGAGGAAGTCGACTCCGCATACATGCCTGCTGGCAAATTTGCTGGAGATCCAGCGGACAGTGCGGTGTATGGAGGCGGAGATCGAAGCGATGTCGACGTCCAAGTGGGTATCTGACTCGCATGTATGGAGGCTCCGTGTGTTGGAAAATTTGCTGGGGATCCAGCGAATCCAGCGGAAAAAAATGGAGTTGGAGGGAGGAGGTTCGAGCTCTGCGCTGCCCGTCCGGTATGTGGCGAGGAAAGAACGAGAATCCCTGTGCAGCTTATAGATGTGTGCATGATTAATTGTGTAGGTACGCACCGCTCATTCCCGGCGTTAGTGTGGCGTATATAGGCTGCGCTGGTGCGTATATAGGCTGCGCAGCCTGCGCCGGGGTATATATAGACCGCGCGCCCGTAATCTGAGGAGAGTGGTCTACGAAATGAGGGAATTCACGACTGGACCAGGCTGGTTGAATTGACTTGCAGCTCGACCTTGGTGTCGGGGGTGGTGGAACAGTCCTGTGAGATGAAGGTCGAGGTGACGATGGCGCGTTGGAGGCTGGATGAGTTAGCGAGTTAGCCTTATTGAACGCACAGTAATAATCCCACCTACGTGCACCGATATCAGTTCCTTGATTCCCTGGGCCTCCAGGGCTCTGGGGGTTCGCTAGAGGTGTCCCATCTTGTTGCGGACTGAGAAGGCCTAAATCACTGAGAGCCGGCGTAGGAGGAGCATCTCGGACGCACGATTAGCTAGACCCACAGTCGAAACATAGATAGCGCCTACAGATTGAGGACGGTGCTTGAGTTGCTGCAGTTTGGCGCTGAGGTTCAGGGCGCGGGTCTGGAAGGTTTTTGCGTCAGTTGAGTATATCGGGCGCAGGAGGATTAATGTTTACCTGGGTGATTCGAGGCTGCCATAGCCAGTCTACGCTTCTCGATCTCGATCTTTAACATTTCTTTGTCTATTGCGCGAATCAGCACCCAAAATACTGTTGGACATACACGCTCACCTTCGTCATAAACTGTTTTGGCAAAGTCTGCTCCGAGTCGCAAGTTCCATGAATGAAAGCATCCTGATGAGGTGCATGGCATACCTTCAGCTACCTCGGCAGTCATAGGATTCCGCTGTAGGAAATTAACCCAATCCTTCAGAGGTGGGTGCTCCACGTGCGGCGAGCCGTGCCCGGGCTTGACCGCGAGATACCATCGGCGAAATATGTCTTTGAGCCAATCCTGCAAAAGCTTATGCTCTGCTCGCGCGTCGGTGTCAGATGATACTTACTTTGCGACTTTCTTCGGTCTGAACCGGAATAACAGAGGTGGCGACTGCCGGAACAATGAGTTGTGTAAACCTTTTATAAGAAAAAAAGTACCTGTGTGGTCAGACATGGGTAGAGGCGACGAGCGGATTACGATGCGGCCACCAGTGTGAGATAAGGGGTGAAAGGTGAGGTAGTGGAAGCAGCGACGGCAGCCCTTATACCCTCGAGACGGTGCCCAGTGTGGCCATTCGCCACAAATTTACGTGACAGAAAACGAGTGAGTGATTCGCGGGAACAGTGCTGTACCGCGTCCTTGTTCTGTCTGCTGGAAGCCCGACCTATTTTGTTCAAAAGACGGCCGTAAACTAAACGCCACTCACACTTGACTCACACCAGGGTCGACCCTATACCCAAGGCATATTTCTGTGGCGTAGGGCTTTGTGATTCCCGACAGCGAACAAGCGCAAGAAAGGAGCCACAAACCGGGCTACCAGTTGACGTCCCTGAGTTGGAGTCCAGAATACTCTGCCGACATTTGCGCAGCGCAGAGTTCCCAACACGCAGTTGGGTCAAAATCTTGGATTCACGAGTCACGACGAGCCAGAGGGAAAGGTGGCCACAGAGTTTTGCATCAAAGAGGTTAAGGCACAGCCTCCTATTTCAAACCCCGACGGCCGGATCATGATGCCGATATTTGTTCGAAATTCAACCAGAGCATTTGATTTTAACGATTCGGATCCGACTGCCTAGCAGCGTTCGAGCTCGAGATCACACAGTCTCACGGTGCGCCGTTCCGTATGAACACAGGAAGCAAAATCCAACCATTTGTGGCAGCTTGGATAGGTGATCACAGGTCCACTGGCAGGACCTACCGTGGACCATGAAATTGGGAAAACCACCCTTGTGATGACTTTGAAGGAGAGAATTCTGGTGTACCCAAGGGGCCCAGGCAGTGTCGTCCGTCGGAGTAAGATGCGGGTTCAGAGGATCACTATCCAGAGGGAACGAAGTTTGACAGTCCTGTGCCGTCGTTTCTAGGGCGGCCAACGAAAAAAGAGGGGCTTGAACCAAAGTCCCGAAGAGCTTCGTTCCGTATGTAGCAACAGATTTTGTGTCGGGCGAAGAGAACCAGAAAAGGATAGGTCTTGGTTCAGGACTATAGATCGGTCGAAATTTGGTACTCCAAAGTGAACACGAGGATTTTTCATGCCGGGTTATCTGCAGTGGCCATGGCTGGATGAATGAGCTGGGCTTCCGCAGCATAGGTACACAAGACGCCGCCCGACCGGGCGCATCGGCGATTCCCATGTCAGTTTGAATCCATTTTTGCACCTGGCGCCTCCGAGTTCACCTGAGCCTCCAAGCTTCAAGGTCATGACGGGGAAGTAAGCCTGCGTTCAGACGACGTGGTTGATACCAGGGCTTGTGTGGGTTCTGGAAAAGGTGCCCATCTAGGGCGATGCCAACAAGCGGTGACAAGAATTTACTTAGCCGAGCTGCGCCGGGCTGTGTGTACCGCAATTCGTATATATCATCCCGTCTCCTCGCCAGCGCCACTTCTTCTTCTTTCCCCCCGCCCTTCCTTCCTTTTCTTTCATCCACCATGGGCTGCGACAAAATCCTCGGTGTTGCCTCCATCGCAGCGGCCACCATTCTTCTCGCCATCGTCGCCTTCGACGTCCCCTACTTCAAGTCGATATATTTCTTACGAATCGACCTGGCGGGTGCCGCGGCGTCTGCCACGGGCAACTCCACCACGCCCTACGTTGACCTCGGTGTCCTGGGCTACTGTACGGACCTGAAGAACGGTCTCGGGCTCCAATGTTCGCCGGCAAAGGTCGGGTACTCGCTCTCAGGTACGTTTTCCTCGTCGCTCGTTGTCTCGAACTGCAAGCCAAACTCCTCTGCCCCACAGAGGCTTCTAAATACATCAACGGCACGCTCCCCGGTATCCTCAGCAACGGCGTAAACGTCGCAGCGGCCGCCCTGACCAAGGCGCTTGTCCTGCATCTCGTTGCCCTCGTTGTCGCCGTCATCGCCTTTGGATTCGCTCTCCTCGCCCTCATGGGCATCCCCTTCATCGCCGAGTGCTGCGCCGACTGCTTCAGTGGATTCGCCGGTGCGACAGGCTTCGTCGTCTTCGGTGAGTCCCCTTTAGGTTTCGCCGTACGGAAATGATTATACTGACCTTCGTTCAGTCTTCGACCTCGCATTCTTCTTCATCATAAAGAAGCGCGTGAACGACGAGAGCGGCGTGCATAGCGCTGTGATGGGCAATGCCATCTGGCTCACCTTCGCCGCCATGATCCTGCTCTTCATCACACCGATATTGTTCCTGATAGGCCGTTGCTGCGGTTTCGCAGGCAAGGCGGGCAAAGGCATCTACAAACCGCTGAAAACCTGAACTGAGCAGGCTCAGTGAGCTGGGGTACTCTTGTCGTTGTAACTTATTTCCTGGACATTGATACGGCACACAATTATGTGAAGGCCTACCTGCCATGTAGAGGACTCCAGCTATCGTCTGAAATTGTAGCCTCTAGCCGTAAATCTGCATCTATAATTCCGTCTGTCCTTCTCAGCGCACCACGCCACCGATAGCCATCAGGAGGGCGGAGCTCGGCGCAGCGGAGCGGGGACTAGTCCGTCCGATTACTATATGCATACCCGAAACAAGAACTGCATGGTTTCCGGCGCTGTCTTCGTTTCGTTCTCCTCCCTCGGCATGCAATCCCCAATATACTCTCGAGAAATGTCGAGTCTCTGAGCGTCTCTGAGCCTCTACCAGCTAGTTCGAGTTGCGTTTCCCACGGTTCGACTTTCAATGATCGCAGCTATTCACGGTTGGGCACACATCTCAGGCGAGTCGGTTGCGCTATGGCACTGTCCATTATGGAATTGTAATTAAAAGGAATAAACGAAGGGGGGATAAAGGACTGTAGGTTCATTATTGTTCAATATAAATAACGGAATCCTCTGCGTTTCTGCAGCGCCCGATGGTATGTGATGCCTTCCAGATGTGCGGCTTTTTTAACGCGTTCTTCGTTGGTCCCAGATGAGACCGCCGCATCATCCGCATCCAGTTCTCGATTCATCCTAATCAGTCGTTGGCGGATCACTGCGCAATGGGAGTCAGTAAGGCTGCCAGCTGCTGCATGTCCGAACGGTGATACTTACCCAGGCCGAAGATCGAACTGACGAATAACGCGGCGATGGAAATCTCAGAGGATTGGCTGAACCTTGGACCCCACTTGGATTTCCACGCGTATGACCCGGCTCTGCAAAAGAATTATCATAATGAAGTTCAGACCAAAAGAATTCGGAACTCGCGCACAAGGTTCCTAAACTTCCCGCCCCGTTGACGATCCCAATTGTAGCAGCCCGTTTCCTTATCCATGGGTCAGACAGGTGAATACATACCAAGAGGAGGGATATGGCGTACGCCGGAGGTCTAGGAACCGAGTTCGACGCCCAGACCAGAATCATCGAACACCCTGTTTAAAATAATAATCAGTTCCGCGACGGCAGGAGCAGGCGGTCGCCGCCCTACCTGCGTCTCCGACGGCCATGAGGAACATGGAGAAATAACGTGCACCGATTGACATTGTGCAGAGGCTAATAATGAAGCCGACCATCATCACACACACCCATACCTAGTCCGTCAGTCCCTCGGTCAGACGCCACCACAAGATTGACGACAGCTGATAACTGACAGTGATGTGCCAGAACCGTTCTCCCGTCCGGTCTAGAGGAGGAACATAAAAAACAATCTTTGCGAGTGATCCTCGTCTCTTGCTTACCTGCATGCCAAGCATTAAGGACACAAAATATGCCCGCTACGAGCCACGGGGGTCTGAATCAGAGCGTAAAGTATATACCATCCTTGAGAACGTAGTGAAAAATGGTACGAACACGGTCAGCAGCAGTGTAATCGAAGTTGAGAAGCCCAAGGTCTTCGCGAATCTGCACAAGATGTGATTTAGTCCAAGCAAATTAATGAGCCTAAAAATGGATGGCTACACACGTCGGAAAGAACAGGCCAACACTGCGTCCCAGATGTTGCGAGACTTGGCTTCAAAATCAGTGGGGAGGAAATCAAAGCAGCGGCAAACCACCGACAGAGCATCAGTGAAAACAACCAAACCAGCGGGTCCCCAATAGCGAGTCGGAAGCCGTGCAAGGGGCTCGATGGATAAGAGAGTAAGGACACGCGCAGTGGAATTGAATAAGGCAGTCGTACGAGTCGACTTGTGTATCCTGGTCGGCTTCTCCTGCGTCTTCGGCAAGTCGGGCCTGCGCCAGGCGGCTTTCTTTGTCGTCAATCCAGCGAGTGTTTCGAGGCTATACCAGCGACTCGGAGTTAAAAAGCAGGTGCACACAGAGCCAGAGGTTATACTGACGAAGTCGGGTAACATCCACCTATTCCGACAATTGTTGCAGCTCGGAGGATTAAAAAGGCACGAGAAGACACCCACATGACCAAGAAGCCCAGGAATACCGTTGAGCAGCCCTGGAAGGGTGGGCTATTTCAGACTAGAAGTTTGCCGTTACGGGGGTTGTCAAACCTCGATGATAAACAGCCTGCATGGCGTTTAAGTAAATTATTGGGGATGTGGTACAGTGCGCACCATCGCCACCCAGCTATGCCGAGAGCACCGTGCATGTGAGACAAGATGGCCGCTGCCACCAACGCTCCGAAAGCGTTGGCGACGTCCATACCAGAGAAGAGCATGGCGGTACGAATGGCCAATTCCTGTAACGACGGATAAGCACCGCGTGTCGAAATCGCCAGTTGAATCCCGATTCACCTTCTTGGTATACCAACAAGACAAAAGGTAGACGGCTATGTGAATGATCAGAGAGAAAGAGAATATGTGTTTCACAAGCACAGACCTCCAGGGTAAAATGAGGCCTTACAGGGCAAACGATCATCAGCTCGACACAAAAGTAGACGAGTCGTTCTCGCACCTCTGGTAAACCTATGAAGAAGCGACAGGCCAACATTCCGGCGTAGTTGGTGGTAACTCCAGAGAGTGCACTAGCCAGTCCCCACGCTACTACACAGCAGCCAATGTAAATCGAGGGTCTGTAAGGTTCGGTTCGTTCTGAGATGAGAGATTTCGGTTGAATTATGATTACGCACCTTCTAACCTTGTTCAGAATCTATCTCGCTATGAGTGATGGCCAACAGTGTAGCTAGCGGAGGACATACTATATTGGACGGCGGCTGCCCAAGCGACAAGGTGACGAAAAGAATGGACAAGACGACATTATATTGGATGTCTGGAAAGCAATAGGGTCAATCCCGCATCCAAGAAATGGAATGTGCAGTACCACACACCAGAGAGGTGGAGATCACGCTCTAATCCTTTCAGCCGCGCGGCCGTGATCGCAGTGCGCTGTGAAAAGAAGTAGAAATTCCGAGCCGCCAAAGAACGACAGATATGTCCACCGACATTAACGTAGTTCATGATGTAGAGGACGAAAATGGCGGGAATCAGTCGCAAATCAAGCTTGCGCAAGAGCTGTTGCTCTGCCCGCCGATGCGCCGCATGTTCATCTTCGGTAGGCTCGTTGATGGTGCTCGGTCGTGAAGAGGGTGTCTGCTCGGCGTCCGCCATGGAGAGGGGAATGGAGTCGCTTCCACCGAACCGTACTTTAAGCAAGCCGATGACTGGCCTTCTGAGCTTCTGAGGCAATGTGGCGCAATGGCGCCATAGGTGTCACTGTATTCGAAGAAGCGCCTCCAAATCCTTTGGGAGATTAAGGAGAAGGTTAGGTTAAGGCTCCAGAGATCGTGCGCCTGTTACAGAGTTCGCAGTTGCCGCGGAATGTCCTACCTGATAGTGGCGTAAGAGACCGTGAATAAGGAGGACAGATTTCAGAGATTTACTTTCTTGCAACGGTCGCTGGTGTGCCGGAGTAGTCCGCGCTCTCCACTCGCCCCATTAATCTCCGACAGCCGATTCGGAGTCGGAGTAGACGTTCCTTGGGATGGGATGACTAGCGTAACAAATGGTGATTCCATCCGCCACTCGGTCCGGTCGTTGAAGCGCTGAATCTGAGGAACTTGCAGCTCCGAGTTGAAATTGTTCAGAGACCTAATCCGGGGAGCCCTTCTGAAAAGCGGATCTGAGAAATGAAGAACACACTCGAGTAGAAATTGGGAAGCAAAACTCATGGTCTGAGGTGTATTTGATGCGCCTCGTCGACGGGCGCCGAGAATAGATATACCGAGAAATCGAGATTGATTGGGCACTGTATGTACATCGTGTGCATATGAAGGAGTACGAAACCGCTGCCGAGATGGGCAAAGTTCTAGATATTAGTTTAGTTAATCGCGGCACAAGGAGTCGGGAAGCGGTTAGAACGCACTCAATGAGAATCAGGACTGCTGTTCAAAGCGACCAGCATCATCCGCGCTGTCCGCCCCCTTCCCGATGTATCTTCCGTCAAAAGAAAACCCGATCAAGGGAAATGTGCGGCGGTAAGCGTCCTGGGAAACAGTCCGCGTCCCCAAAACACCTATCTCCCGCAATGGGCACCCTGACTTGGGTATGAATGAAGCAAGGGAGACGATGGGGTCGGGGAGGAGTTGTTCCTCGATTTGCAGCTCGCGGAGCGCAGGGGCGATAAGGGTCTCCAGGTACCCTGCGATCCTGAAGGGCTTGGTGAAGAGATCCAAGGTCAAGGATTCCAGACGTGAGAGCGTCACGTCGGGCCAAAGGCTTGACGGCTGCATCCGGCCGACGAGGGACAATTTGCAGTGTGTAAGGTTCGGGGTCTGCTGCAGTACAGGGACGCATTCATCGGGGAATAGATTGAGCAGCGTCAGGGAGGTCAGTTGGGCCCAGGGTAGGAGGAGCGTCCGGGCGGCCCTGTCGTTGAGGACGGCCGAGCGCAGGAGAGGCGCTGCTGGAAAGGAGATGAGCTGGGAAGGACGCGCCTCCCGGAAGGCGACATCGAGGTGGCCGAGGAGGGGCAGTGAGTCGAAGGTGACGAGGTGTCCGTAAGCAAGGCGCAGTTTTAGGTACTCCCAGCGGGCACATTGACCCGACGAGAATGCGAAGGTGCGGTGCAAGGAGCGAGAGGACTCTTCAATCTCGAGAGAAAGGGGAGAGGAGGATTTGTTGAGCCACAGGTCCAATTTGTGCGCAAAAGGAGTGTCCGGTCTGAAAGGCATGTGGACGGCTCTCCAGAGTGCGGGTGTAGCAAGCGCTACGTCTCGCCATGTCCGGCAAATCTGGGTTAAATTCGCGGCCGAGAGGACTCCGTCGAGAGGGGGGCATGCGGGGTAGACGGGCATCAACTGGGTGAATATCTCACATATTATCTCGGTCGGCAACGTCAAGACGGGATATTTGTAGGTATCGAGCCGCTCTTGGACGAGTCTCCTCTGCTCGAGCAAGGAGGAAACGGACCGCAGGAGAGTTTGGATTTGGACATCTAAATTCGCGGCGTGAGTGCGCTCGGCTTCAAGAGTAGACATCGCAGACGTCCTGAAACACTGGGGTCAGCTACGTTTGGTGTTTCCTTTGAGCACCCACTGTGCAAGTTCCAGGCCGAGTTTCGTGTGGGGTCGTTCTCGTGAAGCTGTGACTAACACACGTCAAGTCGATCACATCGGCTGCTCGGCCGGGCACGAGCTTAGAGTCAATGTGCAAAAAGCAGCTACACAATTTGATAATGGTATTGCACTCTGCCAGAGCCTGGTCGAATTCAGCTCCGCTATCGACGTGACTCGGTAATATTTACCCAGACCAGCCAAAAAAAAAAACGACTGTACTTACGCTCAATCCTCCGGGACATTAAAAGCAACATTCGACGGCGTCATCCCAGGACACACTGCACATATCCCCTCCGCCAACACCACGCGCTCCGCCGCCGGGATCCTCTCCACCGTCGCGTACGCGAAAGTCAGGCGCTGCAGACTCGGGAACAGCGCTAGCCACGGCGTCAACTTGTCGCGGATCTCCAGCGCGCGGAAGCGCCGCTCCGAGTTGTTGCAATAGAGGTGGAGCATGTGCACGCGGGGCAGCCGCGTCTCGGGCAGCTGTGCTGCCTCGGAGGGAGGGAGATCGGCGAGGACGAACCAGGGGAGGAGCGCGGCGGGGAGGCGGAAGCTGAGGTGCAGCTCGATGGGGTGCGTACCCGGGAGGGTCGCGAGCGCGTCGAGCGCAGTATGGTAGGCGAGGAGGTCGAGTGTGTAGCCCAAGCTGGCGCCGATGCTGGTTGCCCTCGCAGCGCGATTTGGGTAGATGAAGATCTGGCACAGGTTCGGCGCGGCTGGGAGGAAGTATGGGACGTAGATGGATGTGGTCGTTAAGAAGGTTATCTTATTGTCTGGATTTGGTGTAGGAATGGCGGTGACGGGGAGGGAGGAAGCGCGGATTGAACCGGATGTAAAGCCAATGTCCTTGAGCTCGGGATGCCGTCGCAGGAAGGCCAGCACCTCGCCATAGTCAAGGTTGGTATTTTGCTCGACCCAGAACCGCTGCAGGGCGGTTCCATAGTCCAGAGAGGTAATGATGGTGGAGTAGATGGCGTCGGTGAATCCAGGGCGGGGTCTCAGTTCGAGTCCGCGCCAACGGTGGTCCATCAGGGTGACCAGTGTATACTTCCCTGGTAAAGATTGAATGCGCATCCAATGTTCAAAGATGATGACCCCGGCGTCCTCGATGATGCGGTCCTCCTGCGACCACGGGGGCCCGAAGAACCGGTCGTACGCCCAGACTATTACAACCCCAAGATTGATGATCCCCGAGACGAGGTACGCAAAGAAGAGGGGGATGCCGAACATGACGATGAGTACTTTCATCATGGTCGACATGTTGTAGGATCCTAATGGCGGAGGGAGCAACACCCATTCAATCGGAGGCGCCGCGCGCGGACGTGAGATATGCGCAGTCCGACCCCCAACGATCAACAGCGTTTTCGTGGCTGACGATGGGATGCGCGATAAAAGGAAGGCGGACTCCCTTGGGGTTCGCTGGACCATGTATTGTCTGTTATAAATCAGGATATCTGGAATCGGCGCCGCAACACAAAGGATGGCGCCGAGTCTCCGATATCTCAGTTGTACGCCTGGGAGGACAGTTTCGAAGCAGACAAGGCGCCGGATGGGATTTATGCGGGCCACCACGAGGATCAGGAAGAATGAATCTGAGAGCGAGAGGGTTCCTGACGAAATATCGGCTTGTGAGATGCCAAAATGGGCGAGGTAAGGGAGCATTCCCAGGCGGCGGAAGAGAGAGGAGACTTGAACTAGCTTCCATAGTTCGCGCCTGCCCAGGAATGAGCATACGCGGTCGAGCAGCTCGTCGGGGAGCGCGTCCATAAGCGTGTCGTGGTGGAGGTTGGAAGGAAACACAGACACTGAGACAGTTGCCGGCAGATTGATGAGTGATCTTTCAGGCTACGCCGATCATTCGGCATTTCCCGGCCGGTACCTCTTCACCTCAACTGTTTTCCTCGAGCGCCGGGATATGCAAAGGTTCACCTCAGAATCCCGGGAACACCGGGGTATCCAATGGCGTATAAATACCACTGCATTTTCCAAGTCCTGGGCTCCCTTTTTTCCGAAAATCACCAAAAAATCACAACATGCCATTTTTCGCAAACCGGGACAATGACTCGCTACTGGACCTTGAGGGTAAGGTCGTTTTGCTCACCGGTGGAAAGTGGGTCTGCCTCGTCCGTTACCCACCTAAAACTGACCCAGCGCCAGCACCGGTATCGGGTATGCGACAATCCAGATTCTGGCGCGGCGCGGGGCAAAGGTGTGTATCGAACGCGGCTCAACCCATTTTCCTGACCTCGTGGGCCTTCGTTTAGGTTTATATGGCCACGCGGGATGAAACCAAGGCGCGCGCCGCCATAGCGCAGATGCAAGCGGAGGGGGTCGGCGCGGGCAGTGTTCACTTCCTGCACCTCGACCTCTCGGATCCGTACGCCGTCTCAGAGGTAGCAAGGCAGTTCGCTGAAACGGAGGAGCGATTAGATATATTGGGTGCGTATTATTGCGTCCCTCGCGCCATATGGGCTGGGCTGATTCCCTCTATTTCAGTAAACAACGCAGCACTGTGAGGGTCTTCAACGCCTGTATTCAACGCCATGAACCCAAATTGCTCGTTTCAGTGCCAATGGACCCTTCAAGCTCAGGGCGGACGGTATTCTTGATATCGCAGTCATCAAGTACGCTGCCCTATGCTCATGTTGAACTTCGCTCACGGCGCCGAAACAGTCATATCAGTCCCTGGATCTTCACGAACGCGCTTTTACCCCTACTTAAGCGCACCGCGGTGGAACCAGGCTCAGACGTGCGCATCGTCAACGTAGGCCACGCCGAACTCCCCCGTATGGAATTATATTAACCTGCACAATACATAGTTGACCTCAGCAGCCCACACTTTGGTGGCGACAACCTCGTTCGCCACGAAAGAAACCCTCAACAGGGACTTCGGCCCCAGCCATATGCAAGTGGTGGAAACATACGGTGGGCACACCTCTGCGTCAGCTGGAATTGTCGCAGTCTTATGTTCAACTTGAAACACCCCAGCCCACACCAAGCTCATGAACGTCCTCCACACCAAGGCGCTCCAATCACGCCTCGACGCGGAGAACTCCAGCATCAGCTGTCTCGTCGTGCACCCCGGCGCAATCAGCACGGACAGCTTCGCGCGCACCATCGGGGCGCTTCCCTTGGGAGGACTCCTCAAGCGGTTCGTCGGACCCATGTTCCTTGGGTCCTGGGAGGCGGGGGGCAAGGCCGTGGCGTTCGCGGCAGCAGCGGAAGCCGTCGTGGGGCCGAAGCGGCGGGATTATATGGGCGCGTATCTGACACCGGTGGGGGTTATCGCGACGCCGTCAAAGTCTGCGCTGGATTTGAGACTGCAGACGGAGCTGTGGGCGACGACGGAGAGTATCGTGCGCGAGATGGGGCTGCTGTGATATTAATGGAATAATTTACTTGATACTGGCTCGCGTCGACCGGGAAGCGGTCCAGCTCGTCAGGCAGCGCGTCTCAGGACGGACGAGCGTGTCATTTTTTTCTGTTGTATGTCTGTTGGAAAATACTAGGTGGCTGAACTGTTGGTACGTTGATTTACTTGGAAGGCGGATACTCAGTCCTGAGCTTGTGGGCCGCTTATGGTTGTAACTTGTGAGGAATGAGCGTGGGAGAATGTCGCGGTCACGTTCTTGTTCTGACAGCATGGCACAGCCACATATTTTTACCGTAGGTAGTGCATTACCTTCCTCCCCATCAAAAGGCCGAATGCTCGCTCATATCTGGCCCCAAGCAGCACGCCTGGCGGAGGAAGTTCTGCATTGGAACCGCCTCATACTGATTCCACCTACATTTTTCCAGAAACGCCATGAATTTACCGCTGCGACGCGCTTTCTCACATTTCAGCGATTTCCTACACCTCAGCGCGTCAGATACGAGTCTGAAAGTGAAACGCCAGCGCGCTGGAGCGACTCAAGTGCCCGAGACTCTTGTGTGGTATAGTGGATCAATAGGACCATAGCTGCCGTTGATAGATTTTCGAGACACAAACTCAACTTGCCGCGAGGAATCCCTCCATGTAAGGTGCGGAAAATTCCTTTATTGTCTTCAAAGAGTTCCCAGAGGCGTGTAAGCATAGACGCGTGAGCGCCGTACGTGAATGCCGCATAAAACCCATATCTCTTACCACAATGTCGAAGCCCCAGTGGGATGACCGTCGCAACGCCCGCCGTACTGTTCCTCTTCAGGTTCTTTGCTTGGGTGTTTCGCGGATCCGCACCTTCCTGTAAGTCTCGTAGGAACGCAGATCTAACCAGAGACATTCACGTTTCACCATTCACCACGACCTGCCCAGCCATGAAACAAGCCCTCGAGACACTGGGCAGCCTGGGCTATGTTCAAACCAACCACGGCTTGGTCGCGTTCGCGAACCCCCACGACCGGAAAATGTGGGTCGAGGCCATCAATGCAAAGTTCTTTGGCAAGGGAAGACCTTATGTGCGGGAGGACTGGGATCGACTTTTGGGTCATTTTCAGGTAAGTAATACTTGGAGCCAAACGATTCCGAGAACCAATACACAGACCACACACAGGCGGTAACAGACGTACCCCACTACTTGTTCGCAAAGGAACTAATTGAGGTATACCCGGACGCGAAAGTGGTGCTGACGATAGCTGGTGGCGCTCCACGAACGCAACCGTCGCGCGGCCCAGGGGTTTCCTCCGGCACGTCCACGGGTGGCTCGACCCCGACATCCGCAGGTTCCAGGAGCTCGCCAACTTGATCTTCAGTGCGTTCTACGCGACGGACAAGTGGAGGGGTAATGAGCAGTGCAAGGCACGGTTCATCGCGCACTACGAGTATGTGAGGAGTCTTGTCCGCTCGGAGAGGTTGCTGGAGTTTGATGTGAAGGAGGGGTGGCCACCACTCTGCAATTTCCTGGGAAATGACATACTGAGGGAGCCGTTCCCGCGACTGTTCGCACGGTCGCCTTCCAGACGTTTCAAAAAAAGCAGGAATTTCAAGGCGGTGAGCATGCTCTTTGTCAGGTTTGCGCCGCTGCTGGTGGCTGCCTTCGCGTTGGTAGTTTATTTTCGCATGGCGAGCAAGCATTAGGATAATAGAATGCGTAAAACATGTCGATGATTCAACAAAATCCCTCCCCAGAGAGAGAGTCAGTTTCCAGGTCGGCCAGTCAAGCGATTATTAGCTGGCAACGGCCCTTCGTAGAACCTTCATTCTGAGTGAAACCAAGGCAGTCCTCCAGTAGCGTCCAGTTGGTGAGCATTGTGACGGATGAGAGCAAGAAGCAAGGTTCGGCTCGTCGGCTTGAAAAGGTTCTCACGCGGCCTCTCTGAACCGTCATGTCGCTGGTGGCCAGAATACTGAACAAACCGTGCCCGATTGTCATTGCACAGTATGAGCGAGACGACTTCACCGTGGGGGACGAAGAGAAGCTCCACTGGGCAATAATCGTCTTGACCCAGCCCGACGCACTTGAAGGGCACGTCTTCCAAGCCATCGACCGGATTTACAGCGACGAGCGGGGCGAGCAGTGGTCGCGGCACTACCAAGCCAATGGGAGTGTTCTAAAGGCTCCCAAATGCGTCGGTTTAGCGCAAATCGGTGCAGTCAAAGCCCGCGAAGTGCAATCCTTGCTCGATCTGATTGGGACTAGCGACAACTCAAAAGGCTACCCTGCTCTGAAGCGGTTTGAGGGTTGGAGATGCAAGGATTGGGTGCTTGAGGTCGTTGACCTACTGCGAGAGCGGAATCCTGGATGGATTGCTACTGCGGTGGTTCCGGACGGCGAAAAAGCGACAAGAGATATGTTCTTTCCCGCTTTACGGCGAGCTGGAAAATCTACGGTAGAGGCGCGGAAGAAAAATCCCTTAGCTGCACCGAGCGTCGAGTGGCTAGGCGAATCGAAGTAATTCCAGTATATTCGTTAGTCGTAAGGTCGTCGTTATACTACGGGAAACACAAGATCAAAGAAACACATATGTACGGAGTAGAAGCAAAGTCAATAAATCAGGGTAAGTGTGGAGATGAATAAGGTTATGTGTATTGCAGGAGACGAGTGGTGTCCGGAACAGGTCATGAGCGATGAGATTAGATGTAGGTAAGTGTGGATTGAAATGCAGTAACAAACGGAAATGAAACGACACGCAAGAACCCAGGCAGCTCACGCCGCTGCACCCTGATATTTCTTGATTAGATCCCGCAGCTTCGCCTGCCCGAATGCGAGCTCGCCGGGCTTGGACCCAGTAGCCGCGGGAGCAGGCGCAGGCGTAGGTGCCTTTGAAGTGGGGCGGGACGATAAGGCCTGTACCCGACCCTTGAACCCAGCCACGACCTCGCTCGCTGACTCGGCCATGGTCGGTACGGGCCGGGGTGGCGTGCGCAGTTGTGGCCGCGGTGTCGGGCGCGCGAGCGACGCGGTAGAGGAGAGCGTCGGCCTCGCGTGAGAGGACGAGACGACAGCGGGCACGCTCGCGGACTTGATCACCGGGGCCGAACGCGGGACCCGTTGCTCTGACGAAGCAGCGGGGGAAGGCGTAGATCTCGTAGCCTCGCCAGTGACCTTGTCTATCAGCGGTGACTTTGGTGTGGAGCGGGCGGCTTTCGAGCGCAGGAAGTCTGCTGCAGTAACAGGCTTCGGCGCGGGCGTGGGCTTTGCAGCCATCGTGGGCTTCAGCGTTGGAGCAGGTTTCGGCGCCGTAGCAGACTTGGGGGCCGGAATGGGCTTCGGGCTCACGATTGGCTTGGGGGTGGTAGCCGGTTTCGGAGTAGCAGCAGGTTTCGCACCCACAGCAGGGGACTTCGGCGCAGACTCCTTCGGCTGCTCCGCGAGTGCCCCAGACGCCCAAAGGGAGGCGACCGCAGTGACCTTGCCTCCACGCCCTCCCCGCGCAGACCGAATATCGTACTTGACTTCGGGGTCTAATGGCGGAGGGAAGGCATGCAGTCGTGGCGACATCGGCCCCACTTTCTTGGCTGCCGGGGAGGCGACGGCCTTCCAGCCGTTCACCGCCGCCGCCGTAGAACCATTGAGTTTCAGCGGCGCTGACGGTGGCGACACATTGCGGTCGGTGTGTACGGATTGCGGGACGCGGGTGGGGGACGTGACACGCGGGTGTACGGGTGATTTGTCCTTGACCACAGGCGCGGCGGTCGACCACAGATCGGCAATCCGCCTCGCCTCCTCTGCGGGGTTGCCAACGGCGGGGATGCGTTGGAAGGGATCCCGCTTGAAGGTTTTCACGGGCACAAATCCACTCGAGCGCGGATTGGGGGCAGCGTCGAGAGGCGATGTCGGCGCGCTGGCAACGGGCGAGGTCGCCTGCTCCTTCTCCTTCCCCTTGCTCGTCTCCGTCTCGGACGATACCACAGCGTCGACGTCAGGACTGGGCGGCCGATCCACATCCGTATCCGGGGGCACCTCAGGGTCGATCCCGCCCAACCAAGCTGCAACCCTCCCCTTGGCCGCCTTCCGCATCTTCCTCGGCTCCGCCCCCTCCTTCGCCTTCTCCTTCTCCTTCCGGCGCGCACTCTTCCGCTCCCCATCGCCCTCGCCGCGCTCTGTCCGCCCGGACAAACTCTTCTTCGCCCCTTGCGTCCGCTCGTCCGAGTCCCGATCACGCTCCTCCTCGTCCCCCCGCTCCCTCTCCCTCTCGCGCTCACGCTCCCTCTCCCAATCCCGTTCCCGCTCCTGCACATCTCCCGCCAGCGTTAAACTCGAAATCGCCGAATCGTCCGCACTGTCTGCCCGAGGCTTCACGGGGATGTCCATCGCCCCCGACCCCGCGCCACTCGCACCCGCAGCGAGGACGGTGCGCGCATCCGGCCGCGGCGCCGCCGGCATCTTGCGCGTCCCCACCTCCATCAACAGCCTCTTCTCCAGCGCGTCCAGTCCGCTCTCTGAAGTGAGCAAACCCCCCGCCGGAGGGCGCCCGCGCATCGCTGTCAGCGTCGGTGTCTTGGGCGTCTGTTCTGCCGGAAGAGGTGCGAGCAAGTCGTCGTGGCTCAAATCCTCGTCGTGTCGCGGCCGCGGGGTCAGTTGCGCTGAGGCAGGGCCGCTGGTGGTGGGGAGATCGAAGTAGGTGTCAACTCTCGTGCGCGGCGCAGCAGGGGGCGCCGTCTTGCCTGTCGGGACTGGCGGGCCTGGAAGCGTCTTGTTCAGGTCTGCCTCCGCTTTCTCTCTCTCCCGCTTCTCCCTCCGCTCCGACTTCTCCCTGTGCTTGTCCGCGTCCTTCTCTCGGCTTCCCCGCTTCGACTTTGACGGCGACTTGGACTTGCGTCGCTCCTTCACCGGTGGCACAAGGCCGTCGCTGACCCCATTCTCCGCCGCCGCCGGCAAAATCGTCGACTTTGGTAAATCCGCCGACAAATTCGATGTCTTGAGCGCCACCTCCGCCGCCATCCTCTCCAAGTCCTCCACGCGCTCGCTCGTAGGCTTGGTGGCGCTCGCGTCCGCAAAACTGGCCTTAGGACTCAGCACAGGCCGAGGAGACAGCACCGCGCCGCCCGCACCCGCGGCGGGCGACACCGCCAACGACGCGGGCAGGTTGCGCATGGTTTGGGCGTTTGCTGCGGATGTCGCGCCGGCGAGGGGGTAGCGATGGGATGTCGGCGACACGGAGCGATTACGCGTCGACTGCCGGAGATGGGCTGAGACGCGAGAGGCGCGCGCGCCCTTGCCTTCTTCGCCGGTCGCGGTGTCGACGTTCCCGTCAGCGGGTTCTTGACCAGGGACAACCAGGCTGGTCTGAGCGGCGGCGGGGTTCGCCCCAGCACTCAGCGGCCGCGCAAGGTTCAGCGGGAGGGGCTGGTACACGGGCTGTGTAGGCGGGGGCGGGAAGTAGTATTGCCCTTGCTGTGGCTGCGGGCTGTAATAGTTGCCGTACGGCTGGGGCGTATGCGACAGGGGCGGAGGAAGCCACACGTGTGCTTGTTGGGGGTCGATGTACGCTGGGCCGGGGAGGGGCGGCGACATTGGATAGCCGTTGTAGTACGGCGGCTGCTGGTAAGCGCCGTAGTCGTATGGTTGTTGTTGTGGGGGCGGGAGATCTGGCAGGGCGGCGGGGTGAACGACGGTAACGGGGAGGTCGAGTTCGATGTCTTTACTGCATTCAAGAGTTAGTCTGAGTGAAAATAACATTTTTAAAAGGAGGAACTTACGTGCCGAATCCCATGGTCATCTTGACGCCAACTACACATCGCACCTCGAAGATCGCCTGGGTGGGTTTAGAGACAGACTCGTCCCCCTGCAAGAGACCGCCCTTGACGCCTCTTGCGTGCTTTGGAACGTCGAAGACCAAGCTCGCGACCCCCTCGGCGCCAGGTGGAATAATATACTCTTCTCCCCGGAAAGGGACCGTAACCAACGTATCCGAGATTTGCAGGGGTTGCTTCTCCGATTCGGGGACCCCCGCGAGTACCAAGGTACGACTCAACGTAATAACAAGGCCAGAGTTCTAGGGTAGATGCGGTGTTAGAGTCAAAGTTAGCGAAGGAGGAAGCAAAGATCGACTGACCTTCTTGGTGGAGTGATTCTTGACCTGCAGTTCGACGCAGGCGCTCTCACCCGCGACGAGGACACCGCCGACGACCTTTCCCTGGGCCCAAATCTTGCCGTTCTCTGCAACGACAACGCCTTCAGGCTCTGGACGCGATGGGTCCTCCGCGAAGCACTCGACGACTTGAATGTCGGTGCGTTCCATGACGAGGCGCTTCTCAGCCTTCCACAGGACGCCAACGCTTGCCCGGAGTTCGTACCGGACGCGAGCGAGATCGCCGCCAAAGGTGATCGAGGATGGGGACGAAGAGGGGAGGGGGAACTTGAAGAGAAAGGTAGACTGGCCGCGGCGTGCTTGGTGATAGTGAGCCGGTAAAAGAGGTTCCCCTGGAACTGGATGCGGCTGGACCGCATTCGAGGGAGGAAGACCTGGCCCCTGGAAGAGACGCCGACTGTGGAGAAAGGTGGAAGTGGCGGAGTGGTCCCTTGAGGTCAATTCTACACCGATTATAAGCTCAAGCTCAAGCTGGTAGTTGAATTACGGACCCTGGATAGCGAAAAGCTCGACCATCATAACACCGATCCCCAGTCCCTTGTCGGCTTTACACTCCATCTCCATCTTGCCGGATATGTAGGTTCCGGCGACAAAGACGGGGTTTGCAAGGGTCATGGACACCTTGACCTTTGAGTGGTGCGATGTCGCATTCATCGGCTCGGGGCGAGAAATTGCAGCCATGATGTCGAATAGAAAATTGGGTTAAAGTAGGCGCCAAGGGTGTAGCAGATATGGGTATTAAAGGCAAGGCAAGACCACGGAGAACGAAGCTAGAGCTCGACCAGGGCGATACAGAGGATAGAAGGTCCGGGCGGGCAGAATCATGAGCACATTCGAGTCGTCGAGGGCGGGAGCCAAGTCCGTAATTAGTGCCGATGCAAAGCTGTTGCCAAACATTCACCCTATTCAGGACTCCTTTCAAACTCCGACTCACTCCGTTCGTCGTGACTTTCTGAATTTCTCGTCCTCCCTGTTCCCCCCTACATATGGCTGTTAACCGCTACGGCGTTACGATATTCTAGGTCGATTGAGCATTCTCCGGGCGGAGGGGTCTGGAAAAACGCGTGAATTAACGACAAACGTGTGAAATATCTTTCTTCCATACGTCCATGACCACTCTGAACACGCTTCCCGATGAACTCTTCGATCTCATCTACGTCTCTCTCGGAAGACGCGAGCTATGGACAGTCCTCCAGGTTTCCTCACGTTTCCGTCGCCTGGCACTGTTTCCCTACCTTGCGCGGTTTGGTATCACTCAGACCACCATCCAATCGGGAATCCTCACGCTCTCACATGAATCACTCTTCCTAGTCCTCGTTGTGGAGCGCCTACATCCAATTCAACGCCTCATATACAACGAAGCGCTGCAACTTGGACAATACGAGAGATTTGTGTCCCTTGTCTCCGCAGCAGCGTCCATCCCGGACATTGTAGTTTGTACGGGGTCCAGGGAACAGAGCAGACACGCAGGATACATCCTCTCGAATATCCCTTCCTCAGGGACTGGCACCCTCCTAATCGTCAATGCAAGCACTCTGTGGGGAAGCGCGATCTATCTGTCGCATCCACGGCGGGTACCGAATGCGTCCAGGGTTACTAGCATGAAGTCCGCTCGCAAATGGGTGGACTCCGCGCTCTTCAAGCGACCTGGGCCCCCGGACCGACTCATCAGTAGAGAGAATGTGGGTTACGGCGACCTTGCCTTCGATGAGTCGCTGCGCATTCAGACTCTGCCGGGAAACGAGCTTATCCTCGCTACACTGGCAAACAAGTCCCCTTCTTCAGTACTCGCGTTCCGCCGCGTCGCAAAACTCCCCCCAGCCCTATATTCACATATCCTTCCGTTCCTCGACTACGGAGCCCAAATCGTCCAATTGTGGTTTGACCGAAAACTGCGCCTCACATATGGCGCTGTGGCGGACTTTGTCCAACGGCAGGCTAGCCTTACCAGACTCTCCTTATCGCCCGATTCCATCCTATTGTCCTCCCTCAGCCTCTCCACTGTCCTCCCTAATCCAGAGAGTAAAATCCATTCCCTCTCCGCCCCATCAATCTACATCCCATACCTCCTCCCGACGGCGCCGAACGCCAGCACGATAACAATATGCCCCAGTCTTACACCGACATTGCTCACCCATCTCAGAGGCCCCGCTATCGACCTCCCAGCATACCGCGCTGCTCTAGAGGCCGTGGCCGCTCTCCCCGGTACACAGCCGCTGTCGCTCCACCTGTGCCTCCACCCCTACGCACGCGCACTCCCCTGGCGTGCAGCCGCAGGCGCACATGACGACCCGCACTGCGAAACGCGCCTGGCGCGCGTAACCACGCTCTACCTCTTTTCCGAAATTGAGTACTTTCCGAAGGGGAAGCGACAGTTACGCAAAGCGGACCTGCGCAGCCCCGCCTTCTTGCGCTGGCTCGCGCTCTTCCCGAGCCTCAAGTATCTGGCGTTCGTAGCTGGGTCGCTCGAGGAGATAGAGTCGGAGCCGGAGCGGGACGCATTGGTCGAGGCTTTTTGTGCTGCCTGTGCGGGTATCGACTCGGACGGTGGTGTTAATCTTTACTGGCAGGATCCAGACACGATCACAAGAGCGTACGGATGGTGAAATGTCTCCAGGTAGATTGGGATAGCAAATAAACGGGATGGTTTTGTCTATTGTAGGACCGACTCCTCAAAGCGGTAGAAAAGAAAGTATTTCCGAACGACGTCCCGTTTTGGAACTCACCTCCTCATTCTCAATGCGGAAATAAGAGGGAAACGCCTCGCTCGAACATTACAGAACTGAAACCAGTACGTCCGTAATCATCGCCTATAGATGAGCGGATACGAGCGGTCCACCCGCGTCCTCCGGGATGCGGTCTCGCTGTGGCCACGCCGGCCCCGGGTCGAAGATCGCATCATAGAGCCAGCTCTCGGCGACGCCGCAGCTGAGACTCCAGACGCGAGGCGCGTGAAGGTGAACACGGCAACATAGACGCCTGCGAGCAGCACGATGAACAAGACGGCAGGACAGCATCCTCGCACTAGTACTGAGATGCATCGAGCCAAACGTGGGGAGGGAGCGTCTCCTCACGGAACCGGGGGACTCGTCCTCAGGCGCGAGAGGTACGTCCCGCCGGGCTCGTCAACAACAATGACCAGCTCTTTCTCAGCCGCCCAGGGGATGCCTGAAGGCAAGTACGAGACTCGCTTTTAGATTTCTCGACATGTGTGTGCTCCCGGCTGTGTACCAGCACCTCCTGATAGCGCCGAGCTTCTTGTGTCGCCGGAGCCAAAGCGGTCCTTCTCGAAGCAAACGAGCCGCTGGATGGACGGTATCCGGGCGACGAGAGGGATGATGGATGAGGGCGAGAGGCGGCCTGATTGGATAGCGGTCTCGGAAACGCCGAAGCGCGCGAGGCAGGGAATCGGAAGCGCGCGAGAGCCTACTCCCGAGGCAAGATTTGCGAGGCCCGAGACCGCGGGACTCCTGAGAATCCAGTTAATAACGACCATTAGTCGATACATGCAATGCTAATACTGTAGATGCCCTCAGTCCCGATAGATAGTAGAAATAAACAAAAGGGTATACGTGCGCCTCCCTCCCTCGCTGTCTAGACGATGTCGCGCATTGCACGTCTAACTCCCCACACGGCGACGTCTACATGATCACACACGGCTTCTTGTTTTCCTTCTTCAGTCTCTTGCGCTCCTCCTCCGCCTCCCGCTCCTCCTGCTTCTGGCGCTGGCGGTAGCGGTGCGCATCCCGCAGGCTCTGCGCGTGGTTATCCTCCTCCGCCTGGATCTGCTGCGCGAGGAGATGGCTGCGGTGAAGGTCGTCGTCAGAACACGCCAAACGAGGTCAATACGAAGCAGCAGCACTCACTCGCCAGGATCATGCGGGACGAACAGCCCCGCCTCAAACTCCGCCGCCCTCAGCGCGTCCTCCGCCGTCTGCCCCGCATAGTCGCCCCCCGCGGGGCTCGACTTGACAAAGTTGCTGTCCACGAACGACGAGTTCCCCCCGTCGACGTCCTCGAGGCGCTCCCACACCACGGCGCTCTCGTGCAGGAAGACCTGGTCCGTGACGAGCGAGTAGAGCGACGTGTCGGTCGCCGAGGTTGATTTGTGTAGGACCGAGAGGTGCGAGTTGCGGAAGAGCGCGACGAGGGCACCCGGGGGGAGGGCAGTGGCGAGGTGGAACAGCCCGTGGTAGGTGAGCTGCGACTTGGTACTGTCGAGGAATTCGCGGATGGCCATGGCTATAATTCATGGATGAGTAAGAGTGGGTATATGGAGGGAGCGGCACAGACCGTCCTCGATCTTGGAGCGCTCTTCGGGGGTCCAGTTGGACCCGCTGGAGCTGCTCGGGCCCGCGACAGCGTGCTCGTCAACGACGAGCTGGCCCTTGGCGGTGTGGTCGGCGTCGACGATGTATGTGACTGCGGTGTCGTAATCGGACGCGCGAGCGACGATGGGGCCAGCTTCAGGACTGGATGGGTCGACGAGCCAGCCGTGGACGAGTTCGATGCCCGCCTGCTCGAAGAGCTTTAGGGCACCGCCGTCGCCCGCGGGTCGGAAGGACGTGGCACCGGTGAATAACGGATTCAGATCCATGCCCTCTGAGATAGCATAAACACGGAGTTTCACGCGTCCGCAGGTGAACTTACTTTGGGTGAGCGGCATCATGGACAGGGCAGCAGATACGTCGACGTCCGGCGAGCGCATTAACAGGTACTCGCCCACCAGCTGCGACAAGAACTCGTACGAGGCGGTGACACGGTCTCGTGGCAGGATTTCGATGTCCCCCCGCAGAATTAGGATGTTACCTGCAGGGGTTCAGTATTCTGGAGTTCATAATGAGTAAACCGGGCTACATATCGCAATAAATGAGCAAGGACTGGGGAAAATATAAGCCTTTGACCGACGTGGATCAAATAAAGGCCTACCCATTGAAATTTTGGGTGACGATCTTGAGCTCCTGTTTGGTGTCGCTGGTGCCATAGCTGATTCTCTTGAGATACCATACATCTGCCTCGGAGCTCTGGAGGCTGGGATCGTTCGACATGGGTGAGCGGAAAGCGCAGTCGTGAAACCCGGTTCCGGGTTTGTAACTGGTCGTGGGTAATCGCCAAGCGTGCGCGTGGCAAGGTTAGGGTTAACGCGGTCACGCGACTCATTAGTGCGAGTGAAGCAGTGCTTCAAGCACTCTTCCCTTGACCAGCGGAAACCGCAGGTAAGTGCTAGTGCTTTGGGGGACACCCTGCCAACTGCCCTTCAGTTCTGGAATAGAATGCATGAAAAAACCTTGAAAAACTCTGCATCAAACTCGGTCCGAGTCAGTCGAGGCAGTGCAATCCCCTTGGCTCCCACCACGATGGCCAGAAAGCGCTCAGCTTCAGAGGTAGAGGAGCGAGAGGGACAGGGTCGCTCAACACGCCCGAAATTAAAATCGTCGCAAAGAATCTGGTCGAGCCCGACCCGACTGAAGAGGGTCCAGAACCGGAAGAGGCTGCTGTTCAAGCTGTCAATGGAGATGAGAACGCGTACGTCTCAGACGAGGAAGGTGAGAGGAGGATTTGTCGCTCGGCACATCCTCCATGACTGAGCGGAACCCTAAAATCGGATCCAGAAAGGGAATTTGATCGTGAAGACGAACCTCCGGACGGAATGGACGATGATTCTGACGAAGACGATACAGAGGCTGGTGAGTTTTTTTTTTGACACTACCCCTCCATCGTCCGACAATTCAACTGGATGGAAGATAATGACCTGCAGCATTACGGAGAGGATTACGACGATGGCATAGGCGACTTCGGCGACCCGAATCCTACAGATGAGGAGGTCGATGAGTCCATCCGCGAAGAGGCCTATTTTCGATTGCGGAAGAAACACGAGGAAGATCCAGACCGGGACAGCGACGACGATGAATATTCTCCGACTGAAAGTGAGGTCGCGGGTGAGATCCAAGAGATGGTAGACGAAGGCGAAGACTATTGACGCGTCGAGTTGGCTGAACACCTTCACCTATAAATCATTATAATTTACTTATCATTCAGTAGAATGTAGTGTATCAATTTCAACTGTGACATTTATTGCGACGAACAACTCGAAGCGAACTTGAAGTTTGGAATGCAAGGTAAATCGGGATGTTGACCAATTGTTCATCTTGTGTGCCCTGGACCGTAGATCGAAGGGAATGGACGTGATCACTTTGTCGTTAGGGGCATCGTTGCTCTCCTTACCACCATGGCCAGTCGAAAGCGAGTCGCTGCTGCCATCGAGGAGCTGCAGCTCCACGATTCGAGTCGCGTGAATCGACCGAGGACGAGCGGAGAAAATGAATCAGTAGTGACCTCAGCTGAGGCGGAGTTGACGGCGAAAACGGGTGGCGAACCTAAGGCTGCCATGGAGGATAGTAGGCAGCCTGAGGTGAAGCCTGAGGCGCAAGATGAAGAGGTGGGACGAAACGACGGTTCGTGCATTCAGTTACCCCTGCGGTCGTGCAACTAAGTCGGTAGTTCATCCAGGAGATCATGAGGCGAACGAGCATGAAGTCAGCTCAGAAGAAGGCGAGAGCAGCTTGGAGGAAGATGGTGAGTGGATCTTGGTACAACCGCCTTCATTATCCGACGATCTAACTCTGGGTGCAGAAGCGCCAACTTGGATCTGTCATTGCGAGCAGCCCGCTCAACAGCTCGTCGCCGGCACAAATGCCAAAAGCTGGAACCGGGGGCGTCCATTCGCGAGATGTGCTACACAGAGCTGTGATTATTGGAAGTGGTGCGATGACACCCGTCCCGAAACTCGGCAGCAGCTGTTCAACGAATCCATGGACGCGCGACTTGAGGCTTTTGGCAGCTATGGCGAGCCTGACGAAGAGTACGAGGATAATGACCCGCAACATTACGGAGAGGACTACGTCGATGGCATAGGCGACTTCGACTTCGACGACAGCAACATGGATGCGACGGATGAGCAGGGAGCTGAGCTCATCCGCGAAGCGGCCTATGAACGATTGCGGAAGAAACACGAGGAAGATTCGGACCGGGAGAGCGACACCGATGAATATTCTCCGACTGAAAGTGAGGTCGCGGATGAGATCCAAGAGATGATAGACGAAGGCGAAGATCATTGACGCGGCAAGTTAGCTGAACACCTTTCACCTATAACCATTTGCTTGTTATCCAATTGCCCAGTAAATGTAGAATTCCAACTGTGGCATTTATTTTGGGGAACAAGCGGACTTAAAGTTTGGAGGCAAGGCAAATCGGGATGTTGACCATCTTGTGTGCCGTGTTCTGAACCGTAGATCGAGGGGATTAGATGGTATCACAATTACAGGTGGGGCTCGTTAGGGGCAACATTGCTCTCTTTACCACCACCATGGCCAGTCAAAAGCGATCCGCTGCTGAGATGGAGGAGTCGGAGGTCGATTCGAGTCGCGCAACTCGACCAAGGACGACGACCGAGGAAAATGGATTAGGGGCGACCTCTGAGGTTGAGTTGGCGGCGAAGGCGGGTGATGATCCTGAGACGCGGGATGAAGGAGGGGGACCTAAGGCAAGCGAGGAAGTGGTGGAACTTGAAGGCCATAACGGTAATCAGCTTCAATTATTCAGCGAGCGCAGAACGAACTCCGCAGTTCATCTAGAAGGTAGTGAAGCCAGGAGTCGCGAAGCCAGCTCGGAAGGAAACGAGAGCAGCTCAGAGGAAGCTGGTGAGTGTATGTCGGCATTACTCCCTCCATTATCTAACAATTCGATTCTCGGTGCAGAAGCGGCGCCCGCCTGGACCTGTGGATGCGGGAAGCCGGCTCGACAGCTCGTCGCCGGCGCGAATGCCAAAAGCTGGAACCGGGGGCGTCCGTTCGCGAAATGCGCCACACAGAGCTGTGATTATTGGACGTGGTGCGATGACACCAGTCCCGCCGCTCGCCAGCGGCGGTACAACGCGCGTATGGACACCCGATTTGAGGCTTTTGGCAATCATTAGTATGGTGAGGACGACGTCGGACGGTGAGTACATACTATGGGCAGAACGACTCACAGCATTGCGGCGAGAATTACTAGTACGATACCATTGGAGACCTATACCATTTGTCAAACACGACTTGAGGCGAATACTTCCTGTTAGGATTGAAGCTGGAGGAAAAATATCATCAGCTTGGCAGTTGTTTACTCGCTGGCAGCGTCAGCGGCTTGTCAGTGGCTGATCTTTTTCGTTGTTTGTAACCTGCGCCGTATGAAAGGACTCCGGTATTCATTGCGAGCTGCGTATCTTTTGTAATCAGCAGGTTGGCTTGTACAACGCCCATTGCCGTGGAGAAGGGCGGAGAGAGAGGATGAAGCGGACTCGGAATTGTCGGGATTGTGATCCGACAGTACACTCACCGCAAACCAACCGCCCAAAAATCGAGCAATGTCCAAAGAAACGAACGCGGCTGTGACTCCTCACTTGCAGTCACTCTGGCCGCAGCGCGGTCGGTGGAAAGCCCGGTGGAAATGGGTATATGGCTCTCCCCAAGGTGTCAATCTTTCGACCCTCCCGCAGTCCGTTTCCCTCGATCGCCCAGCATCGGCTTGGATGCTGGTATTTTCGGTGGCAAGGTCGGGCTTCCGGTTTACTAGGCCGCACTCTCAGCCAATCCGCTCACCGCTGCAGCTCCTGAACGCTCAGTTCAATCCGCAATTGGTATAAGGATGGCCTGTTGGACAGATTTCGAAGCATGAATGCGTCCAATCCTGGTCATAGAAGCCTAGCTGATACCCTGGTTCCGATTATCGCCTTTACAGTGGCTCCACGTCGGAGCACACCCTTCCTTCTCTATCTCGTTCTCACCCAGCCAGTGCCCCGGCGATGGAGGCCAACGAAGTGGGAAACGAACCTATCCAGTGGGAGGACAAGGCAAATGCAGTCGTTCCCAGCTTACCACCTCGACAAGAATGGGAGCTTGCCGAGCGTACACTTCTGCGGAAACTGGACTTTCGACTGCTGCCCGCCGTAGTCACCATTTACATCCTGAACTTCATCGATGTGCGTTCGCTCTCTTTCGCCTTGACTAACCTTTTCTTCGAGTGACGATGAAAATTACTAGAGGCTGGGCATCAGTGCAGTGCGATTAAAGGGCTTTGAAGAGGATCTCGGCCTTTCGGGTACGTCCACGCATTTGAAGAAATACCTGAGAGTAATCCCCGTTCGACGAAAAGACGTTCAATACTCAGTCGTCCTCTCCATTCTTTTCGTGGTTTACTCTCCCGCCCAAATTCCGTCCAATATGGTACGTAGTATCTTCTCCTGAAGTTCCTTCGTTTATAAAGCTTGCAGATTTTAAACAAACTAACCCGGTAGCGTTAATACGGGTCCGAGGTTGCATCCTCTACTTAACAGCATGCTCAGGCCCTCGATCTATATTGGTGCTTGCGTGATCGCGTGGGGTATTGCTAGCACCCTCACCGGAGTATGCTCTCTTTCTTCCCTGCCAAGCCAGCGCACCGATTCAGACCACTTGAAAGGTCACGACGAATTACGGAGGAACCCTAGCCTGCAGAATCTTCCTTGGATTGTTCGAAGTACGTAAATCTTCATGGTTGTCCTCATTACACGCGATCTAACACTCCCGCGAGTCCGCGTTTTATCCCGGAGGTTTGCTCTGCGTGCTCCACTCCTCAACTGCCCGCTAAAAATATGGCAGCCATATACCTGCTATCCTGCTGGTACACCAAGAGGGTATGTACACGTGTAATTCCGCGTCACCCTCGTCCTCAACTCAAGGATACGCCCCGCAGGAACTCGCCCTTCGCGCCGCCCTTCTTTTCTCTGGCCTCGTATTTTCGAACGCGTTTGGTTCGGTATGAATAAAGATATACTGCCTCCCCGCCTTGTTCTTACTGATCGCTCTCTTCACGCAGCTGATGGCGGCAGGCATCTTCTCGGGGATGGAAGGCGTCCGAGGAATACGTGCTTGGCGGTGGTATGCAAATAATTTCGTCTCAATAGCCCCCTTGGTTGAACTTTTCACACAGGCTCTTTTTGATTGAGGTTTGAATGTGTTGAGTCCTACCACAGCTGCCCATATAACCTTCGCCGAATTTAGGGCTCTATTACCATGGCCACGGGGCTCGCGATGATGTAGGTGACACCATACTGTGCATCGGTGTAGCACTCAGACATCTCCAGGTGGATTCTCCCCGACTACGTACGAAGTAATCTGGTTTGGTTGAAATCAACTAATTAAGTACATACCCTCTATTCAGCCACATAACACGCGCTGGATAACGCCTGCTCAGCGCAGACTGGCTCAACATCGCATGGCGGCGGATGCTGGGGAAGCCGACAGAGATACCGACGACGAATCGCAAGTCATTCGGTCTTTATGGCGGACGTTTTTTTCGCTCAACCATATATATATAACAGCTCTTTGCGCGGGTTGAAGATGGCTCTCCAAGACCCGATCGTACTGCTGTTCGCACTCTCTGGCATTTGTCAACTGTTAGGTGGGAGCTATGGGCAATTCTTCCCGACGTGGGTTGTCTTTACCTCGATATAACGACCCAATCTGACGGACCGTCGATAGGCTGGCGGGCACTCTTGGCTTCAGCACCACGGTCACCTTGCTACTGGCAGCGTACGTTTCGATCCATCCAGGTGTTCAGCTAGCTGTATCACGTTTTACCAGCGCACCCTACGTTCTGGCTGGATTTCTGTGCTGCGCCAACGCATGGCATGCAGGTCCCCCCCCCCAAAAAGTCAACTTTGTGGTCAATTTGTTAACTAGCGCCCAGATAAATCCGGGGAGCGTTTCTGGCACATCGCACTGTGGCAAGGGTCGATGATAATCGGCTTCATTATCGCCCTTTCGACGATGTCAATACCCCCGCGCTACTTTGCCATGTTTTTGATGGCGTGCGGGAACGCTGGTTCGTACTTACTTGCTTTTGTTTCGAGTCATCCTCAACCGTATATATCGTCTTCTAGCAGGGGGCTTGAACCATGTCTGGGTCGTAAATTCCGTGCCCAGACCTCCCGCGCAAGTATTCAACAACGGGGATTCTCAACCTCAGTATGCTAACCCCTCATCCGAACAGAAAACGCGCAGCAGCCATCGCCCTGGTGAACGGGATCTCTAACCTCGGGAGCTGGTCTGCGAATGGTCTCATCCGCTCCCGCACCCCGTTAATCTTACGCCTGCCCTAGTATTGGAGCTTTCACCTGGAAAGCCTCATGGGGCCCTGGATATCGCTGGAGCATCATCATTTCTCTCTGCTCTCTCGCTACTGGCACCTCCATCTTAGCTGGTATGTATACTACCTTTGTTTCTGATAGTATGGTCGATTTATTTCCCCAGTGGTTCGGCAGCTGCTCATCCGGAAGAATCGGCAGTTGGATGCGCAGGACAGTGCGGCGCTTGCTGCGATCAGCGCCGAGCGTGTTAAGGACGCTGCTATTTTGGAGGGTATCAGTTGTGAGGAGGCGATGGAGGGGCGGAAGGAGTTTCGGTATCTTTACTAGGCGTAGGAGCTACCTCCGGGTCTCGCACTTCTATCACCGTTTAAATGAACGATCACCAAGTTGGATGAGTTTAGTTAAGAATCAGAGGAAGAGCGTGTACCAAGATGAGGCTTTTTTAATAGCGGGCAGTTACATGGCATGTAAGTACAACATTAAGTTACAACTGTCCAAATTATATACACTACAAACAGCGCCGATAGACATGTACAACCGCCCAGGCAGTAGTAGTGTTCAACCAACATATACATGATTACTGGTCTTCGTGCAGCAAGTCGTTGTGAAACTGCCGCCAATCGATGGTGGCAGCGGGGTCGTGCACTTGTGCGACGTCGTCACTCCACCCCGGCGAAAACGCCAGGTCCGAGTCCTCTTCCTCCTCGAGCGCCCACGAGCGGTCGTATTTGTCGCGGCTCGGCGGGCGGTATTGGAAGGAGAGGGAGGACCGCCGCGATTGTGAGGGCAGCGGCGGCATCGACTGGACGGAGCTGGGGCGCTCGCGCCGCAGCGGAAGTCTCAGATACGAGGACCCTTTGGCAGGGTCGCCGAGGAGGAGGAAGGATTGCGGGCGTTGGCGGTGTTTATTATGCGCGCGCGGCGGAGTCGGGGGCGGATTAATCGAGACTGAGCTAGGGAGCGTCTCGACGAAGTCGAAATCGATGAAGAAGGAGCTCGAGTCGGGGGAGGCGTCAAATGGATCAATAACGGGTCGGATCTTTTCGTAACTGTTAAACGTGGTGGGTGACTGGTCAGATCAAGCTAAGTACCCGGGGTTGACCTGGGTGCGACTAACCTAGTGGAGTTGCGGGGTGTGTTAACCACGTCGTCGGATCGTCGACTGGACTTGCCAGATTGGGAGCAAGTGTCGGGAGAGGGCATCATGCGCTCCAAAAGGCGCGCGGGCAGATTCACAATGGAGGATCGTCTTTTGTGTCGTGTAGAAGTCATAGTTGTCGTGTTTTCGGACATGGAGGGAGTAGTAGGAGAAGACATGGTGCGCGAGCGGCGAGCCAGGCTGCGCAGGACGTTGTAGCGTCCAGAGGAATTAAGCGCTTTCGAGGAGGATGGCGAAGCAGAACCCGAGAACGGCCGATACGACGTGCCCGACATCGCACGGAGTCCGCTGGCGAAGAAGTCTGAGTAGGTGCGATTGGTTTGGGTGGCCATTTCGTGCCTTGGGAACGGTGGGTGCAGCTTGTTTTTATAGGAGAGGTGAGCGAGGCAATGACGCGATGGGATCAAGAGAGAGAGAAAATAGGTTTTGGCGCTAAGATAGGGATGCGGGTCGCCGCTCCTTCGCAGTAGCTCCCCTTTGACATGTCGGTCCGCTGTCCAGTCGCTATTGAGTCTGGTACCTGGTCCTGCCCGGTCCCGGTTGCGAGTGCGCTCCAGCGGAAAGAAATGAAATTTGAGGGAAAAGCGATGTGCCGGTGTATCAGGAGTCAAGATGAAAAACCTGCTAAGTTTGGTCGTACCCACCGACCTGGATAATCAAGGAAAGGCTCTGTATGTTGATCATCCACCCCGCGACGATGGGTAGATCCCAAATCAGGAAGACGATGGAGGGGGCTTGAAACAGATCGGCCGGTATAGTCGGCGATTGAGGAACGACCGTAAAGTATGATATGGTACAGATTTTCATTGTTGAGCAGGAACACGGGAGAACGAGTACCCAGAGCCGGTTTGACTCCTGAGGAGTATTTTTGAGGACGGGGAACAACGGATAGAAGGCAAATCTTACGGCCGTCGATTCGTCTCTATCGCTTGGCCGCAGCAGCGGCGTTTTGCGCATTTGCCTGAGCGAGCATATCCTTCTGCTGAAATGCAAGCTTCCGCCGCTCATTGAAGTAGGTTATCTTGCAAGAATTAGCAGTCATTCGTCCGCACGGAGGCCGAGTGACCCACCCAGCTCTGAGCGCACGTTTTCTCGTACGCGCGATTCTCCGCCGAGCACGCATTTCCCTCCGTTCCCGCTTTGACAACTCCGACTCCGTCCAGGCATGCAAAGTATGCATCTCTCGACTCCCAACACTTCTGGCGTTCGTGCCGTGTGGGGGGAGTGGGCTCCTCAGGTCCAGAACTACCGAATGGCCACCAACCCATGATGCGACAGAATGAGTCGATGAAAGCGCAAGAACGACAAGGAGAACGGCGAAAAAGTCCGCATCACAGGTCACAGTGACATACGTCACATGATTTCAGATTTTCCTCGCTTTGACCGGAAGAGAGAGATTCAAGGTTCACGGTATGCATCCGAGCTCAAAATATCTTTCGGAGAGTCGAAGATCCATTATCCGCGCTCACGTTGAGTCAATGGTGGCGTCGACACTGCCCGGTATCCATGAGAGTGGGTCTCGGGTCCATTGTGCTCGACAAGACGCCGCCGTCTGTATCTCAGTCCGCATGATTAACAGGGATACACGAAGATGCGCAGGGGTTAAAACTTGTACAGCCCCAGGAAGGAATTTTGACGGTCGCCTTCAGAACACGGTGTTGTGGGTCCTGAGATGGAGAGACCAGCAACTCTTGGGGTCCGCGCACTATTGTCCCTCTTCCCGGCGGAACCAAGGATCCTTGAATTAGCCGTGTTTTCGGTACTATAAGCAGTAAAACAAATCTCTAAAAGATGAGATACGATAGATAAATTATCGGGGGTGAGGTGAGGCATTGCATCATCATGCCATGAGCTCCTTGAGCGCCGCGACGTGCGTCGCACACCGCTCCACGATGTCTGCGTGCGTGAGCGTCGGCCGCAGCTCGAGTTCCAGCTGCGCGTCGCGTGAGTATGTCAGTATGTCGCTAGATCGAGGGGGTGGGTGGGTATGTACGCACCTGCAGCAGTTTGTCCGGCTGCCACATGCGCGTGGGCAGGTTCTCGAGCGCGACGTACACGGCGGGGATCGACTCGCAGCGGAGGAGCTCCGCCTCGTTGTCGCGCAGGATCGCGAGCGCGACGCGGAAGAGCACGTCCAGCCCGTCGACGAGGAAGACGTCCCAGACGCGGAAGAGGGTCTGCAGCGACGTTGTTAGACGGATTGAAAGAATCAAGTAGAAGGGGAAGAACCCACCTCGACAGGCAGACAATCCGTAAACAGGGAGAGGAACCACGAGAAGCAGATAGCGGGCAAGTCGACGCCGAGCTCCGCGAGATGCCCGTGCAGGCGCGGGATGTGCTCCCGGACGTAGTCGAGCAAGACAAGCGGGCAGGCGCGTGAGGGTAGCAGTGAGGGCGCGAAGAAGTCCTCGGGGAGGATGCGCTCGACGATAGCGGCGAGCGCCCAGAAAGCCTCCTCCTCGTCTGCGTGCACCAGCAGAAGCGTCGACGTGACGAGGTTCATCCCCTGGCAGTACCCTACCGCAGGGTTGCGTCTGTATCCGATAAATCAGTTTGCCTTCCATCAAATATGTAACAGGGGGAGCGCGCGCACCGACTATACGCAGTCAACACCCTTCGGAGCTTCACCACCCCCGCCCCATCCCCGCCAAAGAAGACATTCAGCGGCATCGTCCTTCCCACATCCTTCTCGATCTCCTTCTCGACCTCCTTCCCCGCGTCCGCCGCGCTCGCGGCAAGCAGATCCCGGAACACCCCCGGCTCCGCCATCTCGAGCCCCCCGCTGCACTCGACCCACACCTTGCTCCGCAGGACGAGCGGAATCCCGCCCCGCACGAGACGCTCGAATTCGCGCCGCTCGGAGGACGACCCCGCGCGGCCGAGCTGAGCGAACCCGATGAGGCCGTCCGAGTGCGCGAGCTCGTCCTCGGCGTCGGCAGTGCCCAGCCCAAGGATCGCCGCGGCCCCGCCTGCGAAGCTCGCTTTGAACGCGGCGGTGGCGGTGGAGGAGCTGGAGCCAGCGGCGGCGGCTGACGCCGACTTGGCGCGCAGGCGGACGAAGGCGTCCCACTCCTTCCGCTGCGCCGCCTGCCGCGTGTCGTGGATCGCCGTCAGCTCTCCGAGTAGCGTCCGTACCGTGTGTGCGCAGGCGTGTTTTGGCGTGTCGGCTGTCACCGCCAGGACACTGCTCCAACTCCGCGTATTACTCGCGGAAGGCGCAGCCGGGGATGGAATAGAATGGCGCTTGGAACCCGAGGAGGCGCGCGATTTGACGCTCAAGGCAGCATACGACTTGACGCTGCTCGGCGTGCTGCCTCGCCCCTCCTCTTCCTCGTCATCTTCCTCCTCCCCATCCTCCTTCCCGCATATCCCACACTTTCCCCGCACGATCTCGATCTCCTTCTTCTTGCTCCCCCCACTACCCGCGGCCTGATCTGTCCCCGCATCCTCATCCTCATCGCTCGGCCACCCCTCCCCCTCCACCTCCTCCCGATCCGCAATCTTCACCCCAGTCAAACACGCCGGCGCACTGTTCCCGCACTCCCGCGCCCGAATGAGCAGCAGGACATCATACTGCGCCACATCATACACGAATCCGAATCTATCCGTCAGCGGCGCCTCCCCGGCGCTCCCGTCGGCCGGGCTGAGGTGCACGTTGTTGCTAAACCGCGACGACGGGACGGGCATGCTGAAACGGAACTCCTTCGCCGTGAGCGGTGCGTACGTCCGCGTGAACCCGCGCGATAAGTACTGCGTCGGTGGCTTGGCGGTAAAGGGTATGATCGACTCGAGCGGCACCGACGGCGCGCCGCTGCTCTTCGGCGGGGGCGTCGCCGCCGGTGAATCGGTCGCCGCGTGGTTCTTCTGTGGTGTTCCACCGACGTCGGGCTTCGGGGATGACGACGCTGAGGCGCGCGCCTTGGCGCCTAGCAGCCCGAGGCCAGCAAAGAGCGACGGGCCCGCCCCTCCAGACATTATGCTCGCCGTCCTGGATTTACCCTTCCCTTTGTTCCCTTTAAACCCATCCTGGCTCCCTGGACCCGCGCTGCCCAGCACCAACGCCCGGCTCAGCGTCATCACCGCCTCGCCTGGGGAAGCCAGCGGAGCCGGCGCATGAGTGGGGGTGTTATCCGAGGCAGTCGTAGAGGCGTTCTCTGCGCGCCTGCGCTCCCTCCCGTCACGGAACAGCACCCCCTCATCCCGCGCATTTCGCACGAGCTCGAGCGCAAGCCGCGCGACGAGCGGCTCCGTGTCGCGCGGGTGCTCCAGTACACTCGCAGGGTCGGCAGTCATCACGCGTGTGGCGTTGCAGATCGCGCGGAGAGACGTGCCCTGTGGCAGGGTGTGCAGCGGCGGAGGGTCCAGCTCGTCCTCGTCTGGTTTGGCCCCCGCGTGCGTGATGAGCGACGAGTCCTCGGACGCGTCAGTGCTGGTGGTGAGCTGGGGAATAGCGGGTGTGACGGGAGAGAAGGTCGCGTGGGTGGGCGAGCCGAGGCCGGAGAGGGAGAGTGACAGGGAGGCGTGCGTGCGGTGCGTGTGTGTCGTGCGCGTGCTGTCCCCCGAGTTCGAGCGCACGGAGGCGCGGTCCGCGTCCGCGTCCGCCTCTGCTTCGGAGATGACGACGCTCTGTCTGCTGGCGTTCTCACTGAGGGTGGCCCCGAAACCCAGCGTCCCAAATACACTGCGAGCAGTGCGCCGCCTGCTGCTGCTGCCGCCCGGACGAGGGATAGCGGCCGGGGGGCTAGCTTTATCCTCCTTGATGGTTGAGGGAGGCGAGTCGGCACTGGACGCTGTTCGCCCTCTACCCTTGGTCCACCATGTTCCGACCCACTCTCCCATCGAGGGGCGGTCGGCGCGCGGGCGGACGGTCGTCTGGTCTACCTCCGGGGCGGTTGCAGTAGTCGACGGAAACTGTATAGGATTTGAATGTGGTGTAGGCGTCGGAGGACCCTCAGCTGGGAGACTCCGAGGAGGAAGGTCGACTTCGTCCTCGATGGCCTCAGTCAGGGACTCAGTGAGGGACTGTATGCAGCCAAATTAGTATGAAATAGTGTAGTCAAGGAAAGAATGACGGACCATGAAACTGTGCTGCCGCCTCACTTGCTGCTGCTGCTGCACCTCCGCGTCATCCCCGTCAAACACCGCCTGAATCACCCGCCGCGCAATCTCACGCTCCAAGACGAGCTGCAAGCCATCCATGAGCCCTTCCGCGCGCGCTCGGCGGGCTTGCAGCGCCTTTCGCCCAGCCTCAAGCTCCACACGGGCTTTGGTGAGATTCTGGGAGAGGATGCGCAGGGCCGAGTGGTATGGGGACGCGGTGTCGAGGGTTTTGATCACCGCCTCGATCTCGCCGTCGTCGCGCTCTTGCCACTTCGTGTCGAGGACTTGTCTATGGAGAGACGGGTCCAGGCCCATGCCGTCCCCAGGGCCCTTGGTCTCCTCGAGGAAGATGCTGGGTGTCACCGCATCTGCCACGATGAAGAGGGGGGCGGGGGGTAAGCGCGTGGTGTCGTCGCGGTCCCAGAGCACCGATAGCGACGCCGACGAGGGTCTCGGCTTCGGCTTGTGGACTGAATTAGGCACCGAGTAGTTGTGCGGTCCATTGTCGCCGTTAGTTTCGTCGGTCTTGAGGGTGAAATAATTGGTGGACGGCCGCGAGTCAGGATCGTGGTTTCCGCGATTCAATTTGCGCGTTCTGACGCTAGGAAACTCCTCGGGCAGCAGGGGATGCTCGCGTACGGGTGTCTTGAGGTGTATTGAGCCCATAAGGCCCGAGAATCGCGCCTGAAGCACCCTGTGTCCGCCGCGAGGTGGTGGTGGCGGAGAAGGCGTTACAATGTTACTGTGACCAAACTGTGACCAATTACCTTGCTTCCAACGCTCATCATCCTCCGCTCTCTTGAGCGCAACCCAGGATCAGGTACCGTTGGGTATGCGAATTACAGACTGCTGGTCGCCGTCAAGATTGACCCAAGAAAAATCAGCTGCTATCATCACCTCCCCGACATTCTCTGCTATTCTCTCTAGCTAGTAGCCTCCACTTCTGGCTGGGCCTCACCATCGGACAGACTCTGGGTATACCTCAAAATTTGGAGAGGGTAACTGGACAACTACTTGGTCCCGAGCTGTCGTGAGGACGGTTTTCAAGCATATGAGACCCCACAATGGCTGTTCGCGCAATTCGTCATGCTAACGGGCTCCAGGAGTCCCTCTTGTCAAATCCAAGGCCCATTTCACCGCATGTATGGGTAATTTATTGTCCTGTGTTGTCGCAGTCTCCCTTGCAAGTCCTCAAACTTCTCCAAGTTCCGACAACCCTCGTCGGGGCCGCTTAACGATATTTCTGGACGTTACAAACTCTCGCGGGGCTTTGACAGGCGTCTCTTCCTGGTTCTCAAGTCGAAAATACCGAAAAGCGGAACGTCGGTACTCCGTGTGGTTTCTGTCAGACTTCACCTTGACCTCATTTTTCTACTGGCGACTCACAAAATGTCAAAGGGAGCGTGAACTCAGCGCCGCTCTGTTCTCTATCTGACCGTTCCAGGTCTCAACTTGAACTGCATTAGCGAGATGTGAGTGGGGCTAAACAGTGCGTCTGCTAAGTACTATATGTCCGTGTTTCACTGTATTCGAAGCCGATCATAAAGCTCCGAGTCACTGTCAGCTCTCCTGGAGCTGAGGTTCGTTTCTTGGGTTTTTCCTCCCAACTTCAGCTCCAACTTTCTCGAAAGAAGTTTGCGTTTAAGTTTCCTTCCATCGCCGGCCGCTCGTGACTCTGCTGCTGCTAGCGGCTCCTTTGTGATGCCCTCGACCTGCCAGTGCTTGGCGGATTGACCTCCCGCTGCGTCTCGGATAATTGACTCCTCGGATATCATTGTGGTGTCCCAGTGGACTTGACGGCGACGAGCTGTGTCCGGGTCGAGCGCCTTCTCCAAGCTCACCGGCCTTTCCGCAGGGCCCGACCTGGAGGGTTGTAAGCGGTTTAACCAAATCATACTCGGGATCGAGGTAGATTGGCCTCTAATGTCGCGACGGCGGCGAATGTCTTCATCATTAAGCATGCTGCTGGTTGGCCGGGGTACGAGCGGCATCGGGAACGAAATCCTGCTCGATGCCCGTTGGCCGGACAATCGCGCAGACTCGGTGTTCAAGCTCGACAGGGAGGTACTTGACCTTGGTCTTCCTGCTCTTTCTGTGGAAAGGATGCGTCGTCAGCGGTTATTGGGAGCTCTGGATGCGCCACGCACCGCTCCCCTTCATGCAGCTTCCATCCCGTGAACCTCGCGCGCCACAAGTCAGGCTCGTATGTCGCCGACCAACGGCCAGGGAGGCCTGCGAGTACATTGACAGCGACGACTCCGTACGAGGCATCTCACGTTCAATCCGACTTCGAGATGGTGGTGGTGGTGGAAGTACAAGACACGGACGACGCCACCTGGCAGCTCTTGTGTTTTTGTAAGTAGTCACCTCTGGAATTGATTGGCGGCGCCACATACTACCACAGCAGTTGTTTACTGAGCGAAGGAATTACTAGAAGATGATGAGCGTACCCACCCGATTTTTCGACGAGCCTGGTGTAATGCGAGGTAGTACGACTCGGGTGGCTTCTTGTACTTCAGGACTTGTTTTTCTGTCCGTAATGGACTACTTCAAGGCCCTGAGCTGGAAACGAATGGGCATTTTCTATCGTACTCCCACCGTATCTTGGCCGTGCAATTATCCAATTGCATGCAATGGTACGCTCGCCCAAGGAAGGGTGGCGGAGATGAATAGGGGCTGCACTGCCACTAAATCGGCTTCGCGAAGGGTCGCGTGACCGCGGTGGCAGAAACAACTCTCTCACCGACTCCCACCTCCATCTCGAGGAGGGTTGTAACGAAGAAAACCCTGGGGATCTGGTGGATTCTTGGTCTACTGGAGCTTTGGACGCGTTCGTTCTGCGAAGGTTCTTGGACTCAGACTTGACTCAGACCACGCTATCGCCCCGACTGCCCATCCGTGGACAAAACTTTCGCAGTAGCACCGGAGCGCTCCTCATTTTCCAAAGCTATCTACCCTCTTCAAGAATGACTACTGCTCGAACCTCTATCTTGATCCCCTCTCTGACGCCTGGCTGGAATCTGGATACTTGGGTCTACACTCCCAAGGACGCTCCCGGTCCACATCCCGTTATCGTCATGTAGGCGATAGTATCCCTGTTCATCCACTACGCTCATCTGACACAGGGCAAATGGCCTGGGGTGCAACAAGCTACTGGGGTTGGCCGCGTACGCCGAGGAATTCTCGGCGGCGGGCTACGCGTGTCTGGTATTCGACTATCGGCGGTGGGGGTCCTCGGGTAGGTTGACTCGGAAGGATGTGTACACTACTATTGAAGCAATTTGCAGACGGGACTCGGCGGAACTCGGTTTATGTCTCTGAGCAGCAGGAGGACTACCGCACCGTCATCAAATATGCCCGCCAGCAGCCACAGTTCGACCCCCAGCGGGTAGTCATATGGGGCTTCAGTTTCGCTGGTTCGTCGCGCTTATTTGACCTGTTGTTTTAATGCTAACGCCAGACAAGGCGGACACGTTCTGACGCTTGCATCCGATGTAAACTCCTCTTTACTTGCTCCATCTGTCCCGACCCACCGAACATACATAGCCAGCTCTCAACATCGCCGCGAGCATCGCGAACAATGCCTACTGTGGGCGTCCCCTTACTTTCCAATTTAACCGCCGGTACCTCGCGCTCTTTGCACTTGGGCTGCTGGACTTGATCGCGGACGCCCTGCACCTCCCGCCGGTGTACATCCCCGCGGTCGGCCCGCCTGGAACGAACTGTGCGCTCGCCACGCCTACTGCGGTCGCGGGATTCGCTAGCGTCACCGAGGAACCTGGGTAGGCCGTTCCTTAGTTCTTCTGAAGGAGGAGAATTGAATGTGGCCCGTAGAGACTTCCCGAACCAGGTTCGTTCGTTTGTTCGTTCCAACGCAGTGGACACTGCAGCTGGACACTAATCATCGCCTGCGTTAGATCGCAGCATCCATATTTTTCCGCGCGCCGCTGCAGAGCCGACCGCAGGAGGCGCTCCACCTCATCCGCCGCCCTATCCTGCTTACCGCAGCGAAAGGCGACAGCATATGCCCTGCCGCGCGCGTGCTGGAGACGCATCGCCGAATTGCGACTGTGGCAGAGCTCGTGGAGGTGACTGGAGGTATGCTCTTTGCCTTCATCGTTTGGTTTCAAGTCTGATTGAGGACGAACGACTCGCAGACCACTTCGATATATTCAAGGGGAATGCGGACTGGGAGGAGGCTATCCGGACACAGCTGGCGTTCTTACGCAACCATGTTCCGGTGTGATTTGACGCGAATGAAAGCCTATGGGTATGCCTGTACTTTTCCGCTGTCTTTTCCTCCTGGATAAGAACCGCATATATTCTGTTTTCGAGCTCCGTTATTATTTATTTCCACTAGTAAAACTCCCAGCGGTAGATAGCATTGCAGTGAAAGACTTGCCCGCGATTTGGGCCTTTCGAACGCTCGTAGCCTGCGCGGAGGATACATTTGCACCTTTGTGACACTGTCACTACGTGACTCCCCAAAAAGCCGCAGCCAAAGTGTGACACGGCTAAAATATCTTACCTCCGTACCACGACCACCGTTAATCCCTCAATGTCCTATACGCTTCCTACAATCGACGAACTTCCTACCATCGACGAGAAGAATCCACTGTACTGTCCTGCTATCACCGCTTCCTCGTACCTCAGCTCTCTCCGCCGCCAAAACCGCCAACGCAAAGTCAAGGCCCGCACGCAGAACCAGCCCCAAAAGGACCGCTTCCTCTCTTCATTCGCGCGCATACTCGACAATGCCCTCCAAGAGGGAGACCCCGCGCCACTGGACGCCCTCCCGCAGTCCGACGGCGACGACTCGACCGCGACTTCCTTCGGTTTTCGTTCCTGGAAGGAGAACGTGTCGACGACGTCTTTCGAGCAGCTACGCACCTCGGCAAAGAAGGGCGCCGCCGTCCGCCAGCCCCTCAAGCGGAAGCGCAGCCGCTCCTCGTTCAGCGACCTCGACGGCCCCCCGAAGCACATGCGCTCCACCCAGTCCCTCCACGAGAGCTCCTTCGAAATCAGTGTCAGGCACGCGCAACGACTCGACTTCTTCCCTTCAAAGCCGCAATACTCGCCCCTCGTCATACCCAAGAAGCCAGCTGTGGCGACTACGCTGACGGAGGACTTGAAGGCCAAGATTCGCACTCTTGAAGGTATGATGGCTCCCTCGTGCCTGACTGTATGCACGTATGTATGTGTTCCTCTCCAGACGAGCTCTACGGTCCTCCCATCGGCACCGAATCCCCGCGCGGTCTCAAGCCCTTCGTTCAACGCCTCGACGCCATGATGCCCGGCATCCGTCTTCAAGACCGCCTCATGAAGCTTCCGGAACTGAGCCATCAAGCTATCGCTGACTTTCTCGGCGAAAACGGTACGTTTGACGCGCATATATCCAGGTTTTGCGCTCTTCTCATTGCGTACTGTCTACAGGCCTGCTCAACGTCCGCGTCCTCACGCTCCTTCGGACCTCGGAGATCTGGCGGCTGGTGCTCGCGGAGTCTATGGGCGACGAGGACGGGCTGAATCTCGCTGGAAAGGACGTCCTCCCTGGTGCGCGCCGGTCGACGACACCGACAACCGCGCGACTTGGCTGACCGCCGTGGCGTCTTCAGTTTTCAGCAAGCCCAACGGCTTTCTCTTCTTGTCCGAGCTCTCGCTGAGCGGCACCCGCGTGCAAGACATCGATCTCGTCCACATCCACCACCTTCCGCGCCTCGTCACCCTGCTCTTGAACAACACTGGTATCGGAAACGAAGGGTCAGCGCCATCTTCTTCCGTACGCTCATGCTCCTGCTCATCACGTCCTTGCAGCGTCTTCCATCTCGTAGCTCTCCGACGCTCGCTTCTCCAGCTCTCTATCGCGACCAACCCGCACATCGACGACGACGCTGTCCCTGCTATCCTCTTGCTCTCCAAGCTTTCGTTCCTCACTATCCTCGACACCAGCATCGACATGCCCGGCATCCGCCGCCTCGCGCAGACGATCTACGATGAGCGCCGCATCATCGACATCGAGATCCCCTCTGCGTGTGAGATCTACATCGACAGTGCGTTCTTCTTGCTCTCCCGTCCCCCTATCGACGCTGACCACGGCGCAGACATGCCCAACCACTACCTCGTCGACCCCCGCCCGCCGCTCATCGACAACCCGCTCGTCGTCCCCGACCTCTCCGCCGCCGCCCTCAAGCGCAACCTCGCCGCGCACGCCGCGCGCAACCCCGCCGTTGTCGCCACCGGCAGCAAGCCCGAGATGGCGGCCCGCCTCACCGCGCTGCTCGAGCTGCGCAAGATGGACGTGCTGGTGCGGGAGATGATGCTCGGCGCGGAGGAGGTCGCTGGGCGGCAGGTCTGAGCTATTGCTGGTGCTGAGGTGATTTCAGTTTGCTACTCTGCTACTATTGTTTGAGATCCGTGCGTTACCCTACATTCCTCCCTCGAGTCGTAATTGCCATTGTACTTGGTTGTTAATCGTAATCGTAAATTCGCTTTTATCCTCGGTGGTGCTCCTGCCGCCGCATCCTTGCCTCAGATTCCGTCGCGCGACGAACGAACTTGAAGAACTCGAAGAAACGCTTGCGAGCTTCGGGTTCAGCTAACTTATAGTCTCGAACTCAAAGGCGAAGGTACGTTAGCGTTAGGCAGAGGAAGGGTGATGAGGAGGAGTCGTGTGCAGCAGCAGCAGATAGAGTAGAACACCAGGTATTCGACGGAGAGCATCCAGACGGTGGAATATCCCAGAAGGGTGGCTGGACAGATCATAATTGTATTTCCCAGCCAAAATATCGGGATAACATGACGGAGGGCAGTATGTCACGACGACGGAAAAGATGCCAGTATCAGTAATCTGATTCGGATACCCACCCCCTCGCGAGTCGTACGTAGCCTGCAAAGAAGTCGTCAGTAAGTATATGCCATGAGACGGACGAGAGAGGACAGGACGAAGAAGAAAGAATCAGTAAGGTGCCCGAGAAAAATTGAGCTGTGGCGGGCAGTTTCGGCATGGAAGTACGTAGACCGTCGTGAAAAAACATCATGCAAAGAGAGGGAAGAGGAGAAGGAGCGTGGACTTACGAGCGACGACGAGGGGGTGGGCGCGGTCACCGGCAGCTGACGGGAGAGGGTGTCGCAATACCGGAGCCGGGCATTGAGGAGGACGCGGTGGTCGTCGAGTTGCAGCTCTATGTGAATGAGTTCAGAAAGCGAGTAAAGGGAGCGGAAATAAGGGAAGGCAAAGGAAGGAAGATCAGATTTTCAAAGGACTCGACATAGATGTTAAGACAGGGATAACTGAAAAATATATAGGCTCATCACGAAAGTGCCATGCACTCATACGAGGGAATGAATGGATATCGGGTATGAGGTACTCACCGAGGGTGGAGACGGCCGCGAACCCCTGGTCTACGTGCAGCTGGTACCGGAGTCGACTGCGCCATGGGAAGGTCGCCGATCTATCGGAACGACGTCAGAGAAGAGATGCAGGAAACGAGTACGAGACGAGGGAAAGCAAGGAATTGGGGTCAGATTTTCAAAGGCCTCGACATGGATGTTAAGACAGGGATAACTGAAAAAATTATAGGCTCATCACGAAAAGCCTTGCACTACTACGAAGCAAAGAAGGGAGTGGGGGACTCACGCGGGTCGGCGACGGCAGCCTCCACAGCTAGGCAATGCTGCGGACAGGCTGGGCTGCGGCTGAGGCAGGTGCGGGCAATGGGTCGACGTGGCAAGTCGACGGCGACGGCGGCCTGAAGAACGAAGTCAGCAAATGACATCAAGACGAGCGGTGTGAGGGGGTAGCAGGGTAAGGGTGAGGGTGAGGAGGTGAGGACGGTAACGATGAAGGAGGGAGGGAGGGAAGAATGGAATCAGAATATTTCGAAAAATACAGCCTTGGAATTGTCGTCAGTGCCTCGCGGCTCAGGCGGTAATTCCTATATCTCATCGTGTAGAGGGAATGGATCGAGTCTGAGGGGGGAAGTGAAACTCACCTCGATGACCGTTAATCGTTCAATGGAATGTGTCGTAGAGGTGGGCTGACGATAATCTCGTGGTGAGCTCGAGAAAGAGGGGGAATATGTCGGGACACACCCTTTGGTACCGGTCGTTCTATGGCAAGTATCTAACCATTGTCTCCCTACGTTTTTGAGTCTGACAAGTTTTTTTTAAAAAATGGTCAGCGTCGTGAAAAAAAATGCAGGACAAGTAGGAAAAGACGAGGAGACCGATCAGTGTAACTATGACATAGGACTACATCGCCTCCAGGTCTGGTAAAGACATGAGGAGGCTCAAAGAGTTTTTTTGAGAAAAGTATCATCGCGTCGAGGGGGAAGGGGGGGAAGGGAGAAGACACCAAAAGAAGGAGGCATACACACCTGAGAGAGGCTGACTGTCATCCTGAGGCAGAGAGTGAGGCTGAGCAGACACGACGAGTCACGGTCGGACGAGAGCTTGTGGGGGTCGTGTGGAAGGAGCGTGTGAGAATATCGCGGTCACGTTTTATGGTACTGACATGGGCACAGCCACATATTACTTGGTACTACCATTGGTAGTGCATTGTACTTTTACCATCAAAAAAGACCGAAAGCTCCCTCGTCTCTCGCTCTAGTGGGGCCATCTGGCCGGAGAAGTTGTTCATATGACCTCGCCTCATACCGACGCCACGTACACTTATACCAGAGGTGCCATGATCATCCTGAATCGCTTTCTTGCCGTTCGGTGTCGTAGTTGAGTGGGCGAATGAAATCGGATGTCGTACAGGCGCAAATAGAACTCACCACACTGGTGCTAATGCTGGTGGCCGGCTGGGCCTTGGACTTCAGCCTGAGGAAGTTGATCGTTCAAGTTGTCGCTGTCACAATCTATCGTTTCTTGTGATACATTGTTCCATTCATCTTCCAATTCTACTGAGCAGTCAAATTTCCGACACTGTCCCAGAACCTGCACGGCTCAAATCAGGGGCCACTCAACAGACAGAGAAAGGAACAACATACTGGCATCGTTTGAGCAGCGCCGCGTCAGTCTTCACTGCCCGAATATCAGGAACTCCCGCGGTCTCATTAAAATTCATCTCCGTATGCCCTACGGCCCACTTGCTCCATGCCGGAGTGATAGTGTTGCTGATTTTGACGTTGGGGTCTTGCGAGATCGCGAACGCCGTGAAGGTCTGCGCGAAGGCGTTGATGAACTCTGTATTTTGGAAGGGCGGCGTCGAGAGTGTGGGCCAATAGTATGCGACGTCGTTCGCGTGTAAGCCCGGTGGGATTGAGAACTCTCCCTACCGCCACGGGATTAGTCCACGTTCGAACTGCGAAATAATCAATAACAAACCTTGAAGGAGCGCCCGCTGAAGGCCTTGAGCATGAAGTAGGTCGGGCATATGAAGATTGCTGGGACAGAATGAACAAATGGTCCGAAATGGTGACGCTGAAGTCTACGCACATTCTCCCTGGATCGCATTCTCTTGGAACAGCGGCGTCCCCAAGCTAGCGTAGAGAGCGCCTACTTGCTCGGCTTGCGCAGCGCCGAGATTGGGGAACAGGTTCAAGGCGTATTGGGTCGCGTTGGCGCTGGTCGCAGTTCCCTGGTCCACAAAATCTGTCCCCTCAAAGGTGTTTGTGATCGCAAGAAGTGCTTCCTAAAGTCAGAGTGATCAACGCGGGTTATTCGGAGAGCATGCGTGAAACCGACCCCGTTTACTTTGCCTTGGAGGAAAGACAAGGTGGGCCGTTGCGTGATGAATGTTCCGTCTACCACCGGGACGAATCTGTCCTGGGTGAGCAAAGTAACGGCTGCTGAGATGAACGTACAAGAAGGTTCCCCAATATCCACCATTATTGATCTGTGTATTGGCAGTTTGCAAGGTATTGGCGTCGACTGTTCTCAGGCATGCCATGGAGTCGGCAGCGGTGGTGCAACTTCACCGGGTGTTATCAAAATATACCAGCCAACGAAGGAGAATGCTCACTTCGCACGAGTAAGGACCTCGCTGAACAACAGCTGTGGGAAACCCCGTTCAACATTCGCGTCGTACTCATGAGATCGGAAAGGAAGGTACGCACCTCGGGGATTCGGTCGTTGTAGTTGTATTGCGAGGGAAGGAAGGTTGAACTGACAATCGCACTTCGGAACAGCTGCGGTGTCGTCTTCCCGCCGTGGGCGGCGACTTGCTGCAGTACGGCCCCCGCGCCTGATTTTCGGTTGATAAATCTCCCTAGTTGAAAGGCGAAACACGAACCAGCTGATTCCCCCCAAATAGTAACCTTCGACGGATCTCCTCCAAACTTGGTTATCTGAGCCGCGCCAGCTATAAAATCAGTGGAAATTCAACATCAAAGGAGACGCACATGTTGCTGAACCCATCTCAGCGCAAAGTCCTGGTCAACTGAAGGAAGCCGGGTCGTCAACAAATAATCCGAGGATCAAGATAGATGTTCTTACGCAGTCCAGTGTTCAATGCACCATTGCCCTTTACCTTGGCCCCGGGGAGGAAGCCGAAAAGTCCCAAACGATACTGGACGGCGACGATCACCACCCCTCTATTGCTTTGGTTTATCACGTCTTCCCCGTTATAAGCAGACGCTTGCCCCGCCAAGTAACTGCCCTCAAGTTCATTCCTATCCAATGATGGCCAAAAAATATGAACGCACCCGCCGCCGTGAATCCAAACGAGCACAGGGAGGTTTGCAACGGGGGTCCCTGCCGCGTTGCTGGGGTAAAAGACGCTGCGACACAGTTACTATTCCACGATGATTCGAAATGCTTAGTAGAACGAACTTGAGGAATAAACAGTCCTCGGTGGAGATGACGTCCTGTGCGGCACGGGTTTCCAGTGGATTGGTCGGAGATAGCCCGTTGGAAGATTGGAAGCACTGGTTAGGTTGGATTGTAGCCTGCTGTATGCCGGTTACGTTCACCGGAGGCTGCGGGGCGCGAAAGCGTAATTCGCCTGTGGGATTTTAAGTTGTGGGACGACGAAGATTAATTAAAGTAGAGGCAGACCTATCGGCGCTGCTGCAAACCGAATACCCAAAAAATGGGATATGTTGGCGGCGGAGACAGTGCCTTGATATTGCGCGTAGCCCAGGTCAATGACTGGGGCGGACTCTGCGGTGCCAATGGCGCAGAGTATTGCTACAGCGGTTGAGCATATTTTGCGGAGGGGGCTTCGTGGCATGAACATGGTGGATAAAGCTGGGCGCGGTACGTTGAAGTGCGAGCTGTTTATACACGCGTGGACCCATAGCCCACATACAGTCATGGGAAGGGTCACGATCCCACCCGCCACGAGAAAAGAATGTGATGGCGGAGAGGAACCGGTTGCGGTGGGCGCGCGTAGATCGATGCCGGGCCGGCACGTCAAACGCGGTCACGAGGTGAGTCGGGGCTTGAAATACAATGAACTGCGACCCGCGAGTGAAGAATTATGCATGTTTCGTGTTATAAAAACCACAGCTGGCACACAACGAGTGATGGTCGGTCGCACCAACCCGCAAGCTCATCTAGAAAGTAAACTTCTCGCCAATAATCTCTTCCGTCACGGTCCAGAGCCTCTCTGCGTTCACCTAAAATTCCCAGTACATGAGCAGCCGGACGGAGGTATATCGAACGTGCGGATACTTACTGGGTCTGAGCTATGAGGTGCAACGGACTGATTCGCAACCGTCGAGTCCTCGAGATAGGCACCAGCCTTGTCTGCACAGAGGTGTAAGCAAAAAAGATATTACGGAGAAAAATGAGGACGCACCACTTAACCGCGGATCGAAGGCCGCAGTGACAGTCCTACCGGGAAATCGATAAAGGCAAAAGGACGTCAACAGGAATCGACGTACGTTGCGGCGCCCTGGGCGAACGACTTCCAGTTCCAATTCTCTCGGTCCGGAAGCCCGTCAGGCCCGTATACGCCCATTGCCTGCATCTCCTCAAGCGCCTCCGGTTTCTGGTTGAGGTTCGAGACAATGACTAGCGCAGAGTGAACAACGAGTTCAATCAGGGGACCGCGAACTCACCTCCAGGATGGAGACTGTACGCGTTAATCGCGCCCTTCGATCGCTTCGACAACTCACGCGCCGTGAGGATGTTCGCCGACTTGGCCTGGTAGTATGCCTTGGAGGCATTGTACGTCGCGGGATTGGGTTTCTCGATTACATCGAAGTCCACACCATCCCCGAAGGCGTGCGCGCCGCTGGAGACGAATACGACGCGGGGGGTGTAGCTGGCGGTCGCGGATGCCAGGAGTTTGGGCGCGAGGAGCTTGGTGAGGAGAAAAGGGCCGACGTGGTCCGTGCCGAATTGGTTCTCAAGGCCGTCTGGGGTCAGTTTGAACGGCGTTATGGCGGCCGCGGCGTTGTGGATGAGGACCTGGATTGAGACTGAATTCCTTCACCCTCCACAAAAAGGTAATGTGACTCACGTGTAGTGGCTCAGAGTAAGTGTTGACCTCTGCAGCGGCTTTGCGTACCCCAGCCAGAGAGGCAAGATCCAGATTGAGCCGGCGGAGGTTGGCTGCTGGTACCTCTTTCTTGATCCCCTCCTCGGAGAGTTTCAACCTGGATTACATACTGAACAGGAGATAACTCTTGAAGTTGAGGAAACGAACCTCTCGTCGTTGTAGCCAGTTATGATGACGAGGTTCGCGTATTTCGCGATAACGCGCGCCGTTTCGAAGCCGATTCCGTTCAGGGATGTGCCAGTGATGAGAACTGTAAAGACAATTAAATCAACCACGGGTGTATGCCACGAAACCACGCGCCATTCTTGCCCTGAATCTCCTTGGCAAAGGCCTCTGCCACCTGGTCGGCGGTGGTGGCGAATCCGAACGCGAGGTCGACAGACATTATTTTATTCAAGTGAGATGGGATGAGTTGAGGATGAGTTTAAGTGGAGCACAGAGTCTTCTCGAGTTGAAGAACCCGTTCTTATAGGCAGCAGGAGCCGGGGGACGCGTAAGAGAGAGTGCCGAGGGAGTTATTAATGACCCTACTCCAACGAAATTGTTTGAGTTTCGGGAACGAGTAGAAAGCAGCCGAACCCTGGTGAGCTATGCGCCCGACGTGCCGGGCCGTCCCGCGAATCTTCTGCTGGTTGCATTTAAACTCAGGGAAAAGGCAGCCGCCTCAGTCAACCCTGTCCTCGCCTAGGGCCCTAGCAATTCGATTTAGCGCGATATTCCTGCGCACTCACATTTCCCTGTTACTCTCGATGTGAATGACTCGCGGTCCGCAACCTACGGAACCGTGGTTCGAACGTTCCGTGCGGTTTGTAATGCCCGGATATTACAAACCTTCCTGGCCTGTACAGCCGTGTATCCGAACACCAACACGGGTAGTCGGAGAATCTGAAGTGTTGGTGTTCGGGTAGTCGGAAAATCTAAAGTTAGCTCAGGCTGAGGGTGTTGCTCAATTTTGAACCACGAAAGTTATTTTGCCTTATCACGGCTGAGCCCGATTGTGAATCGCAATCCAGAGACTTGTCTCTAATCATTGATATATACCCATCGTAAGGCATTATTTTCGCTCCAGGTGGGGACGAATGAGTTCGAAAGATCGGGAAGAGTGGCAGTGCCATAGCCGTTGATGGTGTGAGCCCGTAGGGATGGGCACCGTCCCGTTAACGGGCACGGCCGTCAAATTTACGGCCCGCATCCGTCATTTTCTCGATCCCAGACGACGCGGCGCCGCAAAAGGACGGCCGTAAATCGTAAATTGACGGGGCGGCGCCAGGAAATAAAAGTCACGTCCCTCGTTCCTAAGTTTACGTCAAAAGTGACGAGGAGCCTGCGACTGTCCTCTCACAGCCAATTAGGAACACCCTGAGGGGTTCAGTGACCACTAAAAAGCATTTTCGACATTGCTTGATTTTAATCCACACGAGCAGATGCTGTCATGAGAGGGTCTGTAGGGTCCACCGTAGGTGTTTTGGTCCGGATTACCTTTCCTCTATATCTAACAATCATTAGGTCCCAGTTTAAGGCCTGCTGGGGTGTTTTCGAGCGCGAAAACCGCCATCAGCGCATCAAACCCGTCTACGGCCGTAGACGGCTGCCCGTCCCCGTCGCGCGCATGGAACCCACCGAGGTCTTGACGGTGCGGGACGGCATGCCGTCGACGGCACCCGTCATACCCGTAAAGACGGGGACGGTGGCCATCCCTATGAGCCCGCCTGTTCCTTCCTCCCATCATCTCCACGATTTTCGGAGTTTCGCTATCGTCCTCTGCGGGTCAAGGCTAATAACTCGTCTTCTATACTCTACCACTCCCAAGTGCCCTATGATGTGTTCGAGGGATTCTCTGCCACTACCGTCCATCTTGAGCAATCTTCGGAGTCCGAGTCTGCAGTCTGCGGCGGGCGGAACGGCAGACGTGTGAGCAAACCACAGGGCTTGTATTTCATGCTGTTATGCTCCGAATGCTGTAGAGCCCAGCCTTCGCCTACAGCTAAGCACAGCCCTCCCCGGATGCCTTCCACGACGATGCCTCGTGTTTATCATGTATGATCACTTTTGTTTTCCCTTCTTTCTTTCTTCCTCTATGGCTTCACCTACCAACTCTGCCGCGCTCGTACTCTTCAATCCCCACACCAGTACGGCCCTAGTCAAGCTATCGGAGGAGCAGGATCCCGATAAACGCTGGGCTCTTACCTTCAGCGGCTTCACTGGGCGAACATTAGCTAACGTGTACACCGTCTGCGGCCACGCGTTGGAGAAGCAGGCCAATCGCGTCGCGCACAAGATAGGCCTGGGCTCGCAGGCCTCTACCCAGAAACTCATGGTCTATTTCGGACATGGCGAACAGCGCTTATCGAAACTGGAAGGTTTGCGCACTTGCACCCCGCCCAAAGTACGGGATTATTGCGCAAATATTGCGAAATATACCTTGCCGTGCGCATTTCGCAAGTCATCCGAACCGTTCCTCAATACCTATTTCCACAGAACCGAGGCACCGACTAATCGGCTTCGGGCCTTCAAGAACGTTGTGCATCTTTGCACTCGATTTCCTGGCCTCCGTAAAATCTTTCTTGGATCCAAGGCTCTGCGAGGTGCGACATCGGCGGCCGGCATTTTGGAGCTTTGGGACCCTTCCCCGGGATTCACGCCAACAAGCGAGGAATGGTCATTTTGGAAAGGCGTGGCGGCGGCATGCTTATCAGAAACTACGACTTCCGGGTTAATCGAGGACACCCCCATCGCGGAGCTTGCCCACTGTCAGGAGGACGCTCTTTCCGTCATTGAGCGATTGTTGGTGGAATGGGACTGCTCGTGAGTGACATAGAGTGGCCCAACTGTCAATGCACTTCGCTGACGTGAATAAAAGGCGGATTCCCCATTCTCTTCCGCATTATGTGTTCGGTATCTGGGCGGCATCCTCGATTTGCCCGGTTTTTGGTCGGAAATGAGCGGTGTGCACTCGCTCGTGGCCAAGAAATTGTGCCACGAGATGATCCGGGCATTGAAGGACATTGGGGTGAACATCCTCCAGCTAGGGGCCCTTGACGAGGTCGATCCGCCGTTCGATTATGATGGTCTCGACTTTCTCGCCGCCACGATGCTGATCGCCCTTTCGAGTTGGTTCGGGGAGCTCGACGAACAAGTACGGGCCCTCCAGCCGTGGTACGATTCGTTGCGGGAACTTCTTGGGCTATTGAGGGCGCAAGTGTCCCTTGGACTTTTGTAGGGACACCCATTCTAACTCAATAATTCCAGCCCACGAGCTGTGGACCGCCTACCGCAGGCCTCCGCTTATGCCATCGATGTTTGGGAGACTCTCCTGCCGTTGCGATTGCAAAGCGCCGAGCTCGATGTCCTCGCGAGATGGTACGAGCTTTGAATGACAACGGTTGTGTGGCTCTGACCGCCTGCAGCGAGGACGATGGTTCCAGGGACGAAAACGCCGTAGTCGACTCGGACCCTGATGGCACTGTTCCACTGACCAGTGTCACTGGCGACCTCTTGGCAGATAATCGGGACAACGATAGTTCGCTGATGCCTAGATCTGATAGCACTCCAATCGCCAGTGATACTTGGGACGACGAGGATGGTTCCCTGATGTCTGAACCCAATAACGAAGAACCGGCGGACAATTCCTTTAGCTCGGCGGAGACACACTCAAATGACCCAAACGTCACAGCTACCACCACACCTACGGTCAATATCACGGAGCGGTGTCAATGATTCTGGCTGAAATCCACAGGGCGAGGCTCAACAGGTTAAGATCGATGCAACGCCTGATCACGCAGAAGGACCGGAAATGCGAGGGGAGTCTGCGGATGTCGGGGGAGATCTAGACTTGGTGAGTATGAGTTTCATCTTCCGTTAGTCTGCAACTGGGTAAAAATTAACAGGCTGCCGAGATCGATCCAACGTTTGATCACGCAGAAGAACCGGAAACGCGGGGCCTTTCTGCAGATGTTGGGGGAGACTCCGAGTCAGTGCGTAACATGAACGTCGTCTTTCTGTTACTCTGCAACTCAGGAACATCATCAGACTGAGGTTGAGATCGAATCAACGCCCAACCATCCAGAACCCCTAGCAGAAATGCATCAGGATTCAGGGGAGGCTCATGGAGACTCGGTGAGTACTCACCTTTCCGTTGATCTCCAAGTTTACAACTCGGGGACATTTACAGATTGAGGCCGGCATGAAAGGTGTTAACATAGGCTTCTTGTCTAGCTGGCTAAACCCTGTTGTTCGGGACCTGTCGCCGCCGACGCAGATCCATCCCTGGCTGACTCCCTCCTCAATTTTCCTCTTCGACCTCGCGCCCGCGGTGTTCCGCCCCCTGTACCTCGTCTCAAGGCACCCACCACGGAGCGCCGTCGTCGGCGCGGAGCTGCGCGATCCGACCGCGTTCTCCCCGCCGATTTCGAGGCTGCGCATCCTGCACCCGCGGCTGCCCTTTCCTATCAACCTCGCACTGCCCCCCTCCAGGCAGGTCTCGTTCGGCGACGTGCTCAGTATGTTGCATGACGCACTACAAGAACCCATTAGCCAGATGGATTTTCATAGGCTTAAACGGGAGGACAAGACCCGTGTGACGCGCGCATTCACGGCGCGCTGTCTGGGGGAAGCATTCAGGAGCGGGGTGCTGCCGCCGCAGCGGCGCCATCGCGAGGTTGCGGTGCGCAACCATGGCGCGAAGTTTGTGGATTTCCTGCTCGGGGAGACAATCTTCGAGGGCCTGTTGCCTGCGGATCCGGGGCAGTCTTTGAACTCTGCCGACCTACCTACCTACCGGTTAGTTACCGCGAAGTCGTGAGAGGGTCTGATGTGTTACTTGTACTTACATTCAAAGCTGTATACCGCATACCTCATATCCTTATTGTACCAATAATGGATGGGTTACCTTCAATCCATGGTAGGGTGAAAGTGCCTGTGTCGTTCTACCAGTTGGCGCTGTTCAGGACTAACGTGCCCGCTACATGCCAGACCACTGCCTTCATCGTTGTCCTATTCCTCATATCTTGAATCGTCCTGACTTTCACAGTCCGTGCAATCAACAACTCACCGTCGTTCCACGGTCCAACTCAAACAGGTAAGTCAAACAGTGGTTGTCACGGTCCAACATCAATTCAGCTTCTCGCATGCAATTTTTGCTAAACATATTCAAAGAGATCCATACGACGAGTCTAGACTCTCCGGAGAGTTCATCTCCGTTGCCCATTTCTCCAATCAGTACCCTCATATCCCTTGCATTTGGCAGCTTCCGCCCAATATCACGCATATATGCCCTTCGGATGTAACCCCCCCCCCCCCAGATACTACTAGTATCTAATTATCTGCAGGTACTTACCATCTTCCAAGATTATATTCCCCAGCAGAACTTACCCCAACTCGTTAGTCTCCCAGCGGCCACAAGCCACAAGCCGAATGGTTTGATGGTCGTTTCCCACGGTTGAAAATTCCGCAAAAAAAGATATCCTTTCTTTATAATGCTCGAAACACCCGTTTAAGCCCTGGCAGAGCTTTTAAGTAGCGATTCTCATTCAATCCGTTTCTCGACGCGGTGCTGACCGACTTTTTTTCCGCGGAAGGAACGACGTAGGCTCGTTACCAGCCTGCCAACTACGGCAAATCTTCAACGCAAGCGTTGTGCCGTAGCCTAGGAACGACGAGTTTCGTTCCGGAACCGTATCGATTCAATGCATCGTGCCTCTCCGTTCTGACCTCCGTCCTTTCCGTGACCATCCCTGACATTGCCGACGTCAGTCAAGAGAACGCACTAGGTTCCAACTTGTCCGAGGTCAGTTGCTTCCTCGCTATCGGGGCACTGTCCATTCTACTTCCTCTTAACGTCCACAGGTCTATTGGATTCAGTCTCAGCTCTCCTGTACATACATACGTCAAGCAACAAGTTACAACCTCTGACTCAATGCTAATATGCGCCTGCTCAATTACGCGTACAGACCCTTACCCTTACTCGGTGAAACCTCGCTCGATTCAACTAACACAACACACCGCCAAGCCGAGTGGGTAAGTTGGTTGGTTTTGGATTCGAGCACGGTTGAGGTTCCCGTATGTACTGTACTAAGAGGATTCGCCTCGCCAGGTTTCTCGACGCCACGTCGTGCTGGATGGAAGGGAGGGAGGGAGGGAGGGAGGGTGGGCGCGGTATGCGGTATGTATGTGGTGTCGAGTAGGGATTCGGGGGCGTGGGTGAATGGGCTGCGTGCGTGAGTGGGCTTCGTCTGATATTAGATTAGACCAGACCAGCGTCACTCAAGAGTTCAGTCGACGGATCCCGATCCATTTATTTGATTCTAGACCTCGTCGTCGTCGTTCCAACCAACCAACTCGTAAGGTAAGCCGAGGAATCAAGCTTCGATACCACGGCCGTTCGAGGACGCACATATTTCATGCACCAACTCCTCGACCCCACCGATTCCTGGGATAGGATACATGCGCCGTCGGCTCCGCTCCCCTTTGATCCTCCTGGCCTTGATTGAATTCGCACTGCGTTCGTTCGCTTGGACTCGCCCCACCCCGTCGTTCGTTGCTTGGTTTGACGCCGCAGCTGATTCGTTTGAAAGCGTTATGTTGAGTCCGGAGTAGGAGGGTGGGTCGGTGTGGGGATGTATGTTCACGCGGACGCGGACGAATCACGACGTGGGTGAGGTGAGTGAACCTTGTGCGGGGGTTTTTGGTTGAAGTTCGCAGGTATCGACGCGGCATAGCGTGGGCTTGGTTACTCAAACCAAACGCCATCATTTTGGTTCGAGATGACTTGGCTTTGCGCGCGTTGAAGGATACCTCGGTCGCAGTCCCCATCGCCGAGTGCTGGTTCAGCGATGAGCGTACGATCAACGCAGGTTATCCCGCGCGCTGTTGGTCGGCAGTCATGTGGCCCCTCGCAATATCGTTCGACGGTTCCCGGATAGGGGTGCGATTGAAAGGGTCCGACATTGTTGGAGGAGGCCGTGTCGTTGGGGAAGGAGGACAGTGTAAAAGCGGCTAAAAGCGGCGGCGGTGGGTCGGCCTTTCGAACGAGGCAGTCCAGCTGCGCACTTGATTATCGCGAGTGATGTGGATGAGAAGAAGAAGTCGTTGCTCGTTGCGTCCGTTGTGAGGGAGGCCGAGTTGGGATTAGTTTAGTTTGGAAAAGAGGATGACGTCTCGAAGGAGGGAAAGGAAAGAGTCGACCAATGGCAATTCGAGTTTGTCGACATCAAGCGTCCGATCGGGTCAAGATTTGACTGTTTCGAGTCGATCAACGTTCTGGCAATCCTTCACTCTGTCCACCGTCTTGCTCGCCGTCCTCGTCGTCCTTTGCCCTGCACAAAGAGGTCAAAGAAAAGGATTGTGATTACGGCAACACACGCACGTGACGGACGTGTTGGTCTCGAAACTTAACCCGTCCTCCTCCTCCGCCTCCCTTCCTCCCTCCCTCTTCCTTATATCCGCACACTCACGATCCTTTATTGGGCCACACACACACATCTATCATATTCTATCCCACGACTTGCCACACACCACGATGGCCGCACCGACACAAGAGCTGCCCCCCTGGCTGTCCTACACGACCCTCACGCTGCCCCAGACGACGCAGACGAGCCTGGTGTACCTCCCGCTGACGTACTACGGGCCCAGCATACCACTGGATGGGGATTGGACGTATGGGGGGCTGAGTAGTCCGGCGACGGCGCCGACTTCTTCGTTGGCCACAGCGACGTCCTCCGTGGCCACAACGACGTCGCCATCCTCCTCTGCGACGCCCACATCCTCTACCGCGATACCTTCAACCTCCTCCACCGCGATACCTTCATCCACAGCGACACCCACCTCTTCCTCCTTGCCCTCCTCATCCACACCCTCCTCATCCGCAACCGCCCTCCCCACACACGCAACCCACGCCCTCACCCGCGCCCAACTAATCGGCACAATAATCGGCTCCCTCCTCGCCGCCCTCGTCCTCTTCCTCCTCCTCCTCTGCTGCGCCACGCGCTTCTTCTCCCGCCGCCGCCGCCCGCCTCCCACTGATCCCGTACGTCTTCCCTTCCCTTCTTCTTCCTTTCTCTCCTTCCCTCTTCGAGTCCCTTGCTAACATTCGCATTGTAGTCCGAAAAGTCCAGATTCACATTCCTCCCCCGCCGCCGCACCCGCGCCCGCACCCGCACGCGCTTCACCATGCTCACCCCCGGCTCCCGTTCTGGCCGCTCTGGTGCGGGTGCAGGGGACGCAGACATGGACGACTGGCTCATCGTCCCCTCCCCCACCTCCCCCGGCGACGGCGCCACCGAGGCGGACCCGTTCCTCATGCGTGGTGGCTCCCGTGCCGCCGGTGCTGGTAGTACTACTACTGCTGCTGCTGTCGGTGGGGCGGGGGCGGCTGGGGCGGGGAGGCTACCCAACCCGCATTCCGCCGCTGCCCTTGCTGCAGGAGGTGCAAATGGTAGTGGTGGTAGCGGTAGCAACAGCAACTCAAACAGCAACTCAAATAGCAACTCCGCCTCCGCCTCCTCCCGCGGCACGGGCACCTCTGCGTCGAGCGGTACCAACGCCTCGGGGTATGGGGTGTTGCTCGCGCATCCGTCGATTAGCATGCCGACGCGGCTGGAGGAGGAGGGGGGGGAGTTTGGTGCGCTGCCGCCGCAGGGGAGGTATGGGGGTTTGCCGCCGGGCGCAGCTGCTCCGCACAATGGCAACAACGGTGGAAGCAACACAGGACAACAGATGGACCCAGCGCTCCTTACGCGCCGGATCCTATCCCCGTCGCAGCTTGCGATGCTCGTCGAGGAGGAGGAGGGGGGTGTGTTGCCGAGGGCTTCTTTAGAGAGTGGGGAGGAGGGGGAGTTGATGAAGGATGGTGGGGAGACGGATGGAGAGAGGGGGGAGGTGGTGGTTGCGAGGCGGGTTGCGCTTGGTGGGGGTGGGGGTGGTGAGTTTTTTTGCTCTTCGGTCTTTGGCTGCACGGTTTTCGTTTCGTTTCGATCCTTTCATTCGTCTTTTTTTTCGCTTTTGGTGTATGTCGAGGGGCCGGAGCCGTGCTGCGATGCCTCGGCGGTGAACGAACCGCATTGGGGTGTTGGTCGCGGTGCGCGATGGCCGTGGACGTCGTCGAGGAGGCGGAAGCGCAGGCGCAGGCGCTCGCCGTTTGGCGACGGTGAACGTCGTCGTCGAGCAGGGCTCGTCGGTGCCGTGTGTGTGGTAGACCGTTCGGCGACGTCTTCGCTGGTGGGCCTGCGTTTTGTCGTCAGTGGTGGACGTTGTTATGCCTCCACTCTTTCCTCTTCTTGCGTTCTTTCCTCTACTTTTCTTTTTCTTTCCTGCATTTTCCGATCTTTCTTTTCGTTTTTCGTTTTGCCTCGATCCCCGTCCCAGCTCTCGCTGGTTTCCTTCCATGTGTATGCATACGTCGCTTGCGCACCTGTACTGCGTGCGCTGGGGCTGTACATCGTTCCGCTGGGTTGTCGTACAGGTGCTCGTTCGGCGGTGGACGTCGTCATCGAGGAGCTTGTTCGGCAGCCTGGGCGAGGTACTGCCTCGGACACGGCGGGTCTCGTCGTCGGAGAAATGCGTTCGTCGAGGAGGCGCTCGTTCCGCAGGGACGGCGTTGTCGCGGTGCGGGAGTTGCGATCGGGGGGAACGACGTCGTTTGTCCTCGTCGGTGTGGGCATGCATGCATTTTCGGTCGTCGAGGAGGCGTTAAGCCACGGTGACCGTCGTTGTCAAACAACGTCTTCGAGGAAGGTCCACCGCGGTGGCTCGTCGGTGGTAGACGTCCTCGGGGACTCACGCGCTCCACTCTTACCTTCTGCTTCCCACCCTCCCCCTTTGTTTCTTCCACCTTGTTTCGGCCTTTCCTCTACTCTTTCTTTTGCTTTTACCTCCCTCGATCTCCCGTCTCTGCTCTCGTCGGTTTCCTTCCATGTGTATGCATACGTCGCTTGCGCACCTGTACTGCTTGCGGTGGGGGTGTACGTCGTCCCTGCTGGGTCGTCTTCGAGGGGTCGTTCGACCTTCGCGGTGGTTTGTTGGCGGGGGAAGATGCGTTGGGTCGTCGAGGAGGTGCTCCCGTTCGGCGATGAACGGAGGTGCTAACGCCGAACCTAACCTGTGTTTGGGCGTCGAGGCGGTTCGGTAGTGAACGTCATCGCCATCTTGTTGGTAGCGCGCTCCCTGCGGCTCGCCGGTGGTGACGTCCTTTGCTCCCCTCTTGCTTTCCTCCTTCCATTTTTTTTTTCTATTCAAGTTTCGTTTCTTTTCGATCTTCGTTCTCCTTTCTCTCTCTCATTCTTACTTTGTAACTCCATTCTAATCATTCTCCTCAGTCCCCGCCCCACAAGAACCCGAACGCGAGCGCCGCCGATCCTGGATCCCGCGCTTCTCATGGCTCTCCTCCTCCCCCTCCGCGTCTGCGCGCAATTCGCGGGACGTCGAGGAAGGCGAGGGTGCGCAGCTGCTGTTCGACGCGCCGCCGAGCCCGCCCCCGGCCCCAGAGTCGGGCGTTAGACTCGTTGGCAGCGGAAGCGGGGAGATGCGCGAGTTCGGCGCCCGTGCACGCGCGCTCGGTCCCCCGTCCGCGTTCCCCCCTCTAACCACCGAGCGCCCCATCAGCGGGCTCAGCGGGATGTCCTCCGACGGCACGAACGGGAGCGGCAAGAGCGGGGGGACGGTGTACACTGATGCGAGGGAGACGATTAGTACGCGGGGGTCGAGGGAGAGTGCGAGGATCGCGAGGGCCGCTGCTGGGGCCGTACCGCCGCTACCGTCGCCTTCACTAGCAGCAGGACAGGACCCGCTCGACGCGCCTGCGCCGGTGGCGTTTGCGCCGTTTGTGCGCGAGGCGGCGTCGGCGGGGTCGTTGCATTCGACGCATCATTCCGCGTCGCTCGCGTCTTTGGACACGAAGGCGACGGGGACGAACACCAATACCCTCGCGGGAAGCGGGTCGAGCGCGACGCTGGCGACTGTGCCCAAGGCGTATGCGCATGGGCCGCCTGGGTTGGAGCCTATGCCGGCTTTGCCTGTACTTGCTCAAGGGCATGGGCATGGGCATGGGAGCGTCAAGTCGTGGGACGCGGCGGGGCTGGAGCTTGGGTTTGCGAGGCCGCCGCAGTCGAATTCGTCCCAGGTGGGGACGGGTGGGTCTGTTCCTGCTGTCCCCGTGCCTGCGCGAGCGGTGTATGGCGAGATGTATGGGAACGGCAACTTTGTGCAAGGACATGCCGTGCAAGGACACTCGAGCGCCGGCGCCCCGCATATCAGCCTCGACCTGAGCCTCGACGACGCGCCGCCGGGCGCGGAGGGCGGGTGGCGTCTGTTGGGCGGGGCGGGCGCGAGTGTGCAGTCTCTGCTTGGGAGCGATAGTTCTCTCCTCCGGGGGCCGGGCAGAAGGGATACGTTTGGGGTTGGGGTGCGTTTCCTTCTCTTCCCTGAAGCAACTCGAATGCTAACTTTTGTTTGAAGGCCCAATACCACCACTCACCAAGCCAACACGCGTCCGAGCACGGGTCGCTGCACTCGCGACTGAACAACTCCTCGCTCAACAGCTCGTCGATCGGGTCGTCGTCTGCCGGCTCGCACTCAAGACAGCAGCACCCCTCCTCGTCTTCCGGGGGCCATTCCCTATACCCGTCGTCCGGCTCGCATCCGAATTCGGCAAGGGCACGGGCGCTGGAGCGTGCGGGGAGCGTGGAGGGGCCGATGAGTCCCGCTACCAGCGCGTTTGGCTTTAGACAAGGCCACGGGGAGCGAGGGGAGGGGAGCGGGTCGAGTGGCAGCGGCGGTGCGGGGAGGAGGCAGGAGAATTCGAGTGATAGTCGGGAGAGGGCGGAGAGGGCGCGGAGTCCGTTGGGGGCTGTGCCGAGGAGCCCGACGAGTCCGTTGTTGGCGCCGTGGGCGGGGGGGTTGGATGTTGATTGGAGGGCGACGTAGACGTTGACGTTTGCCTCATCCCCATCGTCGTTGGAGTATTCGTTCTGTCGGAATCCGACTGCAGGCTCGCAGCCGCGCCATCAATTTGTCGCAACACTCACCCCCACTTGAACCGGCTGCTTTCCCCCTTCTTGGTGTACCATAGCCTCCCCCACGCCTTCTTAGATGCGCTCGTAGACGCTTGCTTGCGTCTTTCCCTTCGGACCCTTACCTTCGGACCATTCCCTGCCATTCTACTCACCCATTGTTGTTGTACGACCACCCACCACCTCACGATACCTCACGCACTTGATGATACCTCTCCTCGCATTTCATCTCATCTACCTACCCATCCTGCTTCCTCTTCTTGCGACTCCTATCATCTACTTATCCGTATCCTTATCTCCTCCATCTACCCTGTCACCTCCTACTCCACGTCCTACCTACTCATCTACCTAACGCACCAAAGTACTAACGTACTAACGGACTCACCCTCACGCCGCACCCACGTCCTCACCGCCCCGCCCACGTCCTCGCCCGCCCCGCCCCGCCGCGATGCGATACCCCCTCACGACCCCTCACACCCCCAATCATCTTGCGATACCTCCACGACGGACGTGCGTGCTGCCCGCTGCGCTTGCGATACCTACATACCTTCTTGATTCCTCCTCCGACGTACTAGTAGAGGAGTCCACGCTGCGACACCCCAACCCTCCCCGCTCGCTAGATCGTAGCTAGCGCCGTATGTACATACGTACCGACCAAACCACGCCTTATGATATGAATTCATGGATTGTTTTTCTCTGGGCTTATACTTTTTTGCGTGTGATTCGGAGCGGATTCGCGCAGGGATTCTCAAGCCCGGACTGTTGTTTGAGGACAGCGTGACTACAATTATTTGCGTGTATGGTACGTGTATGGTAAAGCTACAGTAGAGATTACAGACAGAACGGCGTCGGAACGGTGATACCAAGATACTGATGGTCGACAGCGTATATATCAGTCGAGGAGCTAGGGGAGAAGTAGTAAAGAGACATACGGTGGCGTGGGCGGGGGTGACGCCGCCGGAGGGCACGCGGGCGGAGCAGGCGGGGTCTTCGCCGTCGGGGGCACAACGGAGCGTGGTGGAGGGCGCGGGGGGGTCGAGGTGTTGCCAGTATTCGATGCCTTGAGATCGCCGAGGGCAGTCAGATTTTCAGAGCGGGTCAAGAGGAAGGGGAGGGGACGAACCGTGGTGGTGGTATCCGAGTGAGGTGGGGATGATGGTCGGGACGCTGCATGTCGTGGTAAGTAGGGATTGAGAAGGATTGGGGGAGCATGCGATACCCGTCGTCTGTGTGTACCACTGCGATGAGAAGAGGACAGTCAGCGACTGTAGACCGGAATTGGAAAAGGTGGGCATACCTCGGAACGCGCGCCGCCCAAACTCGGCATTGACATAGGCTGCGAATACCCCATTCTGCGTTCAGTCCAGTAAACACGCAGGCAGCTCAGGGGAAGACAAAAAAACGTACCCCAGTCCTCGGCGCACCGAACGAATACGTGCGCGTCTGGTCGAGCATTGGGGAGGCGGGGAAGAGCTGCAGCAGGGAGACGGCCGCGAGGGTCGCGAGCGCGCCGCCCATTGAGTGCCCGACGGTGACGAGGCGGTGGCCGGGGTGGAGCTGTCGCTGGGCGGCAAGCGCGGCGGTGATTTGGACCGCGACCGAGTCCCACCTGCGGCGAAGTTAGGGAGGGGGGAAAACGGCAGCAGAAGCTTAGCTACGCTGCGAGGAAGCCGGCGTGGACGCGCGCTTTTGCTGAAGAGGGGTGGTTACTCGATGAGTGAGCTAACCTTGACGAGGAGCGACAACGTACGTGGCAGCTTCACACCCGGCGTCAAGAATGGTACGAGCAGCACGTTTGCGTCAAGGAGGGCGTCTGTGATTGAAGCGCTGCAGTGCGAGGGTCGAATTTGCCTCACGACAAATGCAGGCCTCGCACCCACCTTCCACGGAGCGCCACGACGATTTCTTTGCGGTTGTCGTCCCGCGCGATGAAGCCCAGCACGTCGCTGAGGTGGTTCCCAAACTGCTTTTCGAGTTAACTCCGATTCCGATTTGTTGACTGACCCTGCCGACCTGAAGGACGAGTTTGTTCCCATTTGGGCGAAGACAGACGGGGCTGTATGCGGAGGAAGCGTATTTGAAGTAGTGCACGAGCTCATCGAACGTTTCTGCCGTGCAATTAGGTCAGAGCTCTCTCCTCGTCGAAATTTGAGGGATTTACCGGTGGAAATTGGGGTGGGGTCGCCTCCGTCGTCGGCAGAGGTCATGGTGGAAGCCATAGAAGACATGGTAGCCTTGGTCGAGCCAGTTCGAGGTTAAAGCCTCTTTGGGGCTAGTGGGGCCACAGCGGTAATGAACGTTGCAGACAAGTTCCGAATTGTGACATATATGCACGCGATGTGACCACCGTGTTTCACGCGACGCGTCGAGCACAGCCACATCATTTTCCAGTGGTTCGGACACCAGATTTTGAATTAGGTATTTATGCGTAATTTAACATCTGCCAATTAACCAAAGCGCCCAAATTCCTCCATGACATCGACTTGGTTGAGAAAGTCTGTCTGATTCCGCCTGACCGTATCTACCACGGGCCCAACCGCCCCTTCTAGGAACCGCATCGCAAGCCTCGACGTCTGGTTATACTTTGGCCAGTCCGGCCGAGGAGTGAGGTCGTTGACGAAGGAAATGTAAAAGTCTTGCATTTGAAGCTTCAGCGGTCCTGTGGGAATGGGGGTGAAGCCTATGTCGAGATAATAAAGGTCGCTCGTGTGGAATGCTGTCGTGCCGATGAGCACCACGAAAGAGTTCAAAAGCGTTGAGAGAACCACTGACCGCCGAGGAAATCCGGCATCCCGGGAAGGACTTGCTGGAACGAATACGCCCAGACGTCCTGCTTGCGCTTCTCCGCCGACGCCACCTCGAGGAACAGCCGCTGGGGTGCCAAGAAGTCGTAATCCGTCGTAAATTGCGCCGCGCGATTGTACACAGAGCTGTTCGCCAAGTTGTAGTCCGAGTGAGCGTAGTAGAGGTCGACGAGTTTGTCAAGGGTGCCGTTGGAGACGGTTTTGAAGTTCGTCGCCTGTGCAGCGAAGTACGCGCGCAGGATGGAGTTTTCCTCGGCGATTGGGGGCTGCGTGGTGAAGTTGAGGTAAGGGAGGAATGATAGACCGATCACGCTGGGAAATTCGATGAGAATTTTGGAGATTGGACGAACACAGAGACGGTCTCACAAATTTCCTTCGTTCAGGTTGGTTCCAGTGACAATGGGTACGTTGAGGAAGTCGCCCTTGAGAACCTTTTTGACGGGGTGTTCTTCGATTAAAGAGCCGGGCGGTCCTTTACAAGGCACCCACGGCGGCAAAGACCCATCAGGAGTGATGTATGTGGTCAGAGCCAACGGCCAAAATGTCTGACGCCGTCAGAATGACTTCAACAAACGTGAATCTCTCTAGCTCACCTCAAATGGGATATTTTGCAAACATTCGAACGATCCTGCGCCGACCCCACAGCCGGTGACATTGCCCAGAAGATCGTAGGCGCCGCCCGGGCGGTCGTGCCACTCACACGCAGGAGTGGGCTCGACGAGCGCAGTGCCCGAGCTGGAAATCCCGGCGCGGAATGTCCTTTGAGTATCGGGATAGAGGAGGTGCATGTGGACGCTGCTTCCGCCTGTAAAAATAAATCAACATGCAGCAAGAGGTTGAATAGTTGAACATGCGTACCTGCAGATTCACCAGAGATGGTGATGCGCGACCCATTGCCACCGAACGCTGCCGCGTTATCTTGAATCCATCGAAGCGCGTCGCGCTGGTCCTGAAGCCCCGCATTCAGAGCGCCAACCGGTACTTGGGCGCTCCCGATCTGAAATGAAATAAATCAACACTCACTAGTATACTGAACTCGAGCGTAACTTACGAATCCCATTGTCCCAGTGCGGTAGTTGAAGGTAATGTAGATCATGGGTTTCTGCGTCGCTACACTGCGGCGCACCAAGCTCGTCCCGTTCCACTCGGAGCCCGAGCCCGAAAAATATCCTCCGCCCTGCAATATAATCAGCACGTTCCCCACAACTTGAATGATGAACGGCATACGAAAATATAAACCAGAATCGGGAGCTTGTCCTTTGGCGAGGTGCCTGCAGGGCGCCAGACCTGGAATTGCCGCATAATTACATCACAAGCGAAGAGGCAAAAAATAAGAAAGTAACCGACGTTGGCGAAAAAGCAATCTTCGCTTTGGTTCAGGCCGCGAAGCGGGGGACCAGGCAGGACACCGGCGACGGATATGCTGCCGCTGGGCAGCTGGGGGCAGTCATCCCCGAACGCGTCGGCTGCCTGTGGGCCCTTCGGCGTTTTTGAGACGCGTTGAGCGGGAGTGAAGCGGGCGAGAGGCGCGTCTGCAAAGCGGAGGCCGAGGAATACGTCGACCTCGTTCTGCGCGTCGTGCACTCCGACGTAGACGCCAGAGGTTGTTTTGACAGTAGGTCCGCCCAAGACGGCGGGAAGCAGTATAGAGCTGACTGCAGCTAAAACGAGAGACGAAGGTAAGAACATCTCGCCGGTGAAGTTCAAGTTCGTTTTGGGTCTGGATACTTTATACTATATCCACGTTGTGTCAACTGAACTGACACAGAGGGACGGTTGGTTTTCCGACATCGGGAACCGAAGTGTTCGGTGGCAGAGTTGGAGGAGCCGTCGGGTTGATTTGTAAGTAAGGTTCCCGCGCGAAAGGGTCGCCGCCGAGCAATCAATATCACTAACCGACTAGCGAATTCTTGGCCATTGAAATCCAGTGCGTTCAATTTCTTGCGTCATCGACAAGTCCGATGCTGAGTTGTCTTGGTGGGCGTGGATGCGGACAGTATGCAATCATGTCAATTTGAGAACCAGGTGGTCATTTTTCAACCAGGTTTTCTAATTGCAAGGCTTCGCACTTGCATGCGAGTCCCTACATATTACACCAGTACATGTTTCTTGAGAAACTCCAACTGAGCCGCAATCGACTCTGCGTAATGCGAGCGTCCGAAATACACATCAAAGTGCCCGCCTAGCAAAAAAAAAGAGACATTCAGCCATTTAAACGGGCCCAAGAGCGCATGTAGTACTGACACGGCACCGAAACCAATTCACACTTGTCCGTCACTTTAGATATCTGCTGCGCGCCCTCTGGGAGGCAGAGGTTGTCCAGTGTAGGAAGCACAATGAGCAGAGGGCAACTGGTCTGCGCTGCTTTTGCGCGCGGTTGGTAGGGAGATACTTGGAAGAGGGATGACGCGGAGACCTGTTCATGGCTATTATTGAGCTGGGTCCGAAGAGGAATTAAAGGCCAACCTCGTTCCTGTATTCCCTAAGGTGGCGTGGTCAGCATGGGTCGCAATAATGGACGCATAGATACGTACTTGTCCTTGGAACGAATCGCAATTATCCCCTCTGTAGTTCCGCTCGTTGTGAGAGCACCAACGAAGTTGGGTTCCGCTGCGATAGGAATGTATACCGGGGCGAGGCCCACTGCCTGCTTGATTATGTCCGCCACCGCGCAACTCACGATCTTGAGAGTCGTAAGTCCGAAGGGGAACAGCGGGGAGGTACCGGTGTATGGGCATTGCGACAATGCAGCGACAGGATTCAGAGCGGACTAAACAAATAAAAAGAAATTTAGAAAGTCGTCGGCGAGGGCGTCGTTCCACTCACTTCCGCACTAAGTGTGATTGCATGCCCCCCTGGAAGGTGTAAAAACAATAAATCGCGGGATTGAATCAATCCAGCTCAAGGCTGACTTACCCGAGAAACTGGAACCCCACAGAACGAGCCGCTGCGCATCAAATTCAGGTTGCTGGCGCGCATACTTTATGACGGTGCGGTAGTCCTCAAGCTGTTCCTTGACCACCAACACATGGCGGGGGGTTCCATCTGCCAGTGAGTTCAACATTAATTCAAGTCGAAAACCGAAGAGCACATCAAAGAAACTGACCTGATGCACCCCAGCGGCGGTAGTCGAATACGATGCAGGCGTAGCCGATAGCGGCGAATGCCTCTGCGTAGTACGCCAGCCCCATGGTTTTATCGGCGCCAAAGCCGTGAGCCCTGCCACCAGTGTCGGTATCGTCTCGCCTGTCCTCGGCAGAGTACTACTCACATGACGATGACCGGCGGAGGCTTGACTCCCTCGGCCATAGGGAGGTATTTCCAAGCATCGAGCTCCCAGCCGGGCTGCGAAGACGAGATTTTGAGGGAGGTTTTCTTGAACGACATGAGGGCGGCGACTGAGAGATGTGCCAGTGTGGGCGCAGTGGAAAAAAACGTTAAAACACCGCTGCAGCGGAGGACAAGAAGATCGATCACGCGGCAAATGGCGGCCGAGCTTAAACCGAGCGCTCATTCCATTTTTGGTTTCTGCTCGTCCATCTATCCGGATAAAGCCAAAGTATAGCATTAATTGGTGCATGGGGGACGGAAATTTCCGATAAGTAAAGAACTACTACAACGAGGGAGGAAGACCGAAATATGCTACATCTACAAATCAAAGGTACCAAGTATGTACAGGCGAAGCAGCACTGTCTAAGCAACTTACACGAAGTGAGAACGAAAGAAACGTCTACATTGCAGGTATATATGTGACCACGCGCGCGGCGTGAAATGCATGCGATGAGGGAGGCAGAGAGTCGGTGAATATATTACAATGTGAGAACGAGGTAGGTCATGAGGAAATTTAATGAAAGAGAGGCGTTACATGCATGGTGTCGATGCGTTTTTGTTCCATTTTTCGTGGCTGCATACGCGTATTATTGAGCATTTTACTTGAAAGAAAAGAGGGAAGAAACGACGCACCACATCAGTTGCGCCCTTGAGCGCGCCGCCGACTCTTGGCATAGGCCTCGTCGGTGGGCGAGAGGGGGACACCAGAGCTCGAAGGGGGTAGTCCAGCGGAGCTCAAAGACGGACGGGGGCGAAGTACTCGGCCTCCTGCGTCTGGACGCGCAGAGCTGCTACTCGCGAGCGGGGTAGCCGAGCGAGAGTGCGCTAACGAACGGCTGGGCGGTGGCGCTCTATAGTAGTTGGAGGGCCCGGGGCCCTGGCCCTGGAGTGAGGGGTCGATGGGCCCATGGTGATACGAGGTCTGGGGGTATGCGGCAGGCTGCTGCCGGTACGACGTCGTGCCACGTCTCTGCGAGGCCGGAGGGTCGATCATGGGCATCGGCCCGCCACGTATGGGAGGGGAGGACGGGCGGCGCTCGGGAATGCCACGGAGCGGCGCACCCTGCGCGTCGTAAGGAGAGCGGCGGCGGCTTCTGCTGCTGCTGGCGTGATAGTCGGGGTCCCCACCGGTGTGATCGTTGTCGGAATACGACCCATCGTCGGAGACGTCGTCGTCGCCACCGCCGGCTTTCTTGTTCAGGCGTTTGCGAGGCCGTTTATAACCTGAGATTCCGAGACGTCAGAAATGGAAGGGAGGGGGTGCATCAGAATTAGTACCTTCGCCGCCCGAAACATCGAGCTCCCAGTAGCTGCCCTTTCCGGGCTCCGTTACCGGCCGCTGCATATTTCTGAACACCTTGTTGAGCGACAGATTGTGGCGAATAGAGTTCTGGCCGGGTGACGTGAGTACAAAGAACATGTCGGGAGAAACGCTCATACCTTCCACGCTGCATCGTTTTGATGCTCGCGGAACCACTGGAATCGGTTGGCCAGTTCCGTATAAATCTCTTGCAGGGTCAAGCGCCTCTTCGAGCTCCCGTAGATCGCGAGCTTGATAAGCATGGGAAGAGGAATGGTGGGTTTCTCTCCGTTCGGGGGCTCAGGGAGCGACCAGAGACTGACTGGCGCGCCGGGGGGTAAATTTAACTGTTGCCGTAAATATTCGCCAGCGTCGGGGAACCTGGAAGACGAGTTCTGGAAGGCGCTCGGCGGCATCGCGGTCGGGAGCGGCGGCGGAGGTGGGTACGGGTCATAATACGAAGGGGGCGGCAGCTGATGCTGGCTCCAAGATTGTTCTTCGACCTGCTGCCTGTAATGACGCGGCTCATTTCCAAAATACTGTGGATGAAAGAGATCAGGGCTCGAACGCGTCCACGTGCAAAGAACTCACCTGCGCGTCGTCGGCGCTGAAATGGCTCCCTTGGAGACTGGCCGGAGACACGTACTGGGGCTGGGCAGGGAAGTCGCGTGGGGGGAGGTAGGGCGCATCGTCGACGAGAAGATGCCCGTGGGATGAGAAAGAGGGACCATGCCGGCCGTTGAGGAAGTCACGCCCGGAGGCATGGGGGCGAAACCCACCGCCCCCGGGAGAACCGGTATCGGACTCGTCCGACGAATGATACAATCGGAAGGCCCCGTGCGGGTAGAGGGGGTCGCCACCATTGATATTGAGTGAGTTAAACCCACTATACCACTGATCTGCCATCTTGAATCTTGTACACCGCCGACGTTGCCAGTTGGACAAAGGACAAATTGTGGACCCACAGACGAATAAGCGAATTCGTTATTACACGTGGCACGGCAGGGACGAGGGAATAAAAAAAAAGATGGGAGGAATAACGTTAGAAGCAATCCGAGAACGGTATGACCCACAAAGGAAACATACCGAAAGAACAAAGAGAAAGTTGACGGGAGAGGACGGGGACAAAGGGGAAAGCTGGGGGGGCAATCTGGCGAAGGAGATGGAGGTTCTGGCTGGCCTTGTGGGGAATGTGTCGCTTCAGGCGCGGCTTTTTAAGTTCTGCAAGGCGTCGTGACAAGCTTCGAGTAACGCCGGATGAACAATTACTTGAAAAGGTTATTCTCCATGATGGCGAAAAACAATTGATGGGCGGGATTGCCTCGGAGGCCTAATGTCATGCCGTTATCACGGAGACTTTCCTTCCGAGTGAGGGCGGCAGAGAGCGGCTGATTCGGACTCCCCTTGAAATATTCAACGCCCGACAAAATAGCCAGACTAGGAAGGTGTTATAAAAAGAGACCTTGGTCGACGGAAAAGGTGTTTTTGGAAGATTGGTGCGCGCCCAGTGTCCAGAATCGTCTTCTTTAACTGATGCGCGTCCCATATATGGCGAGGATGTGTCTGATGGCGCATCAAGCAGCCCGCGGAAGACTTTGACGACCATTTAGGGCCCCTCGCGGGGTAAAGCGATGTTGATTTCCCAGAGTGCGCTGGAGGAGGAGGATCGTTGTTGGTCCACGAGAGGGTCCTGGACACACAATAGATCGTCGACGAATTCGGGATGGGTGCAAGGAGCAAGAAGGTAAGATCGCTCGGCGACAATCAGGCGCATATGCGAATTTCAAAAAATCCGAATTGGTAACTTGGCAGGGTGTTGTAGATGTCCCAAAGCAGATGATCCCGGCTTCTCCCAGCACCGCTCCCGCAACTTTGACCCCGCTTCCTGGGACGTTACCTGCCACCGTCTACGGGAGTCTACAAGCTTCGGACAGCGCCAGCAAATGCGCAAACACGGCTCCTCACGCGTACTCGCTGTTCGCCCACAGAGGATCCACGAACGCCACCGCTACCGGGTGGACGTGGGGGTACCCATGTACATCTATGCCCACCATCTGTCGGGATGTGATGGCGGGGCGCACTTGCCTTAAAAAACCAAAACGCGCCCACGAACATTAGTCGTACTACACCCGCTCCGGGCGACACACCGCACATTTCTCCGCCTGCGCAGCGCTCCGTCCGGTCTCTTGGTCACCTCGAGCTGTGCCATCGGCGTTTCCGTTACACTGCGGCGCTGTTCGAATCACCTCTCGAGACGCCCCATGCCCACTACCCGGAATTCATTCAAGTCGGCGGGCGTCGGAGGTGCATTCATCTCTATACAATGTATACATCCTCCTCGTTTTCATGTTGGCCCATGGAGACTTACTTTCCATCCGGCGCCAGAGCACTGTTTATTCAATCTCCGCCTTTCGGTCCGTCACCGTTAACGTTTACCTCCACACTCCGCCTTCGGACGTGGCCCGGCCGCGGACCCCCTTGCTATAAGTACATGCAGCTTCTCTGTGCGCGACTACTTATCTCTCACCATGTATATATCAAGCAAAACACGCCCAGTTCTCCCGTCCGAATGACAGCTCCGTTTCACACCAAGGCCAATTCTTGGCAGCTGCCTGCCTCTCCAATCTTACCTCCGCCGACCATTGGTGCTGCCTGCATGACTCTCGTTCTCATACTTTCCCCCCACCTTGGTGGATCCTCTGCTCTCGATGCGCCACGCAAACGACCCCGAACGTAACCCACCCCGCCGCCGACCCACCTACGCCCGCTGTTCGACACTCCCGCCGTCGATTCGTCGCTATCTACCCCTGGTTTCTCGTTGCGTCGCAGAAAATATTCAAGGCTGGTATCTAGAAAATTCAAGCGCCTTTGGCATTGCTCAGCTGCACGGTCAACACGGTGAGTTACATCCTCGCCTAGACAATCCCCTGCATACCTCGGGCGGGGTAGCACACCGGCGCCCACCCTGCGCTGAGCCAGCCCAACAACCCGCCCAACAACCCGCCTCGCCGCACTCCCCCCGCTCGCTCGCTGCCTTCCTTCCCCTGCCGCACGCAAAATTCTCGCCGTCGTTGAACGCTTGAAGCAAGCAAAGAAACTGCCAACAACTCTTCCTGTGAGTCTCCGGCGTAAAAATACAGTCGGTCTCGTAAGGAACCGCCGCCGCCGGCGAGCAGCCGTATGTATGTTTCAAGTTGTATTACATCTTCAGCCGAGGCCTCGTAAGAAAATATATATTCGCGTCTTCGAGTGCTTTGTGAGTCCAACTTACTTGCAGCGGTGAGGCTCCGCGTCTTTCCAAACTTCCATCCGATCCGCAGTGCATAAATAATCCTCTCGCTAACCTCCTCGAGCTGGCAGTGGTATCCAAGCAACATCCCGCAAAAAAAGCCCTCGACGACGGTACATAGGGATCCCCCCGCCGCGAATCCGGAACGCGTCCAGTTTTGGAACGAATATTCTTCAAGTTGGTCTGAACGCCATGCTTCCTTCCGAGTCGTTCATATTATATTCCAGGCTTGGGTACGTACGTATCTCTCCACAGTGGACCTAAATACACGCATACTACATATTACATGCGCGGACTCGCCTATCCACTGCTACCAAACCGATATCCTCGGACTGTTTTCACAAATCAAATAAAATCGCTGAACCACATTGGTTTCCAAGCTTCCCGGGCTTCATGCAGGGTCTGACCTATGTCCCTTCAAGTTCGTCCATTCCATTGCAATTCCGCAGACCCGCAATATGTATCCGACATCGTCTTCTGACGCCCGCGCCAAATTAGGACAATGTTGAACCTCTATCGCCGCACTACCGCCGCAGATATTCGAACACGGCCTTCCTTCGCGCTTCCGTGTCCGTATGCGTGCGTGCGTGCGTGCAATAATAATGTGGTGGTCTGGCTATGGCTATAGCTATGAATGAATGACAGTGGGACCGTGTTATTATTATTGCCCGCCGGCCAGAAGCAGGTCGAGTCGTGCTCGATTTAACTAACTGACCCCCCGCTTGCTCAGACTGGCGCTAGGAAAAAAATACAGAGAAGACCACTGGAGGTATGCCTCCGGTCTCGCAGCGGACTCGGCACCTCGCGCCCACAGTGACGAACTTGAAGACGGCGTCTCGAATGTGGCTGTTCCGTTCCTGGGGAGACTCGCGAGCACTGACTGCTGCTTCTAGCGCCACAAACAGAGTATGCAACGGGGTTTTGGATCGAGATTCACCACTGGGTGGGTGGAAGTGGTCGTCGTTCGCTGGTATGTACCACGCGGGGGTCCACGGTGCATGGTAAATATCTATCTATTCAGGGAGGTTCAACCTGCGGGCGAAAACAAATTGGGGCTCGTCCAACGGGATTCCTCCACATGCTTAATTTAATCCACGGGCTAAGAACTAGGCCAGCGACCGTCGCAGGCCGTCGACCACCCCCACAGATCTCGATTCAGCCTCGAACCTCCTTCGCCCGATCGCCAAGACAGAAGCAGTCCTGTCCCCCGCCGCCGCGGATCCCGTCTCTGTCTCCCATCCCAAATATACATATACCCGTATGTGCTGTGTATACTCAGTCCCCACGCCGCACCGAAGTGTCCACAAGATCCAGAGATGCATCTCGTTAATGTTCAAGAACTTCCGGATCCCGAGCTAAAGGTAAGTACTAAGTTCGCATGCCATGTTCGATTGATTCTGGGCTGGGGTTGACGACATGTAGGCCCCGCTGTGCTTCTTTTGCCACCCGCATGGAGGGTTGCCGTTAGCAATACATCCACGAGATAGATATGGATGGGCCCGGGCTTCCAGGCCAAGCGCACCAAAAATATTTTGTGTTTGGCTTTTGAAATCGCCGTTGGTGGCTGTGATATACAAGTATCTTCCGTGCGCCACTGACGCTTTGCTAACGGAATACACCTACCTGCACCATCAGATAAGTCCACATCCATTGACATTCCGCACCGTGTTGAAGTTCAACAGGTTACTGCCAAGTTCAATCAAGCTTATTCAAAATGAACCGCGCGCAACCAGAAATACCTGGCGTATCCCCTGCATGTCGAGGACAGCTCGTCCGGCAGGGAGATGGTCACTCCAAGCGCGAGCATTCACCTGCCGGCGGCATCGCGATTCGCCCATTTAGGAAGTGGACAGCCACCTGATCCGACTCTCCCCGCCTCCCCAAAAGTTTTCGCCCTTCACCCTCAACCGCGAGAGGGCGACTATGGCCTGCGGACGCGAGTGCGGACTGGAGGATTTAAGATTTGGAATTGAGATGGGAGGACGTAATACAGGATACACTGGTAGTACAATACTCACGGAGCGTATAGCGAAACAATTTGCAGTCGTGTAAGTAGTAGTAGCGAAACAAGGAGGAGGAGGAGGAGGAGGTAGATGAGATGGAGTCTGAACGGTGGGGTGGGTGTATGTGTATAAGTAGCGCAGGTAGGTAGTGAAATATAATTAGCGCAACGACAGGAAAATTCCAGTGTCAGGCGAGCGTTAATAAAACCACAATCGTAAAGCAGTAGCCAAAGGAAGGAAGGAGGGAGGGTGAAGGGATGCGGGGGTCGTCGTCCAGCAAGCGCTGGTGATGAACGCGCGCCTACGGGATGATCCCGTCGAACTCGCCCTCCTGCACGCGTATCTCGACGACCTCGACCTCATAGTCCGTCAGCGCCGAGTTGGTCGAAGACACCGACGTGGAGATGAACCCCGTCGAGTTGGGCGGCGACGTCGAGGCCACATCTGGTTTGTTTCGTTAGTACCGTTCAGCAAGCAATTGGGACATGGGAAACATGACGTCGGCGACTGACATCGGTCCTTGATATACGGTGGGACGAATAGGTCCTGCCAACCACAATTAAGCGACAGCATGAAAGAAAAGTGAGGCGGATGAAGACACACCTGGTTCCAGACGAAGCCCTGGCTGCGCTGGATGGTCAGGATGGGCCGCAGGGTGTACACCGGGCGCTGCTGCTTCTTGCGCAGCCGGCGCTTCGGGGGCGCAGGAATGGGCTCGACCGCGCGCTGCTTGCCCTTCGCGGTCGTCTGCGTCTGCGCCGGCGTCGGTGTAGGCTCCGCGGCGTCCGCGCCGAGGCCCGCCCCCTCCGCGTCGACGTCCATCTCCATGTCGTGCGCCACCCCCTCCTCGACGTCCGCGCCCGCGCCTACAGGCGGCGGGTCAGCGCTGTCCCCCGACTCACCCCCTGTACCGTCGTCGTCAGAGCCGTCCGACCCGCTGTCGCTGAACTCGCCCTCGCCCTCGCCCTCGTCGTCGTCGTGCTCATTGTCCTCGTCCTCGTCGTCCTCGTCGTCGTGGATCTGCTCGTAGCAGGCCCAGGTCGGCGGAGAGGCTGCGCGGCCGATTGTGCGGCGACGGAAAGTGTAAGGAGTGGTCATGGCGCTTGCTGGATGTGGTAGGAGAGTGACTGGAGTGAGAGGCAGCCGGAATGGGCGAGGCAGATGGAGTCAGCCTTAGGTAAGCATCAATGATGTCGGCCATTATCGCCGTCAGGTTTCAATGCTTTGCAACCCCGATCACCGCTCGCTGGACCAGGAAGGTTTTCGATGGGTGTCTCAAAGAAAGCAGTTCTCGTCTCGCCGCGAGCTCAAAGAACTCAGTTAAAATTGCGGTCAAGAATCAAGATGGAATTCGGAGAGCGGAACCCGAAAGACGCAGGGCTCACAGTGAGTTCAACCATTCAATTAGACAGCCGATTAATCATTTAGCACTCAAGCCTGAGGATAGAGCTGGCAGCTGGAACGCCGGGGTGAATACAATTGAACCATCGAAGCGCCTTATTCTTCTTATGTGATGCTAAGACTTAGGTTCGAGTTGAAGCAAACGCAAAGATGATAGGAAAGCAATTCAATTGTATTGATTCTGCAGCGCAAAGCAAAGCAAAGTAAAAAAAGCGCGCTAACAAAATTCCTTGTGTGTAGGTTGGGTATCACAGTCAATGGGAAGTTCGGTCTGTAATGCAACACCGTGTCCGTCAGTTCGACGAAAGAAAACACAACGACACCTACGTACATATGAGCAGAGAACGATCGAGGACGTGAGTGACTAGAGGATGCTGTTAAGGATGCCGACGACGGGGCCGAGGCCGAGGTTGTCGAGCTCCCCAACGACGGGGCCGACGATGGGCGCGGTAGCGGCGAGGAGGCCGTTCACGAGCGGGGCGAGGGCGACAAGGAGAGGGTTGAGGGCCGCGCTGGGGACAAATGATAAATAAGCGTTTCATCGCATTGTGAGGATGGGAGGAATACGAACGTAGCCTCGTCAAGCAGGGGCTGGATGACGGCCGCGGCGGGGCCAGCGACGTTCAAGACCTGCTGCGTCGCGCCGTACACGATCTGCGGGCGCGTCGTCAACAAAATGAAACGAAAGCAAGAGAAGAGGAATTAGACGAACGGTGAGGACGGGGGCGAGGAGCTGGGCGGCGTCGGAGACGGAGATGACACCGTCTGCGGTGGCGAGGACGGTGGAGAGCGGGCTCCCGGCGAGGGCGGTGACCTGGCCGATGGCGGGCGTGAGGATGGCCGTGATCTGGTCGGTGATGGGGCCGACGACCTCGGCGGTCGCATTCGTCGCGTCGATCGAGGCTGAAAGTCGTCAATTCGAGTTATTGGTTGGAAAGCTGAGAAGGGAACGTACAGAGGAGGGCAGTCACGGGCGAGAGCTGGTTGACGAGGTCGGTGAGGATCGCGGGGAGGGCGACGGGGAGGTCACGCGCGACCGGGGCGGCGGCGGTGAACGCGGCGAGCGCGACGGTGGCGAGAGCGGTGATCTGAGCGAAGGAAGGCATTTGTGAAAGGATCGTGGGGTGTCTGAAAGACGAGGTGGTAGGTAGACTTTGGTGGGTGGTGGTGGGTAGACAAAAGTCGGATGAGAAGAATCAACCAATGTCGCGGACTTTATAGCAATACGTTCTAGCGCCTAGCGCCTACATACGCGGTGTTGTCAAGGCGAGACTCCACACAGCATCAAATGGAACTTCCGCCGGCAATTAGCGGTGGGGCCGCTTCAGAATTTTGAGGCCCGCTCGGCCGCACGCGCTGCAGGGACGGGTTCGCCGTTGTGATTGCCCCGAAATCGGTGGAGTCGGTAAGTTAACCAGCTTGATGAGTTCGTGCGATTGGGCCAGCGGAAAGCGCGCTCCTGAAGCTCTGTTGGTTGCTGTGGAGTATCTGGGAACAAGTGGGTCCGCGAGATGGACACAGTGATTTGAATATGCCAGCGGGGCAAGCTGACTTGTAGCGCTGCGAGTGGGATACTACTGTAGGAGCTTCCAGATGCTTGAACGCGCTTAGAAAGTAGCGCCTTCCTCCAAGTCCACATAGCGAGTGCAAGAGCGAGCAGAATTTTGCCATGAAGGAAGAGAAGGAGTTTGAAGGCCTGGGAAACTCGGATTGATCGGAGCGAATTTCTGATTTCGCGCTTTGACCTGCCATTATGAGCGCCAATGATAGTGAGCGGCCTTACGAGCTTTGGAGATGTGAACTGTGAATACTGAGTCTCGAAGCGACGCCGAGAGAATTTAAGGAAGTACTTGGGGAGTACGGTTGACCCGGTCGATCTGTGAACTTTTTCAGACCAAGTACTCCGATCATTTTGACCGTCTTTTCCGCTCTTGGTTGTCAATTGTGAGTCCTGAGTCTCGAAGTGACGCGGAGAGAATCAAAAGAGTACAGTTGACCGATGCCCGTGAACTCTCTAAGGTCCTTTCTTCTTTTCCGCTCTCGGTTGTGGCCGCCGGATATATCCGTAGTTTATCAACGCCTGGCATGGTCAATCTACTGCGCTGTTCGAAAACAAAGCAGCCATTGGAGGCAGAGCACTTAAATGGCCTGGTGGTACCACATTGCGTTCAATCCCATGATCCTGAACCTCCTAACCAGGAGCTAAATTTGATGCGCGATGTCGTGACTCCTAAATTTACACATAAGCTCGCGCCCAGAGGAGGAGGAGGAGGAGGAGGAGGAGTTAGTATTACTGCAGAGGTCCCTATAAGGAACAAGCAGGTGCTGTACCGACATACACGCGTCCTATGTATGCTACAGCCATCAACGGCCCTATCGCTGTGGTATCATAGGGCCAATTAGTCCCTACAAATCTCACAATAGAACTTGGAAGACGGGAAAAATGGGTGTACCTGCAAGCTAACTATAAAGGCCTCAACAGAGAATCATCCCTTGGGGTTCCCAGCGCGAGCGCGCCGCTCAGATGCCGCGGGGTGGTACGCATTGGAGTTCAATGAACATAAATTCAGGGAGCCGGGGTCGCAGGACACATCGACGTGGAACATCGTGCGCTACAGTGTCCTGGGAAGTAACCGTGCTTTGGTTGAGATTGATTGATGCTCGTTGTGAGTCTGCCATGGGTGCTGGGAGTCCGGGAACGAAGAGCCTGGAACGTGCGAGATTTGTTGCGTGTCGCGCGGCGGCGGTTGGACGCGTTGCGTGTGTAAAGGCGAGGGGAGAGTGGGAAGTCGAATCCTGCCGCAGTGGCTTGCGCTCCGGACGTTCAATTGGCATTGCTCGCGCTCAGAGTCAAGCGCTTGAGTTAACTCCACTTCAAAATTAATGGATTCGTGAAACAGGGGCCAGGGGCTGCGCTGTTCCGACTTGTATTTTAATATTCAGGGGGCATCCGCTCGCTGTCCGAGATGTCCCGAGGACAGTTAGGCCAGCGTCGAAACTCGTTGTTTTGACCCGGAACAGGATGCAGAAGGACGTCTCGTGGCCATAGGCTGTTTGCCTCGTTACGGTGGGGATCTCCCGATTCGTTGCCTTGATATTGGCCACACAATGTGTGGTCCCTATTCTGGATCTCGACGGCGACCATGGCGGCCTAGCGCCGTGTGGATGTCCGGAGTATCGTTTATTGGGTGCGGAGTTCACTGCGCGAGTGGCCTGGAGCTTTGCTCGGCGTCAGCAGTCTTCTCATAAATGCACATGGTGGTAGGGGGCCGAGCCTGGGCAGCAGGGGTCAAACCTACCTGGCAGAGAGGAGCTTCCGAGTGCTATTCATTCGAGAACTTAGTGAAGATGGTTCTATATATTTTGAGCATACGGTTACTAAGTATTCCCGCTCACCGATAAATGGGACATTGTCGGTCGAGTGTGGGGCGGAACCTATTCGGTTTGTCGACAGCCTCTCGGCGGAGCCCATTGGTCTCAGTGACCATGCGGTATCATTGGGGGGTTCTAAAATGTTGAGAGACAGAGCTCGAACTGTACCGATCCAAAGCACCGGGGTATTTTGAGCGAGGCAGGCGGAGCGATTCGCGGGTGACGGAACCTAGACAAAACGCTTGCACCCAGCGTCGTGGGTCCCCGCCCAGCACACAAGCCGTTATCTGCGTCAGTCGCTCGATCCTGCTCCTCAATACCGATTCAAAGCACCGGGGTATTTTGAGCGAGGAAATACTTATTCGCGGAGCGGAACCTAGGACCGATGTGAGAACGGTAAAGTGACGTTTGGGAAGTAAAAGACTGCCCGGTGCTATGCATCTATAGGGGAGGGAATCTACAGCACTAAGAAACGCAGCAACCTCCATCAAGTATCGCAACACTACCAGATCAAAGGGCCGAACCAAAACAAAGTTAACATACACTCAAGGGATCCTTGCCCATCCTTTGAGATGGTCTGCATCGAAAAAACACCGAATGCAAGGTAATCCTGGGTAAACTTCCAACGATTCAAAATGGTTCCAACATCTTGGGAGACACAGTTCGAACTGTACCGAGTCAAAGCAACGAGGCATTTTGAGCGAGGCAGGCAGAAATAGTCGCGGAACGGAACCTAGGCCGATGTAAGAACGGGGAAATGACGATTAGGAATTGAAAGAATGCCCGGTGCTATGCATCCATAGAGGAAGGAACTTACACTGTCGGTCCCATTGATAAATACCGCGACTGGGCCATGGAGTATCACAACACTGGGTGCAACACTGGATCAATGGGGCGAACCAAACGAATACAGTCAAGGGATCCTTGCTCATCCTTTGAGACGGGGTCTGCATTGTACAAATGCCGAATACAAGCCAATCTAGCGTAGACTTCCAACAAATAGAAAAGGTCTCAACGATTCAAAAAGGTTCCAAAAAAGGTCGAACCGTGCGAATTCGGCTGCCGGCCCAGCGACACAGTTATCCGAGCCCTCCCATTAGCGCGCATGCCGACCTTGAGTTAATGGCCGACAGCCTTACCGGTCTTCATCCGCTGAATATTTCCGTCGGATCTCCGTTGCCTAAAGAATCTGGACACCGGACCTCAGGGAAGCTTCAAGGTTTATTGTCCTTGCGATCGGGATCGTACCGCCGAGATGGATGCGTCCGTAACTATTCTCAACAACCTGTGCCACCATCCGGCCACTGCCGTCGGGTCGGCAGAAGATCTGCTCGTGTGGACGTCGTGAATGAACCTCGCACCCCTCGCGAGACTGTAGCTTCCTATTCCAAGGCACTGACTGACGGACGCTGACTGACGTGTGGCCTGATGATAAGATAGAAAGTCAGTCGGAAGTTCACTGAATACGGCACCCGACCATGGCATGAAATGATATGCAACCGAATTTCATTGTGACGCCCCTTCGGGTTCTGCCTGCTCGTGCTGAAAACGTCAGCTGATGAAGACTATCAGGAAAATTGAATGGAAAGGTGGGGGAGTGGCGTACGGGGAAATGGGGTGATAACCACTGAGCCAACATGCAATCAGTCCGACAAAAGTCGGGCCTGCCAGCGTCTTACCGACGATCTAGCAATGAAGAATGTGCACCGGAGTTTGGTCCTTTGGTGCAAAACTGGCCATGTGCTGAGGCGAGGAAACCTTCCAATCATTGCAACAGCGCCCAGTAACCTCGTTACGGACCAGAGTATGTCGAAAGTGGCGGCGGCCCAAAGCATTGTCCTTTGTAAGATGTCGTGTTTTCCGTTCGACACCGAACCCAGAGTGAACCGTAATTTATGTAGCTCTTTAAACCCACAGATAGGTATCCATCCCGTACCTTCTCGCGATGTGGCGATGTGGCGTGAGCCTGAGTTGTTCTCCAGCAGCTGTAACAAATTGCCCAAGGTAGAGATCGTTTTTATATGTTCTAATTGCGAATCTGAGATGAGCATAATGGGGACGCCACGCAAGCCGAAGGCGGGTTACGAACTGGTGGTTTCTTGCCAAGGACAAAAGTCGTAGCGTGACCCTCTCGTTGAATGATGGTGGCTGGGGTTTTTGGAGTCTCCAGAAAGCAGGGTAATCTAGATGGTGGTCAAATGAAGTGAGAAATCGAGTGAAAAACTACGTATGTCATCGGGCTTTGCGGAAACTGTGCTCCAGGTAAGCTTGAATCGGCGTGCCTGACGAACCACGGTTTGGACCATGGTAACTCGCAAAAGAGATGCGGTTTCAGCCAATAGAGTCGCACGATTGCACCCAGTCGCATGGACCGGGGTAAAAATGCTATAGAACCTCAAAAATCGCAGACGCGCGCGTATTTTGGCTGGCTGGTCATGGAGGTTTGAAACAAGCCACATCACCGTTGTTGCCATCAATCAAGATTACGGCACGGTGCGCAGGCGCTCTTTCCTCTTTTCGTCCCTTCGTTCGGCGCGTTCCCTCTGTTTCCTGTCTCACGCATCCCATTGGATACCGGATGACCCAATGTCGGTTTTGTGAAGTCTCCACCGCAAACGGATTCAATATCATCTGGGAGGTAGGCCTCCACACTGCTCACTGTGGTGCGCCCGGTTTATGCGCAAGCTAGAACGAGTTGTTTGTGGCTTTCTGGGATCGAAAACCTGCGGCCGAGGTTCACATTCAGCTAGTGCCCAAACGGCATATCGGTGTGTTCATCAGCCCAACATCGAGTGAAAATCCGCTGACATCCTCCAGCAAGCGTAAAATCCTTGAAGAAAAAGGATGCAGACCTAGGTTCGTGTTTCTTTCGGACCATCTCACTATTTTCAACCCAGATCTGGTCCCAGTTAGATCCATGAAAACGATCGGGGAGAGAATACTAGATGACCTAGGGTCGCCGGCAAACATGAGAGTGTACGAGGTACTGAATCTTCCGGGAATATCCTCTCAATACTTTCTCAGGCTGGGATTTCATATACCCCCGTTCAACTCGGTGAATCACCTTCACATGCATGTACAAGGCCTACCTTACAAGTCACTGCGGCAAGCCAAGTATCACATCTCCTCTGGATTCGCCTACTTTGACAAAGGATTCGGCTGGTTCATCGAAGCCGAGCAAGCAGCCCGCTCCTTGGACAAAGGCCGTGCCATCGGCGTGTTCCCATGTTGAGTGGAGCGAAATACTTGGCGAACATGGGACATTTTACATAGTGAACACCCGAACTCCTGGACGCCCGTTCCTCTTCGTTGGCGTCAAATTAAATGATGAACATTGCCAAACACAACGTCGTCTGACTCTCCTCACCGCAAAACTGGTCAACAGTCCTCGAATGGGGTTAGTGGCGCCCCGCACTAATGTGCACATCGCATGCATCATCTTCAACTCCGACGCACAGCCAAAGTCTGTCGGATCTCTGCGTCCGACCTCCGATGGGAAAGAGCGAATCAGGTACTGGCTAAAACCATGGTGATCCTGCTGCTACAGGTCGAAGCTTCCAAAATTTCGGGCGGGATAAAAATGGGACGCCGTTCAACCCCGTGCTTCCCACTCCGCATCCCTCGCTGCTTCTCAGCAGATACTTACGTACGAATGTTGAGCCACTGTTTCTATTCTCGCTCTGTATGCTAACTTACTTTTTCCGACAATTTCTCCAATGGCGATATTGTGTTTGTTTAGGCGTTCCGTCGGAAAACCGCGCAAGATCAAAGGTTGCCTCCGTTTTCCCTTTAAATACGACCCATCCTGCTCCATTCGTTGAGACACCCTCCTTTTGACCCATGCTCAACCCTACTTCGTGTCTTTTTGCCCTCTACCTCGCGGCAGTCGTCTCTTCCGCGCCTGCTTCTTCCGCACCCGCGGGGAGTAGCGTGTCGGTTGCATCGACTGCGCCGTCCTCGGTCGTATCCGCTGCACCCTCGTCGGTTCCAGCGGAGTCTCCGACATCGTCTGGTGCTGCGCCGACAGCGACTGTCCCGTTTGCTAGCACAGACCCAAACCTGCCCCTCTGGGGCCTCGATTCTGGGGATCCTCAACCTATCAGAGAATCGTTTGGAGCTCCGATAATGGGTCCAAGCAACGTACCGCTGGAACAGCAAAACCCTGACCTTTTTGCGCCGCCTACGACCGATTCTGGCAGCTTGTAGGTGACATGAACTTTGTCGTCGCAGAAGCTGACTGATTGCCCACCAGGTCCAACGCAAAATGGCCGTTCAGTCTCAGTCACAATCGTCTGCAGACGGGCGGTTGGGCACGTCAGGAAAATAGTCAGTTCTTCTCTTATTAATCACGCGATATCAATTCTGACGAGACATGTAGTTGGGGTAATGCCTATCGCAACTTGTATGTCTTGTCTTCTACCGAGCACGACCCCACTCCTCATTGATTATCAGCAATGGCGTCTGTCAATATGCGGTAAGTGCGGCTTCAATGTAGTTATTCTTTCCGCTCACCTACTTCCAAGTTTGGAACCTGGTGCAATTCGGTACGTACCTTCTCGGACACTGCGCCTGACGTATCATGGTACCGAATACTCGTTAGCGAGCTCCACTGGCACAAAACTTCCGAGGTGAGCTGGGAATTGCATGTCTCCTTGCGTCCGCTCACCATTTCGTCGCAGTGGGCGTACGTATTGAGCGTGAGTCCAGCTGACTTGTTCCCTGATACATATTAATAACTCATCCTTCCCAGGGTTCGACACAAGTAACGGCAGTAGATTCCGACGGAAGGAACTTCCTGGCCACGGTGGTACGAGAAATCAAATTGGCCCGGAACCGCCGCATCGCATCTCACAATGTCCTCAGGGACCCGGCGACCTCTGGTTCTTCCCGCCTGGGATTCCCCACAGTCTTCAGGCTACCAACGACAGCGCGGAGGGCTCCGAGTTCATTTTGGTGCGTGCACCTACCATCGACGAGTTGAACTAATCATTCCGCAGGTCTTTGACGACGGAGCGTTCAGCGAGGATTCGACCTTCTTGGTGTGACTTATTCCTCAATATGGCGAACGCGACGCTTATCTATTCTATTCTAGTTGACGGATTGGTTATCCCACGTCCCCGCAGAAGGTCTGTCGTCAGTTCGACCACGCTCATTATACCCGGCTCATTATATCCCTCAGTCATCCAGAAGAACTTCCAGGCTAATCCTGACGCCTTTTCACACATTCCTGCGAAAGAGCTTTACATATTCCCGGGCGGTACGGCTAACACCCTTAGTTCTGTCTGCGCTCAATCTGACGCGCTAATCAACCAGCACCTCCCGCTTCCGACGCCGTCGCACCCGACAGCCCCCAGGGTGGCGTGCCCTCTCCGTACTCATTTGCCATGTCGAAGATGAACTCGACGAAGCTCGCCGGTGGCTCAGTCAAGATAGTGGATTCTTCCGTATTCAAGGTATGTCCGTGCTGCCCAACCCTTGGTCTATCCTCATAGAAATTAAATACAGGTGTCGACTACTATCGCTGCTGCGGAAGTGACGGTGAATCCGGGTGCTATCAGGTATTTTATCTCTCTCACATTATTTTTGGGACTCAACATGTTGCAGGGAACTTCACGTACGTTCTTTCAACCAAACCCCTTTCTTTGGACGTTGACCGCAACCCAGTGGCATCCCACTATGGAGTAAGTTCAAATTTAGTTTGCGTCCACCATGCGTTCAATCTCATCGGATCCGAAAAGCGAATGGAGCTTCTTCCTGTTCGTGATTTTCTAGATTACCTTGCCATCGACTCAGCTCTTCTGCAGTGAGGGACAGGGTCGTGTAACGATCTTTGCATCACAAGGAAATGCGAGGACGTTCAACTATCAGGCGGGCGACATCGGTGAGTGTCTGCCATCACTGTTTATCGGACACAGAATGAACATCACTCCAGGTTTCGTCCCCACGGCTATGGGTAAGATGGACATTGATCCTTGAATACCTCACTCACATAAAACCCAGGCCACTATGTTGAGAACACCGGCAACACGTATGTTTAGCATTTTCTCTAACCATCATTATTCAACGGCGACGCAGCACCCTCCGATACCTCGAAATATTCAACACCGGTGTGTATCATCCTCCGATGCGTCTTTTAAAAGGCTGTTCTCATCCTCGGACCCTCCAGACAAATTCCAAGACATCAGTCTCAACCAAGTACGAGAGAATCCGAGTTTAACCCAAACTCTGCCTCTGATCATTTATCTTTGCGCAGTGGCTGGCCTTGACTCCGCCTGACCTCGTGAAGGCACATCTCCAGCTGTCTGATGTACGTCTCCCCCGCTTTTGCCGGTGCTGGGCTATCTCCCTAATATTGTACCTTGACAGGAAACGATTGCCAGTCTCTCGAAAACGAAGCCTGTCGTCGTGGGATGAACGGTGAATGACTCTTAACGAATTCAACTCAGAAGTAATTACATTCGATGTAAACTGTATATGGACTGTTCATTATTGTTCCTCTGCTCTTGTCGGAGAAGGCGCCATCTTCGTCCCAGAATTGCTTTCAACCAAGCTATGCTTCGATGAGCCGAACCTCACTCCTGTCGGCGGCGGCACCACACGACTCGTCGACGCGACTCTCTTCCAAAACGATTTAGGTTTCGGCTCGCGTGTGTGGCTTTTTGGTCCTCGGACCAGCTCTCGCTCCAACGATTTAATGCGCCTCCGCAGTCCTTCTATTACCTCTCCATCTTCGTGATTATCGGTCTGCATCGAAGCATCGACCAGTATTTTGGTCACTTCAAGGCCGGTTGTTGTATTCTTGGTGCCACGGGAATCCTGGTGCGTTAATATTGTCTGCCCCCGCCTCAGTTTTATTATTGGAGGCCTGGCCCCGATTCGCGGGACAGAAAAAGCGCGCTCTGAGAATAGGCGTTCAGACATGGAACTCGCTGCGGTTGGATCTTGCGGGGGCCGGCCGACTGGCGAAAATAGCGGTGAGAGTTGGGAGAGCTCTTCTTGCAGGGATGTCGGAGAAACAGGAATGGTCAGTCCGAGGTGCGGGGGACGGACCATGCATGGTGTAGCGTGATCATGTGTCTCACCACTGCTGGGATTTTCATTTCGGTCCGTCAGAAGGAGGCACGATTCTGCCGACTCGCTTCGACTGTCGGGAGCGTGCGAGGCGGCAGCGTCGCCGGCGGGTGGAGGACCTGGATTAATCGTCACAGGATCGAGGCCACCCACGCAAATTACCTCGCCGACGTGCGAGCGGGGACGGAGAGAAGCCCGATGGTTCGAATTGGGTGAGAGACTCGTGTCGTCACAGGTACCAGAGTTCAACCCCTCATCCGTTCCGAAGGAACCGACGGTCCTATCGTGCCGGCGAGGAAGGTATACCTCGGGGTGAGTCCGATGATTAGGTTGGTTGAACCTATACTCGGCGAGAGAAGGTTCAACGCGCATGCCGCGAACTGGACTTCCGTCACCGACACTATTTTCGGACGGGAGTAAAGTTGTACCCTCATCGCCGAGCGACCCATCGCTGAGTAGCGTTGAGCGTGTGCTTTCGGCCGTGTCGGCACTGCGTGGCTCCAATTGGGATGGCTGTTCGCCAGAGCCCCCGGTTGAAAGTCCATCCGCAGCATCGGCAGCGGATGAATGGATGCTGTCTTTGAACAGCTCCCCCGCTGCGTCGTGTGCTCGCGAACCGAAGGAAACAGGCGAAAATTGCAAAAGAGGGACATCGAGGCAAGAAGTGTCGTTCACATGATTTGGGGCCGGAAGTGGGGTGCTGACGGATGCTGAGGAACTAGGAGACTCCGCATGCGCTCGTTCCTTTGGATTGGGCTCGTTCAGCCCCTCCTTGAACTTGCCGGATACGATGGTGACGCCATCCGGCCGCGAGGATGGATATAGGCCATGGGAGGAGCTAGTCTGGGCGATCGACGCGTCAGAGAGGGCAGTACCAGCGGATTTGGTCTCTGATCCATCATTAGTTTTAGAATTACGGGCCACTGAGTGTTCGTACCATTAGATGGACTGTTCGACGACGATACGCCGGTGGATGGGTCCAAAGTTTGATGCGCTGGAAGTAACTCCGGGCGGTTTAAGATCGCGACTGTTTGCGAAGGATAAGCGGAGATGAGGGTCTGTGAAACAAGTCCGGGGACGCCGGTATCCGCCGCATCAGTCTGGCTCGAAGCCAGAATCGGGGTCGGAGGGCGCGAGATAATGGTCCGACTCGGCTCGTCTACAGAAGTTGGACGATCGGCACAGGATGTATGGCCAGTATCGACACCTGGGTCGTTTGAATCTTTTTGCTCCACTGTCAGGTCGGGGGGAGAGTCGAATGGCTCAGGTGAATTGCTCGTATTTGGCGGTGACGAGACGAACGAGCTGCCTTTCGACAGCGGCAGGGCATTGCTGGGCGGGATTGCAGACGGGAAGGGTGGCGGGCGAGGGAGTTTGCCGCCCTGGATGCGCACCAGGTGGGCGGCCATGATAGGGTCATGGTCGGCGAGTCTAGAGGGTCTCTCGTCAGTTCAAGTGAAACTGTGGGGCTTTATATGTCGAGATTACGAACATATTCAACGCAGACAGATCGAGATTGCGAAAGGCGGCGCCGGAGAGATTTAAAGCCCGTACGTACTCGGCGGTGTTGGCTGCCAGAGGATGAGAGATCCAGGATAAGAGACAAGATAGGTCCGTTGGGGTAAGATTCATTATCTGCCTGTTCAATTGGGATGTATTCTAGTCAGGTGCGGATAAGCTTACGGATTGTGGGTGCGCGACCAGCTCAGGGAGAGGCAGAACGGCGCCTGGCTTTCGAGGTTAGTCTACCCAATAGCAGGGGCAAACGAATGGTCTGACCTTCAAGTTTTGCCGGTACAACTTCCTGATCCTCGTCCGAAGAGTCGAAATCCAGGCTGCCACCAGGTATGCGAAACCGGGAGGGCATTGTGCGCAGAAGAGGTGGGTGGTTAGAATTGCTCCAACCATGATACTACGTCCTGGCATGCATTTTGCGCGTGGCTCCGCAGTGCCACCTTGCGACCACCGGCTTGGAGAGACGATACTTACTCCGCTTGGTACTACTTAGCCATATTTACGTGCAGCGACGTAATCGAACTCGCCAGCGGGACTTTACCGTTACTTGAACCGGAGGAGGACTGGCAGCGGTGGTGGTGGTGGCATCCAAAAGAAGAGATCAAAATCCCACATGACCGCGTCGCGACAATTTTGTGAACGAAACAAAACCAAACACAGGCCATCCTCAAATTCAACGCCAGTCATCTTTTCTAAAGGTGGCCGCAAATGGGCGGATAGCCTGCCCCGGAATGTTTCTCACGTCCCGGGCTTGAATACCATCGACGGTCTTTCGTTTGCGAGCTCGGAGCTGATTTCAACTTCAACTTGCTGCTCAATTCCTCAAACTCAAATTCAAGGCACGTTGCGGCCCTATATGCTCCCGTCTCCTGTCATTGCTCTACTGCAAAAGTACATCCGGATTGTGCAAGAACGGCGTGGGTTACCTTCGGCCATCTCGGCGATGTTCAATTCTGAACAGTTCGCTTCACGACGGCCACTCAGGTACTCGTCGAAGTCGTCAGCCGCTCGCCTAACTCTCTTTGGGTCACGACCAAAACAACCATTTTGCCCCGCCATAAGGTTGTAAATATCAACTGATACATTGCAGGGGCGAAAAGCCTATGTAAACGAGCGACAAGAACCCATACCAAAGAAAAAAGCCATTGCATCCACTCACGGCAATTGCACACTCACACTCTGCCCAGCCTCCCCTCCACCCGGAAGCGCAATAGTCACCGCCCGACTCTTCGCCGTACCCCATCCAGCCGGCGCCGTCCCCGTCAGCAGCGTAAAATTGAGCGCCACCGACCCCAGCGTCTGCGTCGGGTCCGAGACCGTCACCCCCCACGTATCCATCCTGAGAATCAACACCGAGTTCCCATTTGCCTTTACCTGGATTGCGCCCACCCCCGCCTTCACCGCCGGAATCGTGATCGTCGACCCCGCGGCCGTCCAGAACGCAATGAAGGCCGTGTTGTGCGCGCTGTCGAGCAGCGCGGAGATCGATCCGTCGTTGCGCACGACCTGCAGGCTCGTCGCGGCGCTCTGCGCCTTCTGCGCGAACGACGCGGCCGTGGTGCCGGGGAACATCGCGTAGGTGACCGGCGCGCTCACATCGCCATGCGCGAGCGAGGCGGTGAACACGTCGACGGTATTCGGCGCCGCGCTCGAGCTGCCGATGGCCTGCCAGTTTCCCGTCTTGGCCCCAATCTGCAGCGAGAGCGAGACGGCGGGGTTGGACGCGTTGAAGGAATACCCGGTGCCCGCGTGCCAAAGCGAGCTCACGGCGGTAAAGTTCCCGCTGGCTGCAGCGGCACCGTTGACGAGGACGTCGCCGACGTGGAGTCGCTGGTCCAGGACGGTGAATACGGGCGCGGAGGTGGAGGAAGTGATGAGGGCGATCATGACGAACATGATGTCGCCCTCGAGGAAGAAGAACGTCTTGCGCCAGGTCATTGCCCGGGTGGTTGGGTTGTCGTAGCGCATCGCTGCGACGCCCACAACGCCGTCTGACACCCCACCGACGTAGGGCTGAATCCCGCTCTTGGATGCGGTGGCGCAGCTGAGAGGGGTAGCGCCATAGTCGACAGTCGTTCCAGGAATCAAGTTCCAATCCCACGCAGAGAAGATGTCTTGGTACTAGAGCGCCGTCAAGAAACTACAAAAAATCAACCAGCTTTGACTCGGACGAACCTCGTTTCCTGTTTGAACCAAAATGAGCGAACACTCGAGCGGAACGCGTAGTGAAGCAACTTACCAGTCGTGTACGTGTATACCGCGCCATCCGAAAGGTGGAACCCCAGTTTATTCTGGTCATTCACGCATTCCGTGTTTAATGTACGCTTCCCGAACATCTTCAGCGTGATCATGTAGTTTGGGCCGCGGTGTACCTGCCCCAGTCATTATTCCCTCATTCCCGAAAGCCTTTGCAGCGTCAAGTTGCGCACCATATAATCGTTCGCATAGAACATGCGATTCCCGACAACGGATCCGGGGTTCACGGTGGTTCCAGTGCTGGTTAGGGCATTGTAGAAGTTTGTGATGTCGGTCGATTCCCACAGTTGACCCAGTACTTGGATCTGGGTCAGGTTGAACTCGGTATCCGCGGCAACGCTGCCGTTTGAGGTCAGCATGAGTTGATATGCAGGAAATGGACGATACACACTTCTTATCAGACACGGGCTGCGCGAGATTGCGCCCTATGACTGTCTTGTTTTGGGGTAAGTAGCGCTAGTTGGAACGTCAAGAGAACACCCACATAATCCCAGTGCAGCACGTTCGTTACCGTGTTGCGGAAGATCATCCATTGGTCCTGGAATCCCGCGGCGCATCAGAGTTTGTTCTGACCAAAGAGAAAAGGAGGTTCGCTCACAGCAAGTAACAGTGTGGTGAACGCATCCATTGAAGCACTCCCAGACTGGAACTCGGTCCCTCCGGCGCAAATCTCGAGATTGAAAACGTCGTTCGCGCTGCGTAGGTTATATGAGTGTTTGGGAGACCGAGGAACACAACAACTTGCTAGTCTTTCCCGTACGCGCTGTATGCACATCAAATCCGAGCCACAAAAAGTAAAGAAAATAGGCTCACCCATTATAGATCAGCCCCACATGCTGCCCAAACGATCCATCCGGCCGAATCCCATCCGCCTTGACAGCATCCTGGAACACAAGGTCCCCATGCACCGCACTGTACCCACCCGCCACAGTGGTCGCGTTCCCAAGCAGCAGCCCAAGGTCAATCCCCACAGACGCAATGTCGAGTAGGTTCGCGCCTGTGATCGCGGAGACGTTGTGCACACCAGTTTGGAGGGTATTGTAGGCGCGCCCGGTCATGCGCGTGCAGCCCGCGAGCTCCGACGCGGAGAGGCTGGTGCCGAGGGAGAGGCAGACTTGGCCGACCCAGGTTGGGATGAGGATGATCTAGGGGGTTCAAGTTTATTATCACTTATCATAGAAAGGAGCTGGGGGGCGCACATTTGAGAACCAGTTCGTGTTCCTGCATATTCACGTTAGGTAAATTCGCGGATGGAAGTGTGAATACCTACCATAAGCCGGGAGTACCGCACGGACACGCCGATTCGCCACCGAAATCAAGGCAAGCGGGGGTAGTAAAGTCGTGGTTGAACCAGAAGCCCATCGCAGCCGAAATGGTTGCGCGCAGGGTCGGGTCCCCGGTCCAATTGGCGGCATTCTTGAAACCTCCATGCCACGCAGATGCGAAAGTGTCTGACGGTTCGAGTCAGCAGAGGACATACAAGAACTTGTACGGATGAATGGCTCACTTAGGCGAACCCAATGCTGTTGTGCTGGCCAGCTGCTGGGATTGGCATCGCAGCCCGATGTGTAATCGACATCTGCCCAGGTCGCGTTCGGGAGTAACGATGCTTGCCTGATGGATTGTGGTCAGTCGGGCACTCAGGATTGAATAGAAGGAGAGAGCATCACCAGAGGGCGATGTTAGCGGCGCCGGTGGAAGAGCCGACGATGTTGGATAGACGGCGCGCCCGGACGGTGTCGAGATCTGAAGTCTGAGCGGAGACAAGGAGGGTGATGAGAAACACCACAAGGAGGCGGAAAAACATGAGAGGCGGGGAGGAGGGGGAAGGTATGGATTCATCAGACATGAGCAGTACGCTTTTAACGCGTCGGCGTGGACCAGTCAGAGTGGGTGAACTTCGCGAGAACCGCGTGCTTCTCTGATGCTGGGAGACCCTCCGTTTTGGTCTGACTCGGGTGAGCCAGGGTGAGCCCAGGGGCAAGAGGGCGGTGACTTGGCGGTGACTCGAAAACATATACCGTCGGCCTCCAGGAGATTCCGGCGAGAGTCCCCTTCCGGATACTTGGATCCCATGGTGGTCGGGAAGAGAAAGCGACTGAGCGCATCATTTTCGGTCGCCGGGATGATTGCCGCCGATACACCTCGAACCTTGCTACAAGTTCTCTCAAGCCTCAAGCTTGGTCGACACATCTGCGAGAAAGAGAAGGAAAAAGACAGAGACGCGAGCCTGATAGAGAAACGGCGAATACCAACGAGAGTCGCCGTCGTTCCGAGTCCAGTTTCAACGCCGTATTTTGGCATCGCTTCGCGCGCCAAATCCCGACTGAGTCACCGCCGTGGAACTTGGGACCTCTGAATTTCTCTCACAGTCATCCGAGAACAGTGCCAAGACGCCGACCTACGCTCGCGGGCCCGCAACTGAAGTGTCCGAAATCTCTCACCGCTGCACAACAATAATTACAGCGCAATTCAAACGCAGGGCGGCAATTGATTATCAGGAAAGTATTAATCCGCACCTCGGTACGAGGAGCTGTCTTGAAACTGTGTCTTTCTCATGTTGAAAGCAAAGACGGGGCGATGTGATCCCGCAGAAACTCAAATATATTATATCGGTGACTCGAATCACCGCCGAGAGCTCTGGCGGCGTCTGGCCCGGGGTCGATTTGGTTCAGTCCATCTGTGCCGGTCCGAGAAAATCGTGAAACGAAATCTGAAATCGAATTGGCGCGAGCGCGAGCGCGACGCCCCACGTGATCGTGTTGAAGCCGGGATCAACCGAGTCGCCGTCGATGAGTGATTTGCAGTCTCACGCAAGTCTCACGTCACCGCCCTTCACCGACGCAAGTCCACCTCGCTCGCAAGCTGCGACGCGCTGCAACCGTGGCCAACCGTCCGCGTCACATCGGCCTTCCGAAGGTGGCTTCTCTAGAGCCCCTGTTTAATTCTGCTTCCAACTTACTCGTCGCGAGTCGCGACTCAATTTTGCTCGTTTGTCTCTTTTGTGGCGTCAAAGGCAGGGGTTGGAACAACGGATGGAAAGCTCTGGAATCTCCGCCGCTGCCCAGTCAGCACTAGTCGGCTATTTATCATGGCTGATTCACCCACTTTCAAAGCGGTTCATAATCCTCTCGGCGGCGGCCCCCGCATTTGCTTATGCAGCCTCGGTCCTCTGGTGGGTATAAAATATTCAAGCTGAACGAATGTTGTCACTATTGTCTTCTGCTCACCCTCCCAAATCCACTTACAACAATGTCTACAGACCCTAAGTTCGCATTCGCCACCACTGCCGAGGAGGTGGCAACTGCCTTCGCCCAGGAGATAAAGGGCAAAAATGGTGCGTAGTGTCGACTCGTGCAATTCATCTGTATTTGGGTGAATATTAATCGCGACGCCCTCGCAGTTCTGATCACTGGCACGTCCCTCAACGGAATCGGTTTTGAAGCTGCACGGGTTATTGCAAAACACGCGAACCTTGTCGTGATAACGGGCTACAACGACCAGAGGTTCGTTTTCTTCCCCCCACGAAGCGACACAGATGTTCAATATAATATTTTAGACTAAAACTCTCTGAGGAGGCAATCAAGAAAGAGCTTCCGTCAGCGAACATCCGCCGCCTCACACTCGATCTCAGTTCCCTGGCCGGTGTCCGCAAAGCGGCCGCAGAGGTCAACACCTACTCTGAACCTATACACGTGAGCCCAATATCTTCTCGTCGTGGAGCAAGAAATTCAACCTCGAGCCAGGTCCTCATCCACAACGCCGCAGCCGCCATAGGACCTCTCAAAGTCACTGTAGACGGCCTCGAGAGCCAGATGGCCACCGACCACGTTGGCCCCTTCCTCCTCACGAAGGTCCTCGCACCCAAACTCCTCGCATCCGCGACCGCCAGCTACACCCCGCGTGTGGTGTTCGTCTCCAGCGGCGCCCACGCCTTCGGCACCGGCGTGGATTTCGACGTCCTACAAAAGCCCAACCCCGCCACGTTCAACGCCTCAGTCGCGTACTTCCAGGCCAAGTCCGCCAACATCCTCACAGCGCTCGAGCTCTCGAAGCGGTCCAAGGGCGCGATCAACGCGTACAGTCTCCATCCCGGTGGTGCGTTAACTGTTATTCGCTATCCAAGCTCAACTTGAGTCAAATTGTTATTCTTGTTGTTAACCTTGCGGTTGCTCTAGTCATCTTCACGAACATTAACCAGAAGGAGGAGGCGCTCCCTGAGATGGTGGCAATGGGCGTCCTCGGACCTGACGGGCAGCCTAACACCGAGAAGTTCGACTGGAAGTCTATCGCGCAGGGCGCCGCAACGTTTGTTGATAACCTACTATTGCTGCTGTGCTGACCTTGTTTATTCATCCAGGACTATCGCCGCGTCCTTTGACCCGCGGATCAGTGGTGTGTCGCACTTCTCTAATTTTTGCAGTGCACCATTTTCTTATTCCCCCTTGTAGACAAGGCGGGTGCCTATCTGGACAACTCAACGGTTGCGAATGAGTCAGTTGCGGCCCACAGCTCAGATCCTGTGAGTATACTAACTACCTGCCGGTGACTGAGATTCCAGGCGAACGCCGCAAGGCTCTGGGACATCACGGAGAAGATCGTTGGCGAGAAATTTAGTTTCTAGATTCCGTTTCTGGCCCGTAGTGGCTCGTACATCTCTCGAGTACAGAATATATGAATGGATAGAGAAAAGTCCTTGGATTGCGATCCAGATTCGGGCTCGGTGATTTTGCAAATTGAATTTCGTGGTTCAAAATTGAGCAACACCATCTAACTTGGGATTCTCCGACTACCAGTGTTGGTGTTCGGACGTCGAGAAGCCAAGTGAACTGCCGGCACACCTTATCGATGAAGGTCATATAAAGCGCCGCACGCGTTTACACATATACACAGATCGCAGTGCGCGTCGAATCTGAATGAGCCAGGTTCAAATGATGGGAAGGAGAATGATTTCAACCGTGGGAAATTCACATCAAAGTCCCTCGGTTTAGTCCCTCCGCTGGAACGCGTGGCCTACCCCTGTAGGTTAAATGAAGCGCTTTGTACACTCGGGCATACCCGAGAGAGATAGACACTGAATGTGTGATGAGCGAGGTCCGAGTGAAGGACGGAAGGATAATATAGTTACCCACCATCCGAACTTCAACCGTGGGAAAGCGCCATCAAAATCTTTAAAACAGACAGATGTGGTACCGCTGCCATAGGATGCAGCAGATAGGCGGGCAATACATAGTAGCACCAGCATAGCAGAGCCCGGGAGAAGTAACAGCGAGAACCCGCGTTGAAGTCGTTGTGCAGCTCGATCGTGTTGGTGGTTGGTTTCAGACATACGTAGAGACACAGAGGCAGGAATAAGGTTGGAAATAAACAGATGTGCTGGATTCAGATTTCTGAAGGGAAATAAACATGTCAACGAGCAGTCGGTGCGTTAGTAAGTAACTCGTCCTTCGACGCAAACCCGTCAAATACCCACCCCGGACTTGATGTCAGGTACGGGTGTTTCCTCAGTTCCCCCGCGGCGGGTCGCTCCTCCGGATTTCTGGCCAAGACGTAAGCAGCAGGACACACAGATGAGGGACGTGACCTACATCGCAAAACATTTTCTCCTGAAATCATCCGCCGAGGTTGTCAGCACCAGACCATCGGGTACTGGTGGAGGCAACTTCGATTGGAAGAGCTGCGTGTCGCGTTAGGGAAAGACGGCGAAAAGATAGGCGAAACACACCTTGAACATGACTGCCACAGCCTCGTCGCCGAGCCAGGGTCGTGTTCCAGCCCACATTTCGAGGACGACACAGCCAATACTCCAGATGTCAATCTTGGAGCTGTACCCCTTCTTCTGTGTGTTGATGACCTCGGGCGCCATCCAGAAAACGGTCCCTTGCATCGCAGTGTGTGCCTGCACATCGTTCTGATCAGGATCGTCCACCCGCTTCGAGACCCCAAAGTCGGCGATTTTGCAGACCCCCGTGGTCTCAACGAGAATATTATCCGAGGTGAGATCGCGATGCATGATACCTTTGAGGTGAAGGTATTCTAGTCCGGCCAGGATTTGCGATGCAAACGATTTTGTGACCTCTTCGTCGAACTTGCCGTGACGGCGAAGACAGCTGCAAAGAAGAGTAATGTTAGACGATGGCATATGGGCGCCAGGAAGTGTAAACCTACCTGCCGATGGATCCTCCAGGAACGTACTCAAGGAAGCTGTAAATGAACGTCAGCCGAAAGAACACAGTCACTGCGTTCAGACCCCTCGTAGACCCAGGGTAGACCCAGGGTGGGTCTACACACGTAGACAATAGCGTAGACCGACTCGTGAGTCTACCTGGGTCTACATGGGTCTACGCGACGTAGACGCACCTGAGTCTACGTGGGTGCACCTATGTCTACATCAGTCTCCAACGTAGACCCACGTAGACGCACAGGACCCATAGCAGAACTTATGGTTTGAGTGGTGGAAGAAAGGAACAGACGGTGGGTCTACGTCGGTCTACACAGGCAGCTGAACGTAGGCAAGGGTGGGTCTACGTCACGTAGTCCTACGTAGCCCAACGTAGGAACACCTGAGTCTACGCGACCGCGTAGACCCACGTAGACGCATGTAGACTCACGTAGACTCATGTAGCCCAACGTAGACCTACCCTAGGTCTACGAGGGGTCTGAACGCAGTGAGTGCCAACGGTGAAAAGGTGTACATGCTCAGATTCGCTGGGGTCTCCTCGAAACCCAGGTACTGTACAATGTTGGGATGGTCCAGATCCTTGAGCATCTCGCTCTCGAGCTTGAGCGCCTCCACGACCTGAACCTGTTTCCTGTCGTTCGCTGTAGTACCCGTACGCGGCATTTCCACCTGTTTTGCGGCGATCATTTCACCCGTCGTCGCGTTGAGTGCAAGATACACCTGGCTATACGCCCCCTGTCCAATTAGCTCTCCCCGCACCCACTTAAACGGTACTGGAGATCGAGTGAGTTGTGGAATTGCAAAACAAAACAAAAGATGCACTTGGTCCCTTGCTCGTCGACGGCGGCAGACTCGACGTATCCACCTCTTCGACGCGGCTTCCCCGCAACTTTGTGCTACGTTTTCGCCGAGCCATACTGTCAAGTCCAGGCTGCGCGAAGTTCGACAATGTTCCGCACAGATGCAACTAATACTCACCGAGTCTCCCTGAGTCTCCGTCGAATCCTGCTGCATTTCTGCCAGGGATTCTGGATGGTCGGACGTTGGATCGATCTCAACCTCAGCCTGGTGATGGTCCCGAGTTTCACGATGACGGCAAGACGAAATTCATATAACGCACCGACCCGGAGTCTCCCTCAACATCCGCAGAAAGGCCCCACGTTTCCGGTTCTTCTGCGTGATCAGATGTTGCATCGATCTCAACCTGTTGAACCTCGACCTGTGGATTTCAGCCAGAATCATTGAAACTACTCGGCGATATTGACCGTAGGTGTGGCTACGACGTCCGGGTCATTCAGGTATGGCTCCCGTGAGGTAGACGCATTGTCCGTTGGTTCTTCATTATCGGATTCAGGCACCACGAACCTATCTTCATTGCTGTGATTATTTCCCAAGATGTCGCCAGTGACACTGGCGAGTGGAGTGACATCAGGAACTGAGGTGTTTCCGTCGGTCGACACCTCGTCGACCTGGCTGTACGGTCGGTCAGAGTCGGGAACCGTCGTGTTTCGCAGGTTCATACCATCTCGCGGTGACATCGAGCTCGGCGGTGTGTAATCGCAGCGGTAAGAGGGTCCCCCAAACATCGATGGCATAAGCGGAGGCCTGTGGCAGGAGGTCCACAGATCGGGGCCTGAGGTGATTGAGTTGAGATAGGGTTACGCAAACAGTTGAAGGGACACTTACGCCCTCAATAGCTGAAGAAGTTCCCGCAGCGAGCCGTACCACGGCTGGAGGGCCCGTTCTTGTTCAACGAGATTTCCAAACCAACCTGCAAAGCCGACCAGCATCGTAGCAGCGAGAAAGTCGAGACCATTATAGTCGAACGGCGGGTCGACTTCGTTGACTTGGGCCCCTAGCTGCAGAATGTTCACCCCGATGTCCTTCAATGCTCGGACCACCTCGCGGCACAGTTTATTGGCCACGAGCGAGCGCACACCGCTCGTTTCCGCCCAGAAATTGGGTAGATCAAGAATGCCCCCGAGATACCGAACACACAATGCGGCAGAGAATTGTGAATCCGCCCTCCATTCACGTTAGTATAACTGCAGTAAGGTGGCTATGTCACTCACGAGCAGCCCCATTCCACCAGTAACCGTTCAATGACAGAAAAACCTTCTTCCCGACAGTGCGCAAGCTCCACCATGGGGGTGCCCTCGATTAACACGGAAGTGGTGGTTTCCGATAAGCATGCCGCCGCCACACCTTGCCAAAATGACCATTCATCGTCTGGCGGTGCTAGACCCGGCGGAGGGTCCCACAGCTCGAGAATGCCGGCCACCGATGTCGTACCTCGCATAGACTTGGATCCGAGAAAGATTGCACGAAGGCCCGGAAAGCGAGTACAAAGGTGCACAACGTTCTTGAAGGCCCGAAGCCGATTGGTCGGTGCCTCCGTTCTGTGGAAATAGTTATTGAGAAATGGGTTTTGAATGAATTTGGAGATGCGCACGGCAAGGTGTATTTTACAATATTTGCGCAATAATCTGGTATCTTGGGCGGCGTGCAAGTGCGTAGCCCTTCCAGCTTCGATAAGCGCTGTTCACCGTCTCCGAAATAGACCTCGAGTTTCCGCGTTGCGGCTTGTGAGCCTAGGCCTAGCTTGTGCGCCAAACGGTTTGCCTGCTTCTCCAACGCACGACCACTGACAGTATAAGCGTTAGCCAGTGTTCGCCCAGTGAAGCCGCTGAAAGCAAGACCCCAGCTGTTATCGGGATCCCGTTCATGTGATCTCTTGACGATGGTCGCGCTAATGTGGGGATTGAAGGGTATGAGCGCGGCAGAGTTGGTAGATGAGGCCATGAGGGAAGAAAGAAGGAACGTGAAAGGGATAGACACGTCGCCGTGAAGGCATAAAATTAGTATCAAGCCGGGCTGTGCGGCGAAGGCTGGACTAGTACAGCATTCGCAATACAGGTAGATTGGTGACCAATCTGTCTTCGGGAAGGCAAGTCGGTAGATGAACGTTTCTCCAGTTCAGAGAGAGATTGGTTACCGCTCTACAATACGAGCCCTGTGGTGTGCTCGAACCTCTGGACGTTCGGCGCCCAAGCGGCGGCCCAACTTCCAAGACCAAACAAGATGGACACAAGGCAGTAGCAGAGAATCGCTGGAAGACACCATAGTAGGACACCTGAGGGTCCGGTAGGATATGGCAGACGAGTTCCCCGACGTCGGGGAATACGCGTGAGGTGAGTGGAAGTGGCAGGATATACCGGCCGGAGAATGCCGACGCGAATGATCATCAAACTGTCGGCAGCGTCCGTGTTCCTGCCACCGCAACACGCTCATGGACGCGCTCACCGAGGAGCTGCGTATACTCATTCCTGGGTAGACGCGAGCTATGGAAGCTAATCCAAGTCTCCTCTCTCTTCCGCCGCCTGGGAATGCTCCCTTACCTCGCCCATTTTGGCATCTCTCAAGCCGACATTTCATCCGGGACCCTCTCGCTCTCAGATTCATTCTTCGTGATCCTTGTGGTGGCCCACATAAATTCCATCCGGCGCCTTGTCTGCTTCGAAACGGTCCTCCCAGGCGAAAAGCTGAAATATCGAAGACTCGGCGCCATCCTTTCGGTTGCGGCGCCGATCCCAGATATCTTGATTTACAACAAACAGTACACGGGCCAGCGACTGCCGAGAAGGTCCGCGTTCCTCCTCTCGCGCATCCCATCGTCAGCCACAAAGACCCTGCTGATCGTTGGTGGTCGGACTACGCATATCTCACGTCCGCGCACGGTGGCTTCGATACCATGGGTGTCCTTCCCTCGGCCGCGGCCATTTGAATTCCAGAACATGTCGGTCCCGATGAAAGTGCTCGTCGTCATGCTCGGTACCCCCGTCTTCCTTGCGTACCTCGTTTCGGGGATCATCAACGTTGGGGTTGTAATAGTCTGGATGTGCGACCGGTTATTCACGCCCCCGTGGTCCCAGGAGGACCGCATCATCAAGGACGCCGGGGTCATCATGTATTACCATTGGATGCGCATTCAATGTCTGCCGGGGGAGTATACATTGGTCACCTTGATGGATAACTCACTCTCACTGAGACCCCGCTCTGGATTCACCGACGCTATCTACTCCACCATCATCAGCTCTCTGGACTGTGGAACCGACCTGCGACAGTTTTGGGTTGAGCAAAACACCAACCTTGACTGTGCCGAGGTGCTGGCCTTCCTGCGACGGCATCCCGAGCTCGACGACATTGGCTTTACATCCGGTTCGATCTGTGCTGCCTCCCTCCCCGGCACCGTCATCCCTACCCCAAATCCAGACAGTAAGATATTCTCCTTGACCATCACCTCCATCTACGCCCCATACTTCCTCCCGGCCGCGCCGAACCTGCGCCAGATCTCCATCTACCCAAATTGCGGCGCGAGGGCGACCCAGCATCGGTGCCCGCTTGGGCTACACCTTCGACTTGCCCGCATACCACGCGGCGCTCGACGCGCTCGCAGCCCTCCCAGGGACGCATCCCATCGAGTTGCACCTTAGCTTCCGCCTCCCTGCCGCGCTCCTCCCCTGGTTCGTCCTCACCGACCTCGCTCCCTCCGACGTGGCGCAGCTGCCCGAAAAGCGCTTGCATCGCGTGCACATGCTCCACCTCCATTGCAACAACTCGGAGCGGTGCTTCCGCGCGCTGGAGATCCGCGACAGGCTGACGTCGTGGCTAGCGCTGTTTCCTGGTCTGCAGTGTCTGATGTTCGCGTACGCGGCGGTGGAGAGGATTCCGGCGGCGGAGCGCGCGGTTTTGGCGGAGGGATATGTGCGGTGTGTCCTGGGATGACGCCGTCGGATGTTGCTTTCAATGTGTCAGCGCTTGAGGATTGACCTCAACTACAGTCTTGTGTTTTCCAGTCGGACTGGGCAAATAATACTGATTGAGGTCGATAGAGCTGAATGCTCAATTGTGCTCTCGTCGAGTGTACTTGCCAATCTTGCCGCCGTCTTTCCAGAAGACGAACCTTGAACTTGCTCGCGCCGAGCAGCTGATGCGAACTCGGGGATCCGGTCGACCTCGCGAGTCGTCCGAGTCACCGTTTGCCTACCTCACCATCGGCGGAGCTTGACCTCCCAGAAATGCCGAGCCTAGCTGAGCCTGTACTAGGACGTCCGCGATGTCTGCTCTTGAAAGTCTAGCGCACTCACACCGCAAATTTAGATGACCAAATCCAAGCTTTGCGGCGGTCCCTTTTCCCTTTGCTGGAGCAGAGGAGACTCGTCCAGCAGCGCCTTGATTCCTAAAGATATCCCGTCTTGAAATTGCCCGCCGAAATAATCTGCGAGATATTCGCTCCCTGTCTACCCTGCATGGTGAACTGCAAGTAAGCGATTCAGAGATGATCATTGCGCCTCTGGCACAATTCTACGTGGTGTCGGTATGAGTCGAGGTCCAATGAACAATTCCCCCCGCCAGATGGCCTCACTAGAGCGAGAGATGAGGGTGCTTTCGGGCTTTTTGATGGTAAAAGTACAATGCACTACCAACGGTAAAAATATGTGGCTGTGCCGCATGTCAGTACCATAAAACGTGACCGCGACATTCTCACACGGCCCTTCCACACGACCCCCACAAGCTCTCGTCGTGTCCGCTCAACCTCACTCTCTGCCTCAGGATGACAGTCAGCCTCTCTCAGGTGTGTATGCCTCCTTCTTTTGCTGTCTTCTCCCCTTTTCCTCTCGACGCGATGATACTTTTCTCAAAAAAACTCTTTGAGCCTCCTCATGTCTTTACCAGACCTGGAGGCGATGTAGTCCTATGTCATAGTTACACTGATCGGTTTCCTCGTCTTCTCCTGCTTGTCCTGCACTTTTTTCACGTTGCTGACCATTTCATTTTTTTTCGCCAGATTCCAAGGCATGGTCTCTCCAGGACGTGGATGGTTAGATACTCGCCATAGAGCGACCGGTAATGCAAAGTATGTCTCGACATCTTCCCCCTCTTTCTTGAGCTCACCACGAGACTATCATCAGCCCACCTCTACGACACACTCCATCGACAGAACGATTAACGGCCATCGAGGTGGGGTCCACTTCCTCCTCAGACTCGATGCATTTCCTCTACACGATGAGATATAGGAATTACCGCCTGAGCCGCGAGGCACTGACGACAATTCCAAGGCTGTATTTTTCGAAATATTCTGATTCCATTCTTCCCTCACTCCCTCCCTCCTTCATCGTTACCGTCCTCACACCCTCACCCTCACCCTCCTCTCATGCTACCCCTCACACCGCTCGTCTTGACGTCCTTCGCTGACTTGAATCTTCAGGTGCTTAGTCGCTGTCGACTTGCCACATCGACCCACCACTCCGCCGGCGCCCGCACCTGCCTCACCCGCAGCCCAGCCTGTCCACCGCATTGCCCAGCTATAGGAGCTGCCGTCGCCGACCTGTGTGAGTCCCTCGTCTCCGTTCTTCCCTTCGTGTTAGTGCAAGACTTTTCGTGATGAGCGTATATTTTTTTCAGTTATCCCTGTCTTAACATCCATGTCGAGGCCTTTGAAAATCTGACCTTTGTTCCTTGCTTTCCATCGTCACGTACTCGTTTGCTGCATCTCTTTTCTGATGTTATCACGATAGATCGGCGACCTTCGCATGGCGCAGTCGACTTAGACTCCCGTACCAGCTGCACGTAGACCTGGTGTTCGCGGCCGTCTCCACGCTCGGTGAGTACCTCATACCCTATATCCATTCATCCCCTCGTATGAGTGCATAGCACTTTCGTGATGAGCCTATATATTTTTCAGTTATCCCTGTCTTAACATCTATGTCGAGTCCTTTGAAAATCTGATCTTCTTTTCTTTCCTTCCCTTGCATCCCCTCCCTGTATTCGCTTTCTGACCTCATCCATCTAGAGCTGTCACTCGATGACCACCGCGTCCTCTCCAACTCCCCTCCTAGCGGCGTCGCGACACCCTCTCGCGTCAGTCGCCGCTGCCCGCGCCCACTTCCTCGTCGTCGCTTGTAAGTCCATGCTCCTTCTCCTTCGTTTCGCGTGATGTTTTTCACGACGGTCTACGTACTTCCATGCCGAAACTGCCCGCCACAGCTCATTTTCTTCGGGCACCTTACTGATCCTTTCATCATCCTTCTCGTTCCTCCCATGTACCTACTGACAAGTCCTTTCCAGGCTACGAATTGTCATGCAGCGAAGAGCTGGGTATCTTGTTACCCGCGCTCTCCTGCCCGCCGGGATCGTGGGCCACGTTTTCGCAACGCCGATAGCTCCGTTAAGATCGTTATGACACGTTGCCCTGCGCAGCCTCGACGGCTTTATATTGCGGGTCTCCGAGTTTCGAGCCGAAGATCGTGTCTTTGGTCCTCTATGGACAACTTGGAGGCCGTTTATAGTGTTCTGTGCGACGAGGAATCGTGGCATTGGGACGATTATGAGGGTCATAAACTCATATTCCACACTGATGGTACCGGGGAGGTGCGACTCAGAGCTCGTGCGATCCCTTGACACTAATAGCCCCCCAGATAACCTCCCTCGCCGAAATGCACGTTTGGATCGTCGCCATCTTTGAATGGAAGGTCCACGACCCGACCGCCGTGCAATACCATCCCGAACCAAGCCCTCCCCGCAGCCTGTTCTTCCGCGCGCCGGAACCACCTATCCTGCGCACGGCCATCGAATTCACGCTCACAAAGCGGCTAGCGCCCTTGTTCGGTCAAGTCCTCGACAGGGCTCGTTACCGTATGAACGAAGACATCCTGCTCGACGCCGCCTTCGAGCCGCGCGTCCTCAACATCACCGTCGAGCAGGGCCGTTTCGCGTTGTCGTGGCCGCGCCGCGTTCAGCGCAGGACGCTTTTCGAAATTGGCGGCGGTGCGGGCCCGCGGTTTCGGACACGCTTGACGTTCGACGTGTCGCCGTATCCGCCGAGGGAGGCGTGGCGGCCTGACCAGTATAGCATGGTCAATAGCATGGGGCAGCCGAATATGACACAGTTCTGTGCACGGGAGCTGGCCCCGGAGCGGGAGGGATGTGTGGTGATGTGATACCTACGGAGTCCTGTGTTTATTTCCTCCAATCCTAAGATTCTAAACATTTCATTCGTGGAACTTGGGCTGCCTGCAGCGCACAATTCCAGGCTATCAAGCACATAGTAACTACACGAGCCGGAACCTCATGGCACAGAGTCTTGAAGCGACATCGCACCGAGACGCTGAGAGATATTCGACACAGACTCGTGCCTGATATGATCTGGCTCCAGCGCGCAGTCCACCAGCATCGGCTCCCCGTCTCTGCCGCGAGCTGCCTTGAACTTGGAAAGGGTAAGAAATAATCTGAGCGGAAGGGAAGGCGTGAAGACGCACCTCCGCCTGTTCCGCAAGATATTGCGATGCTTCTATATCGAGATCTAATATTACAGCAGTGAGTCGAGTGCGCGGTGGATTATCAAAGGTGGGAATTCAATAGAAGCTCACAGGATATGACTACTTTTATCTTCCTTCCCCGCCTGTGTCTCCCTGATGATGATCGGTTGTTCTTGCCTGGAGGCGTCGACGGCCGGCTGCCAGTTCTTCAGAGGTCAAGAGGGCAAACAATTGTTAAGCGGAGACTTGCTGTTTTCCTGGGAACTGTTTATTTGACTGGTCGTCAGTACCCGAGGGACTCGGCGAGCACGAAACACGCACGGAGTCGGTCGCGGGAAAGTGTGCGAGTGGACGCGATATTTCACGGATGCGTGAAGGGCGGGAGGAGACCATGTCGCCGGGGAGGAACAGAGCAACTGCGGCGCCGCGAGGGCCTCTTATATCTCTTATAATAGAGGTGCCTCATGATGTTAGTGCCTCCTGTTCGCAGTCGGCGCCACGAGGAGTTGAGCGTCTTGCTGCATGCTGGACTAGAGCTGCGTGGAGCATACTGGGTGTCTGTTTTCAACGTGCACGACTGAAATCGACAATGAACAAACGAAGTCGAGCGAAACACGCCTTCGGATCATCGAGGTGGTTTCCACGTGATCGCGATTCGATGTCCTGCAAGCTTTCGAGTCGTATAACTCGAAGAAAATTTGCCGAATGAACCCGTACAGTAAGCCTCGTAAAACAGAAAGCGCTCCGTCTCCATTCCAGAAATTCGGGAAATACCGCGGTGAGGATAAATAGTGACACGAAGTCACGAGTGACAACCTCTCTTTACTCCCGACTTCCACCTGCTTCTGCTTTTGTTCTGTCCGACGTGAGTTCCCTCATTTGCTGTTGATATCCAGACTCATTGGGACTCCCCTAGATCCCCCGAGTCTTGTCAGGTGTGTCGCAGTCGTTCTCTGCTCAAGACCCTGCCTGACCCGAGCTGCCGCGGCGCCCGGTTCGATAGCCAATGCTCACAACTTACTCGACGAGATGTGTGTGTGTTCTGTGTCACTTCAGACCTGAAGACCCTCATATCCTGTTCTAGATGTCGTCGCTCCTTCTACAAGGCCGTGTTCAGCAGCACCGTTTGGGCCGAGTTTCTGTACACTTCCTCCGCTCACCATGCTGCTCCCACAGGTTGGCCCCGTCCGGGTAGGAATGAGCGGCCCTCGCAAACGCGCTTAGGTCGACCTCCATCCGGGTACCAAATGAGAGCACGCTCGGCAATGGACACCACCCGTATCGGCTACGGGACCGGGACGATTGGGGTAATCCATCTAGGTTCGATACCAGCCGCACCGCACACGACGTCAGATGCATAGTCGATCGATGGCTGTCGCACTCGCGCACCTCGTCTTCTGCCATCGGTCAATCGCATACCGCGCCTGGGTCGACGGCCCATTGTGCCAGCGTCAGCAAGACACCCTCTCATTTGGAACGGGTGGAACCACCGGCCGTGAAGTGGCGTTCGCGAGGTGTCCGTATCATGTCCATTCCCTCCGCCAGACAACCAGACCGACTCGACTGCGCTCGCGGGATAGAGGTTTGGGATCTAGGCTGATGTTGAGGGTTCATGTTGTCGAAAATCACGTTGTTGATGAGTCCCCAGGGGTGGATATCCTCCTCGTGCTCCCTTGTCGTGGGCCCTGGGCTTCGGTAGGCGCTTGCGCCTACTCACCAAAAGCACGTTAACTGATTTTTTTCGCTTGTACTACTGAGCAATCTGAAGCCTTTTGTCATCGTCTTTCGGGGAGTTCGTTCAAAGTGTGCGAAATTCATTTTCGTGTCTGCGGCGTGTGGAAACCTCGCCGTTGTTTCTAGTCCTCAGTTGTAAGAACTCATTACTGATGTGGAATTTAGTGGACCAGGGGTGCTTGACCTGCGCGACGCGATTTGTTACCACGTAGTTGTTTTGTCAACCAAACAAAACCCCTCTTCTCGCCCGCCTCTATCTCTCGCCCGCCTCCATCTCTCTCCTCGCCCAGGCCTTTTATCTTCCTCGCCAAACCCACCGCTCCCCCGATGTCGCCTCCTGTCCCATACGCGCCCGCGGAAGAAGTCGCAATCTGTCTCTGTATAACTCACGCCTTTTTGGAACTTCGACCTATCTACGACCACCTCAAGTTCAGTACCGGAGTCGAGGAGTACTACACATCTTGCGCTGAAAGTACCCGGCAGCAACTCGCTCTGGGGAGACCTCCATTTCGCGTTGTCGCTCAACGAGTGCTTTCGCCAACGGCTCCCGCCGGTCATTTCCAATTTCACGGTTCAAGTGCAGGTTTAATCCCAGGAGATGTAGCGGCGAGCTGACGGCATGTTGTAGAAAATCATCCAACTGGTGAAAGACGCCTTGGAGGCCACTGATCCGAAGCTTGGGGTACGCGGGCATCTGGGGGCGGTGGTGATACTCGGGGGCTACGAAGAGCTTCACACAATGGTTCGCCAAGCGTTCGACCGATTGATGTTGAACCGGATGCGAGATATTGCGCCGTATTTGTGAGTTTCAGTGTTATACGATGCGCTCAAGTTTAAACCAATTTGCTGCCAAAAGCGTAGAAAGGGTGGGGCGTGAAGTACCACCGAAAGATCGCCTTCAAAAGCTGCTGGTCCGGCTCAAGAACTACACGACTGCAAAGGTGAGCACACATCTTCACATCTTTGGTTCACCCCATCCCGTTTCTCACTACCTTCTAGACGGCGCTGCCAAAAATGAAGGACCTCAGGTGGGCCTTTCTCTCCTTTCTCTTCCGCTGTACTGATCAGTGATGATATGCTCAGACCCCTCCTTCCCGCGCCCATCCACCGCGATCTCAAGTTCATCGCTGACGGCACAGCAAGCCGTCAAGACTTCCTCCAGGCCGTCCTTGATCACAAACTCCTCAAGGATGTAGAAGGCGCTGACGCGGCGGGTAGCGAGCCTTCTTGTTTCCTGGAGGATATAGGGCACGCTCCGTGGACGCACATCCTTGGCAGGCGCGCAGTCACGATGGCGCTCACTGGCGCTCTTCACGCATTCGCCTCGAATCTGGTGTTGTCGGCTCTCGATGACGGTCCTGTGGACTTGGAAGTACACGATGTATGCCGCTTATTCTTGCTCCGCTTCAGTTTTAACCCTCACCAAGTTGATCCTCGGAGTGGTAACATCGCCAAAAACCCTGCTCATCATCCTCTTTCGGATGGGTGTTTACCAGCTCGCTCAGTGCCCCTTCGACGGCATGGATGCGGCATCAGCAATTTGACAGAAATCTTGCGGCCTTTCGGCCCTTGTCACCTTTTTGGCAACCTCACAAGGGAAAAAGTGTGAAAATTTCAATGTGAGGAAGGCAGGGGAGGCACTGTGAACAGCTTTAGATACTCAGGAGAGCACATCTAGCCTGCCCAGTGTGCTTTCCGGTGTGCCGATGAACTCACAATCTTAAAAAAAAGCCTTCGATCTGGGTCGAACTGGCGACCTTGTGGAAACGAGCTCTGGGGTTGTGGTCTTGTGGCCTTTTTACGATTTGGCACTAGCTTGTTACCTTTTCTGGCTTGTACAAGGACCACAAGGAATCTGTCAAAAGTCTGATGGGCGTATCCCGCAACCGCCTTGAAACTGTATTTTGCGGGTCTTCACCGATGTTCCGCGAATCAGCACGACCGCGTCAAGGACGCCGTCGAGAAGCTCTTCCGTCCGTTGGTGGAAGTCCTCAAGGACGCGCTGCGTTGGTAGTAAGTTCTTCGATGTTCATTCTATAACCAAATACTCATCGTGATTTAGCCAGGAAGAGGGCTTGGTCGACGCGCCAGAACGCAAAGGTTAGATCCAATGCGACGAGGTTTGGCCCACGCTCACAGCAGTGATATTCTTCATCTTTTCTTTAGTCTTTGTGGAGATTCAAGACAACATGACTCACGCCTCATTCGAAGCAGATGCGAAGCCGGCACGCGCACCTGGGAGCGGTGAGCGAGCGTTCCGTGACCGAGACTCCTGAGTACTTACTCTATTCTACAGAAAATTCGCCAGACCGCCGCCGTGGACGGACCACAATTCCGAAAGTCCTTTCTGCTAGTCTGTGTGTCGTGTATTCCGCGTTCGTCATTTGACTTCTTCGTCCTAGAATCCAAGAGTACCGGCTCGCCAACCGCGACAACGACAGGAACCGCGACGACATGCTTGTCAAAATAACGGCTGTAATCTTTATCTCTCTGGTGTCTTTCGTTTCTTTTCAAATGTGTCGCCGCCGTGCATATGTACGATTAGCGAACTTCATGTATCCTTCTGGTTTCTGTACACGAAACAAAGAGTAGCTTTTATGGGACCATTTTTCGCAATTTAATGTGCTTTGCAGTCGGAAGTCCGTAGATTTGATGTACTCTGAAGTCCGAAGTCCGTAGTTTGGCCATAGTTGGAAGGGCCAATATCGTAGTTTTTGCGTACTTTGGGGTTCGAACTTGTGCTCGGAAGGTCAAAGCCGAAAACGGTAGTTGGTAGTTCGAAGTCGGAACTCTTGGTTCGAAGTTGGAACTCCCAACTAGGGTACGCGGGATGGGCACGCTTCGATTTCAGAATTTTGTTGCGCAAGTTCGAATCCCACGTTCACCGTTATCGCATTGGCATTGATTTGCCTTGAACGGAATTGGCCTCTCTGCCATCATAGATCTCGGGGATCCAGAGACTCACAGATTGCACAAGGCCACTCAGTTTTTTGTGGATTTTCTTCAAGACTCCCCCGCATGTATTTAAAGGTTGAACTTGACCTCGTCGGCTGATTCCGACGTCCGGCCCTAAACGGGACTTCGTGGTCGGAGTAGTGGTTGGTTTGCCAAGTCTTTCAGGAACTAATATCATTGTTTCTTGCCCAAGATCATTCAAGAAAGACCTGATTTCTCAATGGGACCCCCCATGTTTTTAACGGTCAAAGGCCAACCCAGAACACGGTCACATGACCCACCATCACATCTGGGCAATATTGTATACAACAAGCATACGAGCAATGGGAGGAACTTCTAAGAGGCCAAAGGTTTCACTTACATGTCTAGAATGCATCCCACCAGCCCAATATGATTCATATAACAGCCCAGAGAGGGTATTCGGCTTGCAAGTTAAGGTAAAATTATCAAGAGACAACATCTAGGGTACAGACTATCGTTACTCCAAATAAGCAGACATCTGTGCAAAGGTCTCCCAGGCTGACTCCAACAACAGTTTTGGACTACCGATCCCCGCCCAAGCTTGTTCAGCCAGTGCTTCAAATTCAACTGTAACCCCTGGCCACCTCAAATGGCTATCTCTAGATCCCACCTCCTCTGTTAAATATTCACGAAGCTCCGCAACCGCCTCCTGCGGAATCTTAATCCGACAATCAAGTCCACCGACATGCGACGGGTGCTCGAACACATGTGCTGGGACATGGCCCGAAGGCATGTTCTTGTCTGCTTGGAATCGAACACGGTGAATATTCCACCACTCCCGGAACTCGTCAAGTTCCTGCTGGATGAGGGGAACGAAGATCCAATAAAACAGTGCTCTAACGGAAGGTAAGATTGATGTTATAGGTAGTGGAAGGAATCTTACGCGTGGAAAGGAACATTGGAGTCAAAAATGCGGTCTTGTTTACCCCGGAGGATGATTAGCTTCAAGTTCAGGCCCATTTTTACCCGTAGCCAGCGCCAAAAGCCCTCAATGACAGTGTTGTGGACACTCTTGAGGACCATGAACAGGGCGAATATATGTGGGTCAATTCCCGGGGCAAAAGCCTCCCTGTTTGAACTCAATCAGCTATGGCTCTGGCCGGTGCAACTAGACTCACCGGAGCGTGGTCTGGAATGCATACTGCCAACCGATTTCCGAACCTTTGTCTGTTGTGAGTTGGAGTGGGATACCTATGTTCGAATGTGAGCCTTCTCGATGCAAGTGAACCAACGGTAAATCAACATACAGCCAGTCTCTTCAATAAAATCCAGATATAGATGGCCACCTGCCGCAGCCGTCCGGGAGTTTGGGATAAGTCTCAGCATCAAAAGATTGTCCGAATATTTATCCTTGTAACCATAAATTGGCAAGCCGATCTCGCCCATCTGCAGAGCCTGTGCAGAGAGCTTTTCGTGTCCATCGGCAGATACTTCGTGGAAGACACCAAGTGACGACAAGCCTACACGAGGTATTTGTGTTTTTCTGTGACCGGGAAAGCGCAGGGTAAACCCTGAATCAAAATGATCGTGCATGATTCCGCGAACGGTATCCCTAGTAAAAAAAATTGGTCAGTTAAGATGCGGAAAATTAAACTTGGCCAAGTGCTTACCTCGGAATCATGAGACCTTGTCGTTTCAACTGAGTCTGGACAAAAACAGGACCATTTAACTGCAGGAGGTCCTTGGAGACCTCGTCGATCACTGCTTGGCGAGAAATTTCAACAGGCGGTGGTCGTCGGACTGAGCCAATATTCAGTCTTTTCTCAAGTTTGTTGAGAGTTCTCTTCCTGCAAAAATAAAGTCATAAGTAAAGCCTCCTGCAAGAGATACATAGGAGTGCACTGACCCGATAGCATAATTCAACTCATCTCTGAGACAGCTCAGCTTGATGTTGCGTGAGTATCCCCGCACCGTGTATTTTTGCAGTGCCTCAATCAGCTCTTCATCCGACGGCACTGGGAAGTATTCAGTCTGGTTCTCAGAGTTTCATGAAGGTGCTCACCGATTTGAGTCCTGTAACCGTTCTTTCCGGTTGGATTTGGCATGGAGCTGAAATCAACAGGCAAGGAGGAAGTGGATGTAAAGCTGAATTGTTGCTGAAACAGGTACGGGCTTTTATACCCGGAGAGCGGTACAAACCCGACCACCGCCCCCCCTGGTCCGTTCGCGCTGCCAAGTATAAAAGCCCAGCTTGGTCAACTGCAGTACTTACTTGTGTTTCATCGGCACTCCCACTTCCACTTCCACTATGTCACAGCCCGAGTGCGAAGACTGTGGCCTGCACTTCCCTCTCCAGCAAGGCGATGGCCGTTGCCGCAAGTGTGACAAACTCAAGGGCCACAACATCCAGTCCGATGAGTACAGTGAAATTTCGGTACTTCTTGTTTTCTTTCCACCTCCGAGGTTGCGACTGACTTTTACTCACAGGAATGGCGGCAGTGCTCTTTTTGCGGTGTCACTAGACGTAACAACATGCCGACTCCCGACCTTGGGGAGCACCAAACTTGTGGCTCCGAACCGTGCACAAAAAAGGCACAAGGACCCAGCGCACCTGGTAAGCAGACCCCGTTCTTTATCCCAATAAGTCTGACAGCCTCCCCTGAATACATAGCGAGCCAGGCCAATGTTCCGGAGACGTATATGGACCGCGCTTCCGCGACTGCGAAACGATTTGGCACGGGTCCGACCATGTCCCGAAAACCAGGACCGGGTACCACTCTCACAACCAGTTCTCTCCTGCACCATGAGCACGGTGGAGGTAATCCTGGCGAAGACAAGATTACCATCACATGGGCCGTAAGCTTTTGTGAGCTTGCATCCCCCGGTTCCTGTTCTGAACAATCTTTCAGATACGAGAAGGTCGAGCCCCGAAGCAAACCAGTACGACTCTTGGAGTGGGTGCCAAAAAATGGGCTGTCTCTATCGGCTTGCCAGGTATGTGTTCATTACTGCTAGTTCAGCATTGTAACCGATTTTATTTATTTGTAGACATCAAGTCATATCTGTTCGACACCATCAACATCGAGTGGGGACGCTCGTACTCAACCCCTCTATTGAAGTATAACTCTTTCCTTCCCAGCTTGACCATAGCTCACTCATTGTTGCACATAGCGAGGAGGTCACATTTCGATTCCACGGGAACAAGCTCCTCGAAATCAACACGGCCAACATGAACCTCGGGCAATTCTATGCGTTCTATAGCACACCTAGTCGTGCTCAGATTTATCTGAGTGCTGTTCCTGCCGCCTGGAAGTCGATGGCAAGGGGCAATAGAGGTCCCATCCTTCATCTTGAGCTGTTCATTGACTCTGCAATGGTGTGTCTCGTCCACACATTTTTTCCCGCTTATCTCAAGGTTGCCAGTTTTCGGCCCGTGTTGAGCTCTCCGAGGGGTCTCAATCGGCAAACTCCATGATGAGCTCCGGTGCTGCTCGAAAGCGGACGCTTAGCAGCGTGAGTGAGGGTTCCAATCGTGGCAATCCGGCCAGTAAACGAATCGGTAAGAGTGGCACACTCTATTTAACTCGGTGTATTGATGTGTTGCAGCTCCTATGAAGTCAATGTTTCGGCCCACGGACTCCGGGAGCATGCAGGTGCACAAACGGTCATCCGTCACTCTCAAAAAACTTGTCTGCATCATCGACGAAGCAAGTGGTCTGACCGAAATAGAGGAGACATCGGAGACCGTAATTGGAGGAATTCGTGACACATACTTTGCCCGTGGTGCGATGAAGAATGCCTATGATGTGAGCTCCTGTGCACCTCAACTACCTTGTGTCTAACAAGACTTATACAGTTCAAGACTGAGGACGGCCGTGGCCTGGTTGTTAAACGCTTCTATCGAACCACTGAACCTGGTTCAAATGTTATGGCTCCTCCCCTTTCCGTCGCAACCAATGCCATTGAGATCTATCTTGAATTACAGCGCCTCAGCCTCACAGCTTATTTTCTGAAGGCTTTTTTTCAGCACGCAACAAAAGAGGGTGTGGATGTTTACACCGGTGCGCAATCCCCTCCCACAATTCTTCAGATCTACTCACTTTGTATCCCAGCTATTTCCATCGCCGATGCTTGGCTTGGGGAAGAGATTCTTCGACCGAGTATTGCGTCTGGTGTTTCAAAGATAGATGTGTCTCACCCAGGCATGACTTGGTTGGTTGAAGGCAAACGTGCTACGACTGTTGAGCACTTTACCTTCACTCTGAATCATCAAAATCGGCGCCACGACCTTTGTGCCCAGACCATTCACGCCTTCGCCCACTTTGTGTATGGCAACAGCAACAGAAATATTGTTCTCGCGGACATCCAAGGTATTCCCATGTGTCTGCCTTTGCTCTCCCTGTGCCTGATATTTTACAGGAACCCCCGCGCACATAGACGGACAGGACACGATGGTTTTATTCGATCCAATGACGCACACTCCAAACGGGTATGTTATATTTCCCCACTGGTTCCGCACCACTGATATTTTGCAGTGACTCCGGGATTGGGGATTTCGGGGTTTCTGGAATCAAGTCCTTCATCCGCGACCATGTGTGTGGTGATGTCTGCCGGTCCCTCTCCCTCAACGGATCTGTTCCTCTCACGGCTTTGGAAACGGATGATTCAGACGACGAGGCCTCAGCTCCTCGGTCCTTGTCAGCTCCCACTCGAAGCCTTCCATCCACCACCGACGTTGTTGCAGTAGCTTGATTGTGTTGGTTCACAATTATACTACTTTGTGCTGTCGTAGTATTTTTTCTGAACAATGATACTCGAGTCTCAACGGCCACCAATGACGTAGATGGATTCCGAGGGACCCCTTGTCAAAAGTCCACCTGCATCATCGACCGCTCCGGGGACCATTCAATTGTCCTATGTTCTGATTCGTGGTTCCCGAGGGACCCGGAAAACAAACATAGGCAAGTTCTTGAGAGACCGGAAAGATGGCTGTGCTGAGTGCGATGAAGACCTCGTCGAAACCATTAGGTAATTCGACGAGGTCTTCATCGCACTTGCCGCGTAGTGCCGAGTGTGCCGAATGCCGCAGAAATGACGAATACTATATGCAAAAAGCAGAGCGTCGGAGGGGTTCGAACATGCAATTGAGTAATCTCCGTGGCCACTACCACTACTGGTCATCCAAGAAGCCAATAGATGCAAGGTTGGAGTTATCGTGTAATGTAGTTGCCATCAGAATTATTCTCCTAATATCTGGTGAGCTCCATTCTTCGCCCAGCCGTCCCCTGCAGCCGTTGCGCAAAACAACGTAATAAAGTGGTCCCTCCTTCATACAAAAGCTACTACCGACAACCAACCCACAACTCTTTCCTGGATGTTGAGTTCAGGGTTCGAACACACGCAGCCAAAATCGAAAATCGAAGCGTGCCCATCCCGCGTACCCTACCCAACTCTCGACAACAAACAATTAAGGTTTTAATGCACATGTTCAATTAGGCTTTCAAACAACGAAGTTACACCCTGGGAAATGTGGGAACCATGGTTCGGACCATGGTTGATATTGATCGACCAATCCGAATTAATGGTGCTGAGGCAGCCAAGAGGTAGCAAATATTCAGTGGCCCGCCTTTGTGAGGCATTCTGGAAGGACAATGGAAGAGGAAGAAAAGGGAAGAATCAATTAAACAAGCTAAAATAGGTTGGGGTGCATCTGTCTAGCAAGGATGAGAGCCTCCGTCCACAAATGTGCCACCTCTGTGTCGTCAACAGCTCCAGCCAAGTGGCCAATGGACTCCTCCACAAACTGAATCTCCGCCGCAGAAAAAGGGCCAGAGGGAGGTTCCACTGCGACTTCGTTGAGGCGGTCAGGCGGTCCAGAGCGACCGATCCACGAGGTAGAACCTTCATCGGCAGGGTTGTTCTCTTGTCGGGACTCCAACAAAGTCTCGTCCCGCAGGCCCTCCCAATCCACACCATAAACTTCCAGCTCAGCGTCTGACATCACCTCACCCACGTCCGTCCCTCGCACACCGAGTGCAAGCATGTCAAAACCGAACATATCCGCCGGGCTGCGGTTGGGGCCATCGCGAATCCGAATCTGATGCTGGTTCCAGGACTCCATAAAAAAGCGGAGTTGCTGGTTGATTTGATGCAAGAAGAAGAAATGTAGGAGCCAAATATGGTAGACATTGTTGATGTTGAGACCGTGGTGGACTTCGAGGAGAATGAAGAGGTCCGCCCACGTTGCACCAATCTGGGCAGTCACATCTGCCCACAAGCGCTCAATGCGCACATTATGAACACTTCTGGGGCCCAAGTTAGCCTCACAGCGGAAAGCGGAGGACAAACAAAACGAACCTTCCCCATATATACGAGCCTCGGCCTTCGCCATGGAAGTGTTCCATCCAGGCGGCGACCAGAATATTCTCCACCCCATGGTCACCGCGCAGACGTGAAGGTACCCCGTATATTTCCACAGCCGCAAGGAACAGGTCGAGAACCGTTTGGCCACGGTTGTTGTTGCTGGCCAGCAGCCCAGTAATGAGGCGCGAATAACCATCAATGAACCCGTGGATTACGATTCCCCAGCGGATGAGTCCTGATGGTCACAACCGTTAGCCACACAACCGAGAAGACAGAAGAATGAGAGTGTACCATGCTGTCCATCGTGGTGCCATAGCGAGTTGGGTCCCGGAACATGGTATGTGCGGCGCCGTATGGTGATGCGCTGGAAAACCCTCTGGACAGGGTCAACACGTATGAGCGCTTGTCGGATCCTCTCTCTAGGTACGTGATGGCCCAGGCGGCGAAGCATGCCATCGAACATAGTTATGCCCGCCCTGCGATAGTGCCGCCGCAGTCTGATAAGAAGTTCATCCAGCTCGTCGTCGGATATGCTGGAGAGTGGACCCGTGTAGGATGATATAGAGGGACCCGCATCCGGTTGCTGAGTTTCCGAACCGGGGTCGACTAGATAATCCTCCTCCTCGTTTGAACCATCAGCGATGGGATCTGGAATATGGAATGCTAGTGCTGAAGGCTGCTCTCGAGGGACCGTAATGCCATATGCAAGCAGCGCACTTCGCACCGTAGGCCGGCTGAGCCCCAGGAACCTAGCTATGCTTGACGTAGAGCGGAGCGAATAAGCCCATTGAAGAAATCCAGGATCGATCTCAACCGCTGGGCGACCGCGAGCACCGGTTTGAATCGTTCTAACCACAACAGGGTGCCCTTGGTGCGACTGATCCACCACGTCCTCGTATTGCAGGCGGACGTCGTTTTGCATCGCTCCCACATTGTGCAAGATGAGTGCAAGTTCCTCAGCGGGAAATATGGCCGCATACTGTGGGGTTCAGTCAGCTGCAATCAAGACATTTAAGAAATTCCACTGACTTCGTTGACGAGGCCAAGGTATTGATTCAAGTCATCACCGAGTCTCCACAAGACAACTGCGTCGGCGGAATTCGCAACAGCATCGTGGACAGTGCTTTCATACTGGTGGTAGCGTTGTCGAAATGCATCCAACAGCTCTTGCAGTGCGGGCACCGAGAGCGACATGGCAGTTTGACCGCAAGTTGGCTCCCGGCACGGGCCGAGCTCATGTTCAGGTGACTTGACAACAAGACCACACACGGATAACTTCCGCTCCTCCTTTATGGACGCGGTCGACGCGGTGGCCATGGGTGCCATGGAGGCTGTTTCTTGTACTCTCGTTGCTCTCCCCGATGCACATAACGAGCCGGGGATTCAGACCCACGACTTTTCCGCTCTTTTTATCCCGACAGCATCACTCAAAGTGCATAGCACAAACACGGTCTCTATTGACCTCTCTACGCTGGTAATGGCCATAATCATTCATCTGAATTCCTCCACCACATCCACCGGAGCTATCCCTGATTCCTTATATTCGCTTCTGACAAACTACGAGGCACATCCTTCGATGCGGCTTTCCACGACGCGCGCACCCATCTTCGATCACAGGATGCAGAATCCAGCATTTGGGTATCGCAGCTTAGGCTACTTCAGGTCTGCCATCGCCAGCTCCCTCCAACTCTGCACGATCCGTCCCGACTCGGACCTGTGGGAGATGCGGGCATGGATAGATCAGCTTGTTGTTCTCGACGTCCGCATAGACCGACACTTTATTCTCGTTTTGTCGGATTATGGACAACCACGTACGGACCATCGGCCCCCGAGTGGTCAGACTTCCAATTTATCTGACCTCACTCCTTACCCTCCTATGCAAACTGGAGCCGATAGCGCGGACACCTTCTTCCCCATGACTGACCTGTTCGACTTTAAGTTCGATGACCCTGCCTTGTATAATATGATTGAGTACTGTGCGTTGTCCCACTGCCATTCAATACAGTCAAACTGACGTGCCACTACCAGTCGACCCCAATATGGGCATTCCACCGTCAAGCACATCATTGTCTCCTCCACCATCTCATACATCGAGTCCCTCACCGTTTAATACTCCTAGATTAGGGTACTCCTCGCCCTCCGATACATCTAGCTCCGATGACTCTTCCTCCAACCATCTCTTTCCCCAACCCAGTGTCTCATCGCGATGTTCGGCGTTGGGGGATATGCTGACCAGGAGAGCGCTCCGCGCAAGGATGGTCTTGCTACTCCGCTTGAAAAGCGTGCAGCAGCATTGACCCAGAACAATCTCTATGCTCCCGGGGCTCTCAAGACCCTCCGCTCTCGTCTGCGGCCTCCCGTCCTGGTGTGATCATACTCTCTTTTTTTCGTTACCTACTTGCTCGCTATCTTCTTTGCTGTCCTTTCCACTCCTGCTGTCCTCTTTTGTGCTCCTTCCGACTCCTGTTGCTCTGTACTTGTATTTGCCCTTAGTGCGCTTCCTCCCCTGCCCCGTAGAATGTACCACCATCCCCGATACTTCTGTTGTATGACCACTCTGTACACCATCTTCGGCAAAACAAACCAAAAATACTGTATCACCATTTACTTATCCTAACTCCAGTTCCGTACTTTAATTTAAACTCGCTCCGCTCCATAAGTTCTCAGTATTTACATTATCTTCTAGTCCTTCTACAACGTTGCCATATTCACAACAATATACACGCTTTTAACTGTTCGATACGAGTGAGCGCAGGGAAATCGGTTGTGCAGGGTCTCAGCTGCGCAGAAGGCATCAGTGTCAAGTCACTGCATTCTCTCAGTCCCTAGGCAGTGGTTGCCCTGCTCGGCCTTGCTCGGCCTAGGTACCACGACCGCGGATAGCCACCTCTGCCTTGGTATCAAGGCATCGAGGCCTTGGTACCTAGGCAGAGCTAGGCCGCGCAAGACTCGCGCTGCCTTGAGGCTCGGGGAACGCAGTGAGTGTGCGTGTGCGTAGAGACAGATACCCAGACGTACGTACCTACGTGTACTGTTGTACGGTACATTCGCGTGCAGGGTCTCCTCCTTCTCCATATGGTCAGTCGCAAGCACATCACCAAAAGAATAACCAGCCAACCTCTTTCAGCATCCCAAAGCCATCCTCGGTGCCGGAGGACTCGTCCAAGTCGTCGTCGGAGGTGGAGGCAGGGACGGCCTCAGTGGCTTTGACCAACGTGGTGAAGTACCGCACGATGGAGCGATGCGAGAGCCGCGATAAGGTGTTCACCTCGCGGAAGATCTTTGTGTCGGAGATCTTCTTGACTGCAAGAGCGTATCGATATTCTACGGCGGGGAACAAAGACCCGTTGCAGGCACCAGCGTATATCCGCGAATCAATCTTATTCCGCGCCTACACAACCGAGCCAGACGCGCCCTTGCCCTACCAGCACCAACCAGACTTAGCGACAGCATCATTGGATACAGAAACGAACACACCAGCATCTCCAACTCCTCCTAACCCTCCTTCCACCTGCTCGTCTGCCGAGCGCGCTGCGGAGCGTGGAAGTACTCGAGCTCGGGCGAACCGTATTTGCCAGGGATGGGCGTCTTGGGTCCTGCGGAATCATCGTTAGCAATTCTTTTCGAGCCGAGTGTGTGACGACGCACCGAAAGCGACCATAGCTACCTCCGGACTTCCCCTGCCCATCCCCAGGCTCATCTGCACCCTCCCCCGCGCGGCGGCGCCTCTGCTAAAGCGGCGAGCAACTACAAGCCGCTGTTTTTCTTCTTCGGACGAGCATGCTGAGCGCGTGGCGCTGCAGGTTGGACAAGATGTTCGCTGGCGTAGGGATGTTGTTGATTTTAATCGACAAGGAAAGAGAGGAGGACTCACACCCACGCACGGCGCCTGCGCCACCACCAGGGCCGCCCGGAAAGCGCGCCATGACCTCCAGCCCGCAGAGTATCTGCATCAGGACAATTCCCACCGCGTGGATGTCGCGTGTAGAGTAGGGTCAACTCCGTGAGCACCGTCTTCGAGCCTGGAGGATGCGGTGTTAGTTAGTGCACTTGGTTCGACTCGCACGAGAAACGCAGCACCACGCCTTGGGCAGCTACTCCTCCTCCCGCTCCGCGTCCAGAGGAGCGAACAGATTGCGAACAGATTCGACCGATGCAGGTCGAGGAGGCGCGTGTAGAACACCGGTTTCGTGAGCTTCGCGACTTTCGTCTTGTTATTGCTGCTCGGCGACGAGGGGAAGAGGGGGCAGCAGATCGTGATGGAGTCGGCAGTGACGCCTGCGGGACGGTGTGCATCAGATGAAGAAAAGAGGAATCAAAGAATTGGACGAGACGCACCCCGCCCTCCCCGGCACCGCCGCCCAACACCTACTCGCCGCTGGCAGCACACACATCGTGTCCATATCCCTGCCAGCGGAGGCTCCCAAACACGGCGTCGAGAGCTCGATACACATCGGGTATTCGAGGGGGATACAGCAGTGGCATGAGGATAGATACAAACAGGTACAAGAATGCACTAGTGTGGAAGACACAGTGATATTGGGTGGCAGCCTAATGAAACGGATATTGTTGCGCAGCAGGCAAAACGGTGTCTTCTTGTGCAGGTTTATGATCATCAACAGTTTTGCTGGTCTTGACTGCTTCAGCGCTGGCTGCCCTGGTGCAAACGAAAGCGGGATTGTATTCTTTGACTTGCATCATCTTGCGTATCTGCTGAGATGAGATGAAGTGGGAAGCAAGAAGAGAGACTAGAGTAAGCGGCGGAAACTTGGAAGCGCTTGCCAGATGTGATGCGCTCGGCCGACAACTCCGACAAACTGACCTTGCTCTCAGCCACGACAACTTGTACATAAGTAGTTCCTGGCTTGCGGCTACGCTTGGCTAGATGTGAATTGGATAATGAAATTATGATGAATAGACTGCCCTAGAGGATATTCTAGTCCGGACGCTGCAATTTCCACCGCTGTCTTCGGGTCTTTTCTGGTTTTGCCTTGGCTTACAACTACTGGAGACTTGAGTTTGCTCCCATGCTTTAGAATGCACACCTGTAGCATTTTTGACTGTAGTGAAAGACAAGTAAGCAACGAGTTACTTGAATATGGACAGAAATTTGATGCCTCACTTGCGGTCCATCTTGCGCCATCCACACTACCTAGTGATACATAGAACTATTTTTGGGACCTACCTAGGATGCCCTTGGGCACTTCTACCACCTCCAATCGAGCTTTACAGTGTGCTAAAGCTCACCCTAACTCGCGCGGAAATTTGATCTGCGATCAAACATTGATCTCTCTGCTTCAACTGTTGGGTTGGACGGCGTCTGGGTCTTCAGATGTGTTACTGTTCTTTATGAAGCTATTGTCTAGCTGCAGAGAAAGACACGCGACCTTGGTGCCTTGATTTGAATTGCACTTGACTCACACAAAAGGATAATAGCTGATCAATTTGCGAAGGTCTCACATTTGTACTAAACTACGCCGTCCTCAATCTCTTGCTACGTCTGGGACCGTCCCCTGGCGTCTCACTCCCCAGCACCTCCTCGTTCTCTTTGTCTTCGACTGCCATCTTCTTCTTACGAGACTTGCCTTTGGACTCATTCGTGATCGCCTTGAGTTTTTTGAGCGTCATCGGTGTGCGAGGACGACCAGGAAGACCGGTGCGATTCTAAAACTATTATGAAACATTGAATCAAATTTTAAGGGCTCGAAGGTACCTTGGGCGGATGACCGCGGTGAATGAGAGCCTTGGCTTGCTCAAGGTCTGTCTTGTTGTTCACCTGCTCTCGAAAAGATGCTGCACCGAGCGTAGTCGCAAAACCGGCGTTCGAGATGTCATTGAAGGCGGTGTTCTGCGCGCCACATATTCAGGAGAGAATCCAGAAGACAGAGGAACTTCGAAACGGACCTCGACACGGACAGGCCATCCGCGAGGAACTTGTGCGAGGATAATGTGGTACCTAGCACCGTTGCTCGCCTCGAAGCAGCGGACAGGGACCTCCTTCCACTGTGTCGTGATGGGCGTGAATTCCTTGAGGTAGGGCGTCCCTGCGCTATCGTTCAGCGCACCAATACGACCATGCACATCAACACGCACCGATGATGTGGTCTGGATCGAACAAACCGTTCTGCAGGTACAGGTTATAGATCGCTCTTGGGACCCTAACCGAGGTTCGGCGGTAGACAGAGACGTAACTCCAGATGAAATTACGATCGGAGGTGCGGTTGAACGCGAACGGATTGAGGGAGTTGGGCCGGCCGCCACATGCCTTCAAAAACTCCGGCGACGTCCAGCGAGCCATAAAGTGCGGAACGTTAGTTCGAAATCGCATATACAGGACATTGTCGCTGCAAAGCACGAAGCTGGGCGTATCCGGATGAATCGCAACTTCGTAGAGTAGATCACTCGCCAAGTGTTTACCGATCCCCCCTCCCGGCCCATGAGCGTTGTTGAGCACATCGACAATAGCAATCTTCTTCTTCTTGCCGGCTTGGAGCACCTTCCTGCGCCATTCGTCAAGATACTCCAAGGCGTCCTCGCATTCAAAGAACCAATCGGGACCCCCAGCGAAGCCCTCCCACAGCCGCTCCTTCCAGACCTAAACAATTGGAAGTGAATTAACTCAGGGCGCTCAAAAAGAATTCGGAAAAGAACATCACCAATGAGTCGGGATGCAGATCTGCAAGAGTGAACTTCCGCGACGAGCTAACAACGTGGAAACGGGCCAAGCGACTAAAGTCGCTGATCACGAACGCGTGCGCGTCGGTCAGGATAGCGCCCAGGACAGTGATGGTGGTCTTGTCGCGCTCGCGGGATCCAGGGTGACAGGGTCGATGAATTTGTCCGCCAACAGGAAGGACCGCATCTGTTCAGCCTTTGCCCGGTCATCGTTGGAGCCCGGGATGCAGCGCCACGGTGGAACAAGGAGCAGAAAGTCCGTTCTGCTCATGCTGGTGATATTCCCCTCGAGGCCAAGGTGGCACACCAGAGCATGCTGGCACAGAATGAGTGACCAGTAGAGAAGAAGCAACCTGCGCGTTGAGTACTCACATAACCTGCGGTAAACACCAAGCATTTTCCGCGAACCGCGACATGGACTGGGCCAGACGCGAGCTTCTGCGTGACGAGATGCTTCCAGTCGGCGTCGTCTGGAATGCGATTCATATCCCACTGGTCGACGTAGTCGCGGGGCTCAGGCTCCTGCGCGTCGTCGTAGTCTCCGCGATCCACGCTGAGTGTCGAGTACGCCTTGACCTCGGTTCCAACGGTAAACGCGCGCGGAAATATATAGAGGTGACCTCCGGTATGTCAGGCAGAGAATTGACGCGTCGCTGGGACTGCACACCTTCAGGCCATTTAGGCTCTTCTAGTTCTTCCGCACCCCACTCCAACGCGTCCTTGTACTGCGCTATACTGGCCTTGTATTCGTCCCGTAGGTCGTTGTTGATCTGGTGAGCCTTAACATTGGACACCTGCGCCTCGGGCATCCTCGCGGAGTGAGGTGAGCGAAAGAAACGCGAGATGTCACGGTGTCACCGTCTCATCAATCTTCCCTACCACCACCACAGGCCTCGCATTCGACCCCGCCTTTCCCGAATAGGGCAATAACCTTCACTGCATGGTTGCTGTGTAACGCACTCAACAACGAGAAGCTCACTTTGCGCACCGTTTTGGGCCGCAGAAACCGACTCGGAGGGGATCTATGAGGTGTGTGGATTATCCGCAAAGTCTCAAGGCTCTTTGTGAATTAAAGTGCTTCGCGACCAGCCATGGCTCTTCAAGCCTTCGATGTTTTTTCAAGGTTGATTTCCGCCAGCAGTATCTAAATACTCGCACCAGCCACACTCGATCGACCCAGACATTCCGGCACCCCGCGGGTGCGAGTGCGAAGCGAATAATGCGAATGCGACGAACGCAAAGATCTGGAGCACGAGCAGCAGCGAGGAGCGCGAGCGCATCCGTGACTTTTGGTCGGCGTTGGCGGAGGGATTTGGTGAGGGTGGAGAAGGATACAGTGTTGATTCGTTGGCAGGAAGCGGTCAGTCTTCTTGCCTCTCCGTCCCTTGCCTCTCGGTCCTCAGTCCTCAGTCCTCCTTCCTTGTTCCCTCTCCCTCCCCCTCCTCGTCCTTGTACTGCCCAACACAATATTAACGCCACCCCACCCAGCACGGCCATCGAAGACGAGCCCTCGAGCAATACGCGCTCTACCAGCAACAATACCTCTCCTCCCTCTCCTCCGCCAACGTCGACAAGCGGCGGGGACCCGGACGACGACGTGTACGAGGAGGCCGAGCCCGAGCCGGACGAAGACGACCTCGACGACGACCCCGAAGACGATGATCTCGACCCCGAGGACGAGCTCGAGGAGGAGGAGGATTTGGACGACGACCTGGAGGAGGAGGATGAGAGGCCGCCGGCGTCTGCGCCGGTTGCTGCGGCGCCGAGGCAGCAGGCGCAGACGGCTGTCCGGGGCGGGGGGCCGCCTGGGCGGGGTGGGCCGCCAGGTGGAAGGGGGGTGCGCCAGGTGGGAGGGGTGGTGCACCTGGGAGAGGAGGAGGTGGGGGTGTGGATACGAAGGGCAAGAGCACGGCGGCGCTTGGGGCGGGGGTTGGGGGTGAGTGGCTTCTGCTGTTTCTGTTTCTTTTCTTTCTTCGTCCATTCCTACCTACATTCCTGGATTCATTCGGTTTTTTTCGATGTCCCCTGCTTCAGTTTCTTTTAGACTGCTTCGTTCTTTTACATTGATCGATGGCTTCGCTCTTCCCTCACCTTTCCTCGCTCTTGCGCTCACGTTTGCTGCGCCCCCGCACAGGCCCGACAAGCATCCTCACCGTCGCGGACGACCTGCTCAAGAACGACGGGGGCAGGTTTTTGGAGATGATGGAGCAGTTGGTGCGTTTGGGGCCTTCTTTTCTACCGCGACTTTTGCTTCTGCGGCGGGGTTTGTGCGTCCGGTGTTGCGATGGCTTGCGCTTTTTTTGTGTTTCTTGTGCTCCACCCAATATGCCCGTTTTGGTGCTTTGGGGCACAGATTCGAGACGCCGTTATCGGAGACACGAGTTGGCCGGGGCGGGGGAGATGCGTGGGCAGGCATCGAGAACGGCTCCTCCCCGATCCCTTTATTCCCTCCTTCACCTCACAAAGATCCAATGCTGATGACCTTTATTTATTTATTTTTAGGCTGAACGTCGACTGGCGCGCAAGGAGGAGGAGAGGAGGAAGCAGCGCGAGAAGAAGAAGCGTGGGGAGGAGGAGCGCGGGAAGGCGGAGCGGCGGGACCGTGAGGAGCGCGAGCACAAGGCTAGGGAGCGCGGAGCATGGGCGGCCAAGGAGCGTCGGAGTCAGTTGGCTCCTGGATTCCTCCGTCCCACCACACCGGTCTAATTCGACCCGCCTCTTCATAACAGGACAACAGGCTCCCATATACCCCAAAACAAGAAGCTCAGTTGCCAGGGCCTCGGAAACCTCTTTACCGCACGGACTCGGATGGCATCTACTCATAACTAGGTGTGTTTCTCCGGAAATTTACAAGGCTCCTTTTCGTGGATTGAACGGGTACACAACCAGCTCATCACCCAACAAGCTTTCAAATCATGCTGGCACTGCGAAACTGTGTCTAAATACTCGCACCAGCCGACCCAAACACCACCACTTCCACACCTGCTTCGTAACTCTCCGCTGCCGTCGAGCTCGAGCTATCGCTCCGGAGAGGACATGCAAAACTTGCTCGCAATGGCCAAGAAGGCCCCCGCCCCTCCATTGATGGCCAACTACTCCGAAAAGCTTACCACGATTTCCTGATGAGTGGCAACACCCTCCACCACCTCGCCGCCGCCTGGCCGCTACAACGCTCTCCGCAACCATCCAGGGAGGAAAGGACAAGGACGCGGGGGACACTGCCTGCATAGCAGGCCAAGTCCTCGTAAGCGCGCTCGCTGTCTGCTGGAATCTCGTCCGCGAAGGCGCGTCTCACTGTCCACCTACCCGTACTTCCCTCCTCGCCGACGCCCTCGCGCGCAATGTCCTCCGCCGCGCACCCCGCTATCACGCGCCTCTACAACGCCCCCGAGGTGTCGTTTGACCCACTCGCTTCTGCTCCGAGGTCACCTCCATTCTGCGGAAATTGGCCGGCAGTGAAGACTACAAGATCTATGTTCCCCCCCTGCGGCGCGCTGTGCGTCCAGCTTCATCATGGAGCTCGTGACCCTGTTCCGCGAAGCGGCTGCCCTCGTGTACGTTGCCTGCGCGCGCCCTCAACTTTCCATCGCCCTCGAGCGAACAGCGGGTCCCGCGAGCCCGTCTTCTTCGACGCATGCATCGCAGCGGACGACGTCATCGTCGAGACCGAAGACGGTGTCTTCAGCGCCAACAACGAGTCGCAGATCGACGGCGTCGGGATCGATGTGGATCCGAAGAATGCGAGCGCGGTGTTGCGGGTGGCGTTGGCGCTCGAGGGCGCGCTGCAGCAGCTCGTGCAGGTCGATGTGGACCCCATCGTGGCGTCGAACGGGACGGCGGGCGGGTTCGTGCTCAAGACACCGCACGAGGGGAAGCGCATTGCACATGGTACGCATTCATTCTCCTTGGTCCCTTCGCAAACCATGCTGACTCGCTACGCCTACAGTCCTCGTTGGCACGCAGCGAATGCGACCCAGGTTGTGGCGGACACGATCGCAGCTGCGACACCGATGGACGTGCTTGCGCCGCGACCCGCACCGTCTTCCGCTTGCTCAGCAACAACAGCAGCAACAACAGCAAGGCATGGCTGCGCTCCCCTGCGCCACCACCCCTCACCAACCCCAATCCCCACGCCGGTAACACCAACCCGCACGCAAACGCGAACATCTCCAACCTGAAAACACCCCCAATGGGACTGCGAATGTCGGCGGCGTGAGCGTAAACGCAAAACGGAGCGCGACCGCGCAGCCTCTGGTATTGGCCCCCCGCCTATGCCCTTTGCCTCCCAGCAGCCTCAGGACCCATGCGCACCCCAAGACTACATGCCGACCAGCAGCCCCACGACAACAACCTTTGCCCTGACGAGCTCGCACGCCGCCGCCCGCGAGCGTCAGCGCAAGCACCGCCAGCTCTTCAAGCAGCGCAAGATGCGCGAGCGCGGGATGGATATGGGCAACGAGGTTATGGGTCCGTCTCGACGAAATTCATTACATACCGCGTCAACACACCAGCAGGTCCTTGCGCATGAACTCCAACAAGCGCAAGCCGCACATGCCCATCATCTTCGGCACCAGCATGCCTAGACCGCGCAGAACGAGCCCCCGTTTCCGCAGGGCGCACATGGCGGACAGACCTTTGCTACGACGCTGCTGCTGTCATTCTCCTGCACACCACTCCTCAGACAACATCTCCTTAGCTCGCTCAACATGTCCAATGAGGAGCTCGCCTCTCTCGAGCCTGTTCTTGCCGAAGCTTGGGACCGCTGGGACCAAGGGGTGGGTGGCTCTCCCTCCCCTTTCTCCTTCTACTTACTGACACTTTTTGCAGCGCTGCATGCGTTACGAACATCCCGATGACTTTCCCCCCATGCCTCCCGGCGGCTCTTCTGCATACCAGGGACCCCACCCCCCGGCTACCCTGCGCCCCCACCTCTCGCCAAACCCAATCCCAACGCCAACGCTGGTATCACCAACCCACACGCGAACATCTCCAACCCGCATACACCCCCGAACGGGACTGTGAACGTCGGCGGCGACGGACAACATCCGCACGCGCTTCCAGCGCATCGTGTCGCACCCCCACGCCGTTCCGCTCGGAGACGTATGCGGCTAATGGCGGGGAGGGCGGGTTTCAGGGTGGGAGTGGGCACGGTGAGGGCGAGACGTGAGCGCGGGTGGGAGTGAGGCACAGGAGGCCATTGACCCGTATCTCGGGGCGGGCGAAGGGAAGGAGGTGGAAATGAAAACCGAGTAGGGTGTCGTCTTCCTCCCTCTCTGCGGTACCATCTTCGACTTGCTCCTTCCATCGTCCCGAGTGCTGGTCGTCGGCCCATCAACATATTTCCTCGCGGTGGTTGTGCGGGTGTGTGCACCATCGGTATGCTGCTTTCTCGTCTAGACAGTGCCGTGTAAATAAGTTTCCGAACTCGCGAGTTGACTGTCTCATGCCCAGTACCATGACCATCAAGTAATATTCTGTAGTAGCCTCTGTGTAAACCTAAACACCTTTCTTTTCCTTGGTCTTGCATATAAATATTCCGCATCCCATTCCTGAACGGACTTGTGAGTCCGGTCCAGGTGATCAGAAAGAGTAACCATTCTGATCACAAACTTGTATCTTTCCACTCTTTCAATGTCCCTAATGGCCTCGTCGGGCGCCGACATCCCAGCAAGTCTGACTAGGAAGCACAACAGCTGGGGCCAGGACGACAACTTCTACGAGAACCTATTCCTCGACACTGTCCGATACGGCACTCCGCCACCAGACGACACTCCTGTATCCTCGCTCGCAGGCCCTTCTTCTGCTGCGGCATCCATGTATGTATGGCGACGACGACGACGTGCGCCTCACCGGCGAGCGCAAGAAGACAGTCTGCTATAGCGTGTCCCCGTCTCCGCTCAAAAAGACGGGCACCGCGATCAAGCATGTCTCCCAGAACCTCCGTCGCACCAGTGTCCGCGTCGTCAGCATGTCCACAAACAACGGTGGCGCACTGGCGCCCATCGACTGCCAGACGATACACCGGTCGAGGAGCACCTTCCGGACTTGTCCCAGTCACTGCCGTTGCGGGGGCGGACACTCCGCGCATCTCAATGCCGCGAGCCCGTAGCCCCTCCCCTCTGATCAACTCAATCGCATTCCCCTCCCATACATCTTGCACTCCCGTAGCCCATGTACTCGTCACTCAAATTGCAATCGTTTTGAATCAACCTGCGGTATTGCTGTTAGTAATGGGAAGGAGAAATTCGAGCCAAACTCATGCAGAGCGAATCCACCCCAACACTTGGTTCTAGCTAACGGCGTCTGTCAAAAAAGAATCCAAGCGGGACAACATTCACCTCGCAGTCAAGCACATCGACGGTATGCGGCTACCCTCGGACCCGATGTCGGTGCTTACCCGCGCTCGCAGTCTCTCCAGTCTCTCCCCTGACCCGCTTTCCTCCTTCCTGTCGTGCCATCCATCCAGGACTCTCGCGCATCGTCCGCATGGCGTGAACACGCTGCGGTACTCCTTGAACATGAAGTATCCACACAGAGAGGTCCTAATTAACAACGCGCGGGATGGATGGGTCGAAATCAAACTACTTGAACTCAAGTCGGAAACTGTGCCGTTCCAGTTTTGGAGTTGGTGGACCTTGGTGAGACCTGCAATCAGGCAAGAGAGCGAGTGCTTACATCTCAATTCAGGTCAAGGTGCCACGGTTTGCCGATAAGTTCGAACGGGTTGAACCTCGGGAGAGATCGATGGGGGTAAGTGCATTCACAGACCACGAATCGTTCGTTCGGAGGTTACATACCTAGTGTCAAGTTGAATTCGGAGTCCTGTTGAGTTGGTTTGTGAATCCATTATCCGAGTAGCCGAGGTGAGTGGCAGCGGAGACGTTGGATTGAAGGCTGCCTCCGCCAGGCTACGCCAACGTTGCCGAAGTCAAAACTTTCACCGCGAAACACACCATTCCTTTTCCCTTCACTCGTCTTCCTCGGCGGGAATCACCGCATTGGCGATTTCTAGCATCAACCCCACCCAGTTCTTGACCAGCGGAAACGACAAGATTGTGCAACATTACGACTTGCATCACAGTACGGATAAAGTCCTGGCACCCTCAAGGGCCACACCAAAAAGGTCAATCATGTGGCGTTTCGCGAGCGTGAGGGAGAGTCCACACTCTTGCTCTCCAGTGGTGCGGACAAGATTGCTCAAATATGGTCGCACAACACGGCTTCTGGCGAGTACATCCCCACATCCACCATCCGAACGCACAAGAGTAAAATCACGGGGTTGGCTGTCCATCCACGGTCTACCTTGCTCGCTTTGGCTTCGGTAGACCTGTTCTACGCAGCAACACCTAGTTTATTGAACTGCGCTGCATCTCGGAGATAGGTTGAACCCCAAGATTCCCGTTTTTTTTTTTACTCTACCTCGGTGGTTCGTTTTGCCTCGAAGCTATACAAGGTCGCCAATAGTCAGTATGGGACGATGAAATCGTGTGGACGTCCTTGCAGTGGTCCAGTGTAAGTTTTCAACTTGTTGAACCGAACTTTATATTCAATGCAGAGTCTCGCTTCATCCATTCGAACTGAAACATTGAACACAAGGTGTGATGAAATCCCAGCGAACGAACGACTCTAGTCCCTTCCTCCCTCCCTTGATTCAAGATTCGGTTTTGCCAACAGCTTCTCAGTTCAGTTCATCCGCTCCGCGCCGTGCTTGGCTTGTTATGTATGTACTCGACTCAAATACTTGCTCACCGAATATTGTCTAGATCTCATGCACGCGCTGCCAAAGCATGAAGAATGGTATTTATCACGTCTGAACGAGGCAGAGGGGTCGGTCAGGGCTGCAGTTACAACCGTGCGCAGCGCACTCGATCGGGTGCGGGCACGAGGACCGGCGACGGACATCGCTGGTGTTACAGTTCGCCCCGCTCTCGTGTAAAATTTAGCTGCTTACCTTGTCAACGTAGTTCTCAAGCAAGTTCTGGAAGGTATGGTTCAATTGTACAAGAGAACAAGTGCTTACCTTTAAATTCAGGTCAAGGTGCCGTGGTTGACTGGTGAGTCTAAACAAGTTGAACTTCGGAAAATAACTAATCACTTCTGGTACGGAGGTTACATACCTAGCATTGAGTTGGATTTAAAGTACAGTAAGTTGGGTTTGGAGATGCACCCGCCAAGTAACCTAGGTAAGTGGGCACCGAAGAAGTTAGACTGAGGGTTGAATGCTGGTGTTGCGGTAACTAGCAAGGTTATTACGAGTCAAATTTAGTGAATAAGAAAGACTAGGACTCACCTGGTGTGAGGATCGGTCTAGATATGTCTAGGTCAGTAGTTCAATTTTGGTTCAGTGTTCACCGAACAATCTCTGTCTTGAGCCTTTGTGAGCCGTCAAATTCAAGTTCAATTGAACCCTCGACTGTTTTGTGGCGTGTATACGCGGATGCCAAGTACCGATCCTTTTAGGGGTTTGAATGCAGCCTCAAATGCTTGGTATGCTGACCTCCAAGGCCCCGGAATGTCTTCGAACGAAAAAGGCGGATATGCAGTGGAACAATCGAAATTTGATCGCAGATCAAAATTTCGCGCAAGTTAGGGTAAGGCTCAGCACACTTTGAAGCTCAATTGGAGGAAGCGAAACGACCCAGCAGCATCCTAGGCAGGTCCCAAAAATAGTTCTATGTATCCCTAAGGAGTGTGGATGGCAGAAGATGGACCGCAAGTGAGGTATCAAATTTTGTCCGTCTTGAAGTGACTTCTTGTTTTAAACCAACTTACTGGTGTTTCACTAAAGCAAAGGAAGAGTCTCCTTAGTATATGTGATGGTGGGAATGCCTCAGAATACGCAAACCAATAATGTGCCTGGCGCAGCGGCGACATTAAGCCAAAGGATCAAGATTTGATCGTAGATCAAAATTCCGCGCGGGTTAGGGTGAGCTTGAGCACACTGTAAGGGACAATTGGAGGTGGTAGAAGTGATCAATGGCATCCTAGGTGGGTCCCAAAAATAGTTCCACGCTTCACGGGGTGGTGTGGATGGCGCAGGATGGACCACAGGTGAGTCATCAAATCTTTGACCTATCAGACTACTTTGCGGGCTTCAGAAACCTCACAAATATCCACGGCGTCTCTGGATGAGATATCAGCCTACCTAACGTTAATCTGGGGGGCGCTGCTCCAAAGGGAGACGATGGGTGCAAGATAAATAGGTTGGGAGCAGAGGTTGAAAGCATGGATCGAAACTGGTTGAAGCGGGTTCAAGCTGAACCAAAATATTGAGCCGGCTTGATAGCAAGGGTTGCCAGTGCACTAGACTCAAATTTGCAGTCCATCTGTTGCATGAACCCCTAAGTCTCAGAGTAGATAAATAAATAAACAAAGAGTTGTATTCGAAACCGACTACATATACAGGAAGACAAAACAGGAATATACAAGAAAGACAATACAGGAGATTACAGAAAGCGAATCACAGTAGAGCAGGAGACAGAAGTATGGAGATGAAAGGAAGGGGAGAGAGGTCGTAGTAGTACATGGGTGAAAGATCATACAAGAGACAAGAAGAGGCCATGGTAGAGGGAGGAAGAGAGAAGGAACCATTCAAGACATGTTGTGGCGACCGATGCCGCGGAGGCACTGGTCCAGGAACCAGTAGTCGAAGGCCTCTTGGAAATCCCCCGCCTCCGACCCAGATCCAGGCCCATACTGCGCTTGAGCAAGGCGAAGGACGTGCTGCACCGGGTAGCGGATGGTGCGGAAGCAGGTTTGAAGGTGGAAGGTACCGTGGTTGGCGTAAAGGGCACGAGTGTCGTCGTTGGAACCGTGCGGACCATACCCAGCGTCCTGGGCACCAATGGGGCCCAACTAATGAAGTATGAGCGATGATACGAAGAACGAGAAGAGACAAAACTCACGGTAACGGGGTCGCTGCTGGGGTCCAAGAACGGTGATCCAGTTGCTGCCCAAACGAGCATCCGCGGCCGGAAAGCAGGTGTGTTGATTTTGGAGAGGTCGATGATCCGATGGTAAGCACCCCTTCCGCCAGCGAACTGGATGGGGCAAGGGATGCCTACAGCGCGAAGGAAGTTTTCGACCAACTTCTGGAATGTGATCGCGGGATCGCCGGTGTGCGACCGCAGCGAGGTCAGATATGTGGCGATGTTGGTGGGTGAGGTGGGGTGGAGGTGGGGGAGGACAGAATCCGCAGACAGAATGGCGGTGGTGGCGATGAGGGAGAGGAAGGGCTCCGAGCCGCCTTCAAAGTTGCGTATAGCCTGCAAGCAATATTAGACAGGGAATAAAGTGAAGCAAATTGACGCACAGCTGGGAGATTAAACCCGTTGCGACAGTCAAGACGGAATCCACGGATGAATCGCTGGAGCTCAGGGTGGTTGAAGCTATTGGGTCCAAGGACGGCTCGGAAGAGCATGGTGACAGCGAGCGCCAGGTGCGTCGCAAGGTCGCGGAAGCGGAAGGCGGAAGCCTGTACAAGGGGTGATAAGTTTGTGGAAACAAAAGGGTGAAGACGGACTCACCGGCGCGTTGTGGAAGACCGCAAAGTGGGTCCGGTAAGCCTCGAGATTTTGGTCTTCTGGCGCCATAGCAAGCCATGCAAGGATGAGAGCGCGCAACGCGGGATACCATTCGCCGACGAACGACGGGTGCAGGGAGTGGAAGTCGCCATCGTGGATGATGTACTGGAAGACGGCGGGACTCAGCGACGGAGGAAGGTGGCCAAAGATGAAGAGGAGGCCACAGAGCGCACCCAACCGCTGGAATGCGGCAAGCCTTGTAGCAGGGATCGGATTGGGGGAGTCGATCGAGAATAGGGTGCGGGGTATGAGGTAGTCGCCCTCTCCAAGCTCTAGGAAAGATCCCGAGTCGGCAAGGCGGGTGTATGCAATGGTGCAGACCTCGCGCTCGACACCTTCCCCGTAAGCTGAATCCTGACTCCTGTGATCGAGTTAGCAAGCAATTGAAGACGGTGCACAGGAGGCTTACAATGCAGCACCCCGATCGGGACTCAGGATATTGGTGTAGTCGCCAGCCTCGCCAGCCTCGTCCAGCAGCTGGATGAATTTGTCCGCCGCATCATCGGCGTCGGTGCCGCGCACCCGCAGCGGGGGAGGAGAGCTGCCGCGGGTTGCAGCGGCGAGGATGGACCTTGTGAAGCCGTCGGGGCCGTAAGTGCCGTTGGAGCGCGAGACGAAGCCCGCGTAGCCCGCATTCTCATCCCAAATGGTGGGAGGGAGAGAGAAGGGTGCACTAGGCGTGACGGGGCGGGTGGGAGGAATTGGTGTTCGGGGAGGTGTGGATGGTGTTCGGGGAGGAATGGATGGCGTTGGCGGAGGAAGTGGTCCGACGGCGATGTCTCGAAGGGCAAGTCGTGGTTGCTGAGACGTTGAGGGTGCCGCAGAGGCAGCTGCTCCCAGCCGCGATGTTGACGGTGTGCTGGGGCCGGCCGCACTGCCACTGCCACTGGCGACGGAGGTGGAGGTCGTTTGCGCAGATGTCCCGGATGCAGGCCGCTATGAGAGATATGAGCGAGAGGGTACGCTCAGACAAGCAACTAGAACTCACCCAGATCAGGCGAGCGACCTCCTCCTCCTCCTCCTCTGACTCTCCCCCGGACGTGTCGACGTTGTCCTCCTCGATGGAGTTGTGATCCTTTGGAAAGATGGTGTAGATGTGCTGAGAGACGCAGGAATGACGGTGGCCGTCGGAACGAAACCCATAGAGGGAATCACCCATTACCGCTGAGGAGGGGGTGGTCAGTACGAGCCCGAGGGAGAAAGGACAAGAAACATACCAAGTCGGAACACAAAGTCCCCATCCCGGATGGAAGCCCGTCCTGCGAATCGGTTGCGATCTGTTGCGACCGCGGCGATGGTCATATCCATGGTGTGCGGCTCGACACGGAGGTGGACCCCGAGTTTCTTGCACTTGCGACCTTTGTCTACGAGACCAAGGAGCTGGAGATTGGTAACGAGGGAAGATGCCCGGCTCGATGAGCGACGAGTCGGAGGAAAGGTGTAGTGGGCGGGTGAGGCCCCCATGTCGTGAATGACTTTGGCGAGGAGATCGTTGACGGAGGAGTTGAGGTCCAACTGGTACCGGTAGACCAAGTTGAACTCCTCCAGCTTTTCGACGAAATCGGGATGGATGATCTGGTAGACTCGATAATCGACGGCCTCATCCTATTGAAGGTTGTGAGAACAATAACAGCGCCTGAGGAAAGGACAACACACAGGAGGTGGATAGACCAGAACGAGCGCATTGAGGGTGGGGTTCTCTGCACCTTCGACAAGACTGTTCCGGTAGGTTGGGGCGTGCGATCTGACAGGATAGGGAAGGGCCGGAGGGGGCTGCGCAGCGCCGCGTGCACGGCGGACGACCAGACTGGAAGTCGCGCTGCGGGGAAGTGTCGTGTTTGCGCTGCGGACGCGGCTGCGGTTCGAGGACGACGTGTCCAAGGGTGAGGCCGGGAGCCGGTGACGTTCCTGGTTGGTGTGCGATGCGCTGAGAGTAGATGCGGAAGGGGCTAGGGTGGACATGCCAAGGAAAGGCTGGTGGGTAGACATGGGGGCAATGAGGGGTGTCGGTTGGGTGCGAGCGCTCGAATAGGTGTGGGCGATGGGAGGAGGAGCTGGTTCTGTTGTCAAAAAGGCAAAACAGCGCAGGATGAATCGAATGCTCACCATTGCGGGTGCTTGATCCCTGCGACGCAGCAGGAGGAGCGGGGTTAGGCGCGACTGGGACTCCTTGCGCCGGCGGGAGGGTGGGAGGACCGTTGTTATTGGCGTTCATAAATTGCTGAAAGGCGAGAAACTGTTCATAAGACTGTTCAAGACGGTCAGTGCCAGCGCGAAGGGACCGATATGTTGGCCATACCATTGTTCTGAGAGCGTTGAGAGAAGGGCTGAGCAAGGAGTCAGGGAGTCGAAGGGAGAGCGCAAGTCGGCGAGACAGCTTGAAAAGATAATTTGCTTGAGAAGCTTCGCATGGCCACACCGTGGTTGATCGCCCCACAGCGACCATGGGCGCAGCCCAAAATGGGTTGACCATGGTCAAGACCTCCCGGGGCTGCCATGGTCGAGTGTGAGGGTATAGACTTCGAAGTACGGAGTATTACGACACAAGTCCGGATTAGGTCGTGCCGAGTACCATCAATCAACCATGGACTGACACGCCCAACCACGGAAATCTAACCGACCAGCGACTTCAAAGTACGACCTCAGACTATGATTATTTTGTGAAGAATAATGCCATAAGCTTTGATCAAAATCTGCTGTTGGTTCTATTCTTGTTCGCAGGTTTTTTTGTCCGCGTTCGCAAACCTTGGTTGCACGCAACGCTCCGCGCGGGGAAGCAATTTGGTGGCTGTGTAGTCATGTGACCGCGATTCGGATTCACATCCCCAGGTTTTAGTTAAATTACTTTGAAATTCAAGATTATAACAGGTTCGAAAGCCAACAAGGTTGGAGGAGTGCGGGGTGCGCATTTTGAAGTTGCTCTCGGCTGCGCCGCTGCGCGCGCGCGCCGATCAGTATGATGGGGCCGGATGCACGCGTAAGTACGAGTGAACGGCAACTTGACGCCGGCCCCACTCACCGCTTTTCGCTCTTACCTCGGCTTCAAAATGTTCTTGCGACGCGCCCTCTGTGCTGTGGTACTCGAAGTCGCGCTTACGACGGCCACGGCCACCCACATAGTCGACCTCGGCTACTCCCAGTACCAGGGGACGGTGAACACCACCACGAACGTCACCACATTCCTAGGCATCCGATACGCAGCAGCTCCAATTGGTGTGTGCATTCTTCGTCACCCTCCGCACGCTGGTTGAATTCTGAGCTGCTTGAACAGACAACCTGCGTTTCAGAGCGCCACAACCACCGCCGAGCGTGGCCGGCGTGCAGCAAGCCGTCACACAGCCAAGCCAATGCTTCCAGGCAGGTTCGGGAGTGTCAGCAGTGAATCCATTCAGACTAGAGGCTCGTGCCATCGATGTTGGCACCTCGGAGGATTGCCTGTTCCTCAAGTGCGTTCTGACTTCATCGACGTCCGACATTCTCACCAATGTTTGTTTCCAGCGTATACTACCCAAGTGACAGCGAAGGCGTCCCACTCGGCCAGCTTCCGACCATTGTCTGGATCCACGGCGGGGGGTGCGTTCTCCAGATCCACTCTCCAATTCGAACTGTAATAACTCGGCTTAGATACGTCGGCGGAGAGGCAAGTATGTACCGAGGAACGGACCTCATCGCTCAGAGCCGACAAGGGGTTGTCGTTGTCGCTTTGCAGTACCGGTTAGGTCTCTTCGGTGAGGCGTTCTTCCAAGTGTTCAAGCCGACCAGACTGAAATACACCAGGCTTCCTCCCTGGCTCGGAGGTCAAAAAGAACGGCGCTCTGAATGCGGGTCTCCGTAAGTTTACCTCCGTGGTAATGGAACTAGACTTTTAAACCCTTGCGTTCAAGTTGACCAGGACTTTGCTCTCCGTTGGGTGAATAAGCATGTAAGTAAGCCAGTCCCTCGTAGTGGGACGAAGTTTAACTGGCTCGTAGATATCTAAATTCGGAGGAGATCCGTCCAAGGTCACCATCTGGGGCGAGTCCGAGTCTCTTGTAGATAATCGCCACGATAATGACTCGTGCCCCCTTCGTTGCAGGTGAATCCGCTGGTAAGTCTGAACATCCTTCACTCAATGGCGGCTTTTCAAGGTGTTCCGCACCGCAGGTGCCGGGTCGGTGCTACAGCACGTCGTGGCCAACAACGGGCGGACGGAGCCGCAACTATTTAGAGGTGCAATCACGAGTTCAGCGTTCTTGCCCTCACAGTATCACTACAACGACCGCATTTCGGAGGTCAGTATTCGACAATTATGTTCTCACCCTCACTCAACGTTCTTTTAGTTGCTCTACAGCGAAGTCGTGGTTCAGTCTAAGTTGAAATTTTTCGTTCGGTTTGGACGCGACTAACTATTTGCTACAGCTGCTCCAGCGCCTCCGACTCGCTCACCTGCTTAAGAGCGGCAGATGTAAATGTTCTGGAACTCGCGAACACCAACATTAACGCGGACGTCTTTTATGGGACATTCGGCTTCATCCCCGTCGTCGACGGTGAATTCATTACACAACGACCGACACTTTCGCTGGCGGAGGGTAAAGTGAATGGGGTATGAACTTCAACTCGTTTCGGCGTTTAATACTCACTGCTTCCCCTGCTTGCAGAAGGCTGTTCTGTCGGTGACGAATGCCTTTGAAGGCACGATTTTCGTCAACCAAACTGCGCCAGCAAACGCTACCCAATACGCCTTGGATCTCTTCCCATACTTCACTCCTGCGCAAGCCAAAGAGGTCGGTGTCCTCTACGCCGGTTTAGGCACGCCAGTATTCCAAAGCAGCGCAGTCATGGGGGAATGTACGTCTCCCTCTCCCCCATGCGGCCTGCCCTGATACTCTCCAGCGATATTTATATGCCCCACATATTTCCTGCTTCGTGCCTTCTCTGGCCGTTCCTTCAAGGTTTGATTTACAAACTTCCTGAGTTCCGAGTTTTCAACTAACCTCGAATCCCCCAGGGCGAATTCGCCCTCCCTCCCGCGATACACGGCGAAGACGTCCTGTACTATTATCCGTCTGTCATCGTCGACGTCCCCGGGCTCCCCTTCACCCCGAACAACAACACGGACTTTAGCGACGCCTTCGCGCGCTCGTTCATCTCTTTCGCGATTTCGCTGGATCCAAACATCAAGGTGGAGCACAGCATCACCCCGCCTTGGAGCACATGGAAGCCCAAGGTCGGTGCAGCGACGGAGATGCTTTTCAATGTGACGGATGCCGGAGCAGCTGTTGTCGAGACCTTCGAGACTGCGGGCGCTTTGTTGAAACGGTGCCAGTACGTGTGGTTTCTTTCCGTCTGGCGCGAGTCAGCTCAGCGGTCTCCTTTCCAGGTTCTGGGAGAGTGTTGCGAATCTGACGAGTCAGTGACGAGGATTTGGCCAATACCGACCTATCTTTATAGATGCGGCTTCACGATATTAACGCTGTCGATTCTATATACATTTTGTGGGTGAAGAAGTCGGGACTCGAGGTCTAACAATTACCGCGACTGATGCGAAACCCACAACGCGTTGTGTGTTCATGCTTGCCATTTCGGGTCGCGTCACAAGCTCACGTGTGCTTACAGCCTGGGTCACTTTGCGCATGGCGCAGGTCGGACGGAAAGTTCAACTGAAGGGGCTAAATTGCCTCGGGGACGGCGGTTTCCGTGTTCCTCGATTGACATCAAAAATGATCTTCCCGCCGTATATATAAGGTAGCGACCCTTTCCATCTTTCCTTCCTCCTTCCCCACTACTGCTTTTTTCCTTCTGCCATCTCCAAGCTGCCTGGCTACTGGCGCATCTTGTTCCAATCTGTGGTTCATCTGGCCGGAGTCGTGAACTGGGATCTGTCCAAGGACGTCCATTCGAAAGAGGTCTGGTCTTTCCTCACTAACGATTACAACCCTCCTCCGCCTACCACACTGTGGTCTACCCGGCAACTTAACCATTGCATGTTCATCATCATCCTCGAGTCATCCTCGAAGCTGCCAGTCGATCAGCTCACCACGAACCGAACCAGAACGAACCCAACCCGAACCTCACTCGTTCGATTCGAGTGTTTTGTCTAGCGGTTGTCTCCCCTCAATCTCTTGACTCCTTGATATCCACATGACATCTCTCGCCATGCCTACCAGCTCCATGGGTCCAGTTCCCGAGTCATTCCCCGAGTCAACTGTCCTTGGTCTCATGGCTCCGCTCGTACTCCGACACTTCTGACCCTCAAACCGTGTTCCGGCAGGCCGTTTCTCCATCTGATTGCTGCTGTACTTGGGCTGTGAAATGCAGCCGATTTTCTGGATCTTTCCGAACCTGAATCCTACATACACCTCTCTTTCGTCGTTTCCCTCCCGCTGCGATGTCTACCGATCTTCAGCATACGCCCAGGGACGAGGTGGAGGACCCCAGTGAACCCGGTGTAGCCGCAACCTTGGCGAAGAATGAGCCAGCCCCAAGGTCGGAGAAGGATGCGGAGAGTGGTCTGGTGGTCGATCAACAAGACGGTACCGTTTCTCTGTGTGCGCGTTCGAAAGTGTCTAATCTTTGCAGGCATCACCCGTATGGAGGCATTCTGTGCGTAGTATTTCCTCTGCCAGTGCCTGCCTTGACGACGTTGCCCGTAGATTTGGTGTTCAGCAAAGGATGGAAAATATGGATACTTTATGGGTGAGCCCAACGAACCGGAACTCAGTTATTCGATGCTCATTCTATTTAGTTCCCTGGCCACCATCTCAATAGTCTACGCCCTCAGTCAAAGTACCACATCCACGTGTAAGAGATGTTCTCTTACCATTCCACACCCTGATCGTCGTTCGCAGACGAGCTGTTTGCTGCATCGTCATTCGAGAGCCACTCCCTCATTGCCACTATTTCCGTCGTTGCCTCGATCGCGGGCGGAGTCGCCAGGCCCTTTGTTGCCAAGGTCTGCTTCAAACCGAAGTTTCCTCTCGGATTCATCTCATTCTCGCAGATCGCCGATATTTGGAGTCGCCCGATGGCACTGACCGTATCAGTCTCGATGTACGCGGTGGGATACATTGTAGTGGCGTCCTCAACTACAATCAACGCTGTCGCTGGTGGTCAATGAACTCCCTTCATTCGCTTCGTCAACTAACTCGTCTGGTCATCAGGCGAAGTTATCTATGGCATCGGTAATACCGGGATCGATATGAGTGCGTTTACAGCTCTACCTTCGATGCCGTCGCACTGATCACACAGCCCTAGTCACTTCAATCATCGTCGCCGACATCACTTCCCTACAATGGCGAGGATTCATGCAAGCATTATATAGTTCGCCGTTTATCATCACCGTATTCGTCGCTGGGAATATTTCCACTGCCATCTCTGCGAATACATTGACGGGCTGGCGCTGGGGGGTATGTCTGCCGTTCCGTTGTCCCCGTATTATCTGATTTTTCTGTAGTATGGAATGTTCGTTATCCTGGTCCCCATCTCGATTGCCCCGGCCTTGGTTGTGCTCTTCTGGGCCAATAGCAAAGCCAAGAAGATCGGAGGTGAATCCTTCCTTCCTGCCCGAGCATCGTTCCAAGTCTTAATTTTTTTCCTCCCAGCTCTTTCACTGGCGTCGTCATCATATGCCCGTCGGAAACAGCTCGACGGTAAACCGGCGCAGTCACTTTTGCACCTCGGTTCCTACTACTGGCGCCTCCTCGACGGCTTCGGCCTCCTCCTTCTCGGCTCTGCATTCACGCTCACCCTCCTGCCTCTCACTATATACACCAAGGTTCAAAATGGGTGGAAGAACCGTACGCCTCCTCTCCCGGTTTCGCCTGCTTCGGTCTTTTGAAAATCATCATCGCGCAGCCGCCATTATCGCCATGTTCGTGGTCGGTGGTGTCCTTCTAATCATCTTTGGCATCTGGGAGCTCAAGGGAGCCGCTCATCCTATCATGCCCCGTCGCGTGATGAACCGGACCCTCGTACGTCCTACTCGCACATCAAATTATGTTCTTTTCTCACTACTTTCCAGCTCTGCTGCCTGGCAATCGACACGATGTACTTTCTCTCCAGCAACGTAACGATGACCTATTTCTCCTCGTACGTATACGTCGTCAAGGACTGGTCTGTGCGTTATTTCCTACTTACTTTCTACCATCCTCCCGCTGACGCGCACGGCGGGCAGCTGGCCAACTACACGTATTTCAATAACATGTTCAGTGCATGTTACTAGTTCACTCTGCCGCAATTATTAACGACAGATATTCCAGCTCCCTCGTGGGGTTATGCGTCTTCGCTATTCTTGCAGGCCTCATCCAGCGGGCGACGCACCGTTACAAGTACTTGCAGCTTTGTGGGCTGGGGATTCGAATAATGTGCGGTTTCAAGCCGATTTGCCATTATCATCTAATCGAGCGCTTTCTCCAGTGGACAAGGCCTAACGCTGTTGGCGGCAAGGGGTAACAAGGGGTTCGTCCGCCGTTTCATCGTCCGGACTCGCAGAATACCTACTACGGCTAATATCATTTTTCGTGCGCCAGCGACGCCGTGCTGGTGCTAAGCCAGCTCTTGATCGCCCTCGGCGGTGCCTTCTCCACCATCGGATCCCAGGTCGCCGCCCAAGCGTCAGTACCGCACCAGGTTCGCCGGCCATCTCGACATCTCGTTATAACAATACCCTCGACCCTCATCTGGAATCCTTACTTACTTACTTGCAATATTCGCAGGACCTAGCCCTCGTCTCCTCCCTCATCGCGCTCTGGGCCTACCTCGGCGGTGCAATCGGCTCCGCCATCGCGGGGGCCATCTGGACCACGAAGCTGCCTCAGAATCTCGACAAATACCTCGGCGAGAGCCTTAACGCGACCGAGATTGCTGGGATTTATGGCTCGATTCTGGTTGCACGCGTCGCTGAGCCTCGGGAGCTCGTTATCAAAGGTACGTCGCGCCTCCATCGACATGATAAATCAAGATATTTGGGTGCTCACAGTTGTTGAACCAGCATACGACGACACGGCGTACGCCATCTTCCTCCCCGCCCTGTGCCTCTCCAGTCTGTCTATCGTCGCGGGGCTCTTTACTACCAACTTTTACCTTGGTACGACGCACAACGCCGTTGAAGCCAAAGAGGTCCGTCTCCGAGGTGAAGGTGAACTTGTGGAGGAGGAAAGGGTTGGACGGAGCGAGGAAGCGGAGAAGGTCGCGGCTTGAAAGGTGGCAGGAGCAGCATATTTCAGTCTAGTAATATCGGTTCAATACGTTCTCCGATCCAATTTGCAGCGCAATGCAGGCAGCTAGCGGCATTTACCTGAAAACCGAAAGCTCATGGAAGATTCAGCAAGACTCAAATCTCGCCCCAAACACATCGAAGTACAAATGTTCCAAGTGATCAATTAACGCGACACCAATGTCTAACCATGTACTGTAAACCAAGAGCAACAAAGCAACTAACGAATGGACGAGGGGTCTAAGTACATAAGCGTCCCAATTGAATAAATACATCCATTTCCGCGGCCGCACGACGCATACGAAACCGCTCACGGATCCCCACAATGCTTCCACATCCGCACGTAGTCCCTGCGTTTTGATTAGTATCGCAAAGAGCGGGGGTAAAAGAGGCAGAGGTAGAAGGGAAGGGGACTCACACAACCATCGCCCGCTCCTCGACGTCCTCGGGCCACGTCGGCAGCCACTGCGCCTTGTTGTTGATAAAGTCCTGCATCGGGTCTGCGCGCGGTCGTCAGCAGTGTTCCACGGCGACGGAAGTAAAGACGAAGGAGGGAGGGAGGAAAGAGGGATGGAGGCAGAAAGCGACGACGCACTCCCCGCCTGATTCAGCCACGGCTTATCCCCCTGCCCGTCGGGGAACCACCCGTTCGTGCCGCCCACCGCGACGTTCATGATCAGGTAGAAGTCTGCTCGTGTTGTTAGCTCTGTTCTTCTTTGCAGAATGGAGGCAGAACGAAGTAAGAAAAAGCAAAAACACGCACCCTGATCAAACGGCGCCGTCCTCCCCCCATTCACCCCGCTACTCGCATTAACCCACGGATCCACAAGCGGCTCCACGCGCCCCGTATCCTTATCCACGACCGTCTGCGGAAAGTCCCCCCGGGTCCAGAAGGGCTGGTCGAATTTGAGGTCGAGGAGCGTGTGGAGGCGGGTGTCGACGGAGATGCGGCTGTGGGGAGCGTCAGCGAGCACTAACTTGAAAACATAGAGAGAGAGGGGAGGGGCAAGTAAAGGATAGACGGGCCGTACTCACATCCACTCCTCCGTCCACTCCATCGCATAGGTATGGAACCCCTCGCTGAACGGCGTCCGCTTGTCGGACCACCACGAGTAGCTCTTGCCGACACCGTTGAGCTCGGGGGTGGGGCCCCAGTTGAGTGCGCCTTGGACGTAGTTTGCGCCGCTGGGGAACAAAAAAGGAATCAGGACACACTGAATTAAGTAGACGAGAAGGAGAGCAGAGGTAGCGCAGCCTCGCGCCAAGAAGAAAGTCCAAGGCCACGACAGGAAGTAAGAAAGGAGCACGCGGGGCCACAGACGCACCGGTTCGTATACCGCAACCCATTCCCGCGACTCTCCACCATATCGATCTCGCCGCTGCGCGGCCAGGGGCCGTACGTGTTGTTGACGGGGAGGAGCCAGATTGCGGGCCAGAGCTGTGTGTGGTGTTAGCTACTATTCCTCCTCAGGAATCCCATACACCTTGGAGTGGCAAAGATGTGGATGTGGGGGAAGAACGAAAACGAATGGGGAAGCAAGGATGGAAGGACAAGGAGGGAGGGAATGGGAAGCAAGAAGACAAGACAACGCACCCAATCCCCAGTGGGCATCTTTGCGCGGACCTCGACGCGGCCGTAGCGGAGGCTGCCGCGGGAGAGGGTGGATTCGTCGCCTGGTTAGTGGGGGTTAGTATGCTTGGAGGAAGAGGGAGAAGGGGAGGGAGGATGGGGAAGAGGAAGAGCAAGGTGGGGAGACGCCGAGGTGAAGATGAATATGAAGAGGTAGCCAGTAGCGGTGACATCGCCGCTTATCGGATACGAACGCCCTGCAGCCTAGAAGGGCGGCGAGGACTCCATCGACGCTCGGCGACCCATCGTGACGACAAGACGAGGCAGTGGTAGCTGCGAGATGGCCGCCCCATCCCCTCGTCTCCATCCGCATTGACGGAGCTAGCGTTCGTCGCAGCATCGACACGGACCCCGCAGGCGTGACCGACGCTGTCGACGCCGTCCACAGCATGGTCCTTTTTCTCCTCGTCACGACGTCGACAGCCTTGACACAGATCTACACACACAACGCGCATCTGCCAGTTCGTGTCGTCGCACAGACACAACGACATCGACGCTATCCACCACCATGCGCGCCTCGACCGCTCGACGAGCACCACCACTCGAGGAGCACCATCGTCTCCCCCAACTCGCCCGCTCTCCCCCCACCTCCCCCAGCTCCTCCACCAAACACAGCACACGAAAGGAACACGAAGCAGAAGAAACCCCACGCACCCCTCGCGCCCAAAAATGTCGTCAATCGCGCGCTCTGGACGGGGTTGATGATAGTGCCGGCTGTGCTGTTGGTGGTGCGCGCGCAGGCGGTGAAGTACGCTGCGCTGTCGAATCTGTTTTCCCTCGTTAACATCACCTAAATCAAGAACAAGTAAGGAAAGGAAGCGCACTCATCCCCCCCAACCCCCGCCGTCCACCCGCCCTTGGGGGCCGTCAAATTAAAAGTGCAGTCGGGTGCCTCGTAGGTTGTGCCGTCGGGGAAGGGCGCACCAGGTGTGAGGGTGGGCACGATGTAGAGGTTGCCGTGTTGGAGGAAGGAATTGTTCGACGAGGAGGTGGTCATTTCGAATTGGCCGTTGCCGGAGCCGGAGAGGGAGACTTCGCGGAGGAAGTGGCCGGGCTGCCCACCTGCGGCGCGTATATCATCATCAGCATCTTGGGTAGAATATGAGGATATGAGACCACAAGGGAAGAGACGCACCACTCCCAAACACCTGTGCATCCGAGCCTTCATTGAACTCCTCCTCGAAGACGAGGCACAGCGGGCGCTTGTCGAGGCGGACGTTGCGGAAAGCCAAGTAGGACTGGGTCGCGCCGAGTGCGGCGCCGAGGAAGAGGAGGAGGTAGGTGAGGTAGTAGGAGTAGGTCGCGCGCGGGGCGGGGGTTGCGGTCCAGGGCTTGGGGACGGCGGTGTATGGCGGGAGGTCGGTGGGCAGCGCGGTGGAGGGGGCGCGCGTCTTGCTGGGTGCGCTGGCGAGTGTTGGGGTGGAGGAGGCGCGGGAGGGGTCCGCGAAGGGGTCGCTCATCGTCGTGGTCGGTGTGAAGTGAAGTCAGGGAAGCGAAGAAGAAGAAGGTGGCGATAGCGAGGCTTTTTCCATTGATGACACAAAGATTGCAGGGATGTCCGCCCTGTTCCTGTGTTCACGGCTGTCCCGGAGGAGGTCATCGTGGTGGCGGGAAGAACGTTGGACGAGGATGGGGATAGATCGACGGATGCCATTGAATGCTGGAGATTAGATTAGATTACAATTTGGTGCAGGAGGAGAGGGCAAGGGCACTGGGCGGATTTGGGCGATCCAGATGGCGGATCCTTCGACTGAGATGCGAAGAACACTGTATTTGAGCGCTCCATTTCATATATGTTTACCCAGCGGCGCTCATCCGTGCGTGTGGAATTTTTCAAGTCACCACTGCACGTACATCGGGGGAACCAGGTACGCTGGGTTCGGTATTTTTGCGCACCAAGTGTGTAGAATTCAAACCGAACAAAAAAACATCAAGCACCCAGCAAAATGAACGGCGGTGACGCCGCGGTCCAGTGTACAACCTCACTGAAGCAGGGCGCAGTACTTCACTACCTCGGATGTGCGAGGGTTGCAACGCCAGTTGGAAGACCTCAGATCGATCCCTTTGCGGGGTATCGAACCCAAGCGCATTGGATGGGATTACGCTTTGTCCCCTAATGGGACAAGGTGAACATCAGTCTTAGCTGTTTGGGCAGGAGACCGTTGAGGGTTAGAGCAACGGGAGAACAATTACTGTAAAATATTCCACGCAGTTGGCCTCAGTCGAGAGACTGGGATGGGAACAAGGCTCGGACTGTAATTATACATTTGATAGCATTTTAGTGGTCCACGATCTGATAGAATCCGAGTATGTTTAGAGGTCCATCCTCATCGGCGGTTCCAGGCACTGTACGCACGGTCTTTCGGTGCACCCATCCAACACCCATCCGTGCGTGCGGTATCTTGGGTCACCGGTACACGTACATCGAGGGACCCAGGTACGCTGGCTGTCGGTGTCGGTTGTGCACCATGCGTGTGGGATTCGATTTAAAAACACCGGTATCTATCATATCGCGGCATTTCAGACTCGCAGTAGGGAGAGTCGTCATCCAGACATGATCTGCTTTGCAATCGGTGAGTGAGAAATCCCATGGTTATCGGCGGACCCACGTACTTTTCTTTTCTTTTGCATTCCGACGGCGTCTTGCAGATTGTGATAGCACGACCCAAGTTCCCCTATACATTGTCCACGTAGAGCCACCCTGGCAAAGGCATCCGATTCACAGAGCGAGATACCCGGGCACCAATAACGCGCGCGCGCGTGCGTTAATTGACGCGTCAATCCCCCGTGATCGCGTCCTCGCCAAAATTAAAACACTCCCACCCTGCCAGTGCCAACGCCTGCCACGCCTAATCACCTCCTTCCTCCTTGAATCCCACCACCGTGTCCGTCCAATCACCTCTCCGGCGACAGCTGCTGTACCTGTGAATTCAATCTCGTACCGAATCGCAATCGTATCCGAGTCGTGCCTATCGTGCCTCAGATGGATGCGTTGGGATCGGTCCTGGGCCTGCGAGGCGGCGCTGAGATAGCAAGGAAGAAAGGAGCAGTAGGAGGAGGCTAGAACCGTGGAGCAAGGCCAGTAGGAAACCCACGCACCCTCGGAACACGCAGCCTCGGAACGAACTCGAAGGCAGGGCGCCACCGCATGTATTGCGGCGCGCGCGGAACGAATCCGAAGGCGTGAATGGGTGGGAACGAGTTAGCCTGGCGGGCGGACAGGCAGGCAGCAGGCCGCATGTCGTGTCGTGTCGTTCCTGGGTTTTACTTGCACCCCATCCATCTGACGGGGCGCTCGGGCACTCGGAGACGAGCAAGGGACGATTGACGATTGACGGATCCAACGCACGGTGTCCTGTTCGCGTTACACCTAGGCAGGTAAGCAATTCACCGATACCGATACCGACATCTGGCTGGGTATCACTTACACCGCGCGGTCCAGACTTGCGGACGGCAGACTTCCAGACAAGACATATACTTAGCAGGACCCGCCGCTCGCACGCACGCGCCCCCCTCCCTTCCTCCCTCTTTCCTTTCGTGTCCGTAGACAATCTGCGGCACACCGCCAACGATGTCGTCCCCGTCCTCATCCGCCTCCTCCTCGCCGCGCACCCCCGCCTACCCCGCCCAGGTCCACTATGCCCTCTCCCCCAACTCGCCCTACGGCGCCCTCCGCCCCACTATTCCTGCTTCCACTCCTTCACAAGGTCAAGGTCAAGCCCAAGCCCAAGGACATGCCCAAGGACCAGTAGTACAACCCGGGCGCAGCCACCCGCCCTCCCATCTCGGCATCTCGCGCGCCTGGGACGCCCCTTCGCCCTCCGCCTCTGCCTCTTCGTCGTCCTCGTACAACGAGCTCGACCTCGCGTCTCTGCACGAGCATCAAGATCAAGGCCATAACGAGCAGCACCAGCAAGAGCATGATCATGACGAGCAGCAGCACGCGGAAGGGGTGACGATCCTGCGGAGCGACTACGACGAGGTGGACGCGCTGCTGCATTCTATCTGTAGGTCTTGTCCCTTTCTTCCTTCCCTTCCCCATCTCCTTCACAAAGAGGAAGAGGAGCTAACCAAACCTTGCACCCACAGACGAAAAGACCCAACAAGACGCCTGGTTCGCGCCCGCCGCCTCGGGCGCGCTCGCGGACGCGTCCCTCGGGGGCGTTGCCCTGCGCGTCGCCGCCAGCGTGGGGGGCGTTAGTATGGGGGTCGCTGCCGCCGCTGCTCCTGCCAACAACTCCGCCGATAACGCTAATGCCAACGCCAATAACGCTAACGCCAACGACGGTATGTACACCCTAGATGAGTGGAATGTACGCTGATGGGGAAAATGCGGATAAGGTGGAAATGGCGCAGGGACTGGGAACCAATTCCGCATCTTCCCCTACGACGCGGCGCACCTCGTCCCCTTCGAAGCGGCCGTGCGCGCGCTGAACCCGGCTGGCGCGGTGTTGGTGAGGAATGCGGCTGTTACGGCGGCTGTTGGGCGGGTGTGAGTTGTCTTCCCCCTCCTCCTCCGTCTTGCGTATGTATTGCATATAAAGGAAAGGCTGACCAGTAACGCACAGGCCCGCGACGGACGCCTCCCTCCACCTCGACGCGGAGACGCGCATCCAGGTACTCGCGCGCCTCGACGACCTCCCCGGCGCAGAGAAGGACCAGTGTGGCGCGTTTATCGTGCGTCCTTTCTCCTCTCCCTCTCCTCCTCTTCTCTTCTTCTCTCCCTTGTGTACGCGTAATGTTAACCGCGGCCTCACAGCGCACACCCCCCTCCCTCGTCCTCTGGGCCCCCCAAGTCGAGTCCCTCGCCCCCCTCGCAGCCGAGTTCGAGGAGAAGCTCTTCAAGTACGTCTGGCGCACGCGGCCCGTCGGCCCCGCCGCCACCACCAATGTCAGGCTGAGTACGCAGGCGCCCGGGGTGGGCGCGTGGGTGGGGCCTGTCCACACCCAGACGCATACGCCTGCGTTGAGCGTTCAGACGGAGACGGGGCTGAGCGTACAGGAGGAAGAGCGGCAGGAGGAGGTCGTGGTAGGAGAGTTGGGCGCGGAGGGCAGCACGGCGTTCCTCGCACCCGTGTCCAAAGAACGTTACGATGACGCCTCGGCCTCCCCTTCCTCCCCTGCCTCCCCCACCCGAGCGCAAGCCCAGAAACCGACGACCCTCCTCGGCTGGTCGTGGCGCCTCCAGCCGCGCCCTTCCCCTTCCGTCTCCTCTCCCGCCGCAGCCGCTAATAATGCAGAGAAGGTTGGTGGGGATGCAGAAGGAGGAGGAGGAGGGGGTGAGGAGGGAGTTGGGGGTGAGGGGGGGAAGAAGCGGAAGCTGGTGTTGTTGGGGCCGCTTTATGCGGGGTGTGGGGCGGGGTTGGCTGCTTGTGAGTGGTGGTGCTTTTTTTTTTTTGGTCTTGCGTTTCTTTGCGGCAGACTGGGAGGAAAGGGTACGCAGTGGACGCCCGCCCTCTGGGCTTTCCTTTCGCGTCTTTACCTGGGGTCGCGCGGGCCTCGAGGGGATGCACCTTGTTCGTGGATGGGTCTTCGTCCTCCCCTTCTCTTTTATGCGTCGGCGAATCCCATCGAAGTTTTCTTCGTTCGCTCGGTCGCGCGTTTGTGGCCCGATACGGCAGACCGTTATCTATCTCTGTCTCTGCTTCCATTTCCCTACACCGCTGCTACTGCCGCTGGCGCTGTTGTTCGCCCTGGTGCGGCGCCCGGCGGCAGACGGCATTTTTCACATCCCTCCGTCATATCTTCGTCATTCTGCTCTCTGCTTTCCTTTTCCCGCTCTTTTATCATCCGGCGGTACCGGCGGCGGGCAGGAACGAACCAGCAAGCAGGGCAGCGATGGACGTGGCGGCTTCAGCTCCACAGGCAGCCTGTCCGGCTGTCTGTCTTGCCGTCGTGCCTGCTGGGACTCGTATCCTTGGTCGCATTTCATTATTATTTTGTTTTATTCTATTCTATTTTCACCTTTTCCAAACGAACGAACGTGCTTTATACTGACGCCCCCCTCCCAGACTTCTGCCTCTCTGGTCTGAGCGTGCTGCTCGAGGAGTACGCGCTCGATGGCGACCTAAGACGCTTTGCCCTGCTTGCCACGTTACCGGTCATCTTTTGCGTGTCCATCGTGAGTTTTCTTTCTTTCTGCTCGTCGTCCTTTACCACCACTACTTGCTCTTCCTCCTCCTCTCCTCTACACCTACCACGACACCCCGCTCACCGCCTACCCTTCCAGTTCTTCTGCCTCCAGCTGGTGGGCAACATCTCCCTCATCATCGGCCCCGTCGCGCAATACCACGAAAACTCGGCGTTCTACTCTGCCGTCAAGCCCGCGCCCAACCCGGCCGTCGACAATGCGCTCCCGCATATCACAATTCAGTGCCCTGTATACAAGGAGAGCTTGAAGGAGACTATGTGCGTTCTCGTTGCCGAGTATGCTGATGATAATGATGCTTATGTGCTTCTTCCAGCGCGCCGTCGGTGCTGTCAGTCAAGAAGGCGATGCAGACGTACGCGCGCCAGGGCGGGACGTCGGCGATCTTCATCTGCGACGACGGGATGCAGCTTATCTCGGAGGAGGACCGTCAGGAGCGTATGGCGTTCTATGCCAATCATAACATTGGGTACGAACTCGTTTTCCTTCCCCTGCTTTGCGTGGTGCTAACTCGTATACCGGCAGATGGACTGCGCGCCCCGGACACGGTAGGGACGGCTTCGTACGCAAGGGCAAGTTCAAGAAGGCGAGCAACATGAACTACGGGCTCGGTCGGTGTTCCTTGCTTCACCACTCATCACACCCCGCTAACGCTCGACGACACATACAGCGCTCTCCCTCAAGCTCGAGAAGCACCTCGCCGCGCTCGAGGCGGCGGGCGTCTCGGAAGACGACGGCGAGTGTCTCGAGGACAAGGCGATGCACCTCGCCGTGGAGGAGATCTACGAGGAGAGCGGGCGCCGGTACCGCCCTTGGGCGTGCAACGGCAAGAGTCTGCGCGTCGGCGAGATCATCCTCATCATCGACTCGGACACGATCGTCCCCGAGGACTGCTTCCGCGACGCCGCGCGCGAGATGTACGAGAGCCCCGATCTAGCGATCATACAGCACGAGTCGGGTGCGTAGACACTCTTCTTTTTTGAGTACTATTGCTGGCGCTGACGCTGGGCTGGGGCAGACGTTATGCAGGTCGCGCACCATTACTTTGAGAACGGTATCACGCACTTTACGCGTCGGATTAACAAGTGTATCTCGTATGGGTGCGCGAACGGCGAGGTTGCGCCCTTTGTGGGGCATAATGCGTTCCTCCGCTGGAGCGCCGTGCAGGACGCCGCCTTTGACGACCCCGACGATGGGAAGCGCAAGCAGTGGAGTGAGAGCAATGTCTCGGAGGACTTGTGAGTGATTTATTCGTTTTGTCGTGGGCTGCCTTGCTAACGACACTACAGCGACCTCGCGCTGCGGCTGCTGCTGGGCGGGTACACGCTCCGATGGGCGACGTACTCCGAGGGCGGATTCAAGGAGGGTGTCAGGTTCGTCGTCGTAGTCGGTGCTGTTGGCGGTCATTGACTTGATTCGCTTTAGTCTTACGGTCCAGGACGAGCTCGCGAGATGGCAGAAGTATGCCTATGGGGTGCGTCGCTCGGACAGTTTTTGGGAAAGGCCACGCTGACAGTATACCTGCAGTGCGACGAGATCATCTTCAATCCAATCATCCGGTGGTGGAGGAGTGGGCCTATCAGCCAGCAGCTGCGCGGATTCGTCTGGTCGATTGCCCCGGTGCACTACAAGATCGGGATGATGTCTTGTGCGTATTCCGCCTGGTTTACCTTGAGCCCAAGCTGACCTGAGTCTCAGACATGTTCTCGTATTGTTAGTCGCTCTCTATCTTTCTCTCATGCTCGTCGCTGAAGCACCCCCTAGACGGAATCGCCGCCGCCACCGTTGGGTCCATCCTCAACTACCTCCTCCTCGGGCTTGCCCCGGAGCTCGACCGCTTCTACCTCAAGAGCTTCGAGATCCTCCTCGCCTGCACCGTCGTCTTCCCCGGGCTCGGAAACCTCGGCTTCACCCTCCTCGAGTACCGGCTCGGCCACCGCAACTTCTTCTCCGCCCTAATCGAGAACCTCCGATGGGTGCCATTCTTGTACGCATTCCTCGCATAGAAACGCGGCTCAGTACTCACGACGCCTGCAGCTTGTTCTTCTTTGGTGGCTTGAGCATCCACCTCTCCACCGCCATTCTCGCACATCTGTGCTCGTACGACATGTATGCCGTCCATATTTGCACATTCATCACGACGCTAACGCCGCGCAGGACCTGGGGATCAACGGTCAAAGAGGTCGAGCGGTCGACGTTCTGGATTGAAGGTACATACATTCTCCGTGTCGTGTCGTGTCGCGGCGCTGACGGTTCTTTGCCCCTTGCAGTCCCCCTTATTTGGAAGCGCTTCAAGCTGTCGTTCATCATCTGCTTCGCGGTGATAGTCATGATGATCGTGTTCACGTCCAAGGCCGTGCCGTTCGAGTGGCAGATCCAAGGGTGGAACTGGGCGCTCAATATCCCCCTGTCGCTCGTCGTGGGATGCCACATTCTGCTTCCTGTAAGTGCCTTGCCCTTTCTCGAAGGGTATCAGGCTTGTGTGCTAACTTCCTGTTCCAGATTGTGCTGAATCCCTGGCTTATGATCTTCTCTTATTGATTTCTCGCATTACGGACGGACCCACTAGACTATGATTCTTGGATATTGTACATGTCGCTCTTTGTTTTTGGGATCTTGCTGTCTTTACTTTCGTCTTGTCTATTACTGACTTTTCTAATTTGTTTCGCAGTAGAAAAATAATCCAAACCGTGTGTATGTTCCGTCCTTCAGTGTATCAGCCCATCGAGTTCTCTTCGACTGGCAAAAAAAAAGAATCATAAGTATCACGTCGAGTCACCAGTGTGACTACGCGTGACCACTCTTGTCCAAAACCACCACAACGTCCATCGAGCACCAGCAAGCTCGGCGATGCAATCGCATCCTTCCGTACAAATACTCTCCAGTTTTCCATCGTGACTCTGTCTCACTCGTCCTCAGTATCAGGCCCTGGCCCACGTCCTCCCAAAATATCCTCGAGCCGCCGGATGTTTGTTCCAGGCTTACAACGACATCTTGCTTGGTAGGATTACCACCGCGACTCTGAAACCGCACTCATTTTTTTTATACTCTGCGTAGTTCAGCAATGGACAGACGTCGAAGTCGTTGAGCTTGAAGGTGTCTCTCGAGCCGCGATTACGGGTAAGAAGCCCAAGACGGTCAGTCCATTCGTGTCCATCTTCTCGGGCTGGCGTTGAGCTGACGCATCTAAGTAGGACACGACCCTGCACGTCGTACCATGCTCGTTAGCAGAGAATCTATCCATGGGATGGTCCGGTTCCCGCTCTACCTTTTTTCTGTGCCTGACGATTGTGTATTCAGGTTAAAAACTGCATTCACGTTGCTCTCTGAACCGCCAGAGATTTATCTTGCCATTACATCCGACGATGCATCCATCGTGTATTATAAAATCAGCAACGGCATCGTGAAGCCGCAAGTGTAAAATAAAGAAACTTTATCCGTTTTGGCGAGATCCCATCGTCGTTGCTGGCTCGACGCTCTTGCGAATCTAACAACGGGTCCGGTGGGACAGATCACACCGAATACAACAAACCACACGCACTCGCGATGTTTGATATCGCATCCTCGAGAGCTTCGACAACGGGTGCACCAGCCGTTCAGTGGCCCAAATTGCCAATATTGCCCTCATTCCAGCTCGGCGGGATCGCTCGCTCTACCTTTCCGTTCGGAGCCATAGAACTCGGGAACTAGATCGAGGCTAGGGTGAACGCGTCGACGGAAAACCTCGCGATCAGCAGTAAAGGGCACATCTTCCCTGCACTCCATGTGCTGCACTTACGGTCAAGTCGGCGATGATTCACTGACCGGGGAGTTGCAACTCAAACCTTGAAAGAACGGTCGCCAAAGGCGCCGGGAGGCCGAGATTGAGACACAGTATAAATCCTCCGTTCGTATCCTACAAAGCAACGATACACATTTCCGACAGCGGTGGTTTGAAATATTGGCGCACCGGCGGACAGGACTCCAACTTGGTCGGCTTGCGTAGGAGTGAAGTTGGAAAAGAGATCCATCATCCAGGACACATCCCAGCGGCCCGCTCGAGGTCGCAGCCGCCCTTTGACTTACAAACTTCGTGCCTTCGAAAGGGATTCGTAACGAACAGGTTACAGCAAAGACTTAGAGCGCGAGAAGTGAGTACTTGATAAACAAAAAAAACAAACCTAGCATTGATAGCAAATCTCGGACTTGGTTCGCGCCACGACTTCACTCTGAAGCTACTACGGGTCAAGTACTCTGCGAGGTCAGGAAGAACAAGAACTTGAAGAGGAGAAAGAGAATAAATTGTGCCTGTGTCGTGCGATTTCAACTCCGCCCGAGGGCCTAGCAGCACCCGTCGGAGCGACGGCGACGCCTCTATAGAGGCACATCGGCCGTTGAATCGCGCTGGACAGCTCGTAATCCTGTAGCACCCAGATGCCGGTTCCCGGATCACAGAGGTGTGATCGTGATGGCCGTGCGGCATGTTGAACTTTTTTCAACCAAAAGGGCTTTCGTGTTAACAAAGTGGAACCAAGCTTAAAGATGCAAACAGAAGTACAATACGTGTTCCCAAAGAGAGTAGCCCTCAAATGAGGTGATACGAACTTTTGATAAGGTCGGCAGCCCGTTCTCCCACAATGTAAACCGGGACTTGGGTGTGGGCTGAGGGAACAATGGGCTATGCAAAATATAAGGCGCTCTCCGCCGACAAGAACTGGTGGGAACTCACCAGAATAGATCCATCGACAATTCGAAGCCCAGAGATACCTTTGGCGACCAAGTCTGGATCCATCACCCCGTAGTGCGCGCCTTTCGGAGACATGCTCGCCGTCCCCATCGGATGGAATATCGTTCCTGCGTTACCTTGAATATATGCGGTGAGCTTGGCGTCATCTGTAGCTGCTGCAAGGTCCTCAAGCTCCCGGATGACATAGCCCGCCCAAGCCTTCGCTTTGACGAATTCTCGAGCGGCGGTGATTGCCTGCTTCATGACAAAGAGGTCGAAGTCGCTACCAAGGAGATTCGGGTTGATGTTGGGCTGATCGAATGGATTTGTGGTCCTCAGAGTGACCTCTCCACCTGCGGAGGAACAATCAGTTCGGTGGTGCGACCAAGAAATCATAGGAGCACGCAACGGGATGAGGGAGCTGTGACCGCAGCGACGATGGTCATGAAATTCCCCGCGGCAGGAATTGGTTGAAGCCGAACCCATCCGTTCTTATGCCAACCGTGAGTAACTCACTTGGGGATGAAAAGTTTAAGAGCGCTCACCGCGAACAGAAGCTCATAGTGCGCCGTATTCGGACCAGCGGCGGGGTCCTCGATGGAGAAGGAGTGAGACGGTACTCGGGACCACACGAGGTGCGCAAGAGGCGAATCCACGAGTGGCCCCATCTGGTTTTCCCATTCGGCGACGGCAGCTGCGGCTACGGTAGCATTGCGGGTGATACTGTCGAATGTCCCCGTCGAGTTCACATACCACAAGTTTGTGGTTAGCGGGTGGTCGGACAAATTTCGCCCGACGGAGGGATTGTTGACGATAGTACGAATCCCAAGAGCGGACAGGTCGTGTTGATCTCCGATGCCCGAGAGAAGGAGAATCTGAGGGGTCCCGATTGAACCAGCTGACAACACGACCTCTTTGTTGGCGTTCACGATGGTTCGGGGACCTGAAGGAGGCGTTCATAAACAATGGAGACTAGTGTTCTGAGGAACATCGTCACCCGTTTCCTTTTGCGTAAATTCAACTGAGCGGAAAGCAGGCTTTCCCAGGTCCACGCCGGTTTGGAGGATGCGGGTAACATGCGAGTTCACGAGAACGTGTAAGTTCGGTCTCGAAATGAACGAGGGACCCAGGTAGGACGTCGCCGCGCTGCTTCTTTGACCACTAATACTATCTATCGTCGATTGTAACCAGCCTGGAAGTCAATCAGAATAGGCGAATGCCTGGCAAAAATTGAGGTTTACGCACCGACACCGAGAGGTCGCCCATCGTTCATATCGCGATTGAACGGGAAGCGTGTTGGATTTTCGCTGGTGGTGGCAATAATCCGCGAGTCGAACGGATGGCCAAACCCAGCGAGACTGACCGGGGTTATCCCCGTGCGGCTGTGGACGAGAGGATCAAATTGGCCGGCCGTGTTATGGTGGTCTGCTGGAGTGGACCATTTTTCGTTCTGAAGGAAATAAGGTAGGGAGCAGACATATTCGGTTGCCCCACGTGATCGACCCAAATCGAGCGATCTCAGCTTTCCGACGGACGAGGGCAAATCTGTTCCATAGATTTGTGTGTATGCCCTACAATAGTCCCCCCAAATATTTTCAGGACTTTTAGTCAAAAAATGAAGGACTAGTTCCAAAATTGATGGGACCCCGCATTTCCCATCAATTTCTGTAGATTTGGAACTCGTCCCTCAATTCCTCACTTAAATCCGGGGAAATATTTGTGAGGTGTCTTGAGGAGAAAAGAAACAGAATTGTGGGACCAGATTTCTTATTTACGTGGAAAGAAAAGCCTAGGCAAGCAAAAAGTACCACCGGAACCCGAAAAGGAAATACATCACGTGGGGCAACCGAATATGTCTGCTCCCTACCTTAACTGAATGAAGTTCTGCATGCAGGACGCTGACCGGGGTATATCACACCTTGAAGATATATTTTTGGATGCTCGCCCAAGACCAACCAGCATCACCACTGAGCTTGGCGTATCGGTCTGCAAGGCGCAACACAAAGTGAGCTTCAACCGAGCTGGAGCAAAGACAAAAAACTTACCCCATTCTTCAGAGCTGCCACGGGTGTAGGCCATGTAGTCTGACGCGTTCAGACGGCTATGGATATCATCCCCGAATGAAGAAAATGCACTTACTGACGGAGGTAGAACCACCCAGCATATGGCCACGCGCTATTCAGACAGCTGGTCAATACATTATCAAAAACAACGACAGAACCACGAACGGTAGCTGATGCTCCGGCCATTGAACCCCGGTTGAGCAGTCGTGGTATAGTTCCAATCAAATGGGGTATTGGGATTGAGCAATGAGGGGAACATGGGAATGATGCTGTCAGTAACTCCGATATTTCTACACCGAAGATGCTATCAGCGACGTCGGGTGGGAGGGGATGACTGACGAGGGCCCGGCTTCGAGGAGAAGGACCGAGACACGCGGGTCTTCAGTCAAGCGGTTTGCCAGGACACTACCAGCGGCACCGGCTTGAACACGATACTATAAGTCGTGGACTCAGATGAAAGGGCAAAGGAGGACGAACCTCCGACTATGACAAAGTCGAACGTCGTCGCAGATACATCGTCGAAGGATTCATAGAGCGTCGCGACGGAGCCGAGGGGGAGTATGAGAGGCACGAGCAATACACAATGGTGGAAATGCATTGAGTGAGTCCTGGTTGTCCTCCTTTCTTGTTGTGAGTTTATATGCGAACTGTGTATGTGCGTGTGTGTGTGTACGAGAAGCGCCGAATCCTCGTGGGCTTTATCGACAAGCGCCCAAGAACAAAGACCGTGCGGTGTCAAATTGCAGAACTTCCGCTGTTTCCGGCGTTCCTGAACCAGGCACTGGGCGAGAAAAGCCAAAACTGATCATTGGAGATGTTGGAGATGTTGGATTTAGGGCCTCAGAACCAGGCCGAGAGCCACTGCGAAAGTTCCTCCGAGGATTGGTGCGATTCCTATTCAATTTTGGGACGCGAGGAGACAGCCTTAATGCACGAGCTGCCGGCCCGGCCTTGGCCGCCACCTATGAGCGCGTAAAACCAACATATAACATCGAGCCCGCCATTTAGCGAAGCGCTCAGGGGACGAGCGGCGTACATCGTGGCTGCGGGAAGTCTTCAAGTATCGTGCTCCAGGTCACCGTCTTATCCAGGTCGCATTCTTGAAGATTCCTTGTGTCAAGTCGGCCGTCAAGGGCAAAGCACGACACACCTGACCCTCAAAAAAGCTAGGGTACTTTCGAGTGAGCCTGGATATCGATAGCACAACTCACGAAAAGTAGAGACAAGAGAGTTTGCCACAGAGTGACGCATTTCGGACATAGCCGCCGAAGTTCGGCAACCCATCGGCCGCCAGCCTTTTCCCGCCAACCGCTTGCACACCACACACTCCCTCACACGCCCGACCCACAAGAACCTGAACGGACTTAACAACCCTTGCAGGCCTTGCGCGACCTCTTCCCTCCGAGTCGCTGTCGTTGCCCTCAGTACTCGTCATTTCCTGGAAATTTCTGCTCTCCGACTCGCCAAGTCAAATCTCGGGTTCCGTCTCGCCGGCATGCATTTCCCTGCCTTGCAGCATCTGCGTACAACGGCGGAGGAAGCGATTGCCAAATTGGGAAGTAGATCGTCTCTAACGGGCCCCATCGCGGAAGACTTTGAAGATGCCCGCAACAGGATCGCGCACTCGTCCATTCAATCTCAACAGGTGCTCATGCGCAAGTTTGGCAACGGACGACCTCAATTTGCGCTCGCGGTACTTGTTGGGCTGCGAGGCATACTGCCCGAGCGATATCAAACAAGAACGTACCTCCTAGTGAGTTGTTTCCACTATTTAAACGCCTCCACTAACATGTCTTGTCAGGGTCTCCTTAGCACATTTACCGCCCAATCAAGCCTGAGCAACATCGCGCAGTATCTGCAGATTCGGAGACGGGAAGATCTCTCTAACGATTCTCTCTTCTTGTTTACCGCTGGAGTTCTTTTCACGGAAATCTATTGGGGAGACCAAACGAAATTGCAAACTGCCGTCGACACACTTCTTACCGAGGTTTACGCCGACATACGCCGAGCGTGTGTGCTCCTCACTATGCGAGAGAAAGTTTTCGAGTCGATCGATACAACTGTCCCTGATGCATTGAGGTAGATATTTCTCTAGCAATTATTTCCCTGTGATTGACTGAAAAACACTCCTATTAGTACTTGTTCTCCATCGCGTCCCCCTGGCCCGTTCGAACACACGCCGCGGTTGCTGCTCGAAAATCTACGACGATCGTCTATAGGAGTCGTACGGCTTTCCTTTCTTTCGAATCACGTCTTTCTTATGGAGTTTAGTCGCGAGAAGACTTGCTCAAGTTCAAGTGAGCATTAAATCCTACTTTTTGTTCCGTCCATCATCGCTAACAGTGAGTAAAGATGTGGCTCCTGGAACGGTTCGTGGTTGAATGGAATCTTGTCAATTCACGACTGAGGTTCCATGCAGACGAATATGTGCCAGTCAACAAGAAGCGCAGAAGGTCAGGTGCGGGTGGTAACGGTAATCGTACGTCACAAGCACTTTGGACATCCGAACCATCATCCTCAATATGTTTTAGAGAATAAGCGCGTCAAGGGTGCCAATGGACCTGATCCCAGTTCGTCCCCGACGGAACACAAGGCGCGGGATGGGTACGTGCAAAGGGAAATTCGTCGGAATTCGAAGAGAACACAAGGTAGGCCGCCTAGTAATGGGAATTCGAGCCGTTGAATGAGAGAGAAGGATCACATTCAGTCGCTCCGAAGAAGAGTGGTTCTGCGGAGGATGCCTGCACGAGCTCCACCAAAGTGTTGTATTCCACTCATGGGATTCCGCCAATCGAATTTGAGAACGTGAAGCGTCCTTATGGGAAACGTACGTCCCTGTCTATCGTAGCCGAGAGCCTTTATCTTATCGAGCATCGCAAAGCGTTGACTGTGCTGCTCCCAAAATCTGACGCATATCCCAACACACTCGATTCGGAGGTCGCTGTAGCGATCGACAGGCTCATTCTCGCCCCGCCAGTGGATCTGTATGATCGTCATTTCTATTTCAAGATGCCTCCCATGTCGCCCTACCACTGGCAGACCATTCCTGTTGACAATGTCAAGAAATGCGAGGGGTTGCTTGTGATTGGGAAGTATATCATCGAGGCCTCGATGGTCGAGCTGGTCCATAAACAACGTTCACCTTGGTTAGACACGATGCCTGCAACCGCAGAGGTAGGCGTCCCCCCCCCTACACTTCCGCTGTTGCTCATCATTATGTTGATTAGCTGGTTCTCTCTCGTCTCCTCTCTCACCGCACCTTCCGGACCGTCCTCATTCAAGCGGGCGTGATTCGGCCGCTCGACCCCGTGCCCTCGCACTTGGCGGCCCACGCCTTCATGGTCTACTTGGGCGCGCTCTTCACGACCGGAACGCTCCCCTTCTCCGGCATCAACGAACGACTGTGCCATGTCTTCAAACCGGTGGCTGAGTGGTTGAAATCTGAGGGTCTTGGCGAATACCAGGAGAATCGCGCGGCGCTGGCGGCAGTGGGCATCAACCCGGGCGCCCAATAAAACATGGCCCTACTTTTCTCATCCGCCATTTTTTCGATATGTTGATTTGTAGTCGTCTTTTCATTCGTAAAACGCCTTGAACCTCCGAGAGTAACAACAGAGTGTCAAAGGTCTGCATCGCATTCGTACCTAATAACCATACATTTGGTCTAAAAGCCGAACTCGAAATAATTCTGTCCTCCTAAGCCTTGCCTAAGCCACAACACAACCGGAACAGCGAGTGGAAAATCGTGGAGGAATCAAGGAGGGATGTTGTGTTCAGCTTTTGGGATTTCAACGGTCTTTGTCGTACAGCTGGATTGGCTGATGTCCGACCTTTATCCGCGTCTTCGAGTGCGCGGCCGTTCGACTCCCGACCAAGGAAGTAGTCGTGCGCGGTCACGGGACTGAGGTTCATTCTGCGGGAGATAATCAAACCCGTACTTGCCTCCTTCTGTTGCTTTCAGCGAGAACGTAGCTGGGCAGCGTCCACCTTGGATTCTTTTGACAAACTTTAGGGCTTTTAAAGAAATTACTTCATGCCCTTTCTCCTCGGGTTGAAATGGCATTATTCGGTTTTTTTTAGGGAGGAAATCGCTGAGGAGAAGATTGGCGGAAGATGGAATAATCCACGCCTACTGACTGTCCTGCCAGTGTCCGTTGACCAGTCGTGGTCACGCGAGAGCGTGGTGAAGTGATGCGGCTGCGTCTCAAATAGGAAGGCGCGCCTCCTTCCTCCCCTCCACCATCCCGCTACTGCGAGCGCTGCCCCTCCCTCCTCCACGCCGCCATGCTCCCCGCCCCTCTTCCACCGTTTCTAAACGCTGTCCTCGCCGTTCGAGCGGAATCATTTCAGTTCGTCTTCGCCAAAGCACTGGTGTCGGAAGTGGCATCAGCCTCAGCCCACCACAAGCGGGAGCTCGCCGCAATGGGGGTGTTATGGACTGAGCTTCTCGTCCTGCATTGTCTCAATGAGGAGTTGGCCTGGCAGTTTCGTAGCGTGCACCCGTATCTCACGGTGAGTTCCATGTTCGTACCAGGCAAATTCCGACAGCTCTAACTCCCGTTCCAGTTCATTTTTCGGCACGTCTCCCGGGCTATATTATCCTCGCCGTTACTGGAAGAGGAGCCGGTATCGACATACTTCGGCCTGCTTGGAACGCGCCCCGGGCAAAAGCTGCACAAGATGCTGAAGAGCGCCTTGGTATCGGTGCTGGTCACTATAAAAGCTGGGCAGCCGAGCGATGCTGTGGAGTGAGTCTGCTTCGCAGCGTCCCCACCGCTGCAGCGTCTGAATCCTTTATTAGTTGCGACTCCGAGACGCCAGCGAGATGCCCTGCGACCCGCGAGCTGCTGCTGCGGATGCGCGACGGTACCTGCAAAGTAAGCTGGAGGTGTATGTTCGCGTTATACAGTCTCAATGTTTTTCCAGAGGAATCGCCGAGTAAGCTTTCGGTAAATCGCACATCATTCTCTCGCATATGCCCTCACCTCTGTAAATTTCAGTCGAACGCAACCCCTCGAGACCCTGCGCGGCATGGAGCCCATCCTTCGGCGAGCTCGCCTACAGCTCCAGGCGCAAGAAGCAGGACATGACCTCGCCATCTTCCTCGACCGTATTGTCATGATCGAGACACTGGCGGATGGGGACTACACGTACTCGTTGCCCTCAATGTCCGCCCTTGGCTGGCTGGCCCCGCTGGCCGAGGGCTCGACCCAAGACGAAGAATTTGGTGTGCGGATGGGACAGGCGGTTCTGAACTTGCAGCTCTCTCTGCTTGTCAGAGCCACTGTTGCCGACATTGGCGAGCAGGAGGTAGCTGTTGAGGCACAGCGGGTGCGTTATTACATCCTCTTGCTGGATTCGGCCTGATAATAAGTTCTACAGGCCATCGTTGACGCTCTCTTATCGGATAAGGCTACGTCGAACTTCCTGTACCGGGCAGGTGTATACAATAATGACGCGGAGCTCTGGTCGGCAAACCGGGCGGGTGGACACTCTCAACACCCGGGGAGAGCCCTTCGACTTTTCTTTGCCGCCTTGCACTTCGAAAAGAAAGGCAACGTCGCGGACGTTGTCGACACCTCATGGCAGCCCGTAGTTCTGACGCTCTGCGAAGCGTATTCAGTCTTTCGGTGTGTTTGGGTCCACCTCGAACGTTCTTGATTTGAACGAACTTTTATCAGCGCACATGCGGCAACGACAACGGTGTCCGACGGACCACTCCTCAAGGACCAGACGAGGGCGGGCAGTCCGCTTCCGGAGGAGCGCACCCCCAAGCGTCGCCATGGTCAGTCAGCATCCTTGGGCGCATCTGAGTTCGCGCTAACTTCTGTTGGAACAGTTTTGAAGGTCATACAGTGTATGTGGTCTGGGAAATGATCCCGGGCATAAGCTAACGACGTGCACGGTGTGTAGCCCCGTCAGTCCCTACGTCGTCGACGCCGGCGAGTATGGATTTGGAAGCGGCGGGTGTAGAAAACTCGCGTGAGCCATGGTCTGTTTTAAATTGCAGCGATATCTTCCTCATGCTCTTCCTCCAGCGGGAGGCGCGTCTGGAGACTCTCCGGGCTCGATAACAGCAACTCGTGAGCAAGCTGATTCCCGTACGCCACCACCAATCTCACGTACTCCTCTAGGTCGTCCCAGGAAGAGCGCGACGCTCCTGGTCGCCCCGGCATCTACTCTCCACCAGTCGACGCCGACACCTGCTTCCTCATCGCTGTCACCTCCGACCCCAGCCTCAGACTCTGCCGTAGAGCCCCGGACCGTTGACCGGATGCCAGCGAGGACGACGGCCGAACGCGGGGTCTTGGGTGTCTCCGCCGATGCTTCGACAGCGCCCAGGGAGGACGGTGCGGGCCCTTCTTCGGTTTCATCGCTTGCCCCTGCCAGCGCGCCCAGGCGTACTCCAGAGGCGGAAAGGAGAAGAGGAGTTGACGGGAGGACAAAAATCCCCGAGATTCGCGCCTCAAGTGCGTCTCCTTCGCTGAGGTGAAATCTGGATATTGACCTTTTCCTTCTATGCAGCGACCCCGCGCCCGAAGGCTCTGCGGGCCCCTAGCATTTTGGACATAAATATGGCGCCGGCAGCGAGGCAAACGTCCACGTCCGCTCAAGGCACCTTGGAGACAGTTAGGCCAGCGGCGACAGACATTTCGATGGCTGCGGCCAGCAATGACGGTAGTTGTACGTACCCTTATCCAGTTCCACTCGTCGTCGTTCATCCTCTTCCTGTAGCTCGGGGTATGTCAGAGACACAACGGAGGAAACTTGTCCCCGGCAGGACGACCATTCCGGATATACGTGCATCGAGTGCGTCACTTTACTTGCATCGCTACCGTATATTCATCATTTTATCGTATGCAGCTACCCCGCGCCCAAAGGCCCTCCGCGTCCCTGGCTTTCCGGACATAGATTTGGCACCCGCGGCCACCCACGATCTTTCCACCGCTAGCACCGAGTGGCACTCGGCCACGACAACACGCCCATGACAGGCATTCCACTCCTTTCAAACGATCGCGTTTATTCGCCATGATAACGACTCCGATAACGAATCCATATATACACGGCTGGGACGTTTAGCCTAGATAAATTCCTTATATTCCTCGCCTTATCGTTATGACCATAGGTTTGTATCCTTGTACCGTACGTATCGAGAGAGCCCTGTATTTTTCTTTGAATCTTGAAGACCCCGAAGCTCCAGGTGAATCCTTTGTCCGTTTCCATACAGTGCATTGTTCGCCAACGAGAGGTGCATTTTACGTATCAATCACCCCCGGACTTCGCGGAGGGTGGACAGGTGGCGAATATCACATTCGAGTGTCAGGTTACTTCGTCGACAATATCGACGGAGAGTTGAGCGAATTCACTCTCTAACATCGCGGAAGGAGGTTAAAATTGAATGTGGTTCAACTTTGTGGTTGAAATGCGGAGTTTGAAAAGTCGGTGATGTCCGAGCGGAGTTCAAATAAGGATCATTGTAAAATTTCAGTGTCAAGCTACTCGCTCGGTATTCCCCAAAGTTGTGACCGGGGGCTGGATACGAGTTGATCGACGCGTTCGGGCTGCATGCAGATCATCGGAGGCGAGACAAAGTCCAGGAGGAGGGATCCTTGAATCGAAAGAATGAGCGGGCAAGGAGGATGGAGGTCTGCGGATGACGGGGCCAGCTCTGAATGAGATAGGGCAGTGAGCTCTGAGACATACGACGTACCCGCAGCCGTCCGTTGCATACTGCCTTGCCTGCGTCTCCGATGCAGCCCGAGCTTCCGCACAACCGTCGTCCCCATCATACGATAACTACTGCAACTTTGAATGTTGTGAGGTCAACGCGCGCGCGTGGTACGGGACGACATTTTGTTCTTGTCGCGCTTGTGATTTGGGCAGAGGGTGCAATCCAGTGGAATGGAGGCGATGGAGGCCATCAGTATCGACGGCGAGTCTGCTGACGACGTGAGCAAGTCAGTGCGGAAGGGAAGGGAGGTGACTTACCATCGCGCAGACAGCACTCCTCCCTGAACGCGACGATACTATGATCATCCAGCTCGTTCGGGCTTTTTCATCATTGCCATGGCCGACGACGCACTGAAGCTCCACAACTTCTTTGCCCTAAAACATGGATCAGCTGCGGCGAAAGTACGAAGAATGCAAAAGGCCTGTACCATTGAATTTTCATCGCATTTGCACTCATTCCCCAGCAGCGGCCCTCGAGCGATGTAGCGCGTGAAGGAGGGCCGCGATCTCGTGCGATCTTCGAGACACGTGTTGCATGTCCATCTCGAGGAACTAACTGCCTATGAGCGGGGCACATGGCCAGGCGTTCTTGGGCGAGCCTACGGCTGGAGGACTCGAAGAGAGAGGACGGTGGGGTAGGGGACAGGGGTTTCAAGGTGGTCCTGTGCGATCACGATTCAGATCGCGAGTACATGCATGACGAAGACCGCGCTTATCCGGGGGTGTTCGTTCGTGGACATCCCAAAGAATGGTCGGGAATCGAGAGCCCTTGTGGGGTGCAAGTCGGCGTCCGAGTGAAAGCTTGAAACGGCAGTCGGCGCTGAAATAAAACAAAGAGTCTACAGTGGATTAGCGAATTCATGGCATTGATCTGGGAAAATTCACGCTGAATCCATTCTACACGACGACGCAAAAGACGGAGGAGATGAGGTCCCTGTAGACGATGGAGAGGGAGGGCTAAGATAAAAATTGGAAGGAGGAGACGTACGGAACCTCGAGGTCACCGATCCCCACATAAGGCTGCTTCTCTCAACGACATTTCAAAAATATTTGGGCGCGACGCGTCCACCTCATCTCTGTCTTCTTCACTTGCACGAGAGCTTCGCGATCGCGAACGACGATGAGACCTCCAGTGCGGGCGCATAGAAGATGGACACAACGGAGTTGCGGTGTACCCCGCGATTGGGCCGCCAACAAGGGGTGAGACGCATGACTCCTTGAAAGGCGCGGGGCAATGGTTGATACAGTAGAAGAAGTGTTCGTCGTCGCAAATTTCTTCAACACTGAGACGAAAATGAGACAAGGAGCAATCGCCGCAGGATGGATTCAGACGGACCATGGACAGAGAACACCAGGCCACTCCGACTTGGTAATTCCTGCCCGGGGCGCCAATCTTGAGATTATAGTCGTAGAGATCGGTAGTGCTGGTTATCGGCGAGGCCCCGTCTGGAACTGGGAACGTCGCTTGCAGCTATGAGCGACTGTGCCATTAATTTCAGAGAGTCAGAATACCATGACCGCGACTCGTTCGCAATTTTTGCACTGGTGACCCAAACCAGTCAGTTAGTTGGATGGGTCGTTCCTAGGGCAAGAAAACGTTCGGGGCACGACAGGGCGAATGCGCTTGCGGACGCTCATGAAGGTCGAGAGAAAGAGAGCGTGCGACTCGCGTCGGTTGTCGTCGGCGTCGTCGCCGGCATCATTGTGTCGTAACCTGCCTCTCTCTCTGCCGACCACGCGCTCTGACTCTGAGTCCTCAATGGTCCTGGTCCAATTCTCTCGGAATGCAAGAACACCAATCCTTTGAAGCTATACACGGGAAATGCGCCCGACTGCGGCAACGAGTAAAGTCTGAAGCTCGTGCCCCATTCGTGGCAAAATCGAAAATTTCAAACTCTCCAGTCCAACTCCAGCGCCGGGATTCTAGAGTTTGGCCAGGATTACTAGGAAATCCGGAACCTCCAAGACACTTATAATTGCCTAGCCGCTGCCTACCACTGTTCCCAGATCTTCATTGTGATTAGTTTCTGCGTGCGCAGTTTTTTCTTTCCTTATGGCTCTCATACTCAAGCTTCTTTGCGGCTCAGTTGGCCTTCTCTCTGCTCAACTTGACTGCAGGACAACGACACATGAATTGCCGAAGTGCAGGTGAGGCTTGTCTGCTCCCTCATGCGTCGGAATCCGATTCACTCAGATCTGGGATAGATGAGCTTGATATCTTCGCATTCTGGCGGTGGCGGGCGAGGTCCTTGGCTCTCTCTTGCTGACCTCGCTGAGCTGCTGCGCAGAGACGTACCCCCGACGTGCCCCCCGATGCTGCGATGGTTGAAGAAGACGCGGAGACGCAGCTCCGTCGCCTTGGAGCTTCGAATCTGTCCACCCCCGTCATCAGCGTCAGCGCACCTCGAGAAAAGCACCCACTATCATCGTGTCCCCGTCCTTGTCACCACCGCGCACACCCCAAATTGCCTGATCACGATGCAGGGGACGTTAGGATTGAGTCGGGTGCGTTGATAGCACGCACGTCTGGCCCTCTTGAAGCTGATGTACCACATCGCGCGCAGAATCTGGAAGGAAGACGCATCTTCTCGCTGTACGACGTCTTCTCGTACGCACCATGACCCTCCTCCGCGATGTCTCAAGATCCAGCGAGAGCAGTGAGAGCTGGACGTTACGAGGTACGTCAACTAAACCTTCACCTACCTTCTAGCTTTCGTGACGTGTCCATCCCAGATATTTCTCTGCTGGATGACGATGCAGCATTCGTACGCTGACGCTGATGTTCGTGATCACCGTGCAGTGGCCAATCGGAGCGCGGAGTCAGTGCGTTTGGAGGGCGAGCGTCGAGGAGGAGGTATCGACTCCAACTATACGACCAGTTGCGCTCCGAGTTCGACGGAGTATGAAGCGTAAATGCGAGGTACGCACTAGAATCATTGCCATCCCTTTTGAGGGGGTCCTTATTCGTGCTGCCAGAATCAGCACCGGTCGGGCTCCAGCCATTGTGGGCAGTCGTCCTATCCCGATAGAGGCTGATTCGATGGTTGCTACCACAGTCTTATCGTGCAGTTTCGAAATGGACCGCCGCGGGGTACTGGGTCGATTCTGGCCATTCGTCCAGTCCAAGTGGCCGATACTCGCCGATGCCATTAACAACACAGAAGAGCTAGAGGAGGAATCGTGCGTGGGCAAAGAGGAGCGCAAGGTATATCATCGTCGTACCTGCTCCACCACCACCACTGCTGATGATGTACCGGCCGGTTAGGGCTTCCGACACTGCTGTGTCCGTTCGTCAAGAGCGTCAAAGAGGAGGAAGCATAGGAGGAAGAGGATCTGAAACACCATCAAATCTATCTCACCGTCCGCGTGCGCTCTGACTCGTCTCAGCACATTCGATCTCGCACTGGATGATTATTCCACTTCACGGAAGAACAGAAGATGCCTGATCCGGCGCGAACGACGCCAGCCTCAAGACCATCCCATTTCATGGTAGGCAGCACGCACCCGACATCAAGGGCTTCCATGGCCAAATGTTGACAATCCGGACTTGAAGGCGTACGTTTGGCGGGAGCAGACGGTACTGGACTGGCAAGAGCTTCCGCAAGGACGCGCCAGCAACATTCATTGACGCTGAAAGCTCGATCCGGGTGACGCGACCGGATGGCAGTGTGTACGAGCAGCAGATGGAGGAGATCACTTTCGTCTATCTGCATTCCCTTCCGTTCCAGCGTGCGTCTCCGCGGTGTATACTTGTATCTAATCTAATTGCCCTCCTCCAGTTCGTCCCTCTTTCTCCAGGCCTCAATGACGCGGCCGGTAGCAGACATCCTCTCCATCAAGTGATGACCCTCGCCTCGTGCACTAAAGCCAACCACAGCCAAGGCCGGCGGCGTCGAGCACGCCGAGCTCGTGTCCCTCGTCGAGGAGCAAATCTTCTCCTCTCCCTCCGCCCGCTTCTTCTTCGGTTCCGTCTCCACCAAACCGAACCCCACATTTGTTACGCTTCGGAGGCCCGCCTGCACGACGCCAACGTCGGCGCGACGCACCACGGACCTGTGAGGCACCTCCCTCGCCCGCGAGAACGTGATGAAACCTGGCCGAGCGACCAATGGCTCACACTGGAGTCGGGACTGCCGCGATATCCGACTTGCGAGCTCTTGGTCCTCAATCAATATGCGGAACGAAATGCATCGGTCATAATCACTCCTCATTCTCTTTGATTCGCGCCAACCGTTATGCTAACAGGTCTCTTATCGGGACATTTGCTCAAGAAACATATCCGGCTAGTCTATTTACGTCCCGAACTTTATTCCAAGCTGACAATCGTCCGGCGTAGAAATACTTTTCCTGGAGTTGGTACGGACGAAACCAAGTATCGACTGCGCCTTCTCGCGGCTGAGGTGGCCGTGTTGACGGGGTTGTCGTACAGTCAGTCTCATTCAAGTCGTTCTTGCTGCGTAGAATGCAAAATCTTAGATTGTGCTCTTGCTATTCAGTTCTGAATAACTAATCTTCTACTGTACAACAATATTTCCGGTAGTGTACAAAGATCTTCCGAGACTGTAATAAATGCTCAGGTCTCTACGTGTTCTATGCAAGGGCTAGGATGTAATAAACAGGCGAATAGATATGTAGATGCGTAGCGGGTCAGGCATTCAAAATAAACGCAAGGCTCATCCGGGAGCGGGGAGCCGGAGCCTGAGCGACCGAGGGCGGTGTAGGGTGTAGGGTCGGCGGAGTAACTGGGGTAAATCGTGAGTACATGCGAGGGGCGGAGATGGAAGTAAATACCTGTTTTGCGGCGGCGGCTTCCTGTATGGATGTAAGTAGGCGTTCATAATGTTAGGAACCAGGAGGAACTCGCCGCCGGGAGCCTTGTGCGTGGGAGAAGCAGGAGGAGAAGTTGCAATAGCTTTGGATGTGGTAGTTGCCTTGCGGCTCGGGCGGCGCTGAAAAGTTTTCAGTATCTGCCCACCGAGTCAAGTAGGATAGAGACTGACCAGCGGAGAGGGCATTCGATTTGTGCGGTCTACGGGGGTTTCTGCATCTAAGGATGTTCATGACCTTGATGGAGAGCACTTACCGTACAAGGCTGATTTTTCTGCCATCGTAAGCACTGCGAAAGCCATTAGCATCACTATAGCGCGAAACGGACAACTTACTTTTCGATCGTTTGGTCTTGGGGAGCTTGGGGCGGGCTGGACGCTGTGTCTGGGCATATGTTGTAGGCGTGTTCGGTTTCTTTACATTGACAGAAGGGTTTCTACGTCGGGCACCGGCGCGTCAGTAAAGGGAGGTAGAGGTAGAGAAGAATTATGAAACTCACAAGGCAGATATTGCGACGCGAGCGAGGCAGGTAAATGCTTCCCGGGTCCAGAGCCTCAAACCCATCGGGGCGGTCTTTGGGGAGGCGGATAGGAAAGCAGCTATCAGGACTCTAAACCCCTCGCCAACTGCCGCAGGCTCGTTCATGCCACTGAAAGGACAGGGAAGCACATCCTCGTAGTTCCCGCCGGCGAGGAGGAAGCGCGCGATCGTGGTGGCGGATGTTAAGACCTCGACCAAAAGCTAAAAGGGAGCGTCAGGGCGATTAACTCTGGGTCCCAGAACATGAACATACTGCGATGTGGGGACAGCTTTCCCCGACCAAGTCCACGACAACCCCCTCGATATTCGTGGTGAAAGCGAGGTCTCCGACCACCGCGAATGCGGCGGCGTGCTTTTTGGCGAGGTCCCAGATCTGCGCGTTGCGGACACGGAGGAGGCGGGGAGGGGAGAACCTGGCGCGGTCCATCTCGCATAAGACCGAGTCCTGGATTCTGACTTTGAGCACTGAAGACATCGGCGCAGTGGTGGTGGAGGTTCAAGTTTCCGCGTCGAGATGTTCCCATCAGAAATCCGAATTAAGCTCTCAGTCCTATTTTTTCGGCTCGATACTAATGGCGGTGGGGTAAATTAAACAAATAAAGAAAATAAAGAGCAATAAAAAGAGGAGAGATTGGCAATCATCTGAGTGATCTCGGCATGGTATTCTGGATACCACCGAGTCACCTTGTCCATGTTCAAAAACCAGGTCGCTTCCCTGCAAAACTCGGAACCCCCTAAACGATTTATTTTAAAATTTTCCAGCTACTCAGAATTAGTATCCATCGGGAGGACGAGGGGATAACATTAAAATGGGATACCACCAGAATACCACTCTCCTGGTTCCGGGCGGAGTTTGATCTTGGATCAGTTGGCAACCTGCCTTTTGGAAGCCAGTTCCTTCCTGCAGCGCCGCACTCATTGAACCATGGCTCAGCCTTGAGGATTGGTTTCCTGTAGTGAATGCCATGCATTCCTGACCATTTTTCCTTCAAAATTTGGCCTGCCGGCGGCGGTGACTTTCTCAACTTTGGAAGATTCCCACGGTTGAAAGATGTTCGCGCAGGCTTGATTTAAGATGCACTGGGTTGAGCTACGGATCTCCCTCTGGTTCCTCCCTTGTGCCAGTATACAAGCGAGTGTTTTCTGATTCTTGATAGCTTACCTTTGACTGGATGGTTGAATTGTTGAGTTCGGAATCACTGTGTGTTTTGTTGGTGTTTTGTGTTGATGGGAGTGCTGGTAGCGGGGATTAAAGCTCAAAGTACGGGACAATAAGGTCCTCATGAAGTATAGTACCCCTTGGTCACTGCTTGAGCCGAGAGAACGCGTGTATACGCGAACGGCGCGTCAGAGTACCCGCAAGATGAATGGCACAAGAGGTGGATTTATTGCAGCAGATTCAAGCCCAATTGGCGAGGTAAGTGGTGTGAAGGACTCGGGTGGATGTTTTCTCGAGTTTCTTGTGAGTTTAAGGAATGGAGGGGATGGATGGGACGAAGTCGTCGAGGGCAAGGTTAGGAGCGTTTGAGAACACGTAACCGGATCATGACATTTGATCCGGTAGTATCCAGTATCTGGTATTCCCCACCGCCATCAGTATCGAGCCATTTTTTCGTGCACCGTAGCTAGATAATATTACAGTAGCAAAATCTACACTGCACGCCGCTATACATCATCCTGCGGGACATGTCAGAATACTCTACATCGATGTGGGGGCACATGGACTCGCCTCACGCCACTGCAAATGCGCCACGATCCCTCGCACTCCTGCTGCGGACTCGGATGGCGCCATGACCACTGGCGAGCTGGAAATATTGAGGTCAGCCTCAACTTATATGGGAGATTTGAATCCGACTCACGGTATTTTCTTTGCCTCGGCGGTGATAACGTCGAATAGTTCTGTGAACATTGCGTCGAGCCAGTCTGCGAACTGCTTTTCGTCTTGAAGCGGGTTCGACAAAACGGCAAAGACCAGTGCATAGAAGCTGCTGGGCGGAACGCTGACTATCGCCTCGATGTCACCGCTGATCGTCTCAAGCAGCGCCTGCAGTGATTATCAATGAATTTCGCTCCTCGTTATTCAACGAACACACACCTGGATGACGATAGGCGTGGCCAGTCCCTCGCTCAAGAGTGCGTTCAAAAGGAGTGGCGCGAGGTGAGACTGCAGGCTTTTACGCCCTCTGGCCTGCTTCTGAAGAAACTCGGGCTCATTCTGGGTCGGAATGTGGAGCGCAACACCCGGAGGTGCGAAGTGCGCTGCAGGCTTGGTCTCAATCCAGCGTCGGGCCGCATCTGCGAGCTGCTGGGCATTTTGGAGCGACATTGAGATGGAAGATAAGCTGAAGGCCAAGTACCACGAGCAATTCCTGTCGCACCTTTCAATACGTAGCTCATCATCCTTCTTCGCTTTTGAAGCCATTGGATTGCCATTTGACCTCGAAAGAAGAGTCCCCGGCTGGTAATAAAGAAGGACGGGCGCTGGACCGCGTGTGAGGGCCTGAAACGACTGGTGCCTGAATGCGAAGGGGCCTGTTCCTCAAAATTTGGTTGTGAAAATTGAATCAAGTGGGCTGAGCTCATTTTGAAGAAAGGAACCAGTGAAGAGAGCAGAAGAGCGCAATTTGTGTATTATATTCTTCAACAACCAGAGCAGCTTGACTGTCAGTTTGCCATGGGTTCCCCAGATAAAGAGTAGCGGAACGGAAATATGTCCAAAGAAGCAGTGTCTTGAGGTCCCTTTGGGCCGTGTCCCAGTAACCAACTTTGAATCCCTGTGAAACACGATAAACAGGACGAGTCTAAAGTCCAGTTGGACCAGTGCGTGCAAGGGGAGCAAAAGGGGAGACCTCGGAATATGGACGATTGACCGCATCAGACACGCCCATGTGACCTTGACGTGGAACGTGAAGCTCTTCCAAAGCTGTTCATTGTCGATTTCACGCGTCGATTCCGGGGCTATCGAAACGAATCCACTCCAGTACCTCTCTAAAGTCTCGAGATCCATGCTCTTTCCTCAACCAACTTCCCGGAAGGACCTTGACGGCGTTTCCGGCAAAGCACTGCCTTTGAGAGTGTATTTGTTCCACACAAACATACAGCTTCAAATTGAGGTGACTGTGACGGTCAGCCACTCAAACCCTTCCTGTCTCCTACTCCCATGTCGTCTGCAGATCCCCCCCTTCACCCTTCCTCTTCTGCCTCTCTCATGCCATCAGCACTGCTCTCCTCGACCTCTTGGCCTCTTACTGCTCCCGCGTTCGTTCCCCCGCCACATTCAGACTCCTCGCAAGATTCCTGGACTTGGTGAAGACCGGGTCGCCCTCGTTGGAACGCTCCCCAGAACCGGATAGGCCAGCGGGTATCGTAAACGGAAGACTCGGTGGTGCAGTGTCAAGTCTGGCGACATCCAGATGATCCTTCGGGAGAGTCCAGGAGTCGACCATGTCTCTAGTAACTGTGCGCGACCGGGGGCCCAAGGCTCTCTAGGCAGAGATCTTGAGTACGTTCGGATCAAAGACGCTGCGAGAACGACTGGTGTCCTACGAGGTCTGCGCCAGCTGGTACGCGAGGACGACACCGATTCGGATCCACCACCTCATGGCTTACGACGCGCAAGATTTCCCGCAAGATTCCTGGACTTGGTGAAGACCGGGTCGCCCTCGTTGGAACGCTCCCCAGAACCAGATAGGCCAGCGGGTATCGTAAACGGAAGACTCGGTGGTGCAGTGTCAAGTCTGGCGACATCCAGATGATCCTTCGGGAGAGTCCAGGAGTCAACCATGTCTCTAGTAACTGTGCGCGACCGGGGGCTCAAGGCTTCCTAGGCAGAGATCTTGAGTACGTTCGGATCGAAGACGCTGCGAGAACGACTGGTGTCCTACGAGGTCTGCGCCAGCTGGTACGCGAGGAATGATACCGTTTGGATCCACCGCCACGGCTACGATGGGCAAGATTTTCCTCTCGACGGGGTGGAATGAGGGAGGAGATATCGACGTGGATTTACCATGTTGCTTGCTTCATTGTGGTCGAAGAGAATCTCTGGGATGGGTGGATCTGCCCTCGCGCGTGCCTTGACGTGGCCCCAGAGCTTGAGACTTCGGTCGACCAAGCGCGCGAAACAACCATTGTCATAGCTTACAGTTCTTAACTTATTTCGTCTTGAGCTTTATTCCCTAATGTATACGCATTATTTCTGCGAAGCTTGCATCCCTAGCGCTTCCCATCTTGACGTTCCCAATTCGGTTTGAGGGCTTGAGATCTTGAGACTCGGGATATAGCTAAATCTGACCTGCGTTTGCCACCATGTCGCAAAGTATTTTAACGGTGTATATTCAATCTCGCTGCAAACAAATAACGCTATGTCGGAGCGGAACCATGTCGCTGAGAACGATGTCGGTGCCTGGTCTCCTCTACCTTTGCGTCACCTTCCACGCGGGCGCAGAATGGGCCGCACGGCGAGTTCACCACGGTTGCGGTTACGGTGACCCGCTGTCCTGTGTAGGTGTCTGCGATGGGAGTTAGTCGCACGACCTGGCGAAGAACGGAAGGCATGGTATGTACCGACGTCGCCAGGTCTGAACCAAGAAGTAGAAGGAATGCAGGAGGCGAGCCTACTGAAGACGTCAGTGAAGCACCGCAAAAGGGAATCAATTGAGGAAGAGATCATACCATTTCAAGAGTCGCTGCTACTCTTCACGCTCTCAGACCCGATGACAACGTTTGCCCAACTCCGAGTCGTATGACTTCTTCATCCAGCTCGTGTGTGTATGCTGCAGAGGCGACGCGCTCCAACTACACGAATTTGATCGAGGCACCACTGAGCAAGGTGAATAAGAGGACCAAGAAGGCAGGCGCCGAGGCGCATGCCCCTGGAAAGATGGGTCAGCTTCCGGAGAAGAATGCTCGAGGGTAAATGTCGTATCGTGGCTTTGTGGGCTCGCAAATCCCCAGTTCCTTCAGGTCGACCCAATTGCTTATGTTCGGCAATTCAATCCGAGTCATCGCCCTGCTCGCTCACAGACCGCCTGGGAGCCGCGAGCTTATATGGGGGTCGACAGAGGGCCGGAGGAGCGAGATGAAGGCGCGAAGAGCGGTGACGGGCATCGATGCGGCGGTCGAGGTAATTGTGCTAGCGGTGGGAGATGTATATTACTTTGAAAGAGATGCGCAATGAGGCTGCGAGACAAATCAGACATCGCAAAAGCACGGTTTTGTAGCGGGCGTACCGTGTCTGCGTCCGTGAAACCGTCCCGAGGGGGGTCTTGTCGAGACCAGTCGCAGTCGCATTGATTTTGGAGATCCGCGCGATCTCGCGCGATCGCAGGTAGAGGCGCCGTTTCCAAGGTGGGGAGGGTAGCCGGAGGTAAGCTGGAGGTGGAGAAAGCTTGCTATGAAGATGAGCGAATGCAAAGATTGCGCATAGGACGGATAGAGCGGGGAATTTTGAGCGAGTTTAACACTCTCGAGCCCTCATCGTCACAGCTATCGACCCCGAGGTACTTGCCGCGTTGTCGTTGCGAGCCCGTCCTGGCTGAAACTGTAAAGAAAGTACAGAGAATGGATCAAGACGACATCGTCGCAGGATGGATCCAGACTGACCGGTACTGACCATTGACCAGACGCAGAGCAAGTCCGCTATTTGTACGCGGCCCGATATTGAGATGACAGAGGATCCTTTCCGTGGGGACGAGTCAGCTCACTGGCCGAAAAAAAGGAGACAAAAAACTTGAAACGTATGTGTACCTCGGATAGATTGATTCAAGCCAGAGAGAAACCTCCATGGTCGGAGCGATGTGCAAGCGCGTTTTCAGAGTGACTCTTGGATAAGGCTCCAACCGTTTCCTTTTTTAAACGTTTTACATAAACGAATAAAACCGTGTATTTTTTCGTTTAGTTTGCGAGGGGTCGCAGACAGTATGAAAACAGTTTAAAAATGGTTAAAACAATTATTTTTTGGCTGAGATTCTGAGCCCAGGGGGACTCGATGTTGAAGGGCGTCGGGAGAGTCGGGATATTGATCTTTTGCCGTCATCAGATCACTCGGTAACAGCTCTTTCATCTGCACCGTCACCATCCTCACACTGCCGGGTTCATACTCGACCGAACCGGTATCATGCTCCTCCTACACCATGGCGCGACCGAACGCAATCGTTGCACCACTCTCGCGAGCTCTTGCGCCAGCTGCTAGCTCCATAAAATTGGTCACAAATGTGACGGAACGCGTCGACCTTTTCCTCCTCCCATGGCCATGCCCGCCCCTCCACCTGCCAAACCCAAGCGCAACCGTGTTCCCTCTTCCAGGATTGCGGACAACAACAACGATGAGGCGCCCAGTGCTGATCAACAGCGCGCTCTTGCGAGTAAGTCTTCCCCGACGCGTCTCACGCGACGCGTCAAAACTGTCTTCTTATCCCACGCATTCTAGCCAAACCTGTCCTCGACCTCATCAAGAAGATACGCCGTCTGTCCGCCCGGCTTCCTGATAGTGTCCCAGAACCATCGGAGGAAGATAAGGTCCACCGTATCATCACGACCTTACCCAGCCTCGACGATACCCTCGGCGGTGAGTTTAATCGCCGCTTCGACGCCCTCTTCGGGGAGGATTGTCGTGATGCCGACGGGCGTCTCGAAAACATCCGACGGGGGGCAGAAGGCATGGACTGTGTTATCGCCTACCTGGAGTCAATCCATTGGGGAACGGCCAACATTCCTCTGGATCTCGCGCAAAACAAATTGCGGCGCCTCTCGGACGCACTGGAAATGCTCTGGTGCGTGTTTTTTTCCCTTCCGCTGCCCTAGATTGACGTACAACATCATTTAGTGCGTCTGACGCCGCCGCCGCCGCTGGAAAGCGCCCCGCTGCGGCACCTAAGAAGCCTCAGGCAACCTCATCGGCTGATGGTTCTGTTCCCAGCACGCGCGGCGAAGCTTGGGAGACAATGATGGATAGTGAGTACTTAATCTCTCGCGCGTCCTACGTAACATTACCGTCCCATTAGAAGTTTTTGAGGCGGCTACGAGCGTAAGCACGAAGAAGGTCGACAAGGACTACGTTCCCAAGCGCAGGAACCCCGTTTTGTCGGAGGAATCGGCGGACGAGTTCGATCAGCAGGAATTGGACGCGCCAGATGTGCCAGAGGTAAGTTCTTCATCGTTTCCTCGTCGGCGCGCTCAATATGATTGCAAGGGCGGCCGTAAGCGCAAGCGCATCGTCGTAGAAGGGGATGGCAGTGGTGCGACCGAAGCGGTGAGTTCAACTCGCGTCTTGATGCATATTCAACTCATTTCAACCTGAATAGTCAACCGCGCGGGCCAAGAAAAGGAAGGCCGCGCCTGCGGCCGCTGCGCCGAAGGTCACCGTTATCGAAATCGACGACTCGGACGACGAGGAGGTGCCTACACGCGGGAAGCGGGGCCCGAAAAACACCTCACGCGACCACTTTCACGACCCCGTTGCAGTGAAATACAACGGCGAGCCCCGCTGGGAGTTCAAATGCAGGCACTGCACAAAGTACGTCCCTCGCCCAGCATTCTGGCGATATTACCAACTCATTCACTGTTTGATAGGTCCTCCACGTTTCCGCGCACCGTGGGGCGCGATAAGACCTTCAAGCAGGAGCCCACGCAGCCGAACATTGGCAACCTGGCGACACACCTCAAAACGCACGGCGGCCCGACGATTCCCATTCCGGGTGCGACTCCCGTGGGCGAGACAAGAGGGATTTCCGCGGCGTCTGCGAAGATCATGGCCGATTATCTCGCTGAAGGCAAGCTTAATCCTGCTGTAAAACCGACGCAGAAGGGCTTTCTCACCGTTTTTGCTGCATGGATATGCGAGGACGATCTCCCGTTCACCACCGGCGAGACAGGCGGTATTCGCCGTCTCTTTGAATACATGAAATCCAAGTTCCTCTTGCCGAGCGATACAACGGTTCGGAACACGCTCGCGCGCATCTACACCGAGATGTACGACAAATTGAAGGCGGATTTGGAGGTTGTTCAATTTTTTTCTCCGTTGAACGGCCCGAACTAACTGGTAACTTCCAGACCGTCAAGTCCAAGATCGCCATCTCTGGTGATACGTGGACGACGCGCTCCATAATGTTTACGTTCGCCGGTACCATCGGAAGTTGGATCACCGAGGAATGGGAACTCGTGGAGTGCGTGCTCGACTTCCATCCTATTGAGGATAAGGAGCACGAAGGCGAGTACGCTGCCGCTGGGATGGCGAGGCGCCTTTCCGAACTACAAATTCTCGAAAAGATAGGTCTTGACGTCTTCGTGTTGAACTGGAAGCTAACTTTGCGCTCGTTACCTCATCGCAGGTACATTCGATAACGCCGCCACCAACGATGTCCTCTGTGGTGCTCTCTCCCGCATCCTCGCCGAGAAATTTGACATCCAATTCGTTCCCGGCAACTCGCAGATACGTTGCCTTGCGCACGTCGTCAATCTGGTCGTCCAAAAAATCCTTGCAGTTCTCAATGAGGCTGACGACCCCGCGGTAATCGACTACTACCTCCCAAACAAGGACCTCCCCTTCCATTACGTCCCCGAGGACGATCCTAACCTCCGCGACCTCGAGAACGAAGAATTCACGCCCGCGCCCAATGCGGACGACGAGGAGGACGCCGAGGTTGAGGTGATGACCGATTTGGCGGCTGAACTCGCCAGTCTGAGCCCGTTGCAGAAGGTGAGTATGCGAACTTACTGTGGGTGTTTACTCATCGATCTTTGCAGTTGCGTTTGACCGCTACGAAAATTTGTGCGTCTCCTCAGCGACGTCTTCGGTTCAAGCGCGTTGCGGCCTCGATCTACAAGGACGAGATCAACAAGTCCTCGGGCCGCAAGTTGTCGACGTTGATGGTTGTCCGCGATGTCAAGCATCGCTGGAACTACACCGAGGCCATGATATCTCGTGCGCTCTTGCTGCGCAAGGTATGGTCTCTAATTTTCCCATTCGGATGTGTTGAACTAATTTTATTCAGGCCATCGATCGATGGGTCATCGAACGGGCGGAACTGCGACCGCTCCTGCTCTCCGAGGCGCAGTGGAAGCTGTTGGAGGCACTGGGTGGGATCCTCAAAGTATGTGTTCAACACCGGCGCGACTTTATCTAACGTTGGCCAGATTTTTACGCAGGTTACACTTCAAATGTCCAAGTCGTCGACACCAACGCTGCCTTGGGTACTTCCGATGTACGAGCACATGCTCAAGTATCTCCAGGCTACCCGGGACGACGGTAAAATATTTCAACCCCTTCGCGTCGCCGCCGCCGCGGGATTGGACAAACTTAATGTCTACTACGAGAAGGCACGTGGCTGCCAGTTTAATGTTATCGCGACGAGTACGTTCCCTTTATAGCTTTACTAAATTTACTATTCAACACCTGACGATGGCGCTCGGCAGTCCTGCATCCCTCGTTGGGTTTGGCGTGGTTTGGGAGGCTGAACGACGAGAAGGAGCGGCAAAACAAGGCAGTTATTTTATTTGAACACGCCTTCGAGTCCTACAAGAAGACCTACGACGACGAGCGAGCTGCTCAGCGTACCGCTGCCGCCAATTCCCACCCCCACGCCCGTCCCGCTTTGTCTTTCCTCGATGATGTCTGCATGTTGGGGCCTGAGGACGATGACGACGAGGGCCTACCGACTGATGCTATCGGTGAGCTTACCTTGTTCTGGGCGGCTTACCGAACGCATGGTCGCGGGGATCGTGACAGACCGTTGTCGTGGTGGAAGGTATGTGTCTTTCCCCTTCCTTCCTCCACTCTGGATCCTCATTCCGCCGTAGGAATTCGGGCACCACTTCCCGATTATTTCGCGGATGGCGCGGGACTTTTTGGCGATTCCCGGTACCAGCGTCTCCGTCGAGCGGCTCTTCTCACGCTCGCGTCATTTGTGCCATGAAGCTCGGGGTTCCATGAAAGCGGAGACAATTATGAGCGCGATGCTTACGAAGATGTGGATCAAGGCC